>OX438644.1:16047500-17247500 GCA_949316285.1 Eupithecia subumbrata | reverse complement strand
CTTCGAGTGTGTGATAACTCACATCATACAACTCGCAGAACCAATAACCGTCGAGGAGTAAAAGTTCTCGAGTGGCTACCACGATGCAATGCGAAACGGATTGTTGGAAGACCTCCCACTCTATGCACTCTTCATTGTAGCCGTCGCAGGGAGGCGATGGATGGAGACGTCTCAGGACCGCTATTCGTGGCGTCGTTTGGGAGAGGCCTATGTTCAGCAGTGGACGTATACTAGCTGATGATGATATGTAAATTCATGGACCAAAGCTCGTTTCTATCAAAATGGTTCATAAGCACACAAGTGCCCGTCTGAACTGCCACCAGCCAAAGAATAGATTTCAATACCATTCATACAGGTGACGCACCTATCGCATTATTGTTACAAAGGTCCTTTTCACGATTCAAAAGATATTTGATCCAGCAATCAAAGCCTGGATGCCGTCTTGGGAGTGAACCGCAGAGTATGAACAAACAATAAGGCTGATGAAGTTAGTTTGGAAGTTATAATTATATAGTAGTTCAGTTGAGCTACCTGTAGATTGTTTGCAACGGTCTGAAGTTAGCTCAATTGTTTCAATTGTAAATACCAATTATATTATAATTTTCTTTGTGAATAAAGGCTTCTGCCCTCTTAAAAAAAAAAAAAGTTTCAAAGTCAATAATTACTATTTGACGACATCTATGCCGCAGCGGATCAAGGTCTCCCTGCAACGCAGGAGGATGCGGGTTTGATTCCTGCCTCAGGATAAATCCTGCATTCGGTTGTAGGATCTGCAGATATTTGTTCCGGGTGTTCTGGGTGTTTTGTAGTTAAGTATAATAAAAAAACTAATTATATAAAATTAAACATCAAATAGAACGGGGTCTATGAAAACATCGCGCCTATTTGTGCCTATATTTTCTTATTTTATTTAAATATTGACAGCAAATTATCTCATGAATTTACAAAATTTTATGTCTGCTTTCGGTTCATACGCGTATATTCCCTAAGAATTACTTTTCTTAAGCAGATCCATAGCTCATATTACCATAGACACCATTGCATCCGGTGGACGCCCACTCCAGGCCAAAAAAATGTTTATGGTTTCAATTCCCATACAATAGGCGTAACACCTAACGTAAACTGATATGATAATAACCTGGGATGTGATGTAGCTATTTTAGAGCATTACTTGTTAGAAATCACTTATTGTACATACCTACCTGTTGATGATTTTTTATCGTTTATGCAGGAATTAGTGCAGTAATCATGGAGTACTATGAAGGCCGGGGCCTCGTCTTTCGGAGGTCGCTTCACACAAAATGCACCCTTGGTATGGAAAGACATTATTTTAGTCGATAGTACCTAATGTAATAATTAAACCAGTTGAAAATAATTAACAACTACATTTTTCTTTGTGAATAAAGATGTTAATTCTAAAAATAAACAACAACATTTTAATAGTTATTATTAGAATGTGCAATATTGTACCTACAAATATTTCGCGTGAAACTTCTGAATAAATGTAGGATTGGATCGTTTCAGAGAATGTTTCGCGGGACTTCGCTCGGACGAAGTTAGGTACTAAATATTCTATATTCTTACAATTTATCTTATGTTGGTAATTTGTGTGGACTCCACACCCGCCAATGCCTCCGACGCAGCCCTTCTAGTTGGTATCAGAAATCCAATACGCCGGCTGCGTTGCCGACGTTGGCGGCTTCCGTGTGTTGATTGAAGTTTTGACTTTTGACCAATTATGAATTACTTTATTTGTTTTTATTAGGGTTAATGATAAAGTACGTTCCTTCTTGTGAATAATGTTTGTACTGTATTGATGTCGGCAGGTATCTAAAGTTCTAAGGATTTTTTTTACTATAGTACATAAGTCCTCACGCTCTGTGTAAGTTCTTTGAAATCAAAACACTAACGGCGCTAGTAGATAGATAGATAGATAATACTTTTATTCATCGCCATAGAAAAGTAATTTTACATAGAAACATGTAGAGAACAGCAATGGAACTGGCGGCCTTATCGCTTAAAGCGATTTCTCCAGGCAACCAAAACGATGGGAGAAAAATAAAGGATGGCGGTGCTACTTAACATAAATCTAAACTATTAATACTAATACACATAATACCTACTAAACTAATACACTAATACATACAACATTATAATTATACTTAGTAACTATATTAAACATGCTAACTAATCTAGTATGACGTGACATTTAAAAATTAATTAAAAATTTTCCTTTTAAAAGCGTGATGTCATGTGGACTTCTTAATATCCACTGGCAAATCGTTCCAAAGTCTGACAGCTTGAGCAGTGAAAGAGTCGCTGTAAAAAGATGTTCTCTGCTAGTGTCTGTAGGTAGTCCTAAAGATGTTCGACTACTAGATTACTACCATTACCTAGATATTATTTGATATCTAAGTTCATTCCAAACATCCCATAAAAGTCCAGTCAGACTGTGATGACCAAAACGTGATTCCCATAAAAGTTTAAAAAACCCATTGTCACGCAGTTATGATAAATCTTTTCTATAACACACAATACCGTGTGATTCTTCCTTAAAGTAAACTTTGTAGTCCAGCTTATATCAGAAACAAGGACTTTTAAAAAGGGGCTCATCATATTTGTCAATGTCTTCCAACCCCTAGGCGTTGGAGCATGACGGATCCTAACCAAACGACCTGAGGCCAGGATTAGGAAACCAGATTGGCTGTCCCTGTCTTACAGTACTGTCGCAGACAGAGAGGGAGATAGACACAGGGTGGATTCAGGTTTGGCATGCTGTTCGACAGGTTTCTATACGTGGGTGAGTTGTGACTTCATGCTTTATTGTAGACGGGATTTATGTGCCGGTGTGGTGTTATAAATTATAACAATTATGCCGGTGTACTTGTTGCGTCTTGTGATGGTGCTGCAGGGATTTTGATTATACCAATTGAAAACCCTTAACAAGAGGGTGCTATGCTACTAGGTATTGATTTGTGGAGCGTTTTTGGGTTTCAAATTTTGGTTCAAGAACACATGTGACGGTTTCTGAACCACTAAAATATACACATACAAACGGTACATATTTTAAAGTTTGCTTCTGAAATCACAAAGAATTGAGCTAACTGCAGACTGTTGCAAAAAATCTACGGGTAGCTCAACTGATCCATATCAATATTAGTCGGAAGCGTCCCCAAGACGCTGGCTGCAATGCCCTTCTGTCTGGCAATGCTGATGCGCTGCGCCAGATACTCACCAGCTCTCGAGTCACGCGTGGCTTCGAACAGACGCTCATAATTTTTTTAAAAAGAGCCTCGTTACTCCACCGTTCTAGGGTCTCGACTCCAAGGGGAGCAAATGTAGACTCTGTCGAGACCTGCATGTTTGCGCCTCTTAAGATCCTCGGCCAAATTTGCCAGACGGATGTCCTTGGAAGATGGGAAGGTGCAAGTGTTTCGACGAATGTTGCGTCCCCCACAATAGGCCTCTCCAACTCACATGGGACTTGTGTCATACCGTCGGTCCTCTTACCATCAACAGACCATTTGGTTCGAAAATAGCTAGGTACTACGTTAGCGGTGAAAAAGGCCCGCCAGACGATGTCGTTCATGGTTCAGGCATTATTATTAATAATAGTCGAAATAATTATGCATAAACATTATTTAACTATACCATATACCTATTATTAATTTATTGAATCCTAAAATAAGCACGCAGCGAGAATCTGATTCAGCAACCAATAAAATGCAAATAATGGTACCAACATCAGTCAAAGCCTATTTAAATTCCATTTAGAGAGCCATTAGCTGTATCGTTTTCAACTGCAAAGCAATGAAAGACCAAAGGCCGAATCCCTGAGTCTTTCGGCCTTTGGTCCGAGTCTCCGGCCCGATGAGTCTTCAAGCCTTGGACACCAAAGCAATGGCTTACGGTCACATATTGAAGGGTCCTCCATGCTGCTTTGACTTCAAAACTTTGACTGTGTGGGATCAAAAGGGATACTTGACTTGAACGGTAGCACTTGTGTTCTTTGATAGTGAATGGAAATTAGGTTGGTTTGCAATGTTCACTGGGCTTTTGGTTTGCTGTTTTTAGGAAGCAAATTTGTTTGTGCCATGCTTTATTGTCAAATAAGCAATTTTCTTTGGTCATTTCACAGGTATATAGCTTAGTTAATGCGATTCGAGTGGTTGTTATTTAAAGCTGCAATATTTTGAAGTAATATTCCTGGATGCATAAGGCCAAAGGTATAATAGTCTGGAGATTGGAGAAAGCGTAGATCAAAGAGAGGAAGTGGGTCCAGCTGGGTCTAAAAAGGAAGAAGCTTTTTCGTTTTGTGTTATTTCTCACCAGAGCTACCGCCAGACTTGTACCACGTGCATTTGACGGAGTGTCAACCCAAAAATTTAATTACTGTTACATACGTCAAATTTAATTTGTAAGTGTGATCCAAGTGTCCAAACATTGCCATACGGCGGGTCAACGGTGTCATCCCACCCTAACTCGATTTGATTTGGTCGTAATTGCATCGGGCCCATGCGTCCAACATCCGGTTGAAGTGTTGAATCGGTTAAAAATTAAAACCAACATCTGTTTTATTTTATTTTATTGTCGAGACAAGACCACCACGGGACAGTTCATGCCCTCTAATAATGGGAAACTTACCTATGCTATTAAAGGAATACCTATGGTTTCTTCTCTTGGCGGGTGGGCTTGTGAACACGCTAAGCTATCTACCTACATATTTCCACTTGTTAATTCTGAAGCAATAGGTACTATGTAGGTTGTTATGTGGCTGCGTCCACGCGCCTTTGATTATAAATAAAGCAGTGTGACTCAAGCTACCGAGCCTTTCACTCGTCTCCCGTACACAACATAGGTACTACGTATTATCTTAGTTTTAGTTCTTATTTCAATAATTCTTGTCAAAATACGAGTACTTAAGTATCCTACTAATATGATAAAGGCGCAAGTTTGTGCCATTGTGTCGTTGAGAAGATGTTTGGCCGAAGACAAAGCCAAAACTACTGAATGGATTGCGCTAAAATTTCGCTCATATAAAATTTGGGACCTGGAAAAACACATCGGCCATTTTGTATTCCAAAAAACGCGTCCGAATCCGCAGGCAAAAGCTAGTACTGGAATAAATTCTACTCAACCCAAAAAAAAACTAAATTGTTTTTGTCCTTCGGATTTAAGTGTCAAGTTAAAATTTTTAAGAAATAAAATAAACGTTCTACCTCGTCATAAACCAAAAAATCACTTTCATTATCACTATCAGCTACATCGGAATCCCAGAATCAATTAACAAAGATGCGCATCATCCCCAAATCATAGCGAACACGAAAATATTCCTCTGGTGCCACCATGTCTGGCACAGCAGACACCTTGGCACCTACCTGCTTCCCTCTTCCGTCACCCTCACTCTCTACAACCATGACCTGGTTGAAAAGAGACAGGTATGGGTAGAACCTTCAGAATGGGCTTGAAAAAGCATGGCTCGCGTGCAAGCCTGTTTGTTCTAACCGCCTTCTCTGACCCACGTCATTATAGACTGTTATCTTCGATGAGAGATATATTTTTAATGCCCTTTTTTACGTTTTTCAATGCGTGAGGAATGATATTTTATGAATATATTGAGAATAACGATGTAGTATACCTTGGTTCGTGAGAAGAACTTAGTTTTTAGTGATACCAAATTATAACCGAATCTAGAAGTCGACACCCCGTACGCTTATTAAACTGAAACAATGTAGATAGGTAAATGTTGCGTCTATACAAATTTTAAAAAATAATTACTTAATTTAGTTTTATTATTTGGTCTCTTTGAATTTATCAAATGACACCAAATAGTAATTTTTAGAATAATTTACTGCGACGACATCGAATCACTCGCATACATTTCGGCAGCGATACCGAAAAATGTATTCTTCCACTCAAAATTTGTCTGAAACCCCCTGTCATACTACCCAGCGCCCGCGCACCGCGCTTCGCGTTTTTATTAAGGGTTTTATTAATGTACCTACGGACTCAGGCATTTTTATTTCCTCCTGTAGGTGACGTGGGAACAGGTAGTGGAGTGACTCCACATTTTCTTTGTCACTTTAAATATTCTTTGGGCTGTTTATTCTTCAGATTTTGGGGACAGTGGCAAGGCAAACACGAAACGGGGTAGTGCAAACGAGATACAAACAATGGTCTGTGGTAAAAATCATTATTGTACCACCAAAGCTTGTAAAATATCTTACAAACTACTAATTAAATCTAGGATGGCACAATCGGCGGCCTTATCGCTGAAAGCGATCTCTTCCAGGCAACCTTTGGATGGACAGGATCGGTTAGTGTAGAACTTGACGGTGGCGTATATGATACTACAAAATACCTAAATAAATATTATGGCTAGAATTAGAAATTAGAACAAAAAATAGAATATAACTGGAATTATATACGATCGGAAACTATAGGTACTATGAAAACTAAAACTAAAGCACTAAAAAATAAAAAATAAAAAACAAGGACTATAAAATTATTTGATTATACCTATTAGGAGGATATATTTTGAGTGGACAGATAGTACTGATGAACCAAACCTTTGAAGATAGGAAGGGATTTGGCATGCCGAATGGAAACAGGAAGGGCGTTCCAGAGTCTGGTAGCTTGCAGGGTGAAGGAATCACCAGAACTAGAACTGGGTCGTGTGCGACGGGATTTTCAAGACAAGAGTATCAGAGGATCGAAGGGATCGTGAGTGGGAGAGATGAAGAAATTGGAAGCGGTCTTTTAGGTAAGAAGTTGTTGAAGGAAGGAAAAGGATGGAGTAAAGGAGGTTCAGGATATGAGCATTCCGGCGAAGACGAATGGACTAGATGATGCCGTATGAATTTTGTCCAACGTCATTTACATATTTATTTTTATATAAATACAACAGCTGGGCAAAAATCTCTTTTCACACATTCCGGTAAGACGCTAGACCAAGCTTTAACAAGTCAAGTAACTAAAAAAAAACTCGCAAAACTACTCAACGATGACTTCCCCTAATCCCCAACACTCAAAAATGACCTGCCATTAAACAACCGGTAATAATGATTTATCTAGTCCGGACAATACTACTTTATACTGGACAATCGTTACCTATTAGAAATACAGGGTGTACTTTCAAGACGGATAATTGGATAAATTTACTTTGGGGGCTTAGAAATTCCACTAAAATGATAAATGTTTGTAAGATCTGAACATATTTGTTCCGGGTGTTGTGGGTAATTTTATGTATAATAAATAAATATCTATATATCTGACGTATTGTAATAAGTACCTATATCAGTTACCAAGTACCTATCCGTAACACAAGCTCTGCTTAGCTTGGGGCTAGATGATGCTGTGTGGATTGTAAAAGCGAAGACACTTTGCTAAAAGCAAGAACAAGAACCAAAAAAACATTTATTTCTCTACTGACATAGAACACAAGAACACAATTACATTATTTGATTAGATTTATGATCAAACTGAACTTCCATTTCGAACTTTCTTTTCACAAACATTTGTGTGTTAATTCCTCTTAAACTTTTTAATCCAACGTTGAGTACGATGCTACATTAATATTTCCGTGTATCCATATTTCTATTACCTACCCCAACAGAAACCCCCTGTGTAGCGTGTAACAAACTGGCCAATGTCACCTCGTTACACCCTGTATAACCATTGTCCTCACCTGCTAAATTACCGTTAAGCTTTTCGACCACAGTTCCCATAAAATAAGATTTAAAACACGGTCTATAAATAAACTTTGTCTACCTAATATTTATTGTTCACTTTGTATGAAATTGTATGAGTTGTATGAAATTGTATGAAGCAATTTAATTAGGCACGGTCAGTGTCCCCGCCCTATTTTTGTATTGTCAAATGTAGTTTACGTTGGAATAAAGTTAATCTAGCTTTGTAAAGCTCAATAATTTTCCTCGTGAATGAGCATAGAAATGTCGAATTGGAAGGTATCTTAATTGTTTTATTATTATTATAAGTAAGGAAAACTGATTAAATTTTAATGGATGATTATATCAAATAAATATTTCTATTTAAAGTCTCGAGAGACGTTGTAGTAATGCCTAGTAGTAGTACTTAAGCACTGGTACCTACATAAGAAAGATAATGATAAATGATATTGATAAATGATAAATGAATTTATTGCTGTGTAACTAGGTGGTAATGAGTACATTGGTCTTAGGTCAATCTATAGTAGGTATCTCTAGTCTACCAGAGAATCTATCAGAATCGATTTTTCGTCATTTTCTATAGTGTTGTTTCCTACACATTCACTTTCAAAAATTCATTTGTGTTTGAGGCGCTGCATGTAGACGATTGCTCGTTTTTATGTAGAGAATTCTAATATTTCTGAACAAGCCAGGTCTCCAATTTTTTCTAGTTAAGCTGAAATCATAATACCAGAATTTTTTCTCGATAAACATATTGTTTCAAAATAATACTTTAGAATTTAAAATCGAAATATTTTGATAACTGCTATGAATATCAACTTGGGATTTATTGTTAAAGATAGGTTACATGTTGATCTACTTAATTGCTGAGATAGTTTTTTTGTTAAAAATTCATATTTAGTTTAAATCGTTAACTTATTCGAAAAGCTAAAGGCGCACCGCGCGTCTTTATCACCTTAGTACCTTATTGATCTGATTAGCGCGATAGTCACTCAAATCTTTAAATTACAGGACGTACTACTTGAAACAACAAAACCTAGTCATTTCAAAATTGAAAACAGACTCATATAAATAATTATAATAAAATATATAAAGAGGAAAGATTTGATTGTTTGTTTGTTTGTATTGAATAGACTCCGAAACTACGGAACCGATTTGAAAAATTCTTTTGCCATTAGAAGCGCACATTATTCCTGATAAACATGGGCTACTTTTTACCGCGGGAAAATGCTTCATTCCTTCGGGAAAACGGGTAATAGGACAACGGGTAGTAAAAATGCAGCTAGCATAAAATATATTCTATCTCTCCAGTACACTTACCTCAGTAGTTTTTGTAAATTAAAGCTAAATTGACATCATCTAAAGCCTACTAAATGCAAATCTAAACTTCTAATAGAGAGTCGTAAAATATTGCAGTAAATCATGTTACATGTAGTCACGGAAGTGATCGCAAAACTTTCATGACTAAATTATTTTTTAATAATATATATACTTTTATTAGAATAAACCGCTTCTGCTCCTTCGAAAACAACTCAATGGATGCTATGTGAGTAGGACATAGTGCACAAGTGTGTGCGTAAACACAGATGCACTCTCTATTCCTTCACTCTCTTAATTCGATGGGACGGCAGATCGAACGTAACCATGCGAGATAATAAACGCAACCATATAACTCTACTTCTACTTCTTTCTCGCCTTCATCGACCAGTAGACTGGTGGTAAGCCTCCTTCAAAGTCTTCCGTTGCCTTCTACTTTGGGCAGTTATGGTCCAGAGCCCTAACTCAACTGAATTAATCGCTTTGAAACCATTCTATATCTATCCGTGCAAATAACATGCACTGTCTTTATACAGGGTTATTGGTAATTCATTGACACTGCGAAAACTGGTTCTGCACATTGATGAAGATGTCAGGTCTTAGGGTTTCCCTTTTTTTGTAAATCTCCTCCCATACAAAATAATGTGCGAAACCTAATTAATTACTAAATACCGATCTCCCACTCTTATTTAAATCCACATCATCATTATTGACTTATTTCAAATCCACGAAAGATTATCATCAGCCTGGTTGGGAGTCAGCCGAACACACACACATCCTCTGATAATTCAGAGCAGAGCTATTTTTAGGTTTATTTTCAAAGAAAACCCCTATGATGAACGATTTTTGAATGGAGGTGGGTACATACTAATATCATTCCCTTTCCACCAATTTTAAGAAATAAGACCTGGCGTCTTCACTGACTTGTTCATGGTGGTGTGCAGTTCACATAGTGTCAGTGAATTACCAATAACCCTATATATAATCTTATAGAGTTTTTACCATCAATGGACAATTCTGCGACAGTACCATTGTCATAGGAAAGCGATAGGTAACCAGAATTGAGCCCCATTTGCTGCCCGCTATCTTTTTGATGTCATCCTTCCATCTCATTTGTGGCCGTCCCACCAGTCTTTGTTTCTTCCACGGTTTCCACTTTTTTCTTGTGTTCAGGCATCTAAACTTTTTTGGAACAACAAAGTTCTTATTGGTTTCTAACACCCTTCATTATCTTTTAAATTATTCTTACTGGACGGTACTTAGAAGTTACTTACTTAATGGAATAATGAGACTATTCGTTTCAACGACCTCTGTGGCACAACGGTTGAAGATCCGCCTGAGACGCAGGTTCGTTCGATTCCCGGAGTGGTAAAAATATTTGTGTTCTGTAGATTATATTTGTTCGTGGTCTGGGATGAGGTCTTCATGAAAATTAACCTTAAAATACTACAGACTGTTACAAACAATCTAGATACCGATAGATACGATAACTGGATGTTAGCCTGCGACAAAAATCCGCTTTTTTTATAGAAATAACTACTTGAACTCTGTATACTGTAAAATGTCTTTGTATTTGTAACACTGAGAGATAGAATATTCAAACAATTGATGACACAAACACTGATATTTTTTTTTATAACGAAACAATTACTAGAAAGCTAAACGACATATTCTTCAATTAACTTGTCAAAGTTAAATAATGATGACACATAAAGCCATGATACATTAAACTGTAACTCAAGCGTGTGTGTGTCAGCAAGTATAAAGACTTGTACCCATTATCTTCCGAACGATTTATTAAATCTGTCATTAGAGTAACGCCTACTTAACCCTAACACAGTCATTATTTCACCCTTTTCGTCCCATTTTGTCTCTCTCTTTTGACGTTAGATATAAAGGACAAAACATTCCCCATGGTAATAAAATTGTCAACATAGTAGACTGTGTTTGACATTTTATTGCAGAATTATGCTGAAACTGTTTGCTAATAGCTGGCAACTCATCTCGTTGCTTCTCGATGTAATTTGGCGTGGCTAAAGAATTGTTATGGTGAAATGTAGCCGTGCCTAACTAATGCAGCACGATCTTGATATTATCGGACCTTTTACACAGATTTTCCTGTTCTTAAAACAGACATTAGGTATTTGTTTAAAGAACATGTAGAACCTGACATCAATCAGGTATATTTGTCTCGCGGCGGGAATTAAACTCCCGAACTTCAACAATCTCCAACTCTTCAAGATACAAAAGTTGTCCCAAAATTCAAGCAAGAAATTTTGAAATTTTTAGACAGTCTTGAAATTTTCTTCGATCACTCAATGACCTGTAAATAAACAAGATGTTACACCTACCTATAGAAAAGAAAGACGTTACTTTTGCCACAAAAATAATATCCATCAATAAAAACACAACATTACAAAACTAGTAGCACCCATCAATATTCATAGAAAAATTAAAAACACGCATCGGATAGTAACTATGCATATTAATTGGCTCAATCTAATAAAACTGTTATTTTCATATCTACGTATAAATTAGTCTAAAAGCCATTAAAACACTAGGAAGTTGATCAATAAACCATAAGCATTTATGATCGAGCTATACTATTTCCATAGCCATTCACATTTAGAACTATATAGACTTTGAATTCGATGTCGAAATTTAAGGCTTACGCATAGCTTCGTTGATTCGAGAAAGATCTCAAAAAAAATTGCCAGATGAAGTGGCAGTTGGCCGGTTCTCACGTAATACTGAAAACCGCTGGAGTAAACGAGTTTTTGAGTGGAGACCGCGACTTGGCACGCGTAGTGTAGAACGCTCTCTGACCAGGTGGGCTGACGACCTGTGGCCTGCTGAAGATAGGGCTGTCAAGCAGAGGACTAATATAGGCTGATGATGATGATGATAAAATCTCGAAAGACTTATATTATTGACAATCTGACCACAAGCAAGAATTTAGTGCAAAAAATTTATTCTCTCTTTGGATAAGTTTTTTTTCTGACAAGTTGTCTGTTGCTGCTTCCTGCTATTGTCACATGTAGACAATCACCTCTTAGGCGTTATAAGGTGACCCATCATAAACTTGCAAAAAACCGAGTCCAAAACTCTTTCAAGTACTCTATACACGGCGAACTTTCGTTTTATTAACGAGACAACATTACTAAGGATTAACGCAAAACTGGTTGTCAGGATTAAAATCCTGTTTTATGAGGAAGACTCAGATATACTTTAAGAGCAATTTGCAAGGGTTTGTTCAAAAACGATTGCAGTAGGACAGGTCACTTCATAAAAAAATTAAAAGTCTACAAAAAGTAATCTTTTTAGACGTTGACTTTTTGAAAGTGGTTGTGTCAATCTCTATAGTTGAAATATGAAGAAAATCATAATACTAGAAAGGCTATTTTAAAGCTATAAATAAATAATATATAATAAAAAAACTCTACTTCAGAAAAGAACTGGTTATCCGTTTAATTTTTTTTTAATTTATATGAAATACATTCCATCTTTCAAACTACAACTTTCACTTGTTGTTTACAAAAAAAGAAAAGAAAAGAAACTGCCCGAATCCAAAATGGGAAGGAAATTGTAAATCTATTGTCAACTTTTAATTTCAACATAGAATGATCACAGACAGATCCGATAGAAGCAATAATAACTGTCAACGAATATCTCAAGAAAACTAAAAAAAAACAACCTAAGAAAAGTTTTTTTACTCTTGTCTTACCCAACAATTGCACCCCAATTGAAGCTATATTAAATTCAAACCCCTTTAAGCACAATCGAATGATATTTATTATTTATTGCAAAGTTTTTTGCAATCGATTTCTTTATACTACCGTGTAATGCTCCAGATCTGTTAAAAAAATCAAAGGGCTTTGAGGGTTCCTGATGGGTAACTTGAGGTCATACTTACTCACACCCCTGTACTTCCTGTACTTATTGTATCAGGGCTGTCACAAAACGAAAACAAAAATCTAACGGATTTGTCGATTTAAAACATACAAATCTTAATAAGGTGTATATTTTAGGAAATCTATACATAAATAAATTTGCGTATTAAGATAATGCCTATGATAGATATTATTTATTAGGAGAAAACAGTAATCCCCTTTGAAATTAACAAGTTTGCCATTCAAATGTAGAACTTGAATAATTTTGAATATCTTAAGACTTTTTGCATCTGGTTTAGGTCTTGTTTAAAAAATATTACAATAATCATAGAACATTATATAAAATTTATCATCTACCTACTAACCGTGGAGATCGCTTCTGCATGGCCCTTTTTTTAAATACGTTTATATTTTTCCAATATTTCACTTGGTAAACTGTCTATATGGTTTGTAAGTAAAATATCAAGTATTTGACTTTTAAACTGAGTAGATACTAGTGATGTTCGTTTAAGTGATCCTTCCATCACTTTAAGATAAAAAAGCACAATCACCAATGTTTTATTATATTTACCTAGTGACAACCCTAGCTAACACCAAGGACACGGCAAGGCAGGTCACAGGGCACGTAAGTTTCGTGAGAATACATCCGCACATCCATTCCATACATTCATACATCCATACAATCATCCGCGAGGGCAGCTGACAATTGAAATCTGAAGCGAACCGATGACAACCGAATCAATGATTGTGATAATAGGCAGGTTTGCTTGATGTTTGGGCTAAATATTTGTCTGCAAAAATATTTGCACATTGGTTAAAACTTGCAGATCTATTCAGTGTATCACTATTTTTAATAAATTTCGAAGATGGTTTGTTAGGCTATGTTTTAAATGTACGCCAAATTTCATCTTGATCTGCTAAGTAGTTTTAGAGATCCTTGAAAACAAAAATTTCGTATTCATAATTTAGTAGCATTAATTAATTATTATTAATATTAGGTTTTTGTATTTATAGTGCGTGAGGCTCACACTCTGGCTAATTTTTAAGAAATCAAATAATATCGCAAACGTTTTTGACTTCGACGGGACTTGAAGCCGCTTCCTTCCCTTCTCCTTCCCCAGGGAAGGATGCGGGTTCAAGTCCCATCGAAGTCAAATTTTTTTGCATTATTATTTAATTTTAATATTAATTAATTAAAGTAGGATAGACACATTTTGATAGCGGACGTTTAAAAAACAGGCACGACGACGTGAATGTTACTCAAATGAAACGTTGGCCCCCATGAACCTGGCTCAGCACGAGATGTGCTGAAAGGTTAGCGCTCGACGTTGTTTTCAGCCATAGACGTAATCTGCGTCCTGGCGGTCCCGGTGTAAGAATCAACCTCTCCAACTGATCACGTGGACATCGTAAGAGTTGACTAAGTGAACCCTATCAGAGGAACGGTAGCAGCTTCCTTCTGTGCATTCTTAACACCTCTACTGCGATCACCTATCCGGCTGCCAAGTGTGGTGGTTAAAGCAAAAAATCCTTGTTAAAGGCACGTTTAGCAGTGGACGTAGCAGTGTGTGTTCTCATTTACTGTGGTGATTGTTATGGTACCTATTCGTCTTCTTGGGGTGTTCACAGCGAAACATCTCCATTTTTTTATAAAAGTTATGAATAACCTTCTTCTTTCAAACTATGACATTCAGTTGTTTAAAAAAAAGGGGGAAGTAAATTGCGCAAATCCAAGAAGGGGAGAAAATAAATTGTAAAACTTTGGTCAATTTGTAATTTCAAAAAAGAATGGTTACAGACAAATCCAATAGAAGCATTGGAGAACTGTCAACGAATGTCTTAAGATAGTTAAAAAAAACTAGAGAAAACTTTATTACTCTTGTTTTTCTCAACAATTGCACCCCAATTGAAGCTACATATATTAAATTCAAACCCCTTTGAAGCAGACTCGTGTTCAACCCAGCAGCGAGATACGTTGACGATGACTGACTAGCTGGATTATTTTACTAACGAAAAACTACTTCGAATGATAATATACCTACTCAATGCCTATTCAAAGATTACTTATAGAAAAGCTCAATAAATGACTATTTCATTGGCCACATAACTTCAATGCATCCTCCTTTCAAAGAACCACCATGAAGTCGGTTACATCAACCAAGTTAATATAATCTAACAGATTACTCAACCACTGTGTAACTCACAAAAAATTCTAAAACGGATATTCTATTTTAACACGATATTTGATCCTTTTTACGTCTTCAATCTAAAACCGAACTTTTTGACTTGCAACTCATTCGAATTTTCAATGTCCAGTTGTCGAACTTTTCAAAATCGAAATCGAATAGTCTATAACGAAGAAACAGCTTAGTTTCAAGTAAGTTTAGGTTGAAATTCCTGTGCAGGTGGATAGTCTTTCGGCAAGGCTTAACTAGAAGTGTCATTGTGGGTGAGATTAGTGATGTCCCGTGAACGGAAGTGTCGAAAATTTTACACAATGAAATAGAGTAAATACTAAGTCCGAGCGTGTGTAAGTTATTCATTCATTGCTTGATTGTTGGGCTACTGGAGGTTTTTGGGGATCCTTGACAAGAACCTTCGCTTCCATTTCGTTTCTGTGAAACAGAGTTATGTTACTATCTGACCATGATATAAGCACAAAGGTCTGTTCTGAACCTGGAATATCCATCAAATTCTAAGTGGAACTAAGGTATGCACTGACGTTTCGCATGGGAGTGGGATTGTGGATTTTGCCCTGTCCAACCAGACCCTAACCAGCGCAACTCCTCGAAGTACCGGAGCAGGACTTTTGGTGATTGACAGCGTCTTTTAAGCTTCTCTGTAGGTTTGGACGGGGTTGATGTCTCTGGAACATCCATATGCCATCATGGGCTGAACACAGATTTAGCACACAGCTTAGCTTGGTTTAAAAATAAGTGTTAACGACAGCAATACAAAATCATTAAAATTTGCAAAAAATTTAAATTAGTGAAAAAAATAAATAAATGAAGTCAACAAAAAATATTTTCAAAGACCAAGAAATCTACGGAACACGCATAATACGTACGCGCACTTGACCGCCATTTTTCTTTCAAATGTCACAATGTGTCTCAATTCGGTCTGGTGGCTTCTGTAATCTCTTACACCACAAGATTCTCACAAAACAGACTTTATAAAAAAAACTGGGAAGCCCTCAGATCTCCAGACTCTGTTCATAGGCTTTAGATAAGGAATCTCTAGACATCTGTCGATCTGTTTGTTTGTAACAACAGTTTTGTAACAGGAAAGGATTATAAAGTCCTTGAATTTTGCATGTGGCATGCGAAAAAGAATATAAACAAGGTAGGTAGGAACTAAAGATGTTGCAAATACGAGACGACTAAGTATAAGTAATATAATAAATAACTTAACAGACGAACAAATAACATAGACAAAGTTTTTTTTTTAAGTTTTTAATTTTTTCATATTGCAGTGTGCTTATTGTTTGCTTGATAAATAGTTTGAAGTTAGCTAATTTTATATAATTGTACTCACTGAAGTTTTTGTGCTTTTATTCAATATATTTTAGTTAAAAAGTAAATAAGCAGTGCTTAACGTACAGTTAGTTAGGTAGGTGATATTAGTTTATTAATACTAGAGACCTGTATTTTATCGGTACCTATTTCGAGTTTTGTTCAGTGTTTTAAAATGTATTGAATATATTTGACTTGACTAAGTGTGAATCTATAGTTTGAGTAAATAAAAATTAAATAAAAAAATCAAACCTGGTTGTCTCTATGAGAAATCCCATTATTTGTACATACTGTGCATTTCGTTTTTATTGTATAAAACTTAACATTAAGTTACCTTCTCATAAACTTGATTCCCACAGACTTACGAAGATGTTCATAGATAAATTCGATTCCCAGACAGACATCAAAAGCCTTTCTACACGAATTACATAAATAAAACGAACGAAATGACCAAAGTACGCAAAAAAAAGCAAACACACGACACTGATAAACTTAAATACCTTTATAAAGCGGTTAATTCCACCACAAAACGATCTTTATAGAGCTGATACAACAATAAGTACCAGATGTATCTCCATGAGTAAATCGGTAGCAAATGCTTATTCAATTACTCAGATTAAGCCGTACTTCATTAAAGAATGCTTTACGAGTTCTCGATTCTATTGACTAGAGAATAAAGGCTATAGAGAGGTCTGAGCCGGATACAGATACATTAAGAACGATTAAAAGATAGTGATCTGAATGCAGATTTCGCGGTGCACTCAATTGATACTGTATGAATGGTTGCTTACCTATCATGTCTGTGTCATGACAAATTAAAATGAACTTTATTCGAAAGCAATAAAACCTTTAAGATATATCTACGGTAATCTATATTATTTCATATACTGAGTCATGATCGTATGTCAGACAATATTGAGTTATCAGACACTGAATTTTATATTTAGATTGAATCGAAGGTGATGCTTTTTTATTTGCCGATATAAGAGTTGTTAAGAAATTAAAAATTCACAACACTAAGAATGCGAGTGAAATGGTTACCATAAAAGGAAACAAATAAATGAAATGGAAAAATACTGTTAATTTTACCAGTGGCATAACACAACGCGAGATTATTGAAATATGTTTTATCAGACAAAAATACAAAAAAGACCATCCCCTTTCACCGATCACCCGCAGCCCTCTTCACGCCAAACGCATCTATCGATAAGTACAATTATCGATAAGTAGCCATCGACAGAACCCATCACTACACATGTGGGAAATGTAAATAGCATCTTTATCTCAATGTCATTTGGCTTTGTTTGCTTTGTCAATTTGACACGGTTGGGTGGACATCATTGGGTGGCTTTCATTGCGGAATCTTTGTAATGAAATTCTTATGTTGGTACTTGTCTTGTGTTTGTTAAAGCATGTCTGAACTTAAGTTAGGTACCAACCTTGAACTTAAATTGAGAAGCGTCCTTTTCTACTAAGGTCGGTTATTACCAGAAGAAGGACGGCTACTTCTGTGTAATTTATAGCGGTGGGTTCCACACTAATTTCTCAGGAGGATTGTGCGAGGCGCTCATTCGCACAAAGAGTCAGCACAGTGTGCTAGCACGATTGTGTTGTGATGCCACCGTCGATGCCGCCGCCGAGATGCCACCGCCTTTGGGAACACACTTAATTGTGCTACCTATGTCGTGTGAGTGAGCGGGACGCCTTTGGCACACTTGCTGTTCTCGGCAAACAGCACAGTGCATTGTGCCATTTGTATCCCGCTCACTCCAGTGGCGCGCAATTGAGCGGGACGCAGATAGCACGATGACGAGTCACCTCCCGAGGCCCTCGCGCCTCGCCTCAATCGTTGCAGCACGATTTTCAAAATCGTGCGATCGTGCGTGAGCCTCTTTTGTTGAAGTGTGCAGATACAATTGTGTTAGCACACGTGCTGAGGACACACCTCTAGTATTTTTAACACCACTGCTGTGATAGCAATCCAACCGCGCAGCGTGGTGTTATGTTGAGGAAAGGCATGCCCAGCAGTGGAAGTATGTCTGCTGTTTAGAATAATAATAACGGAAAAGCGAACGTGATAGAAATGGTAAGAATGTAAGAGCATAATCTAATCAGTCATCTTTGTTAGTTTATTTTTGCATCAGAATGCATTGTCAATCCATCAAACATACCTGCTCAAAATCAAAATTCGAACGCCATCAATTCGATTCGAAAGGGATTGATATAATGACGATCAATCCCTTTCGAATTTAAAACGCCCATTCATACAACAATAGAACCAGTAACGAAATTGGATTTAGAATTTTAAAATTATCATGAAAATAGGAATTATCATGGATAGGATTATGCAATGGTAGGTACGTAACAAAATTGATAACAAAAGTAACAAAACTGGGCACAATGCGAGACAAATTCGCGAATTGGTATCCGTAGCGAACATCAATCGCATTACCATATGACAGTATTGTGAATTTTGCTTCATATCGTATGCTAATGTTACTTTATGTTTATTGTGATGGGCGTGTTGAATCGAACCGATCGATTTATTTGTTGAATCGATTTTGCAGAAAATCTTTGGTGTAATGTGATTGTGTGAATGCATGTCGACTTTAAATTCATTAACGTGTACAATAACAATATTTTGTAAAATCAGAAACACAATTTAAGGAATAAACTACAAATACTCCTCAACAGTCTGTATTGGTTCACTGCTGGACGCTGGCCTCCCCCTAATAAGCGCCTTATTGGCTTTTATCACCTGGGAGGTAATGCCCATAATCCCCACTCTGGGCATGCGGGTTGGGGATCGCAGTTCGGTGGTAGAATTGTTCTGCATGAAGCGCTGCTGCCCGCCCCCGGTGGATATCCCTTAGTCTCCTCTTACGACAACCGCGGAAAGAATTGGGGTGGTGCAAATTCTAAGCCGGCACCACCACAGCTACAAATACTCGTAACTTAGTAAATCCTTTCATTTAGGCAAAGCAACCATCATCATCGTATGGTGTTTGTAATGGAAATATGGACGTAACGTGTCATGTCACGTCAAATCACATGTGATAACCTCTCTCCAATTTGACAGTTATAATTTCTGGCATTGACATAATCTATTTGGAACAGCGCATTCTTTTGCACCCAATACACCTATGCATTTTTTATCGGACATTCAGAGCTCGTTTCGGTTCCTGGTGTCACCAAGACCGGGTCAGACTGAAAACCAGCGCTGTTTTGTACCCCGGTTCAAAACAGCATAAAGCTGAGACTGATCCGTTTTGGCTCACCTCGGCAGCACTGGTACACCTAGGTACTTGTCACGTAGGCTAGGTTAGTGTGCATATTGTACTTTTATAATGTAAGCAATTATTTTGTACCTACTCTTTATGTTTTTTTTTTTGATGTACCTACTTTTATTTCGTGCTGTCCATTTGTAAGCAAAATAAACCATCTATCTATCTATGTATCGTATCAGTCCAAAGAAGTTCACTGCTGGACAATCTGGGCATAGGCCTCGGTCCTACAAGACGCCACAAATAGCAGCCCTGAGCCGCCTGCATCCATCCACTGCCTGCCATCGCTACAATACAACAGGTTTGGCTGATCAAGCGTGTTGGTTGTCTTATTGCTAAGTTTAGATTATTATTAAGTATTTTACCAAAAAAACTTTCGTAGTTTGACGAATTCATTATGAATGTAAGCGGGTTAACTACGAACCTAGTTTGTGTTGGAAGAACACCAACGTTTCATCCCTTAACGAGGGACTTCATCAGGGTGAGTGCGGTTCGCGTCGCGCCTCTACCGCGTCCCTACGCGCACTACGGGCTAAAGTCCCTCGTTAAGGGATGAAACGTTGGTGTTCTTCCAACACAAACTAGGTTCGTAGTTTACCCGCTTACTTTTATAATTAAGTAGTAAGCATTCAAAATCTAGTGCCAAAATATTAGTTTTTAGGATGTCTATATTAAAACTGCCTGTCAAAACAATGTTATTCGAGCTCATTTTCGAAATGCGCGTCAACTTTTTATCTACACTTGCGAGCTTTAAAATGGAATCGCTTCATCGCGAGTTGATCAAAACAATTTTTTTACAATTTATGTACAACTAGCTGCTGCCCGCGGCTTCGCCTGCGTAGTTCCCGTTCCCGTGGTAATTCCGGGATAAAACATAGCCTATGTCCGTCTCCTGGTTCTAAGCTGCCTCCCCACCAATTTTTAGCCAAATCGGTTCAGCCGTTCTTGAGTTATAAATGGTGTAACTAACACGACTTTCTTTTATATATATAGATGAACTATACATTGTGGTATATCATTTGAAAGGTAATTTTGTTACCTTTGAAGTGATATCAAGAAGATTAAAATTAATTAAATTGGCTACCTAAATTTTGGGAATTATTGCAATAGGTCGAAGTTGCGTCTATCGGCTTCTATCGGCGCCGGAGCTGGATTAGCTGGATTTCTCCCTCGTATCCGCTGTTTTAGCTCGTCCCACATATGCCAGATTGGGTTCAAGTCAGGAATAAGGGCTGGCCAGTCTAGTGTGGGAATGCCGACATGGAAGACGTCTGTCGGTACTGTCTAGTCACTGCTGCGGTGTGGCAGCGGACATTATCGTGCATTAAATCTAAATTTATCGTCGACAATAAATCCTGCGTAAGGGAAAACATAACATAACTCATAGTTCACTGCAAAGAAATTGTAAAAATTAGTCTTGAACAACCCTTGAAGCGATTCCAGTTTAAAGCTTGCAAGTGTAGTTTATTAAGAAATGTGTTTAAATTATTTGTCTTAGGAACTCTATCTATACATAGAATAAAACTTTTAAATCCATCATGGTTATTAACACTAAAGTCATAAATAACGGGATATTTACCATGATTTGAGTTTTGAGCTTTCCAATATTTCGGCACAGTTTCATGCGCCATGATCACGGATCGTACAAACATTAGACCCGAGGCGGGAATCGAGCCCGCAACCTCCTGCGTCGCAGGCGTTCCTTCGCCCGCTACGCCACAGAGGTCGATATGCTTGTCCACTCACTCATTGATTAGGTTTTAGGGTTCGTACCTCAAAAGGAAAAAGAAACCCTTATAGGATCACTTTGTTGTCCGTCTGTCTGTCCGTCTGTCTGTCTGTCAACCTCCTTTTCTCAGGAGCGCGTGGGCGTATGGATTTGAAATTAACGTCAAATACTCAAGTCTATAACTTCTTGGAGCCGAGATATAAATAAAACTTCTAAATCAACGCACTCAAAAGTTACAGCAGTTTATGTCCGAATATTTTGATATTTCCAAGGGAATCACATGCACACAAAACCTACAGGCTTCACGTTGACCTAGAATCATAAAATTTTGTAAGAAGCAAGGTATATATTACAAATAAAGGGAAAAATCCAGAAAATATAATTTGTACTTTATTCACAAAAAAAAACTGATTCTACCCATGGACTTAGGTCCATGGCTAGAATCAAATTTTTTTTTGTAATACCTACAGGGTACCACTTCCCGTTGACCTCCCAGCATCATGATAATTTAGCAAGACACAAGGTCTTACGGAACTCTTAGTGCGTGAGTCCGACTCGCACTTGACGTTTTATTGTTATTGGCTACAAAATCGAGAAAATATCTGAAGACACTAGGTATCTCTAGTGTCTTTACTCTATGATTATCACAATTAATAACTTAGTATCAATCAATCACGAATGTCGTAGGTACGTATTTTCGTAGCACTTTCGTAGAGGCTAAAGCGCGTTTAAGTCTTTTTAAACAAAACAATGAAAAATGATTAAGTACTTACATATTGATTTATTGGGTAGGTAGGTACCATTATGAAAATATATAACATCATTAATAGTTTTTAGGGTTTTGAAGATCGAAGATCGGTTTCAAAACCCTTATGGTCTCGCTTTGTCTGTCCTTTTTTCCCTCCTTAATAACTCAAAAACTACTGCAGCTATCAACTTGAAATTTAAAATAATAATACATTTCGTGCGCCTGTACAGATTTAGAGAAAAATAAATGAAAATAAATGAAAAATGAAAATGAATATTTTCCATACAAATTGTGATGCCGAAATTTTAAAAGATACCTACAGAGTCATATGGGGTATCAAATGAAAGGTATCATTTTGTACATTTCAAAATAGTTTTTGAAATTTTTGTAGGTTTCATACTTTTTAAAATATTTCGAAAAAAGTCGAAAAAATACCCATTCCCCCCCCCCTATCTCCGAAGATTGCAGAGCGATCCATGTAAAATGTATGGAGCGTTTATAGACATGAATCTATATTTTACAGGAAAAATATAGAGAAGTTTGAAAAATGAACAGTTTTTGAAAAATGGTCAAAAAGGGGGGGAATAATTTTCAAAAGGGGGAGCTACCTCACCGAGTGGGGTATCAAATAAAAGGTATCAGTTTGTACGTTTCAAAACAGTTTTTCAAATTTCTGTAGGTTTCATAGTTTTTGAAATATTTTGAAAAAAGACGAAAAAATACCCATTCCCCCCCCCTATCTCCGAAGTTTGCCGAGCGATCCATTTAAAATGTATGAAGCGTTTGTAGATATGGATTTCTATTTTACAGGAAAAATATAGAGAAGTCTGTAAAAAGAACACTTTTTGAAAAATTGTCAAAAAGCAATAATTTTCAAAAGGGGGGCTACCCCACCGAGTGGGGTATCAAATGAAAGGTATCGGTTTGGACATTTCAAACTAGTTTTTCAAATTTCTGTAGCTTTCATACTTTTTGAAATATTTTGAAAAAAGTCGAAAAATTTACCATAACCCACCTTAACCGAACCACCCATTTAACCGAAGCATGCAGAGAGATTTATCTGAAATGTAGGTTGGCACCTACTATTCTTAGGTATTCGCTAAATTGCGAAGTCTCTAACCGGTACTTTTGGTACATATTTGTTGACAAACGTTCAAAACCCTCGGCGCGCGAGTTACACTCGCACTTGACGGATCTTGTTTTCTAATGGTACCATCGGTCTATAACAAAATTCCGCTTCTGATAAGAAAATTGCCTACCACGATGTTTCATAGAAAGCTAAAAACTTATTATACAATAAAATATTTTATAAATGACAAGAATATTGACAAATAACCAAATTAATTCTTATTTTCTGTTAACTAGCTTACTTTATTTCTTCAATTTGACATTATTAACCTTATTCGTTCCTCTCTTAGTTATTTTAAAGTTTTTATTTTTAGCTGTCATAATGCATGTAATAGATAGATAATTGCACGCCCTTAAGGCTTGGTAGGCCAGCAGAGGCCGCATTTTTGTGATTTTTAAAACCATCTGAGACTTAGAAAATAGTGTTTAAAATTCTGAAAACAGATATATACATATTACCTATGGATCTAGTCTAGTCAAAGTCGGATTCAGTTACAAGATCTAATGAACTTCAATCGATAGAAAATAATCCCAAATTTACCCCTTTTTCTAACGTTTTTTCAATACTATGACTAGCGAACTACTGATATCACACTTTTTTTGTACTCAACTATGGACACTTAATATTTCTAAACAAATTCGCAGAGTTTGACTTGATAAAATGATTTTCTTAATCACCATGTTTAAATAACTACAAAGGCGGGCATTTTAAAGGGCAAATTACATTGCACTATTTTCTTACTGTACCATCTATTCAACATGTAATTATGCAATAAATATACTTTCTTTTTATTAATTTTCTTTGCTGTTTGTGGCTACGCTCTTGTTATGTTGGTAACATGACCTGAGGGAAGCCAAGGGTGGTTAGTAAAACTTTAATATAACTTTGGTTATGTTATGACCGATCTGTGAACTTAGGAATAATGCTTCTATAGCTACTTATCAGCGAGTGAATTTTCAGAATAGGTGCGGCAGTTTCAGCGATAAGTTCAAATCAGATTACGACGATTTCTGTAGCGCCGCGGGCGTCCGCCTACGACGCAGGAGGTTTCGGGTTCGATTCCCGCCTCGGGACTAATGATTGTACGATCTGTAGATTTTCGGGGTGCTCTAGATGTTTTCTGTTTATGATAAAAATATCAATGTTATAAAATGTCACGAAAATCAGTTGTCTAGGACCGAACTTAGCTGACGCTCAATCGTGCGTCTCGATAACACTAGCTCTGAGTTTGGGGATGATAGATGATGCTGTGTGAATTGTCCACAAATATTTATTTACTTAGTATAACTAATAATTCTGGAACGAACATATTTATAAGTAGAATTAAGACGCTGATTAATATTAAAACAACAATGCAATCTGATTTGCACAATGTTAGTCGTGCAGCACTTTCTATACTTTGCAAAGTTGCGAATAGAAACTTTAGTCAAAGGATTCTGATAATGAACTTTAATTTTCCACAGTGTTTCATGAATTAAACTGAAACCATTTGAAGCCTTTGAAACGGCAATAATACGCGACATTGTGATATTCATGATTTACTAAATAACCCTAATTTAATAACAAGCTTAGTGAGACGTTAAGTATTAGCATTAAAATCCATTTCAGCATGGAACTCCATTTACCACTTTTACAATAATTTAAGTATTTATAGCACTTGCCAATAAACGAATTTGTAACGGTCTGTTAAATTCAATTTTGGAACTAATTTGAATCACAGTGGCCAGCAATAAAGAATATTAAACTACCTGCGTACACATGTTCCAAAATCTACATTTGTATACTATAAGCGCCCTCGTCATATGCAAAAATCATTTATCGACGTTTAAAGGTTCTTTATCGTGGTGCGTAAAAGTTTGTGAATAGATTTTTTTATTGGCAATAAAAATTGTATGCGTAAGTTAATTTGCGTATGTTGCATTGTGGCCGCGCGTTGCGGCGCCCTAGGGTGGCAACACTGGGCGCGACCCACTGCCCTCGTGTCACCGGCACAATTCAATTATCGAACGCCTCCATTCAAACATTATTCATAAACATAACTTTAAAATGGCAATGCATTTTTCGGTGGCCATGTCGATTTCCGAACAAAACCTCATTTGAATTTGAACCAATTGAGTGACATTTCGAAATTTGAATTTATTTTCGTATCGTTTTCAAAATTAGCATGTAAGTGCATCGCATTGTAGACAATCATATCTCGTATGATAGACGTATGTTAATTTCTTATAGAATTCCTTGATATCTTTAGTTATTGCGATTTTTGTTCAATGGATGTTATTCTTCGATCTAGCTTCCGTTATGATTTCAATTGATGTGAAAATTTTCGATTCTTAGTTCCCTCTTGACCTTAAAATATTCCAACGGTCTTTTGCTCAAGAAATCGATATGTATTATGATTTGAAGGATAACACAAGTGTTATTGGAATTTAATGGAATAAGTTATTGAGATGGAATAAACGTTAGCGAACTTAGTTTGTAACGTTTAGACTACAAAGCGTGTGAACTTTGAAATTCAATGAGAAGAAATAAAATGCACACTTACAATTTTGTGTCTTTCTCCAGTGCGTATGATGGTTTTGATAACTTATACATCAGTCTTTGGTTTGTTAGACATCGTAAGACTAGCATCTGCTCGCACCTTGGCTCGCTTGGTAAATACCTGGATGAAATTACATAATACTTACAGCTAGATATTTTCTTAGTATTTTTATATAGAACTAGTTTATGCCCGCGGCTGCGCACGCGTTTCTATGGAAACGTTTAAAGGTGATTTCAATCTCATGGGAACTGATTTATGGGATAAAAAGTAGCCTATGCTTGGTTCCAGAATTAGAATTAGGTACCTGTATGCATAATTTCAGCCCGATCCGTTCAGTAGTCTTGGCGTGAAGAGGTAACAAACATCTATCCATCCATCCATCCAAACTTTCGCATTTATAATATTAGTGTGATGTGATGTGATTAGTGCGATTAATTTGATAATGCCCTTTTACAGCAGCTCTAGTTTAATTTTACAATTATTCTATATAATTTGATTTTTGACGATGCGCATTTGTAATCGGGCATCTTAAAAAACAATTAAACCTTTAATCTGCTGTAAAAAAAATAATTCTTTGTTTTGTGTTTTTTGAAATATTTATTTTAGATATCTTTTTATAAGTGAAATGTAAATTGACGTAAACTTATATGCCTTGCGCTACAGCATATTATAAATGTATGAGTATGAACAATCTATTAGTTAAAGAGTTTTCAAAATCAGCCGAACTATTAATATTATACTACCCTCTATAAAATTTTACCACTAAATTATTTGCGTTGATATTATAATAATTAAAAAAAATTTTAGATATCCCAAAAATGGCATTATAGTCCGAAGGAAGTCCAAAAGTTTTTCGACTTCTACGACACTTGACATCGTAGCGCGATTGGCTGCGCAACCCAACTGAGGAAGGGTTGCGGGTTCAAGTCCCGTTGAAGTCGATTTTTTTTGGTATATTATTAAATTTCTTAGAAATTTCCCCGAGTGTGAGTGCATCATCATCAGCCTATATTAGTCCACTGCTGGACATAGGCCTCCCCTAATGAGCGCCATAGATAGCGCCCTGTCTTCAGCTTGCCGCATCCAGCAGGCATAATAAAAGGCCAATGTTTTCAAGCAATGAAGAGATTCTTTCACCTCTTATAACTTAAGACAGGTTAGGTTAGTAATCTATATTAGGTATACAAAATACTGTCGAATTATTGGTTGGAAAAGTATTTTGGTATTGGAAAATGGTATAATACTTTATCACACCATTTTTCTGTTAGGATTAGGGTGTCTCCTATTTAAACTGTTTTGTATAAAATTTCAAGAAACAAAATTACAAAAATAAGAATTGAATTGTTTTATTTTTTAGGATTAAGTACATACCTAATAAGCACTCACACAAGTCAAATGTAAACTAAAAATTGTTTATTAAGTACCTATAACAAATAAGAAATAATTTATTCATTTTGGTTAGTTTATTTTCTTTTTACTTAAATTTTTTGTCCACTGGTGGAAGAAGCGAAAAAGTAATAAAAGGTATTAGCTATTTAATCCACTTTTTTCTATCCAACCGGATCCTTAATTATAAATAATATATTTACTCGGTAGGTACTCCATAATATTTTTATTAAAGTTTAGGATTAAAAAAATAATTAAATTAAATTTAATGAAAAAAACCCAGCGTTTCTTCGTTTTTTTATTTAAAGGACAATTAATCTCTTAAAGATTATTTTATTGATTTACTATTGTCTACATAGTAATAGGTACCTACGTAATATGTTTAGGAAGATCTACTTAACTACCTATAGGTAGTACTAGGTAGGTAATTAGGTGTAAAATATAAAATCATTTCATATCATTTTAAATGTCATCTCAAGTAATTTATTAAATACCTCGATGTACACAATCATAGGTACTACATTAAACGTAGCAATAAATAAATTATTCGCTTCATTTTAACATAATTCACAAGCATTGTGATGGCACAGCGCTAAGTGGCCGTACAATGCTTCGAATGGAACGACCAGAAACTGTCATGCTTATTCTTGCACCATCCGTGAACAAAACGAAGACGCGCCGAGAAAGAGACCACGTTCACGCGCAACCAATTTGCATCGTACGTACGGAACGGCCGGCTAGTAAACGTTGAAATTCTTATGTTGGTCCCGTTCTGCATAATAACATCCGTAAGGCAATGGCAGTTGCTTGGCCAATCAGCGCGCGCGGACGACGCTCGGGGGCGGATCGCGCCCGTCTCATTGGCCAAGCTGGCTGGATTTATCACTCGATTTGTTGGTAGTGCCGTCGCCGCAGTCTCGTCGTGCGCGATTGTGGAATTGTCGCCATTGTGTGTAGCGAGCTACGGACGCGTGGTGTCTCTTGCGGTTCGATTATCAAATAAATCGATCGTGTAATAATCGGTTACATAAACAATGAAACAGCTGTAAAGTTACTGAAGTTTTAGAATTTGTTGAAAAAAGTTGTGTTGTGCCGTCGGACTTTCCCGCGCGCGCGTGATTTAAAACGTCAAAACGGAGCTGGATTTGCATCAACGGGCCAGCGGCCACTTTATGAGGTAAATAAAAAAACATTATCTGCTTACTGAAAGTTGAAATTACTGAACAAGTAATAAATAATCATATGATCAGAAAGCTGAGAGCAGCACAAAGACACCGGTGTAATTGCAAAAAAAAATTAACGCACGTCCATCATCTTACGGGGTAGTTTTAAAGATTTAAATCGTATCTTTGGGTGTTCAGCGTTCAAAATCTGCTTGGGTAATTCCATTGTTTAGGTACCTATAAGGTTACATAAGTCAATCAACAGAGATTGCTTGTAGCGATAAGGCCGCTGATTGTACAGTATTACTTGAGACAGGTATTTTTTACTATAAATAATTTGTAATGCTGTAGGTAGGTACCTACCTGCCTATTTTGTTGGTCTAAATGGTGTAAGGTGTGTGCTTATATGGGAAAGATTTAAATCGTTAGAACATAATGTTTTATTAGACAATCAATTCATTATCATTTTTTTTTGCAATATCTATGTATACAATGTAATTGTAAATTAGGTATATTTAAGAACTGACCTGTTACCCAAAACGTTATAAATAAATAAACTGAACAGAACTACCTACATAGATACTTTTGAATGCGTGCGTTAAAAAATTGCCCTCGCACGCACACAATGAGTAGTTAAAAATAGTGTTTTTGCATATCTAAGCAATATACCTAAATCTTTGTTGTATGGTATCTTCAAGAATACCAATATATTTCAGAAGTGTCCCTTTTAAATCTAATTGGGGATGAAACTGCAGTGCTGAAATAAATCCAACAAGATAAATATACCTACCTTTTGCAGGGTTCGTGTAAGAATAAAGTAAAAACTTTGGAAGATTCCTACTTATTAGATAATGTTCGTACAATGTCCAACTAGATTTTTTATGGTTTCCCGCAAAAACACACTCGTGGGTACAAAATGGACTTGCTTCATTGTGCATAAACCCGCCTTTAAAATTCAAACCGTTCTAATTTCAAAAATTGTTCCTAGTCCGTCGGCAAAGGTCGACGGTTTCAATGTCAACGAACTTTGAGAACAAATCGATTCCTCGATTGGCTTTGCTTTTAGATCGATGACAATTGACTCTTGTACTTTAATGCTTCTTTTGTTTTGTCTGGTGTGCGTCCATTGTAACGCCGGTTTTTATTTTATCAAAGCGGAGAGATGTGTATAATAAAATAAGTAGAATCTGGAATAGGAAAAAAGGTAGATTGACAATGTTGTGACGGCCGTCGGCCATACGACGATGTTTTGACACCAAGCAATTTGCTAAAACATAAGCCAAGAAGCACAAGTTACAGACGACAATTTAAAATGATTCCAGTTTGAATTTAGAAACATTTCACCGATGTATGGATGACCTCTATGGCGCAGTGAATGAAGGTTCACTCGAGTCGAAGTAGTAAAATGGGGCGATTTGATACAATTTTCTTACAAAAATTACAATAACGTCGATTTAGATAAAGTTACCACACATTTGTATTTTTAATGGATCAATCCCGTTAAATTCTACAGAATCGTTTACCTAAAATACGATATGATAATAATATATATTCCTTTGATTTTTTTCCTCTATTTTTGGCTATGACAAATATTTTTATTTACCTTATGTTGTGGGTTCGATCACAGTCCGATTTTTAGAGCTAGATGACGCTCCATGGAAACACTTCTACTTTGACGACCGATGTGGTATGGCGGGGGAAGGTCTGCCTGCGACGTAGAAGGACCGAGTTCGATTCCCGCTTGGGACAAAAGTAATATATTGTACTGAATAGGTATATCAGTAACGTGACCATACGTCCCGCTTTGGGCGGGACAGTCCCGCATTCAGGATGACCGTCCCGCTGTCCCCAGCGAAGGCATAAAAGTCCCACTTGCGCAAACTAACCAAATGATAATTTACAATTATTTTATACGTCACAAGTCACAACGCGTGGCTTAGCGCGGTGAGGGTGATAGGTGAGGTGGGGGCGGCGCAGTAACGCAATAAGAAGAATTTAAATGGGTTAATTTAACGAAAAAACCTACAAGCGAAGAGGTACAGGGTGTCATGGATTTATTGATCACGCGAGGATTTATTTGTAAGAATCAGGACACCAAAGTTTTCAACGAGTTTTTGTTTATTTCTAGCTTTACGACAGACCAAAAAATCACTAACTGGAATGCTGAGAATTTTACTGCTGAAAACCGTTGGGTAGAATTATTCTACCATTCTCAGTATTGAAAGCCATTTTGATTACAAAGATTAACATAAATAAATCGTTTACTGAGGTTTATTCGTACCTAAAAACAAACCAGAGGTTTTAAAAAAGATTTGTTCTGTCAACAAATATAAAATACTGCCTAGGTAGAAGTAATTTAACATGCTTTACCTTTTTTAATAAAATAATTTGTAAAACAACAGAATGTTATTGTTACAATAGGTGTATTTTTTTACTATCTTTGTTTTTTTATTCTTATTTATTATTAAGGACTTTTACTTTTCAAAGTTTGTATCGCGCAACAATGTACCAGCATCTAGCATTCGCGCCTCACCACAAAAGGTCATCAAACAATTTGCAACTGACACAACTGACCACAATAAAGACAGTGCAGCTTATTATGGCCAATAACCCAACATAACACCAGCACAAAGCTAACAGGACGGTGAATTGGCTCAAATGAAGACCAATTAGGATCCCTCAAAGACTAATGAAGGTACAAATGCCTTGGGTTTATTGTAGTTGTAAACCTTAAGGCTCGGTTTGTGTGGAACCGGACTTATAATGTTGCTTTGTTAATTGTTTGTTACATTGTCTTGTATGGAGGCAAGAAATCACATCACACTAATATTATAAATGAGAAAGTTAGTTTAGATGGATGTTTGTTACCTCTTCACGCCAAAACTACTAAACGCATCGGGCTGCAATTTTGCATACAAGTAATTCTAATCCTGGAATCAAACATAGACTACTTTTTATCACAAAAATCAGTTCCCGTGGAATAGAAATCACCTTTTAAAGTTTCCTTAGAAAAAAAACGCGTGCGAAGCCGCGGGCATAAACTAATCAACAATAACGTTTTTGAAAATTATTTTGATCTGATCGCACCTATCTTATTGGCCATGGCGGTCGTGGCGTAAAAATCGACCCCTCTAAATCAGACCGTGGATGTCCTAGGCGCCGACTAAAGAAAGAAAAAACGCTTGTTTTGCTAAAAAAATTGGTAAGAAACTTTTTCAAAGTATTTGTAGTAGGTAATAAAATATTTCTTTGAAAAAAAAAAACATCCAAAATTCACGAAATTGTTAATTAATATACCCTCTCTGACCCTCTCAGAATCCAGGATGGTCCGGAACCCCGAGGGTAATAATAGTCGTGTTACGTGGCACCCTTTATACAGGGTGGCTTTCTGAGGTGGGAGTGGATGGCCAAATGCGAAACTATGAGAGTTAGAAAAAAGTAGTGAAATGAAGATGGGCTTCATTTATGTAATTAAGAAAAATAAATACCGTATTCATATAAATAAATTTAATAATGAAATTACGGAAATTTTCATAAAAGTTTACAAAATTATAAGGAGTAGATGTTTTACCGAGCATAAACCTCATTTAAATAGAAGCTAAGTATTCTGGCTAGCGGTAAGCTCACCAGTTGTTCGATAAGATTATTTGACTTTTTCAAATTGATGCTTAGTAGAGCCTACTCCTGGTGTTCAAAATAAAATTGTAAAAATAAAATCCTTTAATTTACATAAATGTATTTATTTGCAAAGTTTGATTCTGTAACCGAATCCGTTGGTACAAAAATTCAGGGTAAGTATATTTTTTTAAAACGTTTTCCTGCCAAAATGAAAGATTTGAAAAATCTTAATAAATTAATAAAATATGAAATAATAATAGTTTATTTCAGAAAACAAATAAGTCCATAAACACACACGATTAGAGTTTAATACCTTTGCAGTTTTTTGTTTTATCATATATTGAGGTTACGATTTCTTTCACGATTTTTATCTAACTCTCATGGTTTCAGATTTGGCCATCCACTCCCATCTAAAAAAGTCATCCTGTATAACTAAAAGAGAATTTCCATTTAATATTTTACACAAGCTTACTGTAAGACAAACATCTAAACAAGTCACCCTGTATAACTAAAAGAGAATTTCCATTTAATATTTTGCACAAGCTTACTGTAAGAGTAAGACAAACATCTAAAAAAGTCACCCTGTATAACTAAAAGAGAATTTCCATTTAATATTTTGCACAAGCTTACTGTAAGGCCTAGGTAGTTTTCTTCTATAAATGACGAAAAAGCTCTTGGTCATTTATTTTTGATTGCATTTAACTTGAAATTAGTACTACTTATATGTACTTACTACTTTAAGGGAAAAAATCGAAATGTTACAAGCACCCAGCAATATATGTCACTTTCTACATTTTTTATAGTAAATCGTCAACATACCCACCTGCTTGTTATCTGAACACAGAGACCGGCCCTTAACTCTAAAAGGTAGGTATTTACATCTTCACAATGGATCCCTTTGTTGTTGCCGCCTCGCGATCTGAAGGATGTCTTTCTACGGAAACTAAAATGCTGCCATTATAAGATGAGCACTGGCTTATAAGAGTCGTATTCGCTTGGTTAGAAACATGCAAATATCGCTAAACAGGGTTAAATATCCAGTAGGTACCTAGATAGGTAGGTAGGTGGTACTATTGGTTAACAAAAAAAATACAATGAATTAATACTTCTAACTAACACCAATACTTTGTAGTTATAAACAAATTAGAATAGTATTTACAAAGAGCAACATGAAGCTGAGGGGGCCTTCTTGGTTCACATAGAATTGATACCTGTTTATAATTTAAGGATATTTTAAAAATTATTATTTATATTTCATGTGTGAGCCAATAAATTGATTTTCTTTCTTTCTTTCCTAGAATAATTGTAAACACTAGTTCTAATCTGAACAAATTACAATTTAGGAACTAATTAGAACTACTATTTACAATAATGTAAATACTATTTCCTTGTAATTTGAACAAATTACAAATTAGAAACAAATAAGAGAATAAGAAGAACTAGTATTAGTTAGATTTCCTTGGGCCTAGATAATGCTGTGTGAATTGTCCAGCATTATTTATTTATTTATTTTTTATTTAGTATTTACAATAACTGTAAACAATAGTTCTCATTTTAACAAATTACAAATTAGAACTAGTATTTGGAATAATTGTAAACACAAGTTCTAGTCTGTTGCAGAATGTTGCAAACAATTGTTTCAATTATTGAAAAATTGTTTGCAACAATTGTCTGCAGTTAGCTCAACCGATAAGTTACCTAGGTTGTTTTGATGTTTTTGAAAGTTATAAGACTCATTAATGTTCGTCCGATTTTGTTAGCAATTTGTCCAAAACACAATTCGTGCAAATCGCGTTTCGTCCAATAACTGGTTCGTCAAGAATCCGTACGCGGTCGGATGATGATGATATGTGACATAAATGCCTGAAGCATGACCTAACCTGACCTGACCTTGTGTATCAAAGGTAATATAATATCTCAAGTATTTTATCGTTCGACGTCGCGATGTGTTAATTGGCTTTGTCTTCTCGAAACTATTAAGTTTTCTCTTGAAATAAACAAACGGCAAATAAAACAGAAGTTTAAGTGCGTTTGCGCTCATTTTGTACCTTTTGTTTGTAAGATTCATGTTACATTGCTTTTTACATGTGAATTGTCAGCATTATGTAAAATTAATTCACGCTTCAAATAAGATTAGGTAGAAATTTCACATTGTTTAATAGCTTTTTTCACACTAATATTTATTAATCGCGAAAGTTTGGATGGATGGATGGATGGGTGGGTGGATGTTTGTTACCTGAACTACTGAACGGATCGGGCTGAAATTTTGCATACAGGTAATTCTAATCCGGAATCGAAGATAGGCTACTTTTTATCCCATAAATCAGTTCCAGTGGGATAGAAATTCCCATTAAAATTTTCCATAGAAATAAAGCGTGCGAAGCCGCGGGCAGAAACTAGTTGACAAATAAAATTACAATCAAATAATAGAAGCAACTTCAATTAATGTCACACAGTTTTGGAAATAAAAGGCTATATTATTATTATTAATAATATAATAGAAGCAACTAGTTTTTTTAACAATCGAGCTAACTGCAGACTTTTGCGAACAATCTACAGGTATTTTGTTATTATAGTGCGTAAGCCCTCACACTCTGGATATTTCTAAGAAATAAAACAAAATTTTCGACTTCCTAGTGTAGGAAGTCCCTAAGATTTTCAACTCCTACGTCACTCGTGGTCTAGTTGGTTAGCACATTCCCGTACTGAGGGAAGGATGCGGGTTCAAGTCCCGTCGAAATCGAAAATTTTTGGGATATTATTTGTTTCTTAGAATCTACAGGTAGCTCAACTGATCCATATCAATACCAGTTGGAAGTTTCGTAATTTAATAGCTAGGTAATTTTAGGTTAGTTTATTTTTAGATAAATAATACACAGGCACGTCAGGGACCTACTGAATAACACCTATACCTAGGTAAGTACATCATCATCATCAACCTATATTAGTCCACTGCTGGACATAGGCCTCCCCTATCCATCTTGCCGCATGCACTATTTGCCTGCAGTCTTTGACAGGTCGTCATCCCATCTAGGTACCTATCAGAATTTATTTAATTGCCTGTGTTAATACAGGCAATTAAAACAAACTACTAAAAATCAAAACGACTTAGCACTTACCAAAGAGCCTTATAAGAAAGCACCTTGAAACTATTTGCGAATATGTTTATAAAGTAGGTACCACGTGTAAAACATACAACCATCATACAACATTGTGTTGACGTCTCTCTGTTCTTGCCGACGCAAACAATCGTTGCGATGCGTTTGCGCAGGGTATTAGCGACTCGTTGCGCCCACGATTTCTCCGTGACGCTTAGTTTTTTGGAAGACAAAGAATTTGAATATGGAGCGTGATTTTCCTTATTTTCGAATTTTGATTTTTTAATGTTGCGTTACATTTTGGCCGAGTCATGGAAAGTCTTGACTTGTTTTGGCTTAAATTGGCTGTAAAATTTGGAATTCCAAACGTCGTTTGCTCAAGTCAACATCATGCTTCGATACTTAAAGACTGATATCCGTGCTGAGATGAGTAGTAATAAATAAAATCCTCGCCTTTGTGATGTATGCTGGCAAAACAGAGGCCCGATTGAATATTGCGACCTCTATGAAGTTAACGACCTTATTATGAATAATCTATGGTGATTCCATGTGGCGTTTTCCAAAAAAGAAAAAACCCTTTTTAGACCCTTAGGCCTCAATAAATAGATGGCAGGGATATTTTGCGGACGATTTTTTTTTGTTCCTGGTGTGTCATGATCTGTGAAGTGTGTAGGGTCTATGTGATTTACTTTAAAACATAAAGCGCCATCTTTTCAGTCTGTTCGAACTATTTTTTGACATAAAAAAACACCTCATTGATTTGGAAACTGAATAGTGATTGATCTTATCACTTTTGAATATTGTGAAGAATGTAAGAGAGTTAATATATTATGTATTTACTACTAGCTTTTGCCTGCGGCTTCGCACGCCTTTTGTCGTAATCAAAAGGAGCTTAAATGTTATTCCAGGTTCAGATGTATACGAGTGCAAAATTTTAGATCGAGTCGTTTACGCGTTGTCTTCGGCCAAACATCTTCACGACGGAAGAAACTTTCAACTTTTTAATTATTAATAGGATTTACCTACTTATGTCATAATTTTGTTTGACTAATTCAGCCTGGCTAATTTAAGTCTGAAACGTGCTCAAGTTAACATTAACGATGGAGTAGATAGATATAGGCACTTATAAGTAAGGATTCCCAGAAAACGCCATTACTTTATTATTTGAAGTCTTTTTATGGTTCCTTTAAACATCTATAAATATCTTAATTGACGCTTTAGTACCGAATCGTACTTTATATAAAGGGTTCCGATTGAAACCTATAAAGGTATTAATCCGAAAAATAAGGAAAGACATTATCTTTTCTGTTGCGAACTCAACCGCGGATTCTACGAATTCGCATTCGTATTTTCTATTGCCCATCTATTGTTGTAATTTCTATTGCACCAATGGATCGGCAATGCCCGTGAAACTTCTGGTAATGGTGGTGTTAGAAAAGGTCATTTTGTTCATTATTTCTAAGAACTAAACACATATTTCATCATCTTAGCTTGTACAAACTGAAGGTTCTCCACTTTTACATGCCACCTTAATCAGCCCTCCACTGTCCGACTCTCATGAAACACTGTGGTCTTCTATTAACCATCTCCTCGAAGATGCCTTTCTTTAAGAATGACGTGTACTGAGTCGAACTGGAAACACGTTTCTTAATCTTAAGGCACTCTAAAGATTATTTTTATTGAGGGTAGTCGTAAAAACTGCCACCATTTGAGTCAATCATGAAACAATTAGTCATCAATTTGTTTTTTTTTATTATCTTATTTATTTAGGGGACTTTGAGTCATTGGTGACTATGTCAAACCCGTATTTTAACATACTAACTACCTACTACTATAAACTAAATTATATCTAAAACTAACCTAAATAAGTAATTTAATTGCCGCATCACTCAGTGGAGCGGGTAAAATTTTTTGGACAACACAAGTATCCGTTAGGTTAACATCGTACAAGTCACTTAGGTAATTCTGATCTTAAAGACTCGCTCCACTCACACTCCACTAAAAGATGTTGCAAATCTTCATTGACGCCACATCTCTTCAATTGGGCGAGTTTGTGATTAAATTTAGGAAAATAAAAGAAAAGAAACGTGTGTGACAAATAGCTTGCATGTAGTTGTAGTTACCTATATTCTTGAGTATCTCATGGTATTTCTACTCATTTTGAGTGAGGTTGTGATCTCAGTGGATTGTGTTCAAATATTTGTAGTTCACGGGCTACCGTCAAATCATGGCGTCACAGCGGCGGCGTCTTAAAACAAATGTTTGTATGACTGTAGGTACTGTCTGGCCTTATTACTGTTGGCTTTGATATTTTTCATGTAAATGCGACCATCTTTCCACATTTGGCATCTGTACTTACTGTGTAACGCATGCAATAGTCCTATACCTACGCACTTATATAGTATAGGGTGTAGTTTTGGTGGACAGCAGAAGCAGATTTTTGACTGATTGTAATTGAACTTTTTCATCCAACAAAAGTTTTATAAGAACATTTCAAGAATCAAATCATCATCATCATCATCATCAGCCTATATTAGTCCACTGTTGGACATAATAAGAATCCAATAATGCTCCTGAATTCAACAAGAAAAAAAATCACCTAGACACGTTTACGAACTGCTTTTCGCACAATATTCGAAGTTCTGGAAGATGATCTTTGCACATGCACAGCTCATTTCGGACACATAAATATGAGTACCTATCAACTTTTATAAAACAATTTATAATTCAGAGACTTATTTATATACAAGAATATTTTTCAATTTACAAATAACGATCTATTAAACATCTACAAAAAGACGAAACTTAAACATGTTTTTAATGAGCCCAAAACTTCCACCTTTTCGAACGTAACAGCTATAAAGTTCGTGTTGCTTACACACATACGACATATCATTTCAATGAGTGCGTGAATACACGTGTGTGAGTAACTAGGGTGTCTCTAATTAAATTCAGCTCCCGGGATTACCATCGTTAAGTAACTTTTTAACACGAAAAGTTGACGTCTCGTCTTGTTATTCCGAGAAGTGGTTATTTGGGTCAAAAAGGGAGTTCTGTAGGTATGTGTCAATATTTGTCGCCTGGCAACCCAGTGTGTGTTTGTCTTTTGTGTTATTCTGCCGGTAAAATGCTCCCTTATTTTTCTATTAGACAGTAGTTGACTGGCCATTATGGTGGTATTTTTAGTGATTCTATGTGTATTGACAAAACTTTTGTAAGATTATTAGAATTATTGAAGTCTATGTATATGTGGTGATCAAAAATTTTGATAATTTTCCAAAAGTTTTAAACTAGCTTTACCTGCTCTTATAGAACTTTTGCATGCCCGCAAGTAGATTATTTATTTTGATATTTAGTACCCAAATAATATGATAAAATTTCAAACATATTTATTTAAAAAATTTACCTACAACAAAGATAATACTTTAAAAGAATATGTTCTATTTTCTGTTTCGAACTAAATTGAATCATGATAATGTGGAATCGACTTAAAATTAATCAAACCATAGAAAAGATAGGGTCGCGCCCTAACTAGGGTGACAATCTCGAAGCATATGTTTTAGGGAATTTGGATGTAACAAATTATCTGGTTTTGCGGACAACATTGCTGTTACCAAGAGGGGAACAAAGTGGAACCTTAACGATAAAGGAAAAAATTATATCATTCCTACAAAAAAATCGGCTATTATGGTGTTGAATAAATTTTTGGTTAAACAAAAATCTTTTTACACTAAGAAAATTACAATCGAATAATAGAAACAAATTAAAACTAGTATTAACAATTGAAAGAATTGAGCTACTGCAGACAACAACTTTTTTTAAGTTTTAAAATCAACAATTTCTTATAGTTATTGCTTGAAAATTTCAAAAACAATGAAATATCACAAATGGCTTTACCATTTTTGTATTAACTTACTTACCTAGTTAGTCTATTCTTTAATCTACTACGTCAAAGATTCAGTCTCCAAAATCAATTTACCTTCTCATAAACAACATAAAAGAGGTACATCTCTACATGAATGTGGTAACGCGTATGTATGTAGTATATGGCAATAATTTATTCCACAGACTATTTAGCCGTGATTCGCGGTCGCCATCAATTTATTAGCGTTCGGAATTTGAAATTTAGTTTCAAATTAGAACGTGTAATTAACAAGTGGTAGATTAGTTAACATGTCCTTATGTTGTTTTGCGTGTTAAAGTGATTTATTGGTATGTATACATACAACAAATTAATGAGCCAAAATTTGAAATTTGAAAACAACACATTTGATTACTTTGGGGTTTCGTGTGTAACGTTGAAAGGACTCTCAATTAAGGAAAAAATTAATTATCATATAATAAAACGTTTTATTTGATCAAGCACAGAATTATAGAACTTATCAAATTTAACAAACATGGGCAGGAATGAAAAAAACGAAGACACCTGAACATTAGCATAGCTAAAGTAGGGTAGTTAATAAATCTTCCCTGATTTATAAAATTACTGAAAGGCAAAATTTCTTGAAAGATGGGGCTTTGAAATTTATTCTGCAATAGAGACAAGACAGCAACACGTCTTGACAACCAACGTAAGTACAAGATGCAAGATGCCTTCAGAGAGACCCACAGACTCATAATTTTACAAAAATATCTCAAAAACCACTTGTATATTGATCATCTTAATATTAATATTTCACGCGTTCTTGCGCGGTGTAATTGTCGCAATATAGCACGTGGGGCACGTGGGCACACAATGGCCACCATGGGGTGGGTACTCATATTTTAAACTTGATAGTAAGGGGTGATGAAAAATATTGAAAAAATTAATTTGATACACCACACTTTCTAAATCTTTGATGGTTACAGTTTTCTATGTGTATATCTGATGAAGTATACGGCTTGATCTGTTGTAGAATACGTTACAGAAATATCAACTGTGACCTAACAAGTAATTTGAGTGATATAATATAGTTCTGTTGTTCCTGTACGTGATGCTTTACAAGCCATCTACTCAAGTGTCGCAAACAAATACTACAAAAACTGTCTTTCGTAGACTTTTAATATATTGTGAATCATAACGGATTGGTTTCTTCCAAATAATAGGTATGTTCACACTTTACTAACTTTGTAATGTGCCTCAGCTATCCAATGTGAATCTTCACATTGGATAGCTGAGGCATACTATATGTAGGATAGGAACATATGACTTCTCCAGGCATCTCTTTGAGAGTTGTGAACGGTCTCTCGCCAGCGAGTACAATCGAGTTCGCGAAATAACTTTTCTACTACAACTGCTCAGAAAGTTGCTTACTCCTTTTCCAAACATAAGGTAGAAAGTACGTCATTGCATGCGTATTGAAATGCGGGAGGGAAAACTCTATGGAATTTCATTTCTCATGCGTTTAGCGGGAGAGAAAAGTGTATGGAAATCCATTTCAAACGTGTTATTTTTTTTAATAGGTACTCTGAAATATCAGCCGGTAGCTACGGTTATTTTTATAATAGGTCAAACTACAAAAAGTTTTTACTACGAATCCGTCATATGACATCGGCCTGTTCCTTATTCGGGACAATAATTCAAAAAAAGTACCATGTGATAAAAGCACGTGCGCGTATTTATTGCCACATTTGAGTTTACAATTTGAATTTACTCGAGTGATTTTGAAGATTCTTAAACGATGATTTTCCTCGAAGCTGTAGTATAAAGCACTATGTATCACTCGGTAGAAAGTGCGATTCCTACCTCTTTTGTGTTTTAAATCTTCAAATGACATTCTCGATAGGAATTGGGCACTTTCTCGCCTAGGTTGTACAATGTACTATAACTTTCCCACAGTCATAATTACAATTCCCAAATAACTCAGTTTTCTCTCCCACAGTGCCGCTGGCGCGATGTGTGATCGCACAAGCTTCGGGAGCTCTATGGGTCCATTCCCGATGGGCATGTCGGCCATGTCCATCGGATCCATGGGCAGCCTGTCCATGAACCAGCCAAAGAAGAGCCCCGAAGAACACATCAAGCGGCCGATGAATGCCTTCATGGTGTGGTCGAGGCTGCAGAGACGGAAGATCGCGCAGGAGAATCCAAAGATGCACAACTCAGAGATCTCGAAGAGATTGGGTAAGTTGATTTAAATTTTATAGCTTATTAGCTTTAAGCCCTGTTTTGCAAGCGTGCGTCGAAATAAAAAGTAGCCCAACAAAATACATTCAACAAAATTTCAGCCCGATCCTTTCAGTAGTTTAGGCGTGAAGAGGCTATAAACATCCAAACATTTAAACATACAAACATCTTAACATCCAAAATTCACGCATTAAAAATATTATCGTATTAAATTCTCAATTACCGAGATAATTACCCAAAATCAGAAAGTTAGTCCGAAAATTAGTAATCAGAAAGTTAGTCAGATCATGCTAACACTTGTTCTACGCGAGACAAAAACTGCAGTTTCCTGCCTCTCATCTGGTCCTTCAATCTACTGCATCACACAGAGTTTGTCAAATAATTCCCACCTACGTAGCACACAACACAATTCAAAATACAATAAATGTACACTTAGAAAAGGTCAAATTGTAAAACTAAACACTGACACGGAAATAAAGTGATATTTTTGATTTATGTCGCTTCGGTATGTAGACCAAAGTAAAGAAGCGACGAAGAAACCTTTAGCCTGTTAGTTGTTCATTTTCGAGTTGGAGCAAAACCCGTCCCAAGCTTTTTTATCTTCTAAATAATCTGATATTTTACAGTAAGCATTTTTACACAACAAGGTTTTTATAATTTGTTTGAATTTATTTACTGATAATTTTTGCAACTCACTAGGAGTTTTGTTGTAGAAGCGTATACATTGCCCTTTAAAAGATACATTTATCTAGTGTAGCCTAGTTGTGGGCACAGCGAGTTTATCCTTATTTCACTTATTTAACTAAATCTCCCTACTTTTCAGTCAACTCTCCCCAACCTCAATTCTAAACCATACCAACCTCATCTCTATAGACATCAAATAATTATACCAAAGTACGTACGCTATAGTCTATATTGTTCTATTCAAACTGAGGAGCGTCAGGTGAACTAGTATTATGCAAAGTGGTGATTCTACAATCCATTAATACGTCCTCGGATCAAAAGGTCTCATTTGATTGCAAATTGATCTTTCGTCAAGTGGAATTTGATTATTATTTAGACTGTTGAGTCGGTAGTGGTCTTACCTGTTATGGTTTTAATGTTTTCATTACCTATGGTAAGTTTTAAATGATGGAATATTCACGTCTCTATTAAAAATCAACAATGCCGTATTTAATGCTATAGTAGCGTGTGGTGCCGGCTTAGAATTTGCACCACCCCATTTCTTCCCGCGGGTGTCATAAGAGGTGACTAAGGGATATCCACCGGGGGCGGGCAGCAGCGCTTCCTGAAAAACAATATTCTAGTACCGAACTGCGATTCCCAGACCGCATGCCCAGCGTAAGGATTATGGGCACTACCCCCATGAGATAAAAGTCAATAAGGCGCTTATCAGGGGGAGGCCTGCGTCCAGCAGTGGACCAATATAAGCTATTGAGGTGAGTTATAATTTCAATTTATTTATTCAAACAACTTTACAGGACAAACCACTTAAGTCAACATGTCTTACTCAACTTAACTTAAAACTAAGATGTAAATAATATGTAAGTATTATTTGCTACAAGCATAATGTCGTACATTTTTATATTTTTTTGGTAGATGGCCACGGAACCTAACAAGTTTTTACTTAAATTTGCTAGGTATTTTAAGTTTTATAGATGTGTATAACAATAATGCTGGTAGGTACATACATAATATGAAAAAATCCTAAATCAAAATTAATAAACGCCGCGATACTGATTTCGTAAAAGCCACTATAGTTTACGACCACAAAAAACTTTATATTAAACCTGACAACGTATTAAAAAGAGTCGATTGTAAAAAATCACCGAACTTCGTTCGCGCAAAAGAAATAGATTAAAAAATAATGCGCAATCAACGTACAGAAGCGACGCAGCGGGATGTCGACCACCGAAATAATCAACAGGAGTAACCGAACTCGGCAACGGGGAATACGGCCGAGAGTCCACGAGGTAGATGGAATTCGTGCTTTCTTTTTATATATTTTTAACGAAGTTTGTGTCGAGGTTTTGTGTATTTTGGCTGGGTGGACTCTTTATTATTGTTCTGACTCTTACTGAACGATTAGATCATTCTTTAATTTCATTAAGAAATATTGAACGAAGTCATTTTTAGCGTGGACATCTTTGTTGCGTTCTAGGCATAGGTACTTTTCGCGCCAAATTCGCAACTTACAAACTAAAGTTTTAAATACCTACCTATACTTAAAGCTACAATACAAAATCTAAAACTACAATAGCCTACATACTATTTTTAAGTTTATTTTTCAAAATCATGAAATAACTTTTGAATACGTGCATTTCCAACAGTTCCTAGAAACCCACCCTTACAGAACTACACAGACGGGCGGAAGAGTATGGAAAAATAGACAGAATAAAACCTGCCGTGGCCGCCATTCTGCCGGTGACGGAGAGAGGAAACGCCATTTTCTATTTTTCCGTCCTTTTTTAACTCCGAACTGAGCGCGGTAGGTAGTTACCGCTATCAAAGGGACGCAGACATTTGGAGCATCTGTTATTGAAGCTTTTGTCTATGTATTCTCATTATGTATTTTGAATAATGGTTACGTGAGGCGGGCACGGGTAGTTCAGTTCGGATGAGTTTTGAGTGTCTTCAATGTTTCATCAGTACCAATTGTTCTTCTCCTTTTGTTATTATTCGTGTCCTCTTATTTAACTTAGATAAATAAATAATCAATAAATAATGCTGGACAATCCACACAGCACCGTCTAGCCCCAAAGTAAGCTACTCAAAGCTTGTGTTATGGGTACTAGATAATTGATATATTTAATACGTTATATACATAGATAGATTTTTTTATTATATAAATATAATAAACAAATAAATAAATTGATTAGTTATGTTATTAGACTTATTTGACAAGATTTTTTGGCCTTACGTTTACAAAATACCACACAGAGTTCATTATTCAAACTTAACTAGCTTTGCGATACTTTTAAGCATTTGTTAAAAAGTCGTCATCATATTAGCCATACACGTCCAATGCTGGACGTAGGTCTCCATAAATTCCATGCGATCGCTGCAATGTTAGTCTACCTGTCCGATTGTAAAAGACTAATCACGATCAGAAATAAATAATCAACGACACGTAAAAACTGTAGTTGTGGAAATTTAACAGTGTTGCCAGATCTTAGAAAAATAATTTCGTCAAACAAACAGTTCGGTAAAAGCATGAATAATGTATGGGGTGGGTATTCTTGGCGACAAAGCCGGTACTTTTACGTAAGCGTAGCTTTGTATCCACTCCCCGTCGACACGTCGTCGGGAAAAAGACTAAGTCCCGAAATTGCAATTACCTTTATGTGTGTTTTGGTGAATATGCTTTCAAAAAGTTTTGGTTGGACTGTTTTGTTTGATAGGTCTAGCATTTGCTGTTCTACCCTCAAATATATCGAGGCCTTCCTCAATACCTTGAACCTAGCTAGACCAACAAGATTTTGAAGCGGATTTTCTCTTAAGCAGCTTAGCTCTGAAAAAAATTCCGTTCGAAGTTTTGATGGAAATGGTGAAGAAACGTAAATATTAAAAAAAAAATTGCCAGGGTGTAGATTTCCACACACTTACGGCTGGCGGGTTGCAGGTACTATTATTATCTTCCATTAAGATTAAGATTATACAAAAAAATATCCACCAAAAAAAATCCTTTCGGGTCAAAAATTGTTCCTTCCGTAGTTCGTTTTAGGGACGAATTGAGAGCCTCCTCCTTTTTTGAAGTCGGTTAGCTAAAGAGGCTCTTTTATCATAAAACATCATAAAACATTACGTACCTACCTACAAACCATTCAACAAAACAACCTGTCATTTACCTACAGCATTGTGCGCATTGGCACTAATAAATCGACAACAAAACACGGGTTTTGTTTACGAAATCAATCGAAATGTCGCTCGACAAATGTCGATGCGCATAACAAAGGTATTCGCTGCACAATAGATCGCGTAGTTTTTAGTTGGGACACACGGTACCTAACGTGGTAAAACAAAGAACTATTTTTTTTGACAAAAAAACTTACTCCAACCAGGAATCAAACCAGAATTTTCAAAAATCATTCACAGTATCGTAGCAAAATTTTATGTTAACGTTCAAAAATTAAATTAAATAATCTTTAATATTTTAAAACCTTTTTGAGAAACAAGCTTTTAATGCATTGTTATCCGAACTAAACCTGTATAACAAAGTTTCACCTCAATCGGTTGAAGATATGTACTACAAAATTGAGTTGCAAGATTCCACCAGTACAAACATAGTTTGACATTGCAAGTTAAATAAAAGCTCGTTAAAAGGCTAATGGAAGTATCAATTCATTAAAAAGACTAAAGCTGATCTTCCACCGCGAGCTTAACTAAGTTAGTTTAGTTTAGCTCGCATAGTTGAGCCAGTTTTTAATACATGTGCGTCCACCGCAAACTATGCCAGCTAAGCTAACTTAAATGAATAGTAATTAATGCTGAATGATCTCTGTTAGATTGGCATTGAACGAGATCTCATACAATATAAGAACAAAATAAAAAATTTAAAAACCCCCCGACAGATTTTCCTGAAACATGGCTAAGAACACTCGGGATACAATTATTCATCACACAAAAAAACTAAACGAGCTACGATACCACAGACAGATACACAGACAGACACGTTAAACTTATAACACCCGTCTTTTTGCGTCGGGGGATAAAAACTGTTAACTTATTTATTATGTTGCTCTAGTTAGAAATATCTTCTCTCTTAGTTCATCCACTAGGTACTTATTTAGAACTAGTTCCTGCCCTCGGCTTCTCACACCTCTCCGGGTTAAAAAGAAGCCCATACCGAACATGGATCTAAGCTTTTTTACTTAGAACTATTCTATAGAAAGACACGTGTTTCCTACAAAGACCTAAGAACTTTATTGACATAGAAAATTACCATCAAATAATAGAAATAAATTAGAACTAGTATTTACAATTGAAACAATTGGGCTCACTTCAGACTGTTCACCTAAGTAAGACCTAAGTAATTATTGTTTTATGGAAACGTTTTCATATCACGATAAAAGTAACAAAACAACTGCATCAAAGCAAAATTTTAACCCGATCCGTTCAGTAGTTTTGGCGTGAACGAAGTAACAAACTCTCATTCATCCAAACTTTTGCATTAAAAGTATTAGTGTGATGATACCATTAGCACATAGGTGCAATATTATAGAAACCGGTATTAATTACAAATCCGGCACAAAACAGAACCGTATGTCACATGTTTGTTTTCAGTGTCTGATGCACCCTCAATAATTTCTATCAGCCAACTGTCGGGGGCGTACGCTTACTCAGTTAATATTAATCAAGGTAGGGTCGATCATTGTGCGTAGTGTAATGCCTTGTTTGCACCTGGCTAGTGGATTAGTCAAGTAGCGAGTAGCAAGTAACTAAAATTCAATTCGACTATTCCTCTAAAACCGTTTGAATATCGGACGAGCAATTTCCAATTCAGAAGCGAACAACAATGGAAGTAATTAATAAGATTATTAAAAAAAATTAAAAGGCTGAATAATTCTCGAGATTGTTTATAAATTGTATAAATGCGTGGTAAAATTTTCTGCAGTTAATTATGCCCATAATTTTAATATAACTACACTGAATTAAGATTTCTTCGGGTGAGTCTGCACGATTGTGTGCCTTCAAAATAAATTTGGCAGCCCTGAAGTAGCAACTTTTGTCAGGAAACGCTACTTGCTCAATTCGGGAGACTATGAAATATAGAAAAAGAAAATCCCAATCAAATAAAAGAAACAAATCAGAACAAGTTTTTACAATTGAAACATGTGTGCTAAAAAATTGCTGACTATTGCAAACAATCTACAGGTAGACAGTAAAATACTTAATCTATTTTGGTTTTCGCAATTGTCGAGTTAATAATCTACTCGCTACTCGGCTAATCTACTAGCAACGTGCGAACTAGGCTAATAGCTTCCGACTAGTGAAGGTGTTAATATCTGTTTGCTGTTAGTGGGAACACTGGAACTGCTGCGGTAATCTTGAGATGGGGGTTTGGGTGTCTTGTTATTAATTTACGAATGTGTTTGAACATGCATGAGCTTGTGATTACCTACATGCAAACGCCTTTCCTTACTGATTTAATAGTCTTATTAGGAATACAAATAAGTGTAGAATTTTTATCACACTTCACACTCGCCATAGCTAAAATTCATAACTCCATATCTAAAATGACAGTTGGATGGATTCAGGTGGATGTTTTTTGCTTCTTCACGCTAAGACTACTTAACGGATTGGGCTGAAATTTTGCATAGATTTAGGTTTAGTTGATGTATGTGGAATTATACATAGGCTATTTTTTATCCCAAAAATCAGTTTCCATGCGATAAATACTAAAACTTTAATTATCGCGTGCAAAGTCGTATGCAGAAATTAGTAGAATATAAAGCAAAGTTAATATTTAAAAAAATACTTGTTGTAAAGCATACTTATTCTGGTTTTAGTTTACTGTAATAAACAAGGATGAATACAATTTATTTGTAGTAGCATCCAACAATCAAGTAGGTAGGTTGTTGCAGAAACAAAAAAAAAACACATTTTTATATTTTGCTCTGAAATTTAAGAATGAACTCTGTTGACAAAACGCCTTATTGTAAAACTTTATTTTGATTCTGGGCTCGACACAAATTTGGTCCTACAGAAATAAAATTCTCCAAAAATCCTCAAACAAAGCCGACAATTCCATTATAGTCGAAAAGGCAAACCATCACGCTTCAACCACAAGAACTCCGTAATTAAACGACAGAGGCCCTTGACTACCAGTTACCACGTTGCGGGTACAATGCGACAACAATGTTACAACGGTATTTTTGTTGCTCACCCCATGAGCCTGTCCTGGCACGATAACGCACCCTTATGTACTAAATGGAGGCTCTAGGTGTCAAGTGAATGTTACCATAATGCTGCTTGGCAACATTGATCTGTTTTATTTACATTCTGAACTATAGGAACGTTTTTAAGGTCCATGTGGTATGAGGAGGAATTTAAAATTCTATAACTAAAGAGAAACATCACAAGTTCATCATTTCTTCATCGCTTCTTCGGGCGGCCGAGTGAAGAAGTCGACGAAAATCACTTTTGAAATTCGCTCAGAAAATTATGTACAAAGTTATCCATAAAATATATCATGTGTTTTAGATTAAGTCCTGGACTTATTTGTATTATTTGCTGCAATAAATATTTTTTACTTTACTTTATTATGAATTATCAGCAGGTATGTATAGATGTGCGAATACATCGAGAGTGCATAACTTACAATATTCTCGCCACTCGCATTTGATTACGAATAAAAAACAAGAAAATTAACCAATGAGCGACGAAAATACTATCAGATTCTACCAGCAGTTCGATAAGCTTAGCTAATATGGAGAAAATTTTCAAAGAATATGAGCATAAAAAGTCAGATTATAACAAAATCCACGAACAAAACTAACCATCGTCAAAGTGTAAGTCATTCTGTTCGAATTTACCTCGCTACGTCTTTAATAGATTCTCTTTTATTCACTCCATACTTCTTTTCACTTCATTTTCTTTTTAGAATTTCTTTGGGTAATTCTCCACGGACTCATTGGCCATGCCTTCGATGGAAGAACACCAATCGCATAGAGATGCGGTTTAATTACGAAAAAACGGGGGCGAAACAAAAAACTTGGGAAAAAACGGACGATGTTACGAGTACATAGGACCGAGCATAATCGGAATAAATTGGTAACAGACACGACATATGGCGGGGCGATGGAAAAATATGGCCATTTACAACAAACAATGTATTGAACCATGGGCATAACATGGGAAAATTGAAAACTCTGTCATATCAGTTCATTCAATCGTCTTCACAACAATTTTTGACATCCCATCAAATTCACCCCTGCTGCTCTTTTCAAGTCTTTAATTTCTTCACTTCCTCTTTTTCAAACCCCAAACAGCCGCCATTATTAACAGAAATCTATTAACACATTTAATAAAATCATGACCTAAATAGCGTTTCTTACCATTTCAATTTTACGGACGAAAGGGGAAAGGGGGTGGTAGCTCCTTCGGCATGCGTCTTTGTCCCCCCACCCTCGAAAGGGGGGTCTTTTCACCATTGTCGCACGGCACACAAGCTTTCAGAGTAATGAAGAGCATTTTCGTCCGATTCTCGGCACAATGGGAGCTTTAATACAACGTAGAGAGGAGTGAGCTTTGTTGTGAACGGCATTGTGCCCAACGTGTGTTTCGTACTGTATGTTGTTTTTGCAATTGTTGTCGACAATATCTCTATGCTATGTGAAAGATCTGTGTCTTATGTCTGCTGTTTTGCGATATAGATGTACTTACGTTCATATTTCTATGGGAGCTTGGGATGATTACCTATATTCGATTGTTTGCTAGCTTTGACATTGTTTTCTTTTAGATTCAGAAATGGTTTCTCCGACAATATAAATCTAAGCATGATTTAGGCATTGGACCGGTTTTGTATCATTTTTTGAAAGGTTAATGCGATTGTTTGTATTTATAGGAGAGTTTTCATTCTCTTTGCGAAACTCGTTAGGTTTTAAGAAACTCATTTCAACCAACAATAGTTTACCTATGACAAGAAATTTAAAAAAGCTCCGTAATTAATAAACACTTATTACAGTACCTAATTCCGCCGTTGCCGGACAATCATTGTTCAGTATTGCCACTGTTGCCAGCAATCGGCATTGTTTCCCGAACGCTGTAGGAAATAATTATGGTGGTAACACTGTTGTATCGACACGTGGCTTTTGTAACTTAGTTCTAATAACCAGCGTAAGTGCTTCAGCTCGGGGGTAATATAAATGAACAATGTATTTACAATGACAAATGAACGGGTTGGTTGTAATTTTTTTTTTGTTACTTTGTTTTAAAGAAAAGCACTCTTGTATTACTTTCCAAATTTTTAATATGAGGATCTACTAACTAAAGGAACGCAGGGGTTTTATTCATTAAACACTTAAACTGAATTCATGTTGGTAAACTCTTTATTTACCTACAACAACACAAGCAATAAGCTACAAATAAAACAAAATGAATCGATTAAGCACATTGTAGGAACTACATAACAAAAACTGCAATAACTTATCTTTGGCATAATGAGAACCACAGAATAATAAAACAGAGAAGTCAAACGCATTAATTACTCTCAATGTCGTTTGAACACGACATGTATTTACATTACAATTATGTTATTATTGTGTTAAAAGACAAAGCAGTGAATGAAAAACGCTCCGCTTTTGTAGACGACACAGTGTCTTTGGTTATAGAGATGGGAAAAGTGACGGAAACTAAATCTACGGACTTGAGACTGTAGAAACAATTCTAGACGTTGCTCCAAGTGTAAAGTTTGAAAATACTTTTATTGCTTCTTGAGAATACTCCAAGGTAACTGATCATCTTCGATAAAACTCAACTAGTAGACAAATATTTGACTGACTATCGTCTGAACAAGACTGATTTTATAAAAAAAATATATAAAATAAGTATCTACATATTTTTGATTGCTGACCCATCTAGTTCGGTGTCTCACTGTTGTATTTATTTGAATTTAAACAATTTAAATTTGGAATAAGTAGGTGTCGGTACAAAGGGGAACTAAAATCAAATGTTTTGGATTGAACGGGGAAGCACTCAATAAGTGCCCTCGACTTTTGTCTTGATCTTTGAAAAGCAAAAAACCACATGAGAAAACGAAAAAAAGGGTCATCGTAGTTACACACAAAACAAGACAGAAAAACCTAACAAGACCGCGCTACCCCAGCACTACTAGAATTAATTGCTTGCAATGAATACCACGGTAAACAGACAACCGTGCATAGCTCCTAGTAAAAACTATAGTTCTAACATTTCGTTCTGCACTCATATATCAGACCAGTATTGTTTTAGCAGAATATATTTGTTTTTGTTCTGTTCACACCGCTGTCTGTTGTCGTATGCAAATTGAGTTGCCAATGCATTCTGTTTCGACTGATGTGTGTTCAGTTCACAGAGACCTTGAATAGTGCTTATGTGACTGATGTTATTAGTGTATGAGGTGTTTTTTTAATGTCAAAAAATAATTTGACCAGACTGAAAAGGTGGCGCTTATGTTTGAAGTTAAATGGCATAGACCCTGTACAGGTGACTATGACACATGCATGACACACCAAAAAAAAATATTCGTTCGCAAAAGTCAAGCAAAAGTGCTTTAGTTTTCTTGACAAAATCTTTTGTGATTGTGACATTAGCATCAAAAAGTTCGCAAAGGTATTTTGTTACGTCAAATACTTTCAGGTTTCTTCTGTATCCCCAAATCCCAGGACAATCAACACAACCAAACAGCTCCATTTCTGCTGCTCCGGATAAAAACCCAGTAGCTTTTGTAACTATTGTCACTCAATATACGATTCTATCTGTTTCGCAATAAAGGCCAAATAGACGACCACCCCAAAGTATCGACAAAATAATGAGGAACCGGGAAAAACTTCTGTTGCGGAATGAAAAGCGCAAATTCGTCATTAGGCGGCGTTTTCCGCCATTGTTGTCCCCGTCTCTCTCTCTCTAAGCGGGGAAAGTACCAGCGCGAGCGAGACAAAAGTTGGTCCTTCGAGCTGGATTGTTCCTTTCTATGTTAGCGACATTGTTTTCGCTTTTATGCTCGTCTGAATTGGGATTGTCTTGTCTATTTCAATGGTCGACGGCGCCCCTCCACGATGAATGAATACAGCCTTCTATAAATGGGGGGAGACAAAAGGGTTGGTCTCTTGGATCGGGAGACGGGTCGTTCGATTATATTGTATCGATTCAAAGCCTTTGTCTCCTGCAATGAACGATGGTTAGGGCAAATTACTTTTCAGCTTTTTTACAAGTCTGTTAATGAGTTTTTGTGCTAAAGCTAATAAGCTTTTGCTGATTAGGTTTTTATGCAGAAATAACAGTTTATGGAAGGTTTTATTTTCAGTAATCAGCATTGAAGCTGATGACTGCAAAAAGAGTTTGAATTTTTACAATTGGAACAAGTTTAGCTAGGAAAAAACAAAATTCATTTTTATCTACATGAATGTTTATTGTGATTTAAAACTTAGAACAAAAAACTATCAATTGTAGCTTTATTATAACCTTCAACTCTTTCTCCAGGTGCAGAATGGAAGCTCCTCTCCGAAGATGCCAAGAGACCGTTCATCGATGAGGCCAAACGCCTCCGAGCCATGCACATGAAGGAACACCCTGACTACAAGTACCGGCCGAGAAGGAAGCCCAAGACTTTGAGGAAGGAAGGGTATCCATACTCGATACCGTATCCTAGCGTTCCGATGGATGCTTTGCGAGCTGGTGAGTGAAATTTGACAAAAATATACTAAATTTTTGGTGTAACGTCTCACCCTGCAGAAGTTTGTGGGTTTGATGATCATCAGTCTATGTTAATCCACTGCTGGACATAGACTTCTCCTAATGCGCGCCATAGCGCCCTGTCTTCAGCTTGCGGGCAATGGGAATCCAGCATCTGCGTGCAGTATTTCGTAATTCGTGGTCCCACCTGTCCTGCGGGATCCTTGTATGATCAGCAACATATTAATTTATTTATTGGTTTAACAAAATCTATATTAAATGATTAATAGAATTATTTAACTAAGCAAAACTTGCGCCCATAAACGGATTTAGAGAGCGATAACGAGTGTGCTGCAAAATGGACATTCTAAAATGAGCCTTAATGCAAGGGACGAGAATCGCTACCACGCCGTAACACAGTGTTACACTAGCGCGGGTGGGAGAAACTCTTTAACTTGTATGCTTAAAAAATGTAACCTACCGCAATATTGTGAATTTGTCGAAATGTTTTTTTTTACCTTTTTTGTAAAAGTACTGTTAAGACCTTATTACAGTTTTAAGTGTACATGGTTTTTATAAGATGCTTAATAAAGTTATTTCTATTTCTATTTACTTTAAATACGATATAATGTTCTACTTTTACCATTCGTTACACTAATAATGTCTTTATTGACAAAGAAAATTACAATCAAATAGAAATAAATTGGAATTAGTATTTGCAATTGAAACAATTAAGCTAACTACAGACTGTTGCAAACAATCTACAGGTAGCTCAACTGATCCATATCAATACCTACCAGTCGTCGCGTCCCCAAGACGCTGGCTGCACTGCCCCGCTGTATGGCAATGCTGATGCGCTGCGCCAGATACTCACCAGCTCTCGGGTCACGTGTCGCTTCGACCAGACGCTCAGATAATTTTTAAACTTTAGAGTCATAACGTTGTCTTGAATAAAGATATTAAGTATTCTCAAAATCCAAAGCTGCCTGTCCTGTGTCATTATCCGTTGTAAAAAGGTTTTATTGCGATTAAACGCAGAACGCCATGTGTGCCAGAGGGCTATGATTACAAGCGATTACGCAGACCACATTGTTTGCTTACGATGACCTACTACACGTACTCGGGGCTATACAACTCGCCAAACTCGATGTAGTACCTAAGAAAAAGCATCCTTCCGTCAGTACCGGAATGTGCTAACCAACTACACCACGAGGTCAAGTAACGTAGGAGTAAAAAAAATTTTTTGCGATTAATTTGTTTTCTATATAAAAATTTTAGTTTATGGGCAACGCGACACCTCTCGTCAAACGAACTAAACGTAACTTTAGTCTTTGAACAGGAATGGATAAACTTCAATATTTTCCCTGTAGGTGGAGCTAACGGCGCTAGAGTCCGTAGAAAGTTGCAAAGATTTTCGACTCCTACGTCACTTGACCTCGTGTTGTAGTTATCACATTCCGGTACTGACGGAAGGATGCGGGTTCAAGTCCCGTCGAAGTCAATTTTTTTTGCAATATATTTGATTGAGACTCAGAAATTTGCTAGAGTGTGAGGCTTACGCAGTATAAAAAAAAGTTTTGATGTAGTATGCTTGTAAACAAACAATTTATTGAGTTTTAGAAGTTATTAAATTGTACTGAGGGCCTAGAACGACTGTATCATAAATACACATACTTCATAGGTTTGCAGCCAGCAGCGTCTTGGGGACACTTCCGACTGGTATTGATATGGATCAGTTGAGTTACCTGTAGATTGTTTGCAACAGTCTGCAGTTAGCTCAATTGGAATTACTAGTTCTAATTTATTTGTATCATTTGATTGTAATTTTCTTTGTGAATAAAGATTATACTTATAGTTAGGTACAGTAAATCAATCGTATTAACGGGCGAAGCGGGCGGAAGGTCCGCCTGCGACGCAGGAGGTTGCGGGTTCGATTCCCGCCTCGAGACAAATGCTTGTACGATCTGCAGATGGATGTTTTCTATGTAAAAAAAATATATCTATGTAGTCTATTGTATTAAGTATATCAGTTATCTAGTACCCTTAACACAAGCTACGTTTATGCTTAGCTTAGGGCTAGATAATGCTGTGTGAATTGTCGAGCATTATATATATTTATTTATTAAATTATTTATTTAACTAGGTAGGTATTTAATAACATAAAATTTTAGGCGATATTAAAAACGGTCCCTGCCTCATAAGGTTGCAGTATTGCCCAATTTGATTGTTACAATTGCAACGTAAACATCGATTACCCAAGCTGTAAAAACTCCGTTACACAAATCAAATACTCTAACATAGAGCTATAACAGTACAAAACAGTACAAATGGGTAGGAAAGAGACACAATGAGGCACGTTATCAACCTATTGAGGAGACGTCATCGCGTCCGATCCGAGAATTACACAATTGAGGTGCTGCGTTTACTACGTGATAGTTTGTTAGTTTTAGTTGTATAAAAATCCTACTAATGTTAACACATTCATAGCCCAAGACGCAGTTTTTCGTCTACTCACCCGTGTCGCGTGCCCCTGCACCGGGTTGCACCGCCGAAGCTGGGCAGTGAATGCGTTAAAAAGGCGAAAGTTTGTGCCGTTGTGAAGATGTTTGGCAGAAGTCAACATCAAAACCAATGAATGGATCGGGCTGAAATTTTGCACATCATTTTATCGGATTAAGATCTGGATCCAGGAAAACATTATAGGCTTTTATTCGTAAAACGCCTGCGAAGCTGCGGTCATAAGGTAGTCAAATATAAAATTAATAGGTCTCATACAATTTGCATGAATAATTTTATATTTAGGCGTTTTTAGGTATGTTTTTGCGTGTGACATCTATGGATCTTGCAGGTTCAGTTGCAGTCAGAAGTATTAACAATTACGAAGTATTCTTCTACTGAAACAATGAAAATTTATTTCAGATATGATTGACCGTTGTTTGGTACCTACTGTTTTACTACTAGTTAACCTATTATGCCTCTAACGAAACTGAGTTTCTTGTTAGTAGGTAGATTTATGCCATATGCAGCACTCATATTAGTTTTTGACTTATAACGGAGATTTTTAGACGTCTGATAAATCATATGAGTAGAACACATAAGAATTTTATAAAATACTGAAAAAACTTACCCATAAAGAGTACTTAAATGAAGTCCCGAACAGATTAATAATTTTTTGCATTCTTTAGCGGGTTTTCTATCAGCAAGTGGGATTTCACAACACTCTTTTCATAATACGCCAGTACATTGACAAGTAAACGCAGCACAGACTGGGTCAGTCGCCTTTTCAACAAAAACTACGCCTATAGTCACGATTTTTTCTCGTGACTTCAAAAATAAACTCTGTTCGTACCTACTTGTTTATAAGAAAACGCTTTTTAATAGCCAAAATGAACTCTTAACGGTTTCTTATTGTGCGGTTTTGGGCTGCTATTTATAAAATTATAACATCAAATTAAAGCTCGCCAAACACAGTTATGTAGGTACACAAAAACCCTGTGACAATGAACAACCGTTGCCATTTCTAACTTTTCAAGGTGAAAACATAAAGCTGTAAAGAATCAACATAAAGCACGTGTTTAATAAAAGAAATTGCTTAAAAGATCAAACAAAATAAAAATAAAACACCGTTTGACCGAAACCCGACAACGCCAACCCTTTAAAACCAATAACATCCCCCAAGATTTTTCAATAACTTTAAACCCGTGTCAATAGCCTGACCCCACGCACCCGCGACGCACCCCCAACTAACCCCCATTGTCACTTCCACATTGACAGCGAAAACTGTCAACTGTCAAAAGCAGCAAGACGGCTTAAAAGTCTAAACTATGCATTCTGAAGATCTATTGTGTGTGCTCGGCGGGCGTTCGATTTTTGCGCGCGGAAGCGTCGTGTGCACTAAGCTTTACTTTCGTAAGGGTTCTTAGGTTAGAAGGATAGAAAATATTGCAAATAACGAAGCAACTATTAGACCTAGTTACCAATGCATTTATATAGCCATTATTTTAGGTAAAGTCGGGATAGTATTGATATCTTAAAAACTAAGGTTTTTGTTATTATAGTGCGTAAGCCTCACACTCTGGCTAATTTCTAAGAAATCAAAACGCAAAAATATTCGAGGTCGGCGGGATTTGAATCCCCTTGACAAGTCCCGTCGAACTCGAAAACTTTTGGGATATCATTTGATTTCTTAGTGTTTAAATAAAAGCAGTGGACATTTGTGGGTTGATACTGATACGATTATCAGTATCAACCCACAAATGTCCACTGCTGGACATAGCTAGGCCTCCTGCGCCACACTGGCGCACACTGGCGTTCTTGAGCCTGCTCCATTCATCGGCTCGATGCAATCGCTACAATGTCGTTGTCTAACGAGTGGCCCTACGAGGTAAAAATAATTTTGAGAAGGAGGCCAGGAAGAGGATCCAGCTAGGCTGGGCAGCGTTTGGGAAACTACGTCGAGTCTTCTCGTTTATCACCCTGAGTGCTTTTGCACTATAATAACAAAAACCATATAAAACTGTTACTTACACACTCTATGCATCTTGAATAGTGAAAATGGAAAAGCAAATGAAAAACAATGTTTCCTACAGAACGATTTAACAAAATTAGCAGGCGTTTCCATCGGTCTCCAGGCTAAGCGTGGGCGGACACGCCACGTGTATCGCGACCCTTATTTAAGGGTTGTGACACACCGCGGTCGAACATGGCTTTTAAGCTAATTGCTGTTGGGAATTTATGTTTGGATAGAATTGGGGTGAATAATTACAAGGTTTGCTGCTTGAGAGTGTTGGGGTAAATATTTTCTTGGATTATTGTGGGAATTGAATACCTACTACGCTATGTGACTTAATTGGCTTGTAATAGGTTTAAATTAAAGCTATGTGGTGCCGGCTTAGAATTTATACCACCCCAATTCTTCCCGCGGGTGTCGTAAGAGGCGAATAAGGGATATCAACCGGAAGCGGCCAGCAGCGCCCTCTGCAGAAAAATTCTACCACCGAACTGCGATCCCCAACCCGCATGTCCAGCGTGGGGATTATAGGCACTACCCCCTATGAGATAAAAGTCAATAAGGCGCTTATCTGGGGGAGGCCTGCCACCAGGCAGGCTGTTGAGGAACCTGTTGTTGACCTCACCTCATATATAGAAAAATAGGATATTGTTTTTTACGCTGCCTTTTTAGAGAAACCTTTAACAGAGATCGATGCATAAAATTAACAAGTGAATATTTTGTCCTTTCTTTGTGGTTTCAAAAACTTTTAAACATTTTCATTTTCAAACTTTACTCAGTTTTTCACTGCACATGATATTATATATCCAGTAAAAGGCACAAATCCATTTTCTTTTTCTACGAATTAAACCCTCTTATGTTCGTTTACGAAAAGTACAGTACACGATTCTTACGACCCCCGTGGCGCAGCAGGCGAAGGTCCGCCTGCGACGCAGGAGGTTGCGGGTTCGATTCCCGCCTCGGAACAAATTTGTGTACGATCTGCAGAAATTTGTTCCGTTGATCTGGGTGTTTTCTATGTTTAATAAAAAATATCTATGTATGTAGTGTATTGTATTAGGTATATCAGTTATCTAGTACCCATAACACAAGCTCTGCTTAGCTTGGGGTTAGATAATGCTGAGTGAATTGTCCAAAAAAAAAAAAAGCTATGTTTAACTCAATATGGACTTTGCTAAAGCAAGCTGCTACAAAAGATTTTGTGCTTTTTAGCGCCAAATATGCTAAAAAGCACAAAATCTTTGGCGTTATCAATAAATTTCATAATCATGATTTGTCATAAAAAAAACCTATACTTTCTTCCTCCAATTTACTTCTAGCATACCTACAGAATTGAAATTTTAAATACAGCTTCTAATTAGGGAAATAATATTCAAAGGGTAAATTCTTAAAAATATTAGGGTTCCGTCGTCAAAAAAGCACCCAAATTTTTCTTCCTCCCACACTCTTTCACAATTACCTATTAATAATTATTAAATTAAGACAACCGGATTTATTTTCAGTGAGTATTTGTCCCGTGGACGCTCGGAACTGGAATTGAAATTAGTGGTCGTAGATAAAACTACTATTTTAATGCAGACTATTGTTTCAATCAGACTATTTCGATTCTTAAGTCATTTACATCGAGATTTCTATACAATGATTTGAGTTTTGATCTTTCCAATATGTGGGCACATTTGGACAAACTTAAATCATGGTAAATATTCCGTTGTAAATGACTTTAGTGCTAACAACCATGATGGAGTTAAAACTTTTATTTCAATTCTATTTAGTTTTTGAAAATGCGCTAAAAATAACGCCCCAACCAAAACCCAGAGTAGGTATACGACATTAACTAAAAGCCCAATAAAAAGGGCCATTACACACGCGACACGCACGTGTCTTTTATAAGGCCGGGGACACACAAACAAGGGTACTTCGAAGTACTTACTACGGCAAGGTTTGTCCGCCCACTGGTGGTAATTTGACCAAAATTTACGTTTAAATTGGCCAAAATTATCATTATAGGCGCAAAGCTAGTTATAGCTTAAAATTATTAGCTGTTAGTATTTGATTGTTGTAATAAACGTGAGTTTGCATTTCAAATTGAAACTTTATTGTCTTTTGTCGCATTAAAATTATAAATGCAAAAGTTTGGATGTATTATTGTATGGATGACTGGATGTTTGTTACCTCTTCACTCTAAAACTACTGAACGACTCGGGCTAAAATTTTACACGCATGTAAAATTTTAGCCCGATTCGTTCAGTGTGTGTTCGTTCATGGTTCTAGTTCTCGAATAAAACGAAAGCTACTTTTTATCCCATTTATCAGTTCCCCTGGGATAGAAAAAACCTTTAAACGTTTCCGTAGAAATAAGACGTGCGAAGTCGTGGGAATAAACAAGTATTTATAGTATGAATATTACAATTTTGCAATGCTCCATTATTTCATTCTTGATTTTTGTTTACGTGAGGTACCCTTGTCATGGGTGCTTAGGTAATTGATTGAAATTGGACTTGAAATAGAGATTGGAACCCATAATTACACCGGGCTTACTTACTCTTTACCTATTCTTATAAACCTGGCCTCACAAATGCTTAATCTTACACAAGTGTCAAAAAATACATAAATACTCAGAAATAGTATGCAATAATATAAAAAATATCGTCGTAGGCGGGATTCGCACCCACAGCCCACGCTGTACATGACATGTACAATATTGTACAGAGTGAAAAAAAATCAGGGAGATTCTTTAAATATTTCCCTATGTCTGAGTTAAGTGTTAACACTAAAAAACAATCTTGAAGAGACCCGTAGAAATCACCTTTATAAACACATGCATAATTGCATACCTTTAATACACATATATCTTAGTAGGTATTCTGATGAAAAACTAACAGAAAGAATGTTGCCTGCCTGCCTTGTAAAGATCCGTAGTTAGCCGCCGCAGCCAGCTTTACACAGCTGCTTATTATTAAAAACATAATGGTTCCATTGTTATTTATATTATGTTTGTTATTCCTGTGTTTTATTTGTGCTAGCTTCAGCCGACGACTTTTTAATACACACATCTTTTTAATAACTGCTATTACTACTATGAATTGAAATAATATCACAAATAATATCACAAAATGTTTTGGTAAGTCATAGGTTTGGTTACAAAAAAAATTAAGTGATTCTACTATTAGTGGAACATGTTAAATGTTGCAAAGAGTGCAATCTTCGATTCTACTATTAGTAGAACATGTTGCATGTTGCAAAGAGTGCAATCTTCGATTCTACTATTAGTGGAACATGTTGCATGTTGCAAAGAGTGCAAGCTAAAACTTAACTCTCAAAAGTTACTAAATTTGTTTTTTTTTATTTAAAATTTTAAATCCTTTTGCTATTAATTTTAACGTTTTATTAGGTTTTAAGTTTGCCATTGATATTTCGGTTGATATGATTCGATTGATGATGATATTACGGTGAAATAGCCACCTGTCGTCGCGTCGTTTCAAAGTGAGTGTACCTATGTTTGCTGTGGTTTGTGAACTTTGTTGGGTGTTTTTTTTTTATTTTGTAAGTACCTAGCTAAAACATAACTTTGCACGCCTTGACGAGGCAGAATGTATAGGAACTAAGCTTTAATAATGTGACCTTTTGCACACCTACTTTCCTGCAAAATAAACCATTATGATTATGATTATAAACATAGGGACATTCTGGTTCCCTGGGTGAACAGCACGAGAGGGCCATGGGTAATAAGAGGCAAGTTAGATAATACCGCTTCTAAGATACCTATAGATGTAGTCCAACCATCAGACGACATAAGTTTAAACAAGTGCTCAGAAACGTAAAGTAAACCGGAGTCACAGAATAAATTAAACATGTTTCATAAATTAGTTCATTGTTTTGAAACGGCTTTATACAAATGTTATAGTCAAACTGAATTGATTGTAAAATGTGTTGAAGATGGTTTGGTTTCGTGGTCGTAAGCGTGTGTTTCATTCCGCATAAAAAAAATAAGCTAAAGCGCAAAACAGCCTGAAAACGCCGGGCTTGGTATTATGGCGCACGAACATTTCACATAATTTCTTTCTTTCGTGTACGTAAGAATGCTTTTGGTAGAGTTTTTAATACGACAAATATATGTAAGTATAACGAACGAAACCTTAGGTATGCGAAAAGCTCATATAGCAATGAAGGTAAACTTTTAGTTTCAGTGAAGATACATTTTAACCGGACGTAGAGCCATTTACCAAGAAACTGAAGTTGAAGATGCGTTTTCGGAACAACTTTTAGTGGATTTTAGCAGTTTTCAATAAGTGTTTCGCCCGTTAGCGTGTTTACCTCAGACCACGGTTTCAACCCGTCTGACGATTACATTTATGCAAATTTTCTTTTCAATGGAGGTTTTCAGTGGATTTGCGTGTTCACATTGTTATAGTTTTAACATGTTTTCATATTATACATGGTAATAAATTATTTTTATTTCGTCGGGTTGTTATTATTAATGCTTATAGACGTAATAGACTCTTTTATAGTTTTCAGACAAAAAAAACTGCTCTTCAATAGTGTTTGCATGGCATTTCTGTCAAATGGACATGGTAGGAAAAATAACCTTAGAAAAGATAGTAAAGTTATTTTTGCTCACTCTAATTATGTATATGTCGAATGACGAAGCTGTGAGAAAAGGTCCCATTGATATTTAATAATAATAATAATATTCTCGATTGTTCATTTATTTCGTGATTTCACTTTTTGTTGTTAAAGATAAAGAAAGAAGGCAAAGTAACATTAATAATCCTTACAATAATCCAATAAACGCTTTATCATGATTAGCATATTAGATACCAGAAGTTTGTTACGCACCGGAAGTGTCCAATCGCGTGCGCTGCCGGAAGCCCCTCCCCCCGCCAAACTGCTTCCGGTCACGTGACGTCATTTACATGACAGTTGGTATCGGGACGCCGAGAGAAGCGGACGGCTTTTGGTTTATGGCGACGGGAAATGACTCGTCGTTTTGTTTATGTTTTTTGTGATTGTTGCTTTGGGAATGTTTGGAAATATTGTTCGGACGCCGTTCGCGTTTGCCAATTAGGGATTATTCGGGGCTTTGGACTTTTGACACATTCAGATAAATAAAATTGAAATTTACTTAGCAATAAAATAATAGTGGATTGTTGAAAAAAAAAGTCATATTTACTACTTGCTTCAGTTAAACCTATCCTTTGAAGTATATAATATGTGAAGACCTTTATTTACAGAGAAAATTAAGTCCCTTAGAATAATATCCACATAACGCAATTATGATCTACCATTCCTTTTTATGTTAAAAAAAACTCAGTTAATACTCTGTTAGTAATTCAGACACTAAGGATTGTCTAAGTACCTACAATCACTGAGTTTTAAGTTGTGATATCACAACTCCACTTAGCTGTTACTCTGTGCTCTTCACTCAAGTCCCTATTCTGGCGTCATTCGACATAATCAAATCGTATCTCATCCTGTCAAATGACAGGCAAAATCGTATCTCCCCCAACTTGTCTCGAACCTAACAAACCGTGTATAAATTGATAGATTGGCCGTGCTTTTTGCGAATCATCATTGTCTTTGGTTCTGATTTGTTATTTGATGAGTTGCGTTTTTGATAGTTGGGATGTAGGAACGGTCTATTGACCCATAAGTTGGACCCTCTAACATATGTAGATGTCGCTATACATGTTATAAAATGAACCTAAATCAAATTTTTTTCAATACAACGGTAGGTAATGTGGGAGTGTGGGGGAAGTGCGTACTAGCTCCACGCTTTTATCTGCCTGTAAGCATCATTTTGTTCGGATCCGGTCAGTTGTTTATGGAAGCAACCCCGTCCAGTTTGATTTCGTTGGATTTGTCAGTCGTTGACGCAATTTCGAATTTTCGAATCCTCCTCGCATCGTTGTCCTCATTGCTGAGGGCCGTAATCCCCTGAACTTGGAGTAATCCCCGCTTTGCCTCTCCACTATTCGACGCAAGCAGATAGTAGAGAGCTGGGTTACCTTGGTTCTCGTAGAATTGAGTAGTTGGGGCGGAATGCAGTCCAGGGTATCTGAAGCATTTTCCTTCAGCACCACATCTCGAAGGCGCTCTCAATCAACCTTCTTCAATGTTCATGTTTCCGATCCGTAGCAGACTGAAATGGAGAAGACCAAGGAGTCTAAGCTTGTTTTTAAATAAAAAAAAATTAAATAGGTATTTATTTATTAAGTATTTTAAATAATCTCCATGACACGGGTGCCAGTGCCAATGCAGCGCTGGTTTACAGCTGCGCCAGGGTTAGATCGAATAACACTTGCAATCTTTTAGATTGCAAGTGTTCGCCTATTTCAATGAATCTAAAGTCTTTGAGAGGAAATGGAACTAAACTAAGTTAGCTAAATAGTGCAGACTTACCTCAATTTAGCTTTGAATCCTTAGAACAACAAAGCAATTGAATTGAAATGCAATGTACCTACATATATTAAGACACAATAAATATTACTACGTTTTCTAAACGATAATTCATAACAGAAACTAAAGCTAGATTATTGTAATGTGTTTCCAATGAAACCGATATGTTTCTGACTCGCAACAACACACAATACCACAGAAGTGTGGTTCTGGCTTAACATCTTCGCAATCTAGTAAACACCAATACGCACGAGTATCATCCACCTACGTGTAACATTACTTAATCTATACAGGGCGTCCTACGGGTATGCCACATGGAGGGAAAGTACCTTGAATATTGTAGATAGAACATTTTACTGAAAGAAGACATTATTTTAATTTAAAAAACAATTTAAACTGCATTCATAGATAATTAAATAATTACATGGTTGAACCGGGAATCGAACCCGTTACACGAGAAAAACAATCATCCTGTAGTTTTATGATACCGATCGAACGGCTTCATCATAAGGATTATTTTTTGCTAAATAACATAGTGTCAGAAATAAAAGGAACACCATGAATTTTAACATTAGATGTAAAATTTTGTTCAGAAAAATGAAAAGCTGGCATTGCCGTAAGGACATTTTTTGTAAAATGTTCTATCTACAATATTCAAGGTACTTTCCCTCCATGTGGCATACCCGTAGGACGCCCTGTATAATCAATACCGAATGGTGCTATTTACAAGTTATTGTTTTGACCACGTCGGGATTATTCTCTATCTTTATACAAATCATCACAAAAATTGGCCCAGAGTTGTGCAGAGAAGTCGGTGAACATATGTACATACCCAGCATACATACCTTCGTCCGAAAGAAGTACCTGAGAAGGTAACTTTAACTAAAAATATGAGACAATAGACCAAAAAATACTAAACCTCTAAGCAAGGGTTAAACTGAATCCTGTTAAATGCAACATCAAAAGAAGCGCAGCTATTTTTATTTGAAAAAAAAAATGCAAACTAATTTTTAATTCAGTTGCATTTTCACGTATGTATTATATAGTATTGTATTTTATTTTAAAATAACATAACATCATATTTAACATATTTTATTTAATGATAATTTATTTTAGAATAACATACAAAGTTTAAAAAATACCATTTTAAAATAGATTTTTTACTTGTGTGTTATTTTGTCAAACTTGTAAAGAATATTGAAACCTTATCGTATGATCCACGTTCTAGAAGTTTAGTAAAATACTCAATTAACAAAAATTTGCTCACTCTACAACCTCTCGGAATGCGTATGAATTCATACGCACAACTGCATCCTACTATGGACACGCGTGGCGAGTCTAAGGGTTAACTCTTCATTATGTTATCGCTCACATTATTTTTTCGAGAATCTTTATTTTTGAATTAAAAAAAACATTGGCAAATCCTTGGAATCGTACCACGTCAAAGCAACACAATTTCTAGTAAACCACAATATTAAACTGAACAGGTGAAAAATGTTTTCCATTTAAAAAATGGACACGATTATTTCACAAACCATTCTCCCCTGTACAATCCATATTCGTCCATTCCATTCATATCCATAATGACCATCTTCCTACCAATATAATATGTTAATACGTAAATATAGCGTTCTATTGTGGTCCGAGAAAAGGTCCGACATGGGTCCAAATGGGATTTTTGCGGGGCTTCCTTTCAATTCAGTCCGTTTTTTCAATGTGTTAAATTTCACGGAAAATGGTTATTTTGTATGGCGGGGCTCCATTTATGTTGTACTTACAAGGGGTTTTTATTTTAGTGAGAATCATGTATTTCAGAATGAGAACTTTCAGTTAAGTTTTATTATGCAAATATTTTCAGACACTTACTATGTATGTTTATTGATCTCGAATTGGATAATGATACGAAATAAATAAGATTTATTCAATAAGTTTAGTGTTTTCCAGAAAGATAGTGAATAAACCAAGACCATTTTTTTTAATCACGACAATTAGTAGGTAACAGAATTGAGTGCCTGACTTGGTTTGTTATGCTTAGAAGTAAATCTTCTATATACTCGTAAATGAATATTTTTCTCAAATGATAAATTTACCAAAAACCAAAGCAACACTAAGAATTTCCTCCGACAATACCTCGAGAATAGGAACCGTTGCTCGAATAGGAGATTTATATGGGATGACCTTCGTGTGATCGATAGAGCAAAAGTCTCTTATTTGCATACGAAGGGAAAACTATTTTCCAAGCCAAACGTATTTTTCTTTCTTACGAGTTGTGGATTTATTGTGTCGGTGTAATGTAGTTCTCAGGTTACTATTGATATATCAGTTTGTATTTTAAAATATATTTTTACCATCAACGCTTGGGACGGGTTTTGCTCCAACTCGAAAAATAACAAGTAACAGGCTAAAGGTTTCTTCGTCGCTTCTTTACTTAGTCTACATACCGAAGCACTTTATTTCCGTATTAGTGTTTAATTTTATAATTTGACCTTTTCGTAGTGTACCTACTTACATTTATTGTATTTATAGAAATAAAGAGTTTTTGATTTGATTTGAAAACGACCTATGTGGCGTGGTGAGCGATCCACTTGCGACACAGGTGGTAGCGGGTTCGATTCCCGCCTCGTGACAAATGTTTGTACGATCTGCAGATATATTTGTCCCGGCTTTTCTGGGTGTTTCTATGTATAATAAAAATATCTCCATATGCATGCAATGTATTAAGTAAGTACATCAGGTATCTAGTACCCATAATACAAGCTCTGCTTACCTTCTTTAGAGCTAGATGATGAGGTATTATTAGATGAATGATAATTGCTAACGAGACCAGCTGGTCAATTCAGTTGTATTCGTGTATAAGTGTTTCACACATAAGTACTATTTTCCGCCGCTCTTTGGCAGAATTTTTATTCGAATAAAAATAAACAAAATAAAATCAAACAATGAGAGGGAAAAAAGTATGTGTGATACGCTCACAAATACAGAAGAATTACCAGCTGGCTCCACTCAGCCTGATATGAGTGGCAGAAATTGAAAGAGACCTACCAGACCTACCCAGCAGTGATAATGATGGTGATGAAGATCATCATACTAAAATAATGAGAACATAAACGATCTTTTAATTAAGGACCTGTCGCATTCCATCTTAAAATCCTCACAAATAACTCTCAACAAACTTCGATGAGATTTTCCATCAAACGCCAATACCAGACAAACATAGCCTTCATAATATTCAGAGATGACAGAAAATTTAATTAAATATTATAAAAAAGTCCCTATCCAAAACCCATCATATTTAAAAAGAGAAAATCCCAGGCGATTTTCATTTCTAATATCTGCGGCATACAGGCGTTTACGTTGACAATGGTCTGCAGTGTCGTGTTCATAATATATTGTAGAGTGACGTCACCACAATAGGGGTGTCTCATATTTATTTTTATTTAAATTCTATTTGGGAATATTTCGTACGGAAGAGATGAAGTGCGTTCGATTTGCGTGTAATAGCGCTAGAAGGGTCTAGGTGAGTTGGTTGAAGTGACAATTTAATTTGACTGATGATATTTTGACATTTCGGATAACGTCAAGATGAGTGTGCCTAGATTGGGATTTAGAGGTGTCGCAAGCGCCTGAAAATAATAAAATGCAGAAGAATTTAGAGATCACTGAGTAATGTTAACAAGACTACAAAGAAAACGAAGACTTACAAAGAAAATTACAATCAAATATTAAAGACAAATTAGAATAATAAGATAAGTACTGCGTAATAAGATAATAACGTCAGCAGTCAAAATAATATCTTCTTTATTTCCAAAAATACACAAAACATGACACTCAAACATCAAATCGTAAAAACTAAAGAATACTAGGATTTTAACCTACTTACTTTGATGCTCTGTGGCATAACTTTTCTAATTTTTCTGCTATATTTATATTTATTGTACGATTAGCCCAACAAAACTATTTACAAAAAGATTTCATTGTAAGTGAATGTTAATTCCTAAGAGTAATAAATGATCTTAAACCTGAACCTGTTAACTTTTGTCCCGTCTCAACTATTCGCTCATTCCTACTCTATAGGTAACGGTCATGAACCCACACCCTACACAGTTAATAGTAAACCCAAGGCGTTTAATAAACCAAGGAACTGACCGCTTATTAGCAGCACTCAGGCAACACAATGCAATAATTAATAGATGCTTGAATCAGAGTCCCGGCATTATGCCCGGGCCGTATTCAGGATCACCGTATTTAGTGCGGTATTCAACTGGCCCCATGCCGTATTCAAGCTGTCCATTGCCACTTGACGTTGAATTGGAATGCTGGGAACGTAGGATAGTGTCTGGTATGCTTCTGTGATGTAGTTCATTGTTGATTGTGAGTGTGAGTAATGTTATTCACGGGTAATGTAGTCCATTACGCTTGATGTCTGATGATACCTTGTATCCACACTTGTATACCTATAACATTAATTGATATATTAACTTGTGAGAAATAAATATTATCTATTAATTAACTTCCTTAATTATATAACTACTTATACCGAAATCTTCCTGTTTACTAACCGAAATGTCTGGTCTATGTCTATGTATGAAGATAGGAAAGAGATTTGCCCAGCGGGGCGTCCCAATCTAAATTCTGTTAAACCCTCCTCACGGAGAAGCAAAACGAGACATGTCGCACTGACTTTATTCATTTGTAGAGTGAAATAATAAATATGATTTGATTTCTAAACTTATTTCTTCCGTTGTCTACAGGTATGGGCGGCGGTATGGGCCAAGCAATGGGTGGGTACTACGGAGCAGCATACGGCCCACTGGGGGCCAGCATGGCAGCGGCTGCGGCGGCTGCGGCCCAGCAGAACGCACTGAATGCGGCCCTGCAGCCTAATTCTCAGGTAAGATAAATATTTTTATTTCAGCTAATCATTCTCCGTTTTCTCCATTTCTTTTGATCTTAGGCAGCTCTGAATAAGAGATGAAACTCTGTCCCAATATCAGCAAAAAACTCTTTTTACTCTTATACCGTCCTCTCTATCGTGCAAGTAAATAGGTAGGTATAACACTGCTTGTTGTTGAGCTAAATTATGCTTTGCTAAGCGTTAATCATTGTTTATGTAAATATTAATTCAAACTGGCACAAAAACTAGATCACCATCTCAAACGCACGGAAATTTAAAAGAAATAAAATACAAAACAGAGATAGAAATAATGATCTTCCTCCCCCATCTCAACAAGACACTAATGATTGCATCAAACAACCCTAATCGCAGATGGGGTGTTAAATTGCCAGGCGTTAGATAACCCACTTACAACCGCTAAACGACCACATCGTGCGAAGAAAATTTAACTAAATTTAGTTAAATCTAAAAAAAAATATCCACAAAAAGGTTAAGGGGATAAAATTGGGAGTGTTAAAAAACTAAATTGCTGACGAATGATGCCAAAATGATGATGCGCGAAGGAGTAGCGATAATGCGTGAAATGAACGGTAGAATATCAGTTCTACGTGTTAAGAAATAAGCTTCTTTTTGCTTTCGGCAGTCTTGGGCCAATAAGATTTGTGTCTATTCCTGCTCTTTCCAAAAATATTGTCTGGAGATTTGGCTAGTGGTCTGCTAAAATTCATAAAACGCATCTGTTTTGTATGACTTTTTTAAAACCTTAAGAGTCGTATTCTATAAAAAGTTAAATAAAAGTCAGAGAGAACACGGTTTGATAGAATAAAGACCAAAAACAAGTATTGAATGGCAGCTTTTGTACGAGTAAAAATAGTTAAGTTCCATAAGTAATTTTTAACCTTGTTTATTTGCATTTAAATAATAATTCATAATTAATTTAGTTTATTTGAATCCATGTATTTGAATGGAAGAGCAGGTCATCCTGGCACAAGTATGTTTACATAAGTACTTAAAAGGATGTCATATCTACTGTATAGCATGTAACTGAGTAACATATTTTTGTACAAATAAACAATTTTCAATTTCTAATTTTTTTCAATAAGTTGATATAGGTACTCTTCGAATTCAAACTTTAATTATCCAAACTGCATGAACAAACACCAGAGCCCCCGAACATCGAGCCGTTTACTACTTGACACAACTCGAGCAATTATCGCGCGATCGCAGACCTAGGGTTGCCACACACTTGACACTGTATCATAAAGAAAAAGCTTTGAAGAAAAACAAAACTCGAACGGAGATAGGGTGGAGTTGCCTGGGACTGAGTATCATTTCGAACATTACACACTTGTAACAATAATGTTGCTTGATAACTTACTCGTGGAAACCTTTTGATAGCCTTCTGTTTCTATTTTCTTAATTTTTATTTTTTGTATGTGCTGCTGCTGGTATCTTTAATAAATAAATAGCAGAAATTGTTTTGATGATGAAATAATTTTACTAGATTAGACCCTACCTAGATAATATTTAATTTTACTAGATTAGTCCCTACGCTTGGCATGGTCGTAAGAGTTTTCCTAAATTTCGGCACAGTTTCATGCGCCCTGCATGAATGATCACGGAATAACTGAAATCATGGTAAATTGTCGCAACGGAAACTTTTAAAACTATCATGGTTATTAAACCTAAAATTCGAGGCCAAGCAAAGCATCGACGAAGACGAATTTTATCTTGGCCTTTCTCGGCATCCAGTTAGCAACTTAGTTTCTACGAACAGCTATAAAACACCCAGTTCATATAAGTTTTATTCTAATTAAGTACTACTAAAATAATATGGGTTCAGAAATCACTTAACCCTCAAGTGAATTTCTGATTCCTGAACCAAAAGCAGTAAAACATACATAATACGTAAAGCAACCATAGATTCTGAAATACCCTCAAATGAGTTTGTAACCTCTTTTCTTCTAAACCCATCGCACTGGCAGCCCTAATCTTGAACCCTCCGATTTAAAAACTCCTCAATCTTGGTCCCCACTACATTCGACGTTTAATCTTGGTGGATGTGACGTGGATGCGTTTAAACACGTGGGGTGTCGAGGGCGTATTAGTGGATTTTGTTTCTGCTCTATTGGATTAAGGAAATGGGGTTTATAAATCTATTTGTTTTGACAAATAGGATTGTTTGCTTGAATTGGCTGGTATGTAAAAGGTAGATTTGTGGATATGAATTGGGTGTTTTGCAGGTGTAGCGCTGTTTCGCACCACAGGTTCTCACCACAAATCCATTTTTGCCGTTTCATACCAAAAAATGTTAGCGTTTCAACTGCAAAAAGAGGCTCAAAAGTCCGGTTCAGGTCCGGTCCACTTAATTGACTACTGAGACTACAACTTTTATAGTTGTTCGTAGAAACTAAGTTACTAATGGAATACCTAGAAAGGCCAAGACAAAATTCGTTGTCCTCGAGGTTTTACTCGGCCTCGAATTTTGTCTTGGCCTCCAGTAACGTTGCCATTTTGATCCAAAACAGATTCTAGTTTGCGTTTGATAAATAAAATATAGATAAATATAATAAAAGGGCTCCAATAAGACAGGCACGTTAAAAAGTGCTCTGATGACTTTCGAGTCGAGAGTGACCAAAATGATGCCACGACAAATGATCATAGTTATGTCACCGCAGGATCCTTGAATCAGCCCATTAGTCAAACGGCTAAGCAGTTTGCAAAACGGCGCTATTCCGTTAAAAGCCTAGGTCGCTCATTGAATGATCAACGTTAAACGAGTTAGCAGACCGAAAACGAAACGGCTGATTTAATTAATCTTAATAATTATTAACAGCTTTTGAACAAAAAAATATGATTTACGCCTCTAATATCATACCCAAAAACTCTACAGTTAGTAAAATTGTAATAAATAAAAAGGAAATTGATTTGACATTGATAAAATTGATAACCTATTCAATTACTCGGACATTCAATTACAAAAAGCTCTTAATTTCAATTCACAACCAAACTAAACCTTTTCTTACCAAACGAGCTATACAATTTACATTTTAATCTTAATAATGGCTGATTATAATCTGAACTTCTGAATAGCAATGTGTAAGAATTACTTAAGAGTTGCGAAACAAATAATTGAATTAAAGGCAAACAAAGCAGTTCATCATATTCATAACTTTTACTTTTATTGAATAGTCTTTGGACTCGTCAAGTTTTGAGGTGTTGTTTGTGTAATGGAATTTTTTGTCGCTTTTTTAGGGTTCTGTACCTACCTCAACAGGAAAAAAGGAACCCTTATAGGATCACTTTGTTGTCCGTTTGTATGTCTGTCTATCCGTCTGTCACCCCCTTTTCTCAGGAACGTGTATCAGCTGTGTGAACCTGGCAACCGACTTTGAGATATCTATCTTTTTATGGTCCTGTTCGATTGTACCGGGTTTGTACCCGATTGTACCGACAAAATTTTCGTTTGTACCCTAAGGGGGTAAAAGTTATGGGGAGGGGGAGGTTTTTCAATAGTCGATTTTGACTTTAGTGTGTAATATGAATTATTTTATCTCGGTATTTAATATTTCGTAGTATAAAGGCACAGATACCGTCAAACCTTGAAACTGGCAACATAATAAACGTGTAGTCACAGGTTTTCAGGAGGAAACAAACGAAACACATGGATATATACCTGAAAATGTGTTCAAAAATAGACATGTTTTGTAAATTGACGAAGTTTTTTCAGAACATCTTAAAAACAGGGCTTAAAACTGACATGTTAAGATAAATCTTGAATTATTTAAATGGTTTTCAGGCAAATCTGAAAGTTACAGATGAGTACAAACGAAACACTAAGACTTGAAACTTCAAAATTGTTCACAAGTTGACGTTTTCGAAAACTGACAAGTTTTTTTCAGAAAATTAGAGCAGTGGTTCTAGAAACGCCACTATTATGATAGACCTAGAATTACTTAACACGATTTCAGTTAAATCTGGACGGTACAAACGGGTACAAACGAAAAACATTCACATGAAACTTCGAAATTGTTCAAAAGTTGACGATTTTCGGAAACTGACAAGTTTTTTTCAGAAAATTAGAGCAGTGGTTCTAGAAACGCCACTATTATGATAGACCTAGAATTACTTAACACGATTTCAGTTAAATCTGGACGGTACAAACGGGTACAAACGAAAAACATTCACATGAAACTTAAAAATTGTTCAAAAGTTGACGATTTTCGGAAACTGACAAGTTTTTTTCAGAAAATTAGAGCAGTGGTTCTAGAAACGCAACTATAATGATAGACCTAGAATCATTTAACACGATTTCAGTTAAATATGGAAGGTACAAACGGGTACAAACGAAAAAAATTGACTTGAATCTCCGAAATTGATCAAAAGTTCCCGTTTTTGGATAATTGAGAAAGTTTCTTCAGAAACTCATACGTGCAGTTCTGGATAGGCACCAACAATGAAAGGCCTTGAACTAACACACGTGTTTTTAGCAAAATCTGAAAGATACAAACGGGTACAAACGAAAAACATTCACATGAAACTTAGAAATTGTTCAAAAGTTGACGATTTTCGGAAACTGACAAGTTTTTTTCAGAAAATTAGAGCAGTGGTTCTAGAAACGCAACTATAATGATAGACCTAGAATCATTTAACACGATTTCAGTTAAATCTGGAAGGTACAAACGGGTACAAACGAAAAAAATTGACTTGAATCTCCGAAATTGATCAAAAAGTTCCCGTTTTTGGATAATTGAGAAAGTTTCTTCAGAAACTCATACGTGCAGTTCTGGATAGGCACCAACAATGAAAGGCCTTGAACTAACACACGTGTTTTTAGCAAATTCTGAAAGGTACAAACGGGTACAAACGAAAAACATTCACATGAAACTTAGAAATTGTTCAAAAGTTGACGATTTTCGGAAACTGACAAGTTTTTTTCAGAAAATTAGAGCAGTGGTTCTAGAAACGCAACTATAATGATAGACCTAGAATCATTTAACACGATTTCAGTTAAATATGGAAGGTACAAACGAAAAAAATTGACTTGAATCTCCGAAATTGATCAAAAGTTCCCGTTTTTGGATAATTGAGAAAGTTTCTTCAGAAAATCATACGTGAAGTTCTGGATAGGCACCAAAAATGAAAGACCTTGAACTAACACACGTGTTTTTAGCCAAATCTGAAAGGTACAAACGGGTACAAACGAAAAACATTCACATGAAACTTCAAAATTGTTCAAAAGTTGATGATTTTCGGAAACTGACAAGTTTTTTTCAGAAAATTAGAGCAGTGGTTCTAGAAACGCCACTATTATGATAGACCTAGAATTACTTAACACGATTTCAGTTAAATCTGGACGGTACAACCGGGTACAAACGAAAAACATTCACATGAAACTTAAAAATTGTTCAAAAGTTGACGATTTTCGGAAACTGACAAGTTTTTTTCAGAAAATTAGAGCAGTGGTTCTAGAAACGCCACTATTATGATAAACCTAGAATTACTTAACACGATTTCAGTTAAATCTGGACGGTACAAACGGGTACAAACGAAAAACATTCACATGAAACTTCGAAATTGTTCAAAAGTTGACGATTTTCGGAAACTGACAAGTTTTTTTCAGAAAATTAGAGCAGTGGTTCTAGAAACGCCACTATTATGATAGACCTAGAATTACTTAACACGATTTCAGTTAAATCTGGACGGTACAAACGGGTACAAACGAAAAACATTCACATGAAACTTAAAAATTGTTCAAAAGTTGACGATTTTCGGAAACTGACAAGTTTTTTTCAGAAAATTAGAGCAGTGGTTCTAGAAACGCAACTATAATGATAGACCTAGAATCATTTAACACGATTTCAGTTAAATCTGGAAGGTACAAACGGGTACAAACGAAAAAAATTGACTTGAATCTCCGAAATTGATCAAAAGTTCCCGTTTTTGGATAATTGAGAAAGTTTCTTCAGAAACTCATACGTGCAGTTCTGGATAGGCACCAACAATGAAAGGCCTTGAACTAACACACATGTTTTTAGCAAAATCTGAAAGATACAAACGGGTACAAACGAAAAACATTCACATGAAACTTAGAAATTGTTCAAAAGTTGACGATTTTCGGAAACTGACAAGTTTTTTTCAGAAAATTAGAGCAGTGGTTCTAGAAACGCAACTATAATTATAGACCTAGAATCATTTAACACGATTTCAGTTAAATCTGGATGGTACAAACGGGTACAAACGAAAAAAATTGACTTGAATCTCCGAAATTGATCAAAAGTTCCCGTTTTTGGGTAATTGAGAAAGTTTCTTCAGAAACTCATACGTGAAGTTCTAGATAGGCACCAACAATGAAAGGCCTTGAACTAACACATGTGTTTTTAGCCAAATCTGGACGGTACAAACGGGTACAAACGAAAAACATTCACATGAAACTTAAAAATTGTTCAAAAGTTGACGATTTTCGGAAACTGACAAGTTTTTTTCAGAAAATTAGAGCAGTGGTTCTAGAAACGCAACTATAATGATAGACCTAGAATCATTTAACACGATTTCAGTTAAATCTGGAAGGTACAAACGGGTACAAACGAAAAAAATTGACTTGAATCTCCGAAATTGATCAAAAGTTCCCGTTTTTGGATAATTGAGAAAGTTTCTTCAGAAAATCATACGTGAAGTTCTGGATAGGCACCAACAATGAAAGGCCTTGAACTAACACACGTGTTTTTAGCCAAATCTGAAAGGTACAAACGGGTACAAACGAAAAACATTCACATGAAACTTCAAAATTGTTCAAAAGTTGACGATTTTCGGAAACTGACAAGTTTTTTTCAGAAAATTAGAGCAGTGGTTCTAGAAACGCCACTATAATGATAGACCTAGAATTACTTAACAAGATTTCAGTTAAATCTGGAAGGTACAAACGGGTACAAACGAAAAACATTCACATAAATCTTCGAAATTGTTCAAAATTTGACGATTTTCGGAAACTGACAAGTTTTTTTCAGAAAATTAGAGCAGTGGTTCTAGAAACGCAACTATAATGATAGACCTAGAATCATATAACACGATTTCAGTTAAATCTGGAAGGTACAAACGGGTACAAACGAAAAAAATTGACTTGAATCTTCGAAATTGATCAAAAGTTCCCGTTTTTGGATAATTGAGAAAGTTTCTTCAGAAAATCATACGTGAAGTTCTGGATAGGCACCAAAAATGAAAGACCTTGAACTAACACACGTGTTTTTAGCCAAATCTGAAAGGTACAAACGGGTACAAACGAAAAACATTCACATGAAACTTCAAAATTGTTCAAAAGTTGATGATTTTCGGAAACTGACAAGTTTTTTTCAGAAAATTAGAGCAGTGGTTCTAGAAACGCCACTATTATGATAGACCTAGAATTACTTAACACGATTTCAGTAAAATCTGGACGGTACAACCGGGTACAAACGAAAAACATTCACATGAAACTTAAAAATTGTTCAAAAGTTGACGATTTTCGGAAACTGACAAGTTTTTTTCAGAAAATTAGAGCAGTGGTTCTAGAAACGCAACTATAATGATAGACCTAGAATCATATAACACGATTTCAGTTAAATCTGGAAGGTACAAACGGGTACAAACGAAAAAAATTGACTTGAATCTCCGAAATTGATCAAAAGTTCCCGTTTTTGGATAATTGAGAAAGTTTCTTCAGAAAATCATACGTGAAGTTCTGGATAGGCACCAAAAATGAAAGACCTTGAACTAACACATGTGTTTTTAGCCAAATCTGGACGGTACAAACGGGTACAAACGAAAAACATTCACATGAAACTTAAAAATTGTTCAAAAGTTGACGATTTTCGGAAACTGACAAGTTTTTTTCAGAAAATTAGAGCAGTGGTTCTAGAAACGCAACTATTATGATAGACCTAGAATCATTTAACACGATTTCAGTTAAATCTGGAAGGTACAAACGGGTACAAACGAAAAAAATTGACTTGAATCTCCGAAATTGATCAAAAGTTCCCGTTTTTGGATAATTGAGAAAGTTTCTTCAGAAAATCATACGTGAAGTTCTGGATAGGCACCAAAACTGAAAGACCTTGAACTAACACACGTGTTTTTAGCCAAATCTGAAAGGTACAAACGGGTACAAACGAAAAACATTCACATGAAACTTCAAAATTGTTCAAAAGTTGATGATTTTCGGAAACTGACAAGTTTTTTTCAGAAAATTAGAGCAGTGGTTCTAGAAACGCCACTATTATGATAGACCTAGAATTACTTAACACGATTTCAGTTAAATCTGGACGGTACAACCGGGTACAAACGAAAAACATTCACATGAAACTTAAAAATTGTTCAAAAGTTGACGATTTTCGGAAACTGACAAGTTTTTTTCAGAAAATTAGAGCAGTGGTTCTAGAAACGCCACTATTATGATAGACCTAGAATTACTTAACACGATTTCAGTTAAATCTGGACGGTACAAACGGGTACAAACGAAAAACATTCACATGAAACTTCGAAATTGTTCAAAAGTTGACGATTTTCGGAAACTGACAAGTTTTTTTCAGAAAATTAGAGCAGTGGTTCTAGAAACGCCACTATTATGATAGACCTAGAATTACTTAACACGATTTCAGTAAAATCTGGACGGTACAAACGGGTACAAACGAAAAACATTCACATGAAACTTAAAAATTGTTCAAAAGTTGACGATTTTCGGAAACTGACAAGTTTTTTTCAGAAAATTAGAGCAGTGGTTCTAGAAACGCAACTATAATGATAGACCTAGAATCATTTAACACGATTTCAGTTAAATCTGGAAGGTACAAACGGGTACAAACGAAAAAAATTGACTTGAATCTCCGAAATTGATCAAAAGTTCCCGTTTTTGGATAATTGAGAAAGTTTCTTCAGAAACTCATACGTGCAGTTCTGGATAGGCACCAACAATGAAAGGCCTTGAACTAACACACGTGTTTTTAGCAAAATCTGAAAGATACAAACGGGTACAAACGAAAAACATTCACATGAAACTTAGAAATTGTTCAAAAGTTGACGATTTTCGGAAACTGACAAGAAAATTAGAGCAGTGGTTCTAGAAACGCAACTATAATTATAGACCTAGAATCATTTAACACGATTTCAGTTAAATCTGGATGGTACAAACGGGTACAAACGAAAAAAATTGACTTGAATCTCCGAAATTGATCAAAAGTTCCCGTTTTTGGGTAATTGAGAAAGTTTCTTCAGAAACTCATACGTGAAGTTCTAGATAGGCACCAACAATGAAAGGCCTTGAACTAACACATGTGTTTTTAGCCAAATCTGGACGGTACAAACGGGTACAAACGAAAAACATTCACATGAAACTTAAAAATTGTTCAAAAGTTGACGATTTTCGGAAACTGACAAGTTTTTTTCAGAAAATTAGAGCAGTGGTTCTAGAAACGCAACTATAATGATAGACCTAGAATCATTTAACACGATTTCAGTTAAATCTGGAAGGTACAAACGGGTACAAACGAAAAAAATTGACTTGAATCTCCGAAATTGATCAAAAGTTCCCGTTTTTGGATAATTGAGAAAGTTTCTTCAGAAATTCATACGTGAAGTTCTGGATAGGCACCAACAATGAAAGGCCTTGAACTAACACACGTGTTTTTAGCAAATTCTGAAAGGTACAAACGGGTACAAACGAAAAACATTCACATGAAACTTAGAAATTGTTCAAAAGTTGACGATTTTCGGAAACTGACAAGTTTTTTTCAGAAAATTAGAGCAGTGGTTCTAGAAACGCAACTATAATGATAGACCTAGAATCATTTAACACGATTTCAGTTAAATCTGGAAGGTACAAACGGGTACAAACGAAAAAAATTGACTTGAATCTCCGAAATTGATCAAAAGTTCCCGTTTTTGGATAATTGAGAAAGTTTCTTCAGAAAATCATACGTGAAGTTCTGGATAGGCACCAACAATGAAAGGCCTTGAACTAACACACGTGTTTTAAGTCAAATCTGAAAGGTACAAACGGGTACAAACGAAAAACATTCACATGAAACTTCAAAATTGTTCAAAAGTTGACGATTTTCGGAAACTGACAAGTTTTTTTCAGAAAATTAGAGCAGTGGTTCTAGAAACGCCACTATAATGATAGACCTAGAATTACTTAACAAGATTTCAGTTAAATCTGGAAGGTACAAACGGGTACAAACGAAAAACATTCACATAAATCTTCGAAATTGTTCAAAAGTTGACGATTTTCGGAAACTGACAAGTTTTTTTCAGAAAATTAGAGCAGTGGTTCTAGAAACGCAACTATAATGATAAACCTAGAATCATATAACACGATTTCAGTTAAATCTGGAAGGTACAAACGGGTACAAACGAAAAAAATTGACTTGAATCTTCGAAATTGATCAAAAGTTCCCGTTTTTGGATAATTGAGAAAGTTTCTTCAGAAAATCATACGTGAAGTTCTGGATAGGCACCAAAAATGAAAGACCTTGAACTAACACACGTGTTTTTAGCCAAATCTGAAAGGTACAAACGGGTACAAACGAAAAACATTCACATGAAACTTCAAAATTGTTCAAAAGTTGATGATTTTCGGAAACTGACAAGTTTTTTTCAGAAAATTAGAGCAGTGGTTCTAGAAACGCCACTATTATGATAGACCTAGAATTACTTAACACGATTTCAGTAAAATCTGGACGGTACAACCGGGTACAAACGAAAAACATTCACATGAAACTTAAAAATTGTTCAAAAGTTGACGATTTTCGGAAACTGACAAGTTTTTTTCAGAAAATTAGAGCAGTGGTTCTAGAAACGCAACTATAATGATAGACCTAGAATCATATAACACGATTTCAGTTAAATCTGGAAGGTACAAACGGGTACAAACGAAAAAAATTGACTTGAATCTCCGAAATTGATCAAAAGTTCCCGTTTTTGGATAATTGAGAAAGTTTCTTCAGAAAATCATACGTGAAGTTCTGGATAGGCACCAAAAATGAAAGACCTTGAACTAACACATGTGTTTTTAGCCAAATCTGGACGGTACAAACGGGTACAAACGAAAAACATTCACATGAAACTTAGAAATTGTTCAAAAGTTGACGATTTTCGGAAACTGACAAGTTTTTTTCAGAAAATTAGAGCAGTGGTTCTAGAAACGCAACTATTATGATAGACCTAGAATCATTTAACACGATTTCAGTTAAATCTGGAAGGTACAAACGGGTACAAACGAAAAAAATTGACTTGAATCTCCGAAATTGATCAAAAGTTCCCGTTTTTGGATAATTGAGAAAGTTTCTTCAGAAAATCATACGTGAAGTTCTGGATAGGCACCAAAACTGAAAGACCTTGAACTAACACACGTGTTTTTAGCCAAATCTGAAAGGTACAAACGGGTACAAACGAAAAACATTCACATGAAACTTCAAAATTGTTCAAAAGTTGATGATTTTCGGAAACTGACAAGTTTTTTTCAGAAAATTAGAGCAGTGGTTCTAGAAACGCCACTATTATGATAGACCTAGAATCATTTAACACGATTTCAGTTAAATCTGGACGGTACAAACGGGTACAAACGAAAAACATTCACATGAAACTTCGAAATTGTTCAAAAGTTGACGATTTTCGGAAACTGACAAGTTTTTTTCAGAAAATTAGAGCAGTGGTTCTAGAAACGCCACTATTATGATAGACCTAGAATTACTTAACACGATTTCAGTTAAATCTGGACGGTACAAACGGGTACAAACGAAAAACATTCACATGAAACTTAAAAATTGTTCAAAAGTTGACGATTTTCGGAAACTGACAAGTTTTTTTCAGAAAATTAGAGCAGTGGTTCTAGAAACGCAACTATAATGATAGACCTAGAATCATATAACACGATTTCAGTTAAATCTGGAAGGTACAAACGGGTACAAACGAAAAAAATTGACTTGAATCTCCGAAATTGATCAAAAGTTCCCGTTTTTGGATAATTGAGAAAGTTTCTTCAGAAACTCATACGTGCAGTTCTGGATAGGCACCAACAATGAAAGGCCTTGAACTAACACACGTGTTTTTAGCAAAATCTGAAAGGTACAAACGGGTACAAACGAAAAACATTCACATGAAACTTCGAAATTGTTCAAAAGTTGACGATTTTCGGAAACTGACAAGTTTTTTTCAGAAAATTAGAGCAGTGGTTCTAGAAACGCAACTATAATGATAGACCTAGAATCATTTAACACGATTTCAGTTAAATCTGGAAGGTACAAAAGGGTACAAACGAAAAAAATTGACTTGAATCTCCGAAATTGATCAAAAGTTCCCGTTTTTGGATAATTGAGAAAGTTTCTTCAGAAACTCATACGTGCAGTTCTGGATAGGCACCAACAATGAAAGGCCTTGAACTAACACACGTGTTTTTAGCAAAATCTGAAAGATACAAACGGGTACAAACGAAAAACATTCACATGAAACTTAGAAATTGTTCAAAAGTTGACGATTTTCGGAAACTGACAAGTTTTTTTCAGAAAATTAGAGCAGTGGTTCTAGAAACGCAACTATAATGATAGACCTAGAATCATTTAACACGATTTCAGTTAAATCTGGAAGGTACAAACGGGTACAAACGAAAAAAATTTACTTGAATCTCCGAAATTGATCAAAAGTTCCCGTTTTTGGGTAATTGAGAAAGTTTCTTCAGAAACTCATACGTGAAGTTCTAGATAGGCACCAACAATGAAAGGCCTTGAACTAACACATGTGTTTTTAGCCAAATCTGAAAGGTACAAACGGGTACAAACGAAAAACATTCACATGAAACTTCGAAATTGTTCAAAAGTTGACGATTTTCGGAAACTGACAAGTTTTATTCAGAAAATTAGAGCAGTGGTTCTAGAAACGCAACTATAATGATAGACCTAGAATCATTTAACACGATTTCAGTTAAATCTGGAAGGTACAACCGGGTACAAACGAAAAAAATTTACTTGAATCTCCGAAATTGATCAAAAGTTCCCGTTTTTGGATAATTGAGAAAGTTTCTTCAGAAAATCATACGTGAAAATCTGGATAGGCACCAACAATGAAAGGCCTTGAACTAACACACGTGTTTTTAGCCAAATCTGAAAGGTACAAACGGGTACAAACGAAAAACATTCACATGAAACTTCAAAATTGTTCAAAAGTTGACGATTTTCGGAAACTGACAAGTTTTTTTCAGAAAATTAGAGCAGTGGTTCTAGAAACGCCACTATAATGATAGACCTAGAATTACTTAACACGATTTCAGTTAAATCTGGAAGGTACAAACGGGTACAAACGAAAAAAATTGACTTGAATCTCCGAAATTGATCAAAAGTTCCCGTTTTTGGATAATTGAGAAAGTTTCTTCAGAAATTCATACGTGAAGTTCTGGATAGGCACCAACAATGAAAGGCCTTGAACTAACACACGTGTTTTTAGCAAATTCTGAAAGGTACAAACGGGTACAAACGAAAAACATTCACATGAAACTTAGAAATTGTTCAAAAGTTGACGATTTTCGGAAACTGACAAGTTTTTTTCAGAAAATTAGAGCAGTGGTTCTAGAAACGCAACTATAATGATAGACCTAGAATCATTTAACACGATTTCAGTTAAATCTGGAAGGTACAAACGGGTACAAACGAAAAAAATTGACTTGAATCTCCGAAATTGATCAAAAGTTCCCGTTTTTGGATAATTGAGAAAGTTTCTTCAGAAAATCATACGTGAAGTTCTGGATAGGCACCAACAATGAAAGGCCTTGAACTAACACACGTGTTTTTAGTCAAATCTGAAAGGTACAAACGGGTACAAACGAAAAACATTCACATGAAACTTCAAAATTGTTCAAAAGTTGACGATTTTCGGAAACTGACAAGTTTTTTTCAGAAAATTAGAGCAGTGGTTCTAGAAACGCCACTATAATGATAGACCTAGAATTACTTAACAAGATTTCAGTTAAATCTGGAAGGTACAAACGGGTACAAACGAAAAACATTCACATAAATCTTCGAAATTGTTCAAAAGTTGACGATTTTCGGAAACTGACAAGTTTTTTTCAGAAAATTAGAGCAGTGGTTCTAGAAACGCAACTATAATGATAAACCTAGAATCATATAACACGATTTCAGTTAAATCTGGAAGGTACAAACGGGTACAAACGAAAAAAATTGACTTGAATCTTCGAAATTGATCAAAAGTTCCCGTTTTTGGATAATTGAGAAAGTTTCTTCAGAAAATCATACGTGAAGTTCTGGATAGGCACCAAAAATGAAAGACCTTGAACTAACACACGTGTTTTTAGCCAAATCTGAAAGGTACAAACGGGTACAAACGAAAAACATTCACATGAAACTTCAAAATTGTTCAAAAGTTGATGATTTTCGGAAACTGACAAGTTTTTTTCAGAAAATTAGAGCAGTGGTTCTAGAAACGCCACTATTATGATAGACCTAGAATTACTTAACACGATTTCAGTAAAATCTGGACGGTACAACCGGGTACAAACGAAAAACATTCACATGAAACTTAAAAATTGTTCAAAAGTTGACGATTTTCGGAAACTGACAAGTTTTTTTCAGAAAATTAGAGCAGTGGTTCTAGAAACGCAACTATAATGATAGACCTAGAATCATATAACACGATTTCAGTTAAATCTGGAAGGTACAAACGGGTACAAACGAAAAAAATTGACTTGAATCTCCGAAATTGATCAAAAGTTCCCGTTTTTGGATAATTGAGAAAGTTTCTTCAGAAAATCATACGTGAAGTTCTGGATAGGCACCAAAAATGAAAGACCTTGAACTAACACATGTGTTTTTAGCCAAATCTGGACGGTACAAACGGGTACAAACGAAAAACATTCACATGAAACTTAGAAATTGTTCAAAAGTTGACGATTTTCGGAAACTGACAAGTTTTTTTCAGAAAATTAGAGCAGTGGTTCTAGAAACGCAACTATTATGATAGACCTAGAATCATTTAACACGATTTCAGTTAAATCTGGAAGGTACAAACGGGTACAAACGAAAAAAATTGACTTGAATCTCCGAAATTGATCAAAAGTTCCCGTTTTTGGATAATTGAGAAAGTTTCTTCAGAAAATCATACGTGAAGTTCTGGATAGGCACCAAAACTGAAAGACCTTGAACTAACACACGTGTTTTTAGCCAAATCTGAAAGGTACAAACGGGTACAAACGAAAAACATTCACATGAAACTTCAAAATTGTTCAAAAGTTGATGATTTTCGGAAACTGACAAGTTTTTTTCAGAAAATTAGAGCAGTGGTTCTAGAAACGCCACTATTATGATAGACCTAGAATCATTTAACACGATTTCAGTTAAATCTGGACGGTACAAACGGGTACAAACGAAAAACATTCACATGAAACTTCGAAATTGTTCAAAAGTTGACGATTTTCGGAAACTGACAAGTTTTTTTCAGAAAATTAGAGCAGTGGTTCTAGAAACGCCACTATTATGATAGACCTAGAATTACTTAACACGATTTCAGTTAAATCTGGACGGTACAAACGGGTACAAACGAAAAACATTCACATGAAACTTAAAAATTGTTCAAAAGTTGACGATTTTCGGAAACTGACAAGTTTTTTTCAGAAAATTAGAGCAGTGGTTCTAGAAACGCAACTATAATGATAGACCTAGAATCATATAACACGATTTCAGTTAAATCTGGAAGGTACAAACGGGTACAAACGAAAAAAATTGACTTGAATCTCCGAAATTGATCAAAAGTTCCCGTTTTTGGATAATTGAGAAAGTTTCTTCAGAAACTCATACGTGCAGTTCTGGATAGGCACCAACAATGAAAGGCCTTGAACTAACACACGTGTTTTTAGCAAAATCTGAAAGGTACAAACGGGTACAAACGAAAAACATTCACATGAAACTTCGAAATTGTTCAAAAGTTGACGATTTTCGGAAACTGACAAGTTTTTTTCAGAAAATTAGAGCAGTGGTTCTAGAAACGCAACTATAATGATAGACCTAGAATCATTTAACACGATTTCAGTTAAATCTGGAAGGTACAAAAGGGTACAAACGAAAAAAATTGACTTGAATCTCCGAAATTGATCAAAAGTTCCCGTTTTTGGATAATTGAGAAAGTTTCTTCAGAAACTCATACGTGCAGTTCTGGATAGGCACCAACAATGAAAGGCCTTGAACTAACACACGTGTTTTTAGCAAAATCTGAAAGATACAAACGGGTACAAACGAAAAACATTCACATGAAACTTAGAAATTGTTCAAAAGTTGACGATTTTCGGAAACTGACAAGTTTTTTTCAGAAAATTAGAGCAGTGGTTCTAGAAACGCAACTATAATGATAGACCTAGAATCATTTAACACGATTTCAGTTAAATCTGGAAGGTACAAACGGGTACAAACGAAAAAAATTTACTTGAATCTCCGAAATTGATCAAAAGTTCCCGTTTTTGGGTAATTGAGAAAGTTTCTTCAGAAACTCATACGTGAAGTTCTAGATAGGCACCAACAATGAAAGGCCTTGAACTAACACATGTGTTTTTAGCCAAATCTGAAAGGTACAAACGGGTACAAACGAAAAACATTCACATGAAACTTCGAAATTGTTCAAAAGTTGACGATTTTCGGAAACTGACAAGTTTTATTCAGAAAATTAGAGCAGTGGTTCTAGAAACGCAACTATAATGATAGACCTAGAATCATTTAACACGATTTCAGTTAAATCTGGAAGGTACAACCGGGTACAAACGAAAAAAATTTACTTGAATCTCCGAAATTGATCAAAAGTTCCCGTTTTTGGATAATTGAGAAAGTTTCTTCAGAAAATCATACGTGAAAATCTGGATAGGCACCAACAATGAAAGGCCTTGAACTAACACACGTGTTTTTAGCCAAATCTGAAAGGTACAAACGGGTACAAACGAAAAACATTCACATGAAACTTCAAAATTGTTCAAAAGTTGACGATTTTCGGAAACTGACAAGTTTTTTTCAGAAAATTAGAGCAGTGGTTCTAGAAACGCCACTATAATGATAGACCTAGAATTACTTAACACGATTTCAGTTAAATCTGGAAGGTACAAACGGGTACAAACGAAAAACATTCACATTAATCTTCGAAATTGTTCAAAAGTTGACGATTTTCGGAAACTGACAAGTTTTTTTCAGAAAATTAGAGCAGTGGTTCTAGAAACGCAACTATAATGATAGACCTAGAATCGTATAACACGATTTCAGTTAAATCTGGAAGGTACAAACGGGTACAAACGAAAAAAATTGACTTGAATCTCCGAAATTGATCAAAAGTTCCCGTTTTTGGATAATTGAGAAAGTTTCTTCAGAAAATCATACGTGAAGTTCTGGATAGGCACCAAAAATGAAAGACCTTGAACTAACACACGTGTTTTAAGCCAAATCTGAAAGGTACAAACGGGTACAAACGAAAAAAATTCACATGAAACTTCAAAATTGTTCAAAAGTTGACGATTTTCGGAAACTGACAAGTTTTTTTCAGAATATTAGAGCAGTGGTTCTAGAAACGCCACTATAATGATAGACCTAGAATTACTTAACATGATTTCAGTTAAATCTGGAAGTTACACACGGGTACAAACGAAAACCATGGACTTGAATCTTCGTAATTGATCAAAAATTTACGATTTTCGGAAACTGACAAGGTTTCTTCAAAACATTAAACTGAGATTCTAGAAAAATAATGAAAAAGATAGGCCTTGAATATTTAAACATGATTTCAGCCAAATCTGGAAGGTACAAACGTATTTGTCTAGAATCTCAGATAAATGTTTTGAAGAAACCTTGTCAGTTTCCGAAAATCGTCATTTTTTGATCATTTTCGAAGTTTCAAGTCAATGTTCTCGTTTGTACCCATTTGTACCTCCCAGATTTGTCAAAAATCATATAATTAAATTCAATACCTATCATTTCAAGTATTTTTTTTGAGTCTCAGCTGTAATTTTCTGAAGTAACTTTATCAAATTCCGAAAATCATCATTTTTTGGTCAATGTCGGAGATTCAAGTCAATTTTTTTCGTTTGTTACTTTTTGTACCTTCCAGATTTAACTGAAATCGTGTTAAATTATTCTAGGTCTATCATAATAGTGGCCTTTCTAGAACCACTGCTCTAATTTTCTGAAAAAAACTTGTCAGTTTCCGAAAATCGTCAACTTTTGAACAATTTCGAAGTTTCATGTGAATGTTTTTCGTTTGTACCCGTTTGTACCTTTCAGATTTGGCTAACTACACGTGTGTTAGTTCAAGGTCTTTCATTGTTGGTGCCTATCCAGAACTTCACGTATGAGTTTCTGAAGAAACTTTCTCAATTATCCAAAAACGGGAACTTTTGATCAATTTCGGAGATTCAAGTCAATTTTTTTCGTTTGTACCCGTTTGTACCTTCCAGATTTAACTGAAATCGTGTTAAATGATTCTAGGTCTATCATTATAGTTGCGTTTCTAGAACCACTGCTCTAATTTTCTGAAAAAAACTTGTCAGTTTCCGAAAATCGTCAACTTTTGAACAATTTCGAAGATTTATGTGAATGTTTTTCGTTTGTACCCGTTTGTACCTTCCAGATTTAACTGAAATCGTGTTAAGTAATTCTAGGTCTATCATTATAGTGGCGTTTCTAGAACCACTGCTCTAATTTTCTGAAAAAAACTTGTCAGTTTCCGAAAATCGTCAACTTTTGAACAATTTTTAAGTTTCATGTGAATGTTTTTCGTTTGTACCCGGTTGTACCGTCCAGATTTAACTGAAATCGTGTTAAGTAATTCTAGGTCTATCATAATAGTGGCGTTTCTAGAACCACTGCTCTAATTTTCTGAAAAAAACTTGTCAGTTTCCGAAAATCATCAACTTTTGAACAATTTCGAAGTTTCATGTGAATGTTTTTCGTTTGTACCCGTTTGTACCTTTCAGATTTGGCAAAAAACACGTGTGTTAGTTCAAGGTCTTTCATTTTTGGTGCCTATCCAGAACTTCACGTATGAGTTTCTGAAGAAACTTTCTCAATTATCCAAAAACGGGAACTTTTTGATCAATTTCGGAGATTCAAGTCAATTTTTTTCGTTTGTACCCGTTTGTACCTTCCATATTTAACTGAAATCGTGTTAAATGATTCTAGGTCTATCATTATAGTTGCGTTTCTAGAACCACTGCTCTAATTTTCTGAAAAAAATTTGTCAGTTTCCGAAAATCGTCAACTTTTGAACAATTTTTAAGTTTCATGTGAATGTTTTTCGTTTGTACCCGTTTGTACCGTCCAGATTTAACTGAAATCGTGTTAAATAATTCTAGGTCTATCATAATAGTGGCGTTTCTAGAACCACTGCTCTAATTTTCTGAAAAAAACTTGTCAGTTTCCGAAAATCATCAACTTTTGAACAATTTTGAAGTTTCATGTGAATGTTTTTCGTTTGTACCCGTTTGTACCTTTCAGATTTGGCTAAAAACACGTGTGTTAGTTCAAGGTCTTTCATTTTTGGTGCCTATCCAGAACTTCACGTATGATTTTCTGAAGAAACTTTCTCAATTATCCAAAAACGGGAACTTTTGATCAATTTCGGAGATTCAAGTCAATTTTTTTCGTTTGTACCCGTTTGTACCTTCCAGATTTAACTGGAATCGTGTTAAATGATTCTAGGTCTATCATTATAGTTGCGTTTCTAGAACCACTGCTCTTATTTTCTGAAAAAAACTTGTCAGTTTCCGAAAATCGTCAACTTTTGAACAATTTCGAAGATTTATGTGAATGTTTTTCGTTTGTACCCGTTTGTACCTTCCAGATTTAACTGAAATCGTGTTAAGTAATTCTAGGTCTATCATTATAGTGGCGTTTCTAGAACCACTGCTCTAATTTTCTGAAAAAAACTTGTCAGTTTCCGAAAATCGTCAACTTTTGAACAATTTTGAAGTTTCATGTGAATGTTTTTCGTTTGTACCCGTTTGTACCTTTCAGATTTGGCTAAAAACACGTGTGTTAGTTCAAGGCCTTTCATTGTTGGTGCCTATATAGAACTTCACGTATGATTTTCTGAAGAAACTTTCTCAATTATCCAAAAACGGGAACTTTTGATCAATTTCGGAGATTCAAGTCAATTTTTTTCGTTTGTACCCGTTTGTACCTTCCAGATTTAACTGAAATCGTGTTAAATGATTCTAGGTCTATCATTATAGTTGCGTTTCTAGAACCACTGCTCTAATTTTCTGAAAAAAACTTGTCAGTTTCCGAAAATCGTCAACTTTTGAACAATTTCTAAGTTTCATGTGAATGTTTTTCGTTTGTACCCGTTTGTACCTTTCAGAATTTGCTAAAAACACGTGTGTTAGTTCAAGGCCTTTCATTGTTGGTGCCTATCCAGAACTGCACGTATCAGTTTCTGAAGAAACTTTCTCAATTATCCAAAAACGGGAACTTTTGATCAATTTCGGAGATTCAAGTCAATTTTTTTCGTTTGTACCCGTTTGTACCTTCCATATTTAACTGAAATCGTGTTAAATGATTCTAGGTCTATCATTATAGTTGCGTTTCTAGAACCACTGCTCTAATTTTCTGAAAAAAACTTGTCAGTTTACGAAAATCGTCAACTTTTGAACAATTTCGAAGTTTCATGTGAATGTTTTTCGTTTGTACCCGTTTGTACCGTCCAGATTTAACTGAAATCGTGTTAAGTAATTCTAGGTCTATCATAATAGTGGCGTTTCTAGAACCACTGCTCTAATTTTCTGAAAAAAACTTGTCAGTTTCCGAAAATCGTCAACTTTTGAACAATTTCGAAGATTTATGTGAATGTTTTTCGTTTGTACCCGTTTGTACCTTCCAGATTTAACTGAAATCGTGTTAAGTAATTCTAGGTCTATCATTATAGTGGCGTTTCTAGAACCACTGCTCTAATTTTCTGAAAAAAACTTGTCAGTTTCCGAAAATCGTCAACTTTTGAACAATTTTGAAGTTTCATGTGAATGTTTTTCGTTTGTACCCGTTTGTACCTTTCAGATTTGGCTAAATACACGTGTGTTAGTTCAAGGTCTTTCATTTTTGGTGCCTATCCAGAACTTCACGTATGATTTTCTGAAGAAACTTTCTCAATTATCCAAAAACGGGAACTTTTGATCAATTTCGGAGATTCAAGTCAATTTTTTTCGTTTGTACCCGTTTGTACCTTCCAGATTTAACTGAAATCGTGTTAAATGATTCTAGGTCTATCATTATAGTTGCGTTTCTAGAACCACTGCTCTAATTTTCTGAAAAAAACTTGTCAGTTTCCGAAAATCGTCAACTTTTGAACAATTACGAAGATTTATGTGAATGTTTTTCGTTTGTACCCGTTTGTACCTTCCAGATTTAACTGAAATCGTGTTAAGTAATTCTAGGTCTATCATTATAGTGGCGTTTCTAGAACCACTGCTCTAATTTTCTGAAAAAAACTTGTCAGTTTCCGAAAATCGTCAACTTTTGAACAATTTTGAAGTTTTATGTGAATGTTTTTCGTTTGTACCCGTTTGAACCTTTCAGATTTGGCTAAAAACACGTGTGTTAGTTCAAGGCCTTTCATTGTTGGTGCCTATATAGAACTTCACGTATGATTTTCTGAAGAAACTTTCTCAATTATCCAAAAACGGGAACTTTTGATCAATTTCGGAGATTCAAGTCAATTTTTTTCGTTTGTACCCGTTTGTACCTTCCAGATTTAACTGAAATCGTGTTAAGTAATTCTAGGTCTATCATTATATTTGCGTTTCTAGAACCACTGCTCTAATTTTCTGAAAAAAACTTGTCAGTTTCCGAAAATCGTCAACTTTTGAACAATTTCGAAGATTTATGTGAATGTTTTTCGTTTGTACCCGTTTGTACCTTCCAGATTTAACTGAAATCGTGTTAAGTAATTCTAGGTCTATCATTATAGTGGCGTTTCTAGAACCACTGCTCTAATTTTCTGAAAAAAACTTGTCAGTTTCCGAAAATCGTCAACTTTTGAACAATTTTGAAGTTTCATGTGAATGTTTTTCGTTTGTACCCGTTTGTACCTTTCAGATTTGGCTAAAAACACGTGTGTTAGTTCAAGGTCTTTCATATTTGGTGCCTATCCAGAACTTCACGTATGATTTTCTGAAGAAACTTTCTCAATTATCCAAAAACGGGAACTTTTGATCAATTTCGGAGATTCAAGTAAATTTTTTTCGTTTGTACCCGTTTGTACCTTCGAGATTTAACTGAAATCGTGTTCAATGATTCTAGGTCTATCATTATAGTTGCGTTTCTAGAACCACTGCTCTAATTTTCTGAAAAAAACTTGTCAGTTTCCGAAAATCGTCAACTTTTGAACAATTTCGAAGATTTATGTGAATGTTTTTCGTTTGTACCCGTTTGTACCTTCCAGATTTAACTGAAATCGTGTTAAGTAATTCTAGGTCTATCATTATAGTGGCGTTTCTAGAACCACTGCTCTAATTTTCTGAAAAAAACTTGTCAGTTTCCGAAAATCGTCAACTTTTGAACAATTTTGAAGTTTCATGTGAATGTTTTTCGTTTGTACCCGTTTGTACCTTTCAGATTTGGCTAAAAACACGTGTGTTAGTTCAAGGCCTTTCATTGTTGGTGCCTATATAGAACTTCACGTATGATTTTCTGAAGAAACTTTCTCAATTATCCAAAAACGGGAACTTTTGATCAATTTCGGAGATTCAAGTCAATTTTTTTCGTTTGTACCCGTTTGTACCTTCCAGATTTAACTGAAATCGTGTTAAATGATTCTAGGTCTATCATTATAGTTGCGTTTCTAGAACCACTGCTCTAATTTTCTGAAAAAAACTTGTCAGTTTCCGAAAATCGTCAACTTTTGAACAATTTCTAAGTTTCATGTGAATGTTTTTCGTTTGTACCCGTTTGTACCTTTCAGAATTTGCTAAAAACACGTGTGTTAGTTCAAGGCCTTTCATTGTTGGTGCCTATCCAGAACTTCACTTATGATTTTCTGAAGAAACTTTCTCAATTATCCAAAAACGGGAACTTTTGATCAATTTCGGAGATTCAAGTCAATTTTTTTCGTTTGTACCCGTTTGTACCTTCCAGATTTAACTGAAATCGTGTTAAATGATTCTAGGTCTATCATTATAGTTGCGTTTCTAGAACCACTGCTCTAATTTTCTGAAAAAAATTTGTCAGTTTCCGAAAATCGTCAACTTTTGAACAATTTTTAAGTTTCATGTGAATGTTTTTCGTTTGTACCCGTTTGTTCCGTCCAGATTTAACTGAAATCGTGTTAAATAATTCTAGGTCTATCATAATAGTGGCGTTTCTAGAACCACTGCTCTAATTTTCTGAAAAAAACTTGTCAGTTTCCGAAAATCATCAACTTTTGAACAATTTTGAAGTTTCATGTGAATGTTTTTCGTTTGTACCCGTTTGTACCTTTCAGATTTGGCTAAAAACACGTGTGTTAGTTCAAGGTCTTTCATTTTTGGTGCCTATCCAGAACTTCACGTATGATTTTCTGAAGAAACTTTCTCAATTATCCAAAAACGGGAACTTTTGATCAATTTCGGAGATTCAAGTCAATTTTTTTCGTTTGTACCCGTTTGTACCTTCCAGATTTAACTGGAATCGTGTTAAATGATTCTAGGTCTATCATTATAGTTGCGTTTCTAGAACCACTGCTCTTATTTTCTGAAAAAAACTTGTCAGTTTCCGAAAATCGTCAACTTTTGAACAATTTCGAAGATTTATGTGAATGTTTTTCGTTTGTACCCGTTTGTACCTTCCAGATTTAACTGAAATCGTGTTAAGTAATTCTAGGTCTATCATTATAGTGGCGTTTCTAGAACCACTGCTCTAATTTTCTGAAAAAAACTTGTCAGTTTCCGAAAATCGTCAACTTTTGAACAATTTTGAAGTTTCATGTGAATGTTTTTCGTTTGTACCCGTTTGTACCTTTCAGATTTGGCTAAATACACGTGTGTTAGTTCAAGGTCTTTTATTTTTGGTGCCTATCCAGAACTTCACGTATGATTTTCTGAAGAAACTTTCTCAATTATCCAAAAACGGGAACTTTTGATCAATTTCGGAGATTCAAGTCAATTTTTTTCGTTTGTACCCGTTTGTACCTTCCAGATTTAACTGAAATCGTGTTAAATGATTCTAGGTCTATCATTATAATTGCGTTTCTAGAACCACTGCTCTAATTTTCTGAAAAAAACTTGTCAGTTTCCGAAAATCGTCAACTTTTGAACAATTTCTAAGTTTCATGTGAATGTTTTTCGTTTGTACCCGTTTGTACCTTTCAGAATTTGCTAAAAACACGTGTGTTAGTTCAAGGCCTTTCATTGTTGGTGCCTATCCAGAACTGCACGTATCAGTTTCTGAAGAAACTTTCTCAATTATCCAAAAACGGGAACTTTTGATCAATTTCGGAGATTCAAGTCAATTTTTTTCGTTTGTACCCGTTTGTACCTTCCATATTTAACTGAAATCGTGTTAAATGATTCTAGGTCTATCATTATAGTTGCGTTTCTAGAACCACTGCTCTAATTTTCTGAAAAAACTTGTCAGTTTACGAAAATCGTCAACTTTTGAACAATTTCGAAGTTTCATGTGAATGTTTTTCGTTTGTACCCGTTTGTACCGTCCAGATTTAACTGAAATCGTGTTATGTAATTCTAGGTCTATCATAATAGTGGCGTTTCTAGAACCACTGCTCTAATTTTCTGAAAAAAACTTGTCAGTTTCCGAAAATCGTCATTTCGAAGATTTATGTGAATGTTTTTCGTTTGTACCCGTTTGTACCTTTCAGATTTGGCTAACTACACGTGTGTTAGTTCAAGGTCTTTCATTGTTGGTGCCTATCCAGAACTTCACGTATGAGTTTCTGAAGAAACTTTCTCAATTATCCAAAAACGGGAACTTTTGATCAATTTCGGAGATTCAAGTCAATTTTTTTCGTTTGTACCCGTTTGTACCTTCCAGATTTAACTGAAATCGTGTTAAATGATTCTAGGTCTATCATTATAGTTGCGTTTCTAGAACCACTGCTCTAATTTTCTGAAAAAAACTTGTCAGTTTCCGAAAATCGTCAACTTTTGAACAATTTCGAAGATTTATGTGAATGTTTTTCGTTTGTACCCGTTTGTACCTTCCAGATTTAACTGAAATCGTGTTAAGTAATTCTAGGTCTATCATTATAGTGGCGTTTCTAGAACCACTGCTCTAATTTTCTGAAAAAAACTTGTCAGTTTCCGAAAATCGTCAACTTTTGAACAATTTTTAAGTTTCATGTGAATGTTTTTCGTTTGTACCCGGTTGTACCGTCCAGATTTAACTGAAATCGTGTTAAGTAATTCTAGGTCTATCATAATAGTGGCGTTTCTAGAACCACTGCTCTAATTTTCTGAAAAAAACTTGTCAGTTTCCGAAAATCATCAACTTTTGAACAATTTCGAAGTTTCATGTGAATGTTTTTCGTTTGTACCCGTTTGTACCTTTCAGATTTGGCAAAAAACACGTGTGTTAGTTCAAGGTCTTTCATTTTTGGTGCCTATCCAGAACTTCACGTATGAGTTTCTGAAGAAACTTTCTCAATTATCCAAAAACGGGAACTTTTTGATCAATTTCGGAGATTCAAGTCAATTTTTTTCGTTTGTACCCGTTTGTACCTTCCAGATTTAACTGAAATCGTGTTAAATGATTCTAGGTCTATCATTATAGTTGCGTTTCTAGAACCACTGCTCTAATTTTCTGAAAAAAATTTGTCAGTTTCCGAAAATCGTCAACTTTTGAACAATTTTTAAGTTTCATGTGAATGTTTTTCGTTTGTACCCGTTTGTACCGTCCAGATTTAACTGAAATCGTGTTAAATAATTCTAGGTCTATCATAATAGTGGCGTTTCTAGAACCACTGCTCTAATTTTCTGAAAAAAACTTGTCAGTTTCCGAAAATCATCAACTTTTGAACAATTTTGAAGTTTCATGTGAATGTTTTTCGTTTGTACCCGTTTGTACCTTTCAGATTTGGCTAAAAACACGTGTGTTAGTTCAAGGTCTTTCATTTTTGGTGCCTATCCAGAACTTCACGTATGATTTTCTGAAGAAACTTTCTCAATTATCCAAAAACGGGAACTTTTGATCAATTTCGGAGATTCAAGTCAATTTTTTTCGTTTGTACCCGTTTGTACCTTCCAGATTTAACTGGAATCGTGTTAAATGATTCTAGGTCTATCATTATAGTTGCGTTTCTAGAACCACTGCTCTTATTTTCTGAAAAAAACTTGTCAGTTTCCGAAAATCGTCAACTTTTGAACAATTTCGAAGATTTATGTGAATGTTTTTCGTTTGTACCCGTTTGTACCTTCCAGATTTAACTGAAATCGTGTTAAGTAATTCTAGGTCTATCATTATAGTGGCGTTTCTAGAACCACTGCTCTAATTTTCTGAAAAAAACTTGTCAGTTTCCGAAAATCGTCAACTTTTGAACAATTTTGAAGTTTCATGTGAATGTTTTTCGTTTGTACCCGTTTGTACCTTTCAGATTTGGCTAAAAACACGTGTGTTAGTTCAAGGCCTTTCATTGTTGGTGCCTATATAGAACTTCACGTATGATTTTCTGAAGAAACTTTCTCAATTATCCAAAAACGGGAACTTTTGATCAATTTCGGAGATTCAAGTCAATTTTTTTCGTTTGTACCCGTTTGTACCTTCCAGATTTAACTGAAATCGTGTTAAATGATTCTAGGTCTATCATTATAGTTGCGTTTCTAGAACCACTGCTCTAATTTTCTGAAAAAAACTTGTCAGTTTCCGAAAATCGTCAACTTTTGAACAATTTCTAAGTTTCATGTGAATGTTTTTCGTTTGTACCCGTTTGTACCTTTCAGAATTTGCTAAAAACACGTGTGTTAGTTCAAGGCCTTTCATTGTTGGTGCCTATCCAGAACTGCACGTATCAGTTTCTGAAGAAACTTTCTCAATTATCCAAAAACGGGAACTTTTGATCAATTTCGGAGATTCAAGTCAATTTTTTTCGTTTGTACCCGTTTGTACCTTCCATATTTAACTGAAATCGTGTTAAATGATTCTAGGTCTATCATTATAGTTGCGTTTCTAGAACCACTGCTCTAATTTTCTGAAAAAAACTTGTCAGTTTACGAAAATCGTCAACTTTTGAACAATTTCGAAGTTTCATGTGAATGTTTTTCGTTTGTACCCGTTTGTACCGTCCAGATTTAACTGAAATCGTGTTAAGTAATTCTAGGTCTATCATAATAGTGGCGTTTCTAGAACCACTGCTCTAATTTTCTGAAAAAAACTTGTCAGTTTCCGAAAATCGTCAACTTTTGAACAATTTCGAAGATTTATGTGAATGTTTTTCGTTTGTACCCGTTTGTACCTTCCAGATTTAACTGAAATCGTGTTAAGTAATTCTAGGTCTATCATTATAGTGGCGTTTCTAGAACCACTGCTCTAATTTTCTGAAAAAAACTTGTCAGTTTCCGAAAATCGTCAACTTTTGAACAATTTTGAAGTTTCATGTGAATGTTTTTCGTTTGTACCCGTTTGTACCTTTCAGATTTGGCTAAATACACGTGTGTTAGTTCAAGGTCTTTCATTTTTGGTGCCTATCCAGAACTTCACGTATGATTTTCTGAAGAAACTTTCTCAATTATCCAAAAACGGGAACTTTTGATCAATTTCGGAGATTCAAGTCAATTTTTTTCGTTTGTACCCGTTTGTACCTTCCAGATTTAACTGAAATCGTGTTAAATGATTCTAGGTCTATCATTATAGTTGCGTTTCTAGAACCACTGCTCTAATTTTCTGAAAAAAACTTGTCAGTTTCCGAAAATCGTCAACTTTTGAACAATTACGAAGATTTATGTGAATGTTTTTCGTTTGTACCCGTTTGTACCTTCCAGATTTAACTGAAATCGTGTTAAGTAATTCTAGGTCTATCATTATAGTGGCGTTTCTAGAACCACTGCTCTAATTTTCTGAAAAAAACTTGTCAGTTTCCGAAAATCGTCAACTTTTGAACAATTTTGAAGTTTTATGTGAATGTTTTTCGTTTGTACCCGTTTGAACCTTTCAGATTTGGCTAAAAACACGTGTGTTAGTTCAAGGCCTTTCATTGTTGGTGCCTATATAGAACTTCACGTATGATTTTCTGAAGAAACTTTCTCAATTATCCAAAAACGGGAACTTTTGATCAATTTCGGAGATTCAAGTCAATTTTTTTCGTTTGTACCCGTTTGTACCTTCCAGATTTAACTGAAATCGTGTTAAGTAATTCTAGGTCTATCATTATATTTGCGTTTCTAGAACCACTGCTCTAATTTTCTGAAAAAAACTTGTCAGTTTCCGAAAATCGTCAACTTTTGAACAATTTCGAAGATTTATGTGAATGTTTTTCGTTTGTACCCGTTTGTACCTTCCAGATTTAACTGAAATCGTGTTAAGTAATTCTAGGTCTATCATTATAGTGGCGTTTCTAGAACCACTGCTCTAATTTTCTGAAAAAAACTTGTCAGTTTCCGAAAATCGTCAACTTTTGAACAATTTTGAAGTTTCATGTGAATGTTTTTCGTTTGTACCCGTTTGTACCTTTCAGATTTGGCTAAAAACACGTGTGTTAGTTCAAGGTCTTTCATATTTGGTGCCTATCCAGAACTTCACGTATGATTTTCTGAAGAAACTTTCTCAATTATCCAAAAACGGGAACTTTTGATCAATTTCGGAGATTCAAGTAAATTTTTTTCGTTTGTACCCGTTTGTACCTTCGAGATTTAACTGAAATCGTGTTCAATGATTCTAGGTCTATCATTATAGTTGCGTTTCTAGAACCACTGCTCTAATTTTCTGAAAAAAACTTGTCAGTTTCCGAAAATCGTCAACTTTTGAACAATTTCGAAGATTTATGTGAATGTTTTTCGTTTGTACCCGTTTGTACCTTCCAGATTTAACTGAAATCGTGTTAAGTAATTCTAGGTCTATCATTATAGTGGCGTTTCTAGAACCACTGCTCTAATTTTCTGAAAAAAACTTGTCAGTTTCCGAAAATCGTCAACTTTTGAACAATTTTGAAGTTTCATGTGAATGTTTTTCGTTTGTACCCGTTTGTACCTTTCAGATTTGGCTAAAAACACGTGTGTTAGTTCAAGGCCTTTCATTGTTGGTGCCTATATAGAACTTCACGTATGATTTTCTGAAGAAACTTTCTCAATTATCCAAAAACGGGAACTTTTGATCAATTTCGGAGATTCAAGTCAATTTTTTTCGTTTGTACCCGTTTGTACCTTCCAGATTTAACTGAAATCGTGTTAAATGATTCTAGGTCTATCATTATAGTTGCGTTTCTAGAACCACTGCTCTAATTTTCTGAAAAAAACTTGTCAGTTTCCGAAAATCGTCAACTTTTGAACAATTTCTAAGTTTCATGTGAATGTTTTTCGTTTGTACCCGTTTGTACCTTTCAGAATTTGCTAAAAACACGTGTGTTAGTTCAAGGCCTTTCATTGTTGGTGCCTATCCAGAACTTCACTTATGATTTTCTGAAGAAACTTTCTCAATTATCCAAAAACGGGAACTTTTGATCAATTTCGGAGATTCAAGTCAATTTTTTTCGTTTGTACCCGTTTGTACCTTCCAGATTTAACTGAAATCGTGTTAAATGATTCTAGGTCTATCATTATAGTTGCGTTTCTAGAACCACTGCTCTAATTTTCTGAAAAAAATTTGTCAGTTTCCGAAAATCGTCAACTTTTGAACAATTTTTAAGTTTCATGTGAATGTTTTTCGTTTGTACCCGTTTGTTCCGTCCAGATTTAACTGAAATCGTGTTAAATAATTCTAGGTCTATCATAATAGTGGCGTTTCTAGAACCACTGCTCTAATTTTCTGAAAAAAACTTGTCAGTTTCCGAAAATCATCAACTTTTGAACAATTTTGAAGTTTCATGTGAATGTTTTTCGTTTGTACCCGTTTGTACCTTTCAGATTTGGCTAAAAACACGTGTGTTAGTTCAAGGTCTTTCATTTTTGGTGCCTATCCAGAACTTCACGTATGATTTTCTGAAGAAACTTTCTCAATTATCCAAAAACGGGAACTTTTGATCAATTTCGGAGATTCAAGTCAATTTTTTTCGTTTGTACCCGTTTGTACCTTCCAGATTTAACTGGAATCGTGTTAAATGATTCTAGGTCTATCATTATAGTTGCGTTTCTAGAACCACTGCTCTTATTTTCTGAAAAAAACTTGTCAGTTTCCGAAAATCGTCAACTTTTGAACAATTTCGAAGATTTATGTGAATGTTTTTCGTTTGTACCCGTTTGTACCTTCCAGATTTAACTGAAATCGTGTTAAGTAATTCTAGGTCTATCATTATAGTGGCGTTTCTAGAACCACTGCTCTAATTTTCTGAAAAAAACTTGTCAGTTTCCGAAAATCGTCAACTTTTGAACAATTTTGAAGTTTCATGTGAATGTTTTTCGTTTGTACCCGTTTGTACCTTTCAGATTTGGCTAAATACACGTGTGTTAGTTCAAGGTCTTTCATTTTTGGTGCCTATCCAGAACTTCACGTATGATTTTCTGAAGAAACTTTCTCAATTATCCAAAAACGGGAACTTTTGATCAATTTCGGAGATTCAAGTCAATTTTTTTCGTTTGTACCCGTTTGTACCTTCCAGATTTAACTGAAATCGTGTTAAATGATTCTAGGTCTATCATTATAATTGCGTTTCTAGAACCACTGCTCTAATTTTCTGAAAAAAACTTGTCAGTTTCCGAAAATCGTCAACTTTTGAACAATTTCTAAGTTTCATGTGAATGTTTTTCGTTTGTACCCGTTTGTACCTTTCAGAATTTGCTAAAAACACGTGTGTTAGTTCAAGGCCTTTCATTGTTGGTGCCTATCCAGAACTGCACGTATCAGTTTCTGAAGAAACTTTCTCAATTATCCAAAAACGGGAACTTTTGATCAATTTCGGAGATTCAAGTCAATTTTTTTCGTTTGTACCCGTTTGTACCTTCCATATTTAACTGAAATCGTGTTAAATGATTCTAGGTCTATCATTATAGTTGCGTTTCTAGAACCACTGCTCTAATTTTCTGAAAAAACTTGTCAGTTTACGAAAATCGTCAACTTTTGAACAATTTCGAAGTTTCATGTGAATGTTTTTCGTTTGTACCCGTTTGTACCGTCCAGATTTAACTGAAATCGTGTTATGTAATTCTAGGTCTATCATAATAGTGGCGTTTCTAGAACCACTGCTCTAATTTTCTGAAAAAAACTTGTCAGTTTCCGAAAATCGTCATTTCGAAGATTTATGTGAATGTTTTTCGTTTGTACCCGTTTGTACCTTTCAGATTTGGCTAAAAACACATGTGTTAGTTCAAGGCCTTTCATTGTTGGTGCCTATCTAGAACTTCACGTATGAGTTTCTGAAGAAACTTTCTCAATTACCCAAAAACGGGAACTTTTGATCAATTTCGGAGATTCAAGTCAATTTTTTTCGTTTGTACTCGTTTGTACCTTCCAGATTTAACTGAAATCGTGTTAAATGATTCTAGGTCTATCATTATAGTTGCGTTTCTAGAACCACTGCTCTAATTTTCTGAAAAAAACTTGTCAGTTTCCGAAAATCGTCAACTTTTGAACAATTACGAAGATTTATGTGAATGTTTTTCGTTTGTACCCGTTTGTACCTTCCAGATTTAACTGAAATCGTGTTAAGTAATTCTAGGTCTATCATTATAGTGGCGTTTCTAGAACCACTGCTCTAATTTTCTGAAAAAAACTTGTCAGTTTCCGAAAATCGTCAACTTTTGAACAATTTTGAAGTTTTATGTGAATGTTTTTCGTTTGTACCCGTTTGTACCTTTCAGATTTGGCTAAAAACACGTGTGTTAGTTCAAGGCCTTTCATTGTTGGTGCCTATATAGAACTTCACGTATGATTTTCTGAAGAAACTTTCTCAATTATCCAAAAACGGGAACTTTTGATCAATTTCGGAGATTCAAGTCATTTTTTTTCGTTTGTACCCGTTTGTACCTTCCAGATTTAACTGAAATCGTGTTAAGTAATTCTAGGTCTATCATTATAGTTGCGTTTCTAGAACCACTGCTCTAATTTTCTGAAAAAAACTTGTCAGTTTCCGAAAATCGTCAACTTTTGAACAATTTCTAAGTTTCATGTGAATGTTTTTCGTTTGTACCCGTTTGTACCTTTCAGAATTTGCTAAAAACACGTGTGTTAGTTCAAGGCCTTTCATTGTTGGTGCCTATCCAGAACTGCACGTATGAGTTTCTGAAGAAACTTTCTCAATTATCCAAAAACGGGAACTTTTGATCAATTTCGGAGATTCAAGTCAATTTTTTTCGTTTGTACCCGTTTGTACCTTCCAGATTTAACTGAAATCGTGTTAAATGATTCTAGGTCTATCATTATAGTTGCGTTTCTAGAACCACTGCCCTAATTTTCTGAAAAAAACTTGTTAGTTTCCGAAAATCGTCAACTTTTGAACAATTTCGAAGTTTCATGTGAATGTTTTTCGTTTGTACCCGTTTGTACCGTCCAGATTTAACTGAAATCGTGTTAAGTAATTCTAGGTCTATCATTATAGTGGCGTTTCTAGAACCACTGCTCTAATTTTCTGAAAAAAACTTGTCAGTTTCCGAAAATCGTCAACTTTTGAACAATTTCGAAGTTTCATGTGAATGTTTTTCGTTTTTACCCGTTTTTACCTTTCAGATTTGGCAAAAAACACGTGTGTTAGTTCAAGGTCTTTCATTTTTGGTGCCTATCCAGAACTTCACTTATGATTTTCTGAAGAAACTTTCTCAATTATCCAAAAACGGGAACTTTTGATCAATTTCGGAGATTCAAGTCAATTTTTTTCGTTTGTACCCGTTTGTACCTTCCAGATTTAACTGAAATCGTGTTAAATGATTCTAGGTCTATCATTATAGTTGCGTTTCTAGAACATCTGCTCTTATTTTCTGAAAAAAACTTGTCAGTTTCCGAAAATCGTCAACTTTTGAACAATTTCGAAGATTTATGTGAATGTTTTTCGTTTGTACCCGTTTGTACCTTTCAGATTTGGCTAAAAACACATGTGTTAGTTCAAGGCCTTTCATTGTTGGTGCCTATCTAGAACTTCACGTATGAGTTTCTGAAGAAACTTTCTCAATTACCCAAAAACGGGAACTTTTGATCAATTTCGGAGATTCAAGTCAATTTTTTTCGTTTGTACCCGTTTGTACCTTCCAGATTTAACTGAAATCGTGTTAAATGATTCTAGGTCTATCATTATAGTTGCGTTTCTAGAACCACTGCTCTAATTTTCTGAAAAAAACTTGTCAGTTTCCGAAAATCGTCAACTTTTGAACAATTTCTAAGTTTCATGTGAATGTTTTTCGTTTGTACCCGTTTGTATCTTTCAGATTTTGCTAAAAACACGTGTGTTAGTTCAAGGCCTTTCATTGTTGGTGCCTATCCAGAACTGCACGTATGAGTTTCTGAAGAAACTTTCTCAATTATCCAAAAACGGGAACTTTTGATCAATTTCGGAGATTCAAGTAAATTTTTTTCGTTTGTACCCGTTTGTACCTTCCAGATTTAACTGAAATCGTGTTAAATGATTCTAGGTCTATCATTATAGTTGCGTTTCTAGAACCACTGCTCTAATTTTCTAAAAAAAACTTGTCAGTTTCCGAAAATCGTCAACTTTTGAACAATTTTTAAGTTTCATGTGAATGTTTTTCGTTTGTACCCGTTTGTACCGTCCAGATTTAACTGAAATCATGTTAAGTAATTCTAGGTCTATCATAATAGTGGCGTTTCTAGAACCACTGCTCTAATTTTCTGAAAAAAACTTGTCAGTTTCCGAAAATCGTCAACTTTTGAACAATTTCGAAGTTTCATGTGAATGTTTTTCGTTTGTACCCGTTTGTACCGTCCAGATTTAACTGAAATCGTGTTAAGTAATTCTAGGTCTATCATAATAGTGGCGTTTCTAGAACCACTGCTCTAATTTTCTGAAAAAAACTTGTCAGTTTTCGAAAACGTCAACTTGTGAACAATTTTGAAGTTTCAAGTCTTAGTGTTTCATTTGTACTCATCTATAACTTTCAGATTTGCCTGAAAACCATTTAAATAATTCAAGATTTATCTTAACATGTCAGTTTTAAGCCCTGTTTTTAAGATGATCTGAAAAAACTTTGTCAATTTACAAAACATGTCTATTTTTGAACACATTTTCAGGTATATATCCATGTGTTTCGTTTGTTTCCTCCTGAAAACCTGTGACTACACGTTTATTATGTTGCCAGTTTCAAGGTTTGACGGTATCTGTGCCTTAATACTACGAAATATTAAATACCGAGATAAAATAATTCATATTACACACTTAAGTCAAAATCGACTATTGAAAAACCTCCCCCTCCCCATAACTTTTACCCCCTTAGGGTACAAACGAAAATTTTGTCGGTACAATCGGGTACAAACCCGGTACAATCGAACAGGACCATAAAAAGATAGATATCTCAAAGTCGGTTGCCAGGTTCACACAGCTACGTGTATCGAGTTGAAATGTTAACATCAAATACTCAAACTCCGTAACTTCTTGGAGCCTCGATATATCACATGCACATAAAACCTAAAGAGTACTTCCCGTAGACCTAGAATCATGAAATTTGGCAAGCAGCAAGATCTTATAGCACAAGTAAAGGAGACAATCCGAAAATCATAAATTTGTAGTCTATTCACTCGACACACAAAAATTACTTTTGAGTGTCGAGATGGACCATAACTCAAAAGGTACTTCCCGTAGACCTAGAATCATGATATTTGACATAGAATGTCACCGTGACACTTCCCGCCAAATACTCAGACGCAACGCAACTCAGGGGGCCTTTTCGTAAAAACGAAAACGGAGTTTCTGATTCCTTTTGCTGCCCATGCATTCTTTATGCCAGTGATAGAAGAAGAAGAGTAGGTTTCGCGCTTTTGATTTTCGTGGTCCGAGTAGGCCGAGTAGGTCTCAAGTGACGAATTTTCGATAGATTTTCAGTGGAACAAGCAATTTAAGTACTATTATTGCGTGTACGTTTATTTAGGAAAAATCAATTCGTCCCTTCTCCACCGGGAACAAATTCAACGCGCTCCAAGTGTGTTGATATAACGAATTCTAAAAAATACAGATCTCGACAATTTTAAATAAAAAAAAAAATAATGCTGGACAATCCTCACAGAATCGTCTAGCCCCAAGCTAAGCGAAGCTTAAGTTATGGGTACTAGATGACTGATATTTTTAATACAATACATTAGTTACATAATAGATATATTTTAATCATACATAGAAAATACTTAAAACACCCGGAACAAATATTTGCAGGTCGTACAAACATTTGTCCCAAGGCGGGAATCGAAACCTGCTTCGAAAGCGGACCTTCGCCCGCCACGCCACATATTCCTTTAGAAGTCATCTGTTCTAATCTATCTCCGATTAGATTCTCTCCACACTATTAGCGAAACCACAACGCATTCACAATTTCACAGCACATTACAGATCTCCACCTTCTAATGAGGTATACTCTAACCAGTCCAGAAGATCGCCCGACACCTCCGAATTCACATATTTCGAACACAGAAATCGACCAAACATAAATCATTATCAACATAATCGAATACCAAAAATCACAATGGTTCATTAGGTGTTTTCGAAAATCGCCCAATCACTATTTTTAATACAGGTACGCGCTCAATGGTAGCTGATTATATTGTTCCTACCGAGTTTAGGGTCCGATTCGACACGTTAATCGAAAAACATGCGTTTTCATCCGATAGTTCGGGGTCTATTAAGGTAGCACAATGGGTGATGGATCGGGTCCGACCTTCGCTACTGAAACTTTTGGGTTAATTAAATGTGGGCCTTCTTGAGTTTTCAAGGAAACATTTTTTGAGATGTAAATTAGTACCGTATTACAGTATAAAAAGCTTGCCTATTCTTATTTGGACTGTGTTTTTATGACTGTTAATGGAACACAAGCAATCGTTTAATTTCCGTATGGGCCGAAATTTTACACAGACCGTAAAACGCTTTTTCAGAGAGGATTTCTGACTATTTAAAATTTTCCGGGTTCCTTTGAAAGTCTTCAAAAATAGTCTTTTGTCCGTCGCAAATGTTATGTGATGTAAAAAATCGATATCATTAAAACATATTTTACTAAAATGATGACATAAAATTACTAAACCGTAAAATAATTTCTTCTCCATTACCGCTTTACGAGAGAGTTAACCCAGCGTAAGGTGTAAAAGCACAAGTATAAATTAATTGCAATTGCAATAGGTGCGTTAACATGCAATTACTGCACAAGCACCTCCAATTTGCATACCTCACACCTTTCGCTACTAAACCTTTCGAATCGGAATATATTGACAAACACGCGAAGAAAAAAGGTTGGCCCATTTACATTTACAAGAGACATAAATACAGGGTGTATTGGGAATGCTTCTCAGTTCCCATGTTGAACTTACCTACCTACTTTTATTTTGAAATCACCGAACATTTTTAATATCCACTTATTATTGTGTATTTCTTCTTTGAAACAAACTGGATTGGACACAGTCAAATTTGAAATTTTGATTTTAGGTACATAATAACGATTTTGTAATTTGCGTCACGACGACGTCTAATATTATTTTCCATTCTTGCTACACTCTTGCCAGAGATTTCCCTCTTTAATTTTTTTTAGACTAAATACAGCCTACAATGTTCCAAAAATAATAAATAAGCTCTAAACAAATTAAACAGGGTGCCACGGAAAGGGTGTACTTACTAAACCGAAAGGGGGTGATTCTGGACCCCGTAAGGATCTTTGTGAATAGAAGAATACAGAACATATTTTTACTATTTTTTAATAAGTCACGTTTCCGCGGCACCCTATATATATAAAAAAACAGTTATGACAAAAACGGCATTGTAGAAGGCCGCGATGGATGGATGAAGAGAACACGTTGCCTGATCAAAATATTAATCACCAAATCTCGCCCAACTCTGCGCCTCCCTGTACCCATTTACAAGCGGCATAAAATAGTGTCGTCGTAAGGGCTGGCAGTAAACCGTGGCCGGTCCCACTAATCCTGATTTAGCGCTCGCAGTCGCATGTTTAACGCAACGGTGGGGACATACGGTGGGATGGGATGGGCGACAAGTCTATATAAATTGAATCGCTGACTCTGGTCGCCGCGTTAGAATCGACCCGAAGCTCGGCCCGTGGATTTTGTAAGAACCGACTAAAGGAACCTCCGAAAGCCAGCAGGTTCCTTCTGTGTATTTTAACACCTCCACTGCCATCACCGACCCGCCTGTTCAGCAGTGAACGTCAATATGCGCTGATGAGGATATTGAATCATTCGTTTTATAATTAGACAATCGAATCAAAACAATTGACAATCGTGTTTGCCACAGAGGGAACTGTGCACCTATGTTTGCACATTCACTTTTGCACTTATAATGTCCTGCGCACGCGCACATGGCTATTCTCCGTGAAGAAGATATTAAAAATGAGTAGCTGGTTTATGCAAAGGCTTTATATCAGTGATTGATTTGTCTCAAATAGTCCCAATCGCAGGAAAGTAATTTATATCTTTTTTTTTATTCGTACTTCTGTCAAGTAAGCAAGCAGCGGTAAGCCACTGCTTCGATTGATGTCGTGAAATTAACCAAAAAATTTGACAAGCTTCAAAACTAGCAACAGAGCTAATAATGTTGTGATCACAAAATTGAATCCCTCATAAAATATCCATGAAAGTATCCATTTTGTTAACCCAGCGCAGTGTGTATCGCCCGAAGCGATATTTTCCTCACAATATTGTGTTGGACGCACTTCATTAAAAAAATTAAAATTCGAGGCTTTGTTGTGTTTGATTTGTGCGTCTGACCATGGAAAATACAATACTACATTACATACAAAGGAATCCGAGCTTTATGTCCAACCGTTAAAGTTCAATTGCAATAAATAAAAGACTGGAGCATTCACACAGAAGTTGTATTGAATTTTCAGTTATTTGTGAATAATTCCCATAAAGATAGATTATGTAAAGGTTTCTGTAAAATGCTTTTGAAGCGATGATTTGTAAATATTCAATGTGTGGAATTTATGCGTTCGGACAATGTGTGCTATCAATTTCATGCGTAGCTTTTAATCGGAAAATTATATTCTCATGGATAATGCCAGAATTAACATTATTTATTACATTTAACAAGCACTGTATATATTTGTCACTAGTCTTTGTGCCACCTGCAGGGAAAGTATAGATTTGTCAATTGTATAATATAGATAGATAGACTTTAATATAGTTCTTCAATAAAAATTATACATTAATTTAAAAATATGGGTAGCCTATTTTTGCAATGCTGAAATCCCGAAAGCAGGCTATGGAATCCCTCATATCCGTCGCATCTCAAAAGTAAATAGGAGTTTAATCTGACATTTCTTTGTTCTAGGTCGGCTCATCAATGGACATGTCAAAATACTCCCTAGAGGCTGAAAAATACCGGAGCTACAGCATGTACTCCGATCCATCCCGAAGCTACCTCGACTCCGCTGCGCTCTCCAAAGCGTACATGTACATGGACCAACAGCAGCAACGGTCTTACCCGATGGATATCAGCAAGATGTATAGCGAAGCGTCCGCTGCAGCCATGGCCGGCTTGAGTTCTGCCGTCAACTCTGCTCCATCGCTGTCTCCCAGATCTCCGGCTGAGTCTCCAGATATGACTCCAAAGGCCCAAGATAGAACTGAAGGTAGTACTTCCTCGGGTTCTAATCCGTCGCCATCTCTGCCGTACTACCAGGGATCTCCAAGTCTCCTGATGCCGCAGTACCCTGGCCCGTACACACAGGGAAGCCAAGGCGGTACGGAATTCAGGAGGCCGTTGACTGTTATATTCTGACCTGAAGGGTAATTTGTTGTTATATTGGAACTTTTGTTGCGCGATTAGTTGTACGTTTGTATGTTTGTTTACGGTCGTCAAGTTTTGTCTAAAGTTATTTTTCAATTGAAATTTTGCATTCCTAGAAAATCAATCTAAGTATGCGTACCGGGAGGTATTATTTTTCGTGTTGTTGATTCCTCGTTTTTATTTTTGTTGTTGGTGATTTCCCAAAGTTCCTTCCCACTTTGTAGGTTAATTTTGATGTAATATTATTGTTTAGGAAATTGTAAATAATAGATGGTAATATTTAATTATCCTTATGTAAGCTAGATTGTTATAATCGAGTAAAAATTAAATAAATGTTTTAAATATGTAGATTGGAAATAATTGTTGGTATTTTTGAATTTCTGTAGATAATGTATCTTTCAATATCAATTTTTATTTAAAAACTTCACCAGAAATTCAAATTTACTCATGATTATTTCTTGGATAATAAGACTATTCCGTAAAAGTCAAGATTACTTAAATTTACGCCATATTTTGTATGACGCGAAGTTTGCTTCAGACTATCTAGTTATTAATGTTACAACGACTTAAATACTATTTTATGTAAATATTTTACTAAATTTAAGAAAATTAAATGGTCTAGTTACAAATATGTACATACTAAATTTATTATAGCATATCACTTTTCAAAAATATTATGTAAAACATGGAATTTTTATTTCGTCGTTTTCGCAACACTGGGTATAATATTTTACATATTTTTTCGTTACTTAGTAATATTTTCCGAACCAATGTGAAATAACTTTTACACATTTATGAAGATTTAATTACCTATCAACAACATAAAAAATTTGTTTTAGTCATAAATGTTGCATTTATTAATGTTTCTATAAAGTTCTAAAAAACTCCAAAGTGAATTTTTTTAACCTTATAATATAAGCTTGTTTTACAAATTATCACGGTTTTTGACTGTTTTTTGCAAATAATAAAGGCCATATTTTTTTTTTCATTTACAGTACTTACTATACCTTCTTACCTACAATAGTTGTAATTTATATTAACGGTGTATGCTATTCTCAATGTAAATGATGACTATGTAATAGATAACTAGATCTTGATTAAAATATTATATGCGAAATAAAACCTTCAAAATTCAGATTTTCTTTTATTTCTCCTAATGATATTACCACTATCGTTATTCTTAGTTTCAATTTATGATGATGAAGCCCTCCTAGCCGAATTTCGGCCACGGCGGCCAGTCTTACCGAAAGCTAGCCAGGTACACAGGATATATTATAGTGCACAAGTGTGCGTGCAAACACAGGTGCACTCTCTATTCCCTCACTCTCATAATCTTTTTAATTTATAGACCAAGTCTTACTGCCTACTGTGTATTCATAAATACATTTAATGTTATAAGTACAATCGTTAAAAAAACTACAAAGTTGGTGACAATGGAATTGTTAAACTGTATTTCAAGCTGTAATTTTTGCAACTACCATCTTCAAATTAGATGACAATTCAAATATCACAAAAATATAATTTTCAAGTATCCTTTTTAAAAAAATATAACACTCCATAAAATAAATACAAGGTTTATTCAGTCCGATTTATTGAGTTTAATGAACACTCCCCTATGTTTTTAAATAAAATATGTTCATGATAGATATCATTTCCAGAGTGATTTGGCGAAAAATAAACAGGGCTTTTGTACGCAAAATACGGTAGAATAACATAAACAATGGCAACCCTAATGGCAAGGTACTGTACAGGGTGCTCCAAAATGCGACGTGGGATTGTTTTAAGAGTTGAGATTGCAAGACAATAATAAAATCTGAGTGAGTACCTATCCCTTTTTATACTTACCTACGTCTTTTATTAAATTTGCAATTTAATTTTACACTGATTAATAAGAGTAAAATAATAAGGTATGTGATTTAATAAAATGAATGAATAAATACAACAGACAAGCCTCCCCTTTTTGACAATTTGACAAAAAAAAGAATGGCAACATTGGCATGCCAGTTAGTTTAGGTGTTAACAGAATCGACAACCAAGTTATATATAAAAATAACTATTTGCCCGTGTGAAAATCTAGCCTGTCTAAAAGTGTTAAAGTGTAGAACGCAGAAGTACGATAGTAGAGCTATTATTAACCTAAGAAAGGATTACGTTACTGGATCTATACTATATTAATAAAATTTCAACGAAAATCAGCCTGTATAATGTACACCTACCCTCTTTTTAAGTACAAAACGCGGCAAAATAAACAATCGCAGTCGGACGCAGATTGTTTTCATTCACAACAACTTCTTAATAATGCACGGCTCAATTGATATGCGTCTGTCTGTAGTTGTGTATTTAATCATAATTTTGAGATTCAGAGTAGAAGGTAGAGTTGTTTTTTTTCGAAAGATTTTTTCTCTGTCGTTTTTCAGGGTTGGTGTTAAGCTAGAAGAAAAAAAGTAATGCTTATCTGTAAGCCTAGCTCGGGGATTGTTGTCTAGGGTAGAATAGAGAAAAATTACGACACATCGTCATCGAATGCGTAATATATTTGAAACTCATTCCTTCAGCTTCAATAATTTACGCAATGTATGACAATGCAATGTCATTCTTCTCTATTCTACCCTAGACAACTATCCCCGTGCTAAGCCTACAGCATCATAATCAGCTCACTCAAGTCCACTACTGGACATAGGCCTACCTCGTAATGAAGCCTATATACGAATAAGAATATAATCCATCCATTGTTCTGTGAAGTGAACATCTACGAAAGATGTAGGTCGCATCAGATTGGTTGAGAATTTGAATATACTTATAAATACTTAGAATATAATAATTTGAATGTTTTGAAAAAAACAAAAAGCTACTTAAAATTCATTAGTAGGTATTTACATTCTTTTTAGTTTTTTTGGGGCAAAAACGAATCCCTCGGAATAATCCTACTAATATTATAAATACGAAAGTTTGTGAAACCTGAATTTTTGTTACCTATATAGGATCTCCAAAACTACTGAACAGATCAAGATGAAATTTGGCGTACGTTTAGAGCAAAGTCTAACTTAGGTAATAGGTAACTTATTATATAAACTGAAAATACGCATGCGAATCCGCAGGCAGAACCTAGTTTTCCATACAGTGGCGAAAGAAATTTCCAAATTGGTTAATAATTGACGGAAAAATCGATAATTATTTAAAAGATGTTTTAAAATTTAATTTTTTTTTATACACAAGCTTTTAATGCATTGTCATCCAAACTTAACGTGTATACAAAATTTCAGCTCAGTCGGTTTAAGATATCTGCTTAATAATTGAGTTGCAAGATTCCACCCGTACAAACATACATAGCAAGTTAAATAAAAGCTTGTAAAACATACCTACACACAGCCGAACATAGTTTTTTTGAAGTCGGTTAAAAATAATTAATAAATAATGCTAGACAATTCACACATCATCATCTAGCCCCAAGCTAAGCAGAGCATTTTTTAGTATACATATTAAATATCCAGAACACTCTGAAAAAATATCTGCATATCGTGCAAACATTTGTCCCGAGGCGGGAATCAAACCCGCAACCTCCTGCGTCGCAGGCGGACCTTCTCCCGCTGCGCCACAGAGGTCGTCAAAAATATAAAATAAGTTGCCAAAAAAGCACAGATTTAAGTAGAATTCTGGAAAAATAAGCAGAAAATTGTTAGTACTTACCTAGATTTCATTTTGAACAAAACAACATTATTAATTCATGCGTTTCCAAGTAATTAAGCCTACCTACCTAGGTATTAGTATCTAGATACATAATAGTAAAATATGGGTAAGCAAGGCTGGCTTAAAATTACGGGCTATCATAACATATTGTACACCTCAACACAACATAGGTACCAGTCGGGTAATTATACCAACGTAGGGTTAATTTAATTGCCATGTGAAAACAATAATTACGCCTAGGTACCTAGCAATTACACTTTCATCGTATTGCCACAACTAATATTTCTGGACTTAATCGTATTAGTAGTGCCTTACAAAATTCTAGAAGTAACTCCAGACTTGTTTTTTTTACGTTTCGTCGCTTTTGTTTTTATTTCCTGACGATTCGACTTCCTAAAAGTGATCATAATCATGTTATATCGAAGATTTTTACCCTGCAGGTATATTAAAAAAGGCTTTTCTTGCGAAAAGTTATTTGTTTGTTAGTAATTTTTATTATAAACAAATAAATAATGCTGGACAATTCACACAGCGTTATCTAGCCCCAAGCTAAGAAGAGCTTGTACTAAATGGGTAATAGATTACTGATATACTTAGTACAATACACTACATAGATAGATATTTTTTATTATACGTAGAAAACATCCAGAACACCCTGAACAAATATCTACAGATCGTACAAACATTTGTCCCGAGGCGGGAATCGAACCCGCAACCTCTTGCATCGCAGGCGGCCCTTCACTGCGCTACAGAGGTCGCCTGTAGCACACGAACAGTTTTGATAATCCGGCGACGGGCGAATTTCCCATGCAATCGTGGTACCAAAATTATTTGTAATTTGAGCATGTTTTCACCGTGGTCTTCTATTATTTGTATTAAAATAGTACTTATCTAGATAATACGAGTTCCTGCCACAAACTTTTTTCAAAATACTTTTCTGGAATGAAATTAAACCTAATCGCATTTTACGTCAAAGATAACATGTTTTCTTATTATTTGTGTAGATAAGTATTTTAAAAAACTATGCTAATACAAATAATAGCAAACCATACTGAAAATATTCTCAAATTACAAATCATTTTGGTACTAGGTACGTTTGTATGGAAAATTCAACCGTCGCCGGATCCTTAGTGTGTTAGCATTAGGATACGGTACCAAATCTTTTGCATTAAGTAATAGAAAGCTCTCAAAGCCACTTAAATATTCAATTAAAATTTAACAATTGAAAACCGCACTATTCTGCCATTATCACACACTGTCACCCACAAGTCTCAACACCCCATAATATTTAATTTTGACAGGCTCCTGTCAAATCTGGAATAGCAGTTTAAACTGCACGCGTCAGCACGTGGCACTTGACAGTTGACATGTCAGGTTGAAAGCTGTCAAAGTTTCCAAAGAAAAGGCGGGAAGCGGTCAGTCAGCGTATTGTTCGGAAAATTAACTTTTGACCGGTTGATTGAACGGTCAAGCGATAAAAAAACAGTAGTTCGAAACAAAGTGTTTTAAATATCGAATTCGTTTTGTTTTTCTTTTTCTTAACCGTATTCAACCAGTTCAGAATTAAAAACAAAACAGAAGCATCAACGCTATTCCAATTTCAAAAGTTACAAAACATCCACAACAGTGTAGGTTACCAAACAGTAGGCGTGATAAAAACGTTCCATAATTAAACGTTAGTCAGCGCACGCGTGAGATACGAATCTCTATACATAAATAATAGGATGGGCGTCCGACTGTCTGGCCCGACTGATAGTCAACCTTCTTGTTACAAAGCTAAGAGGTTTAAAATAATACTTTTTCCAACGTGAAATTGACAAGCGAATACCTAGAGAGTTTTTATACTTACTTTTGATGGTAAAAGCATGCTTGAAATATTTTCATTTACCTACTAAGGTAATTACTACAGGTAGATTTGTTTTATTAGTCCACTTTGTTTTTTTTCACTTCAAGACGCTCGCTTTTATTTATACCTACCTGTGTCAGATTCGTTGGATGGCATTTGTATGGTCATTTCTTTTTTACATGAAGTTATGATAAGGTAGGTACTACCAAGCTATTTATTGTTTTCATTTAAAATATAAAAAAACCTTTGTTGAGTTGATGAATTTCAGACAATAAAGCTGTCAATTCAAGCATTCAATCAATATCAGAATCGGAGGGTAATCTCAAGAAATAGGGAGATTTTAAACTCCTGGAGGGTCTACAAAAAGGGACAACGAGGACAAAGGGACAATAGGTATTTTTCTCATAGACAACATTTTCCTATAGCTTCAATACAAATGCATGTCGCCACTGACAGTTCTAAATTATGTGTTTACGGAGCGAGTTGCAAACTTTTTGGTTATTTATGTTTCTTTCTGTTTAGTTTTAAGTCCGACGTTTGTTAGGGTTAATGTCAGAATGACTTTGACAGATGGGTTTGGTTTCGTGTCTCTTATTTGTGGAAGGATTTGGCGGTAAAAATAGAGGTTTTTGCAACGATTTTAATTGCTGAGTACCTACATGGTATCAATGCTTTTTATTGCCTACTTAAAACTCTATTTTTCACTGTATATTTCCGTCTAATAATAATTAATCACACTTCTTTCAAAGAAGACATTTTGTTTGTTCAGGTGATCAAAATTAGGCCCGAGAGGCGTTACCTATATAAACATTATTTCTTCTAAGCCGTATTCAGACTACAGTGGGGCACATGGAAATTATTTTTCTATGTGCCCCACTTTTGCACCATAGCTAACAGATAAGTAGGTGGGGCAAAAGATAAAAAATCATATATGCCCTAACAATTTTATTCAATCTTTTTGATACATACATTTGCTTTTATTTACTTGAATGTAATGTAGATATATTAATTTATGAATGTAAGCGGGTAAACTACGAACCTAGTTTTTGCTGGAAGAACACCTACTTTTCATCCCTTAACGAGAGACTTATTCTGCTTCAATCAAACTACGATAGTTTTAAGGTAAAACTAGTTTCTTCCCGCGGCTTCGCACGCGTTGTTTTATAGAAATGTTTAAAAGTTGTTTCTTTCCCATGAGAACTGGTTTATGGGATAAAACATAGCCTATGTTTTATTCCAGGCCTAGAACTACATCTATGCAAATTATCACCCCGATTCGTTCAGTAGTTTTGGCGTGAAGAGATAAAAAACATCCATCCACACATCTAAACATCCAAACTTTCGCATTTGTAATATTAGTGTGATGTGACCAGTAAAACTAGGTACAAATTTTCACATACTTGTAAAGAAAAATATCCTTCGCATATATTATTGTGATTTCCAGAAGATTATTATAATATCCAATAAGGGCTGGTTTTCTTTGCCATGATTTTAAAAACACTGTGTCTCTCCTTTTCTTTGAACTTTAAGTGGTGCGAATAAGAGTTATTTTTCTTCACTCGGTTCAAGTATTGGAGCTTTAGTTCAGTCGACATTCAGCATTGTGTGGGGACACACGTCTGTGCTATTGTCATATTTGTGATATTATGAGTTTGATGTATGATAGCGGAAAACAGAGAGGTAGAGTTTCTAGGTGTGATACTTATTATACAGGGTTATTGGTAATTCACTGTCACTGCGTAAACTGCAGGTTCTGCCCAGCATCACGAACACTTTAGTGAAGACGCCAGGTCTTAATTCTTATTTTTTTTTGTAAATTGCCTCACATACAAAATAATCTCCGAAACCTAATTAATTACTAAAAACCGATCTCCCACTCCTATTTAAATCCACATCATCATCATTGGCTTATTATACATGTACGCAAGAGGATTTCAGAGGCATCATTAGCCTGGCTGGGAGACAGTCGAACACACACACACCCACTGATAATTCAGGGCAGAGCCGTTTTTAGGTTTATTTTGAAAGAAAACCCCTAAAATGAACGATTTTTTAATGAAGGGGGTACATAGGTACTAATATCATTGGATCTGGTACACTTGCGCGAAAGACACTTGCGCGAAGGACACTTGCGCGAAGGACACATGCGCGAATGGACATTTTCGCGAATGGACACTTTCGCGAATGGACACTTGCGCGAATGGACACTTGCGCGAATAGACACTTGCGCGAAGGACATTTGCGCGAGTGGACACTTGAGCGAATGGACACTTGCGCGAATGGACACTTGCGCGAAAAAATCACTAAACTCCTAATATCTCTCGAAATAGACGTCGTAGAGAGTTGCGGATTTCACCACTGTGTAGGTAATTTTACTCTCTGTCTTGTGATATATTTCACTTTCCCCTACCTCTCCCACTTCCTTCCCAATAACGAGAAACCTACTTTTACGTAGACGTTCGTAGCACGTGCTACGATTCTAGGAGGGAATCACAAAACTCCTTATATCTCTCGAAATAAACGTCGTAGAGAGTTGCGGATTTCACCACTGTGTAGGTAATTTTGCTCTCTTTTTTGTGATATATTCCACTTTCCCCTACCCCTCCTACTTTCTTCGCAATAACGAGAATCCTACTTTTACGTAGACGTTCGTAGCACGTGCTACGATGCTACGAGGGATCGCCGTAGCATACAAAAGACTTCAACGCGCACGCACCTTCTTCCTACTACACATAAATGTAATTTCGTAGATCAACGTAGCAAGTGCTACGATGGCTACGGGTGGCTTAGCGGCGTGGCTACATTCAAAACTGCCAAGGAGTATTCAGTACATTGGTGACTGGTCTTCTTTTAGATCTCTTCTCTTGAACATACGAGTAAGTGAAGTTACCATTCACTCCACTTTACATACAAAAAAATGTCGTAGACCTTCTTAGCACGTTCTACGATGCTACGAGGGATCGACGTAGCATACGAAAGATATCAACGCGCACGCCCCTCCTTACTACAAAAAAATGTTAGTTCGTAGACCATCGTAGCATCGTAGCTACGGGTTCACGTATTCATGTCAGTGTAGAGTCTGTGACCCATTCAGAGCTGTCAATTGCACACAGTAAAGAGGTGACACGGACTTCTTGTTTACTGAAAACTGGATTTATGTACTGCACTTAGTCTTAGTCGCTTTCAACTAGCTCTAAGTTGTAGATTACGAATTGGCTTATTCTAAAAAACCACTGCGACCACTTTTGTCCCAGTAATTCTTGTAGCTAATGAATGAATAAATGATAAACACTTTATTATACAAAATTTATAAAATAATTTATATTTTATTGAAATAAAAACGTTCAATAGGCAGCCTTATTGCTTAAAGCAATTTCTTCCGGGCCACCTTGCTGTGTGACGTGTGTGTATTGCAGTTCGCTTTGCTCACCGCAATCCGACTCACGCCAACAGATTTCGGGCTTCGCTCACCGCAATGCTACCCCACCGTCATGAAATTCAAAATCCTCACCCCTATATTAGTCAAAAACTATACCTATATCAAATTTTTGGATGAGGGTTCAAGCGGAGCTGGAGGCGCTGTCAATTGCACACAGTAAAGAGGTGACACGGACTTCTTGTTTACTGAAAACTGGATTTATGTACTGCACTTAGTCTTAGTCGCTTTCAACTAGCTCTAAGTTGTAGATTACGAATTGGTTTATTCTACAAAACCACTGCGACCACTTTTGTCCCAGTAATTCTTGTAGCTAATGAATGAATAAATGATAAACACTTTATTATACAAAATTTATAAAATAATTTATATTTTATTGAAATAAAAACGTTCAATAGGCAGCCTTATTGCTTAAAGCAATTTCTTCCGGGCCACCTTGCTGTGTGACGTGTGTGTATTGCAGTTCGCTTTGCTCACCGTTCATCATTTATTCATTCATTAGCTACAAGAATTACTGGGACAAAAGTGGTCCCAGTGGTTTTGTAGAATAAGCCAATTCGTAATCTACAACTTAGAGCTAGTTGAAAGCGACTAAGACTAAGTACAGTACATTAATCCAGTTTTCAGTAAACAAAAAGACCGCGTCACCTCTTTACTGTGTGCAAGTGACAGCTCTGAATGGGTCACAGACTCTACACTGACATGAATACGTGAACCCGTAGCTACGATGCTACGATGGTCTCCGAACTAAAATTTTTTTGTAGTAAGGAGGTGCGTGCGCGTTGATATCTTTCGTATGCTACGTCGATCCCTCGTAGCATCGTAGAACGTGCTACGAAGGTCTACGACATTTTTTTGTATGTAAAGTGGAGTGAATGGTAACTTCACTTACTCGTATGTTCAAGAGAAGAGATCTAAAAGAAAACCAGTCACCAATGTACTGAATACTCCTTGGCAGCTTTGAATGTTGCCACGCCGCTAAGCCACCCGTAGCCATCGTAGCACTTGCTACGTTGATCTACGAAATTACATTTATGTGTAGGAAGAAGGTGCGTGCGCGTTGAAGTCTTTTGTATGCTACGGCGATCCCTCGTAGCATCGTAGCACGTGCTACGAACGTCTACGTAAAAGTAGGTTTCTCGTTATTGGGAAGGAAGTGGGAGGGGTAGGGGAAAGTGAAATATATCACAAGAAAGAGAGCAAAATTACCTACACACTGGTGAAATCCGCAACTCTCTACGACGTCTATTTCGAGAGATATTAGGAGTTTTGTGATTTTTTCGCGCAAGTGTCCACTCGCGCAAGTGTCCTTCGCGCAAGTGTCCTTCGCGCAAGTGTCTATTCGCGCAAGTGTCCATTCGCGCAAGTGTCCATTCGCGAAAGTGTCCATTCGCGCAAATGTCCATTCGCGCAAGTGTCCTTCGCGCAAGTGTCCTTCGCGCAAGTGTCTTTCGCGCAAGTGTCCTGATACCAATATCATTCTCTTTCAACCAATTTTAAGAATTGAGACCTGGCGTCTTCACGGACGTGTTCATGATGGTGGGCGGAAATTTGGCGTAGTATACTAGCGTAGTATAGTAACGCTTGTCCCTAGTAGCCTTATTTTTGAATACTTACATTTCAGTTACACCAATTTTTTATGGCAGTATATTATTTAGCAGTCAAGATTTTTTAAAATGTTGCAGTTACTACATAAATACAAAGGAAATCTTAAAAAATTCACGGCTAAAATGTATAACGTAACGGTCATTTTTTAGAGCTACATTTTTTTAAACTAACCAGCAGAAAACACGAAGAAAAACTGTATACGCAACAATTTTTACGTGAATTGTCGGTTACGCCAATTGAACCTGCAACCGACGAACACACTTATAATATATAGTAATATTGCTTTACTCTTGGTAAGATTACCAAAGACAATTATTTGTACTCAGTTTTACATTATTTTGTACCTAGCTATACTACTTTGACATGTAAGAAAATTTCTTATAAATAAATAACTGAACTGACGAATTTTTTGAGGTATCCAAGTGCGCGGGGCCGAATTCTGCTAACCAATCGTTTTACTATGACAATAGTAACGGCACAGAATTGACAATTCTGCATGATAAAAAGAAGAAGCTCTAAAATTCACTTTTGACACGCGTCCCTCCATCTAAGGTTCCTTTCCAATTGACGACCTCAGTGGCGCAGCGGGCGAGAGTCTGCCTGCGACGCAAGAGGTTGCGGGTTCGATTCCACCTCGGAACAAATTTGTGTACGATCTGCAGAAGTTTGTTCCGTTGGTCTGGGTGTTTTCTCATATAATAAAAAAATATCTAAATATGTATTATCATGTATAAAATATAACAGTTATCTGGTAACACAATACCATACACGAGCTTTGAGTAGCTTACTTTGGGACTAGATGGTGCTGTGTGGATTGTCCAGCATTATTTATTAAAATTTATTGACAGATGATGATCACAACTGAAGCCAAATTTTCTTAAAAAATTGTTATACTTACCAAAAGAGGTAGGCCACCAACATCTGATTTCAGTAGTCACCCTGCGAGGTAGTAACTTCTTTTACCCAGGTGAAAGTACCCCCAGACAGTACACCATAGTAACATAACCTGAAAGGGTGGATGGTTGGTTACCCCCCGTCCCCACCGGGGGTGTCGGGCACAATGCCCGCTTTATAATATAATCGGAACGACGCCACTTGCCATTAATTAAATTTTAAATTTTCATTTGAGTCCTCGCTATTGTGCAATGCGACTGTTTATTTTCTTTGGCAAGTTTTGTTTGTGAGGGTGTTGTCTCATTTACATTAAATAAATACATAGCGCTCTCTGTTTACCCCAGCGGAGATATGTATGTAGGATATCTAATTTTTTATTAAAATTCTTAACTGTTTGTTTTAGTTTTGTGTGTTCCAAACTAGTTATTGTGGGTATACATTTCATTGTAATTAATAAGAACAAAATTAAAAATTTAAAAAACCTGTCTACCTGTTTTCATGAGACATGGCTAAAAACACTCGGGATAAAATTATCTATGACACAAAAAGAAAACTAAAAGAAAACCGTTTGGGAGCTACCTATGATACCTACCACAGAAAGATACACAGGTACACAGACAGAAACGTAAAACTTTTAACACCCCTTTCTTTTTGCATGGGGGGTTAAAAATAGAACTTTACTGGACCTGTTCGTGCTACTTTTCGTATAATTTATGTATTGTGTTAGTGTACGTGACGCGTTGGTTTTGGTTCAGACGGAAGATCAGCGTTGTGATAATAATGGCTATCACAACATAATGCTGAGTCGGAAGCCATTTTATAGCATTTAAGTTTTCTAATTACATTGCTAGTAGTTAAGTAGTAGGTAACATTAGTGTTGGGTAATTTAAGAAACTAACTTAGTGCAGCTTTTTTGTTATTATAGTGCGTGTGGAGTTCCACACTCAGGATAATTTCTAAGAAATCAAATAATATCGCAAAAATTTTCGACTTCGACGGGACTTGAACCCGCATCCTTCCCTCAGTACAGGAATGTGCTAAGCAACTACACCACGAGGTCATGTGACGTAGGAGTCGAAAATCTTTGGGACTTTCTACGGACTGAAGCGCCATTAGCTCCACCTACAGGGGAAACATTGAAGTTTTTCAGTAACTTAGTGCAATTTTGTGCAATGTCAATTAATTTAGTGCAATTTTTGTAAATGCTATAAATAAAGATTTTCTTATTCATATTCTTATTCACGAAGAACCGACAACCGCTGTTGGGGTAAACGACTTCTGTAGTGAAGACCGCGATCGTACTGTAGGATGCCCTTCGACCAGGTGGGATGACGAGCTACGTAAGGCTGCAGGCAGATACTGGATGCGGCAAGCTGAAGACAGGGCGCTATGGCGCTCATTAGGGGAGGCCTATGTTCAGCAGTGGATTAATATAGATAGGCTGTTGATGATTAAGATTTTCTGTGCCTACTAGCTGCGTAGAGAGCGTTTCTATTAAATATATTTTTATGGTGTGAAGTGTAAGTGAAATGTGAGTGTTACATTGACTTAAAAGCTTTGAGCTTCTATGGCAAATAAATGAGTTTGAGTAGGTTTACCTTAACCTTTACATTATACTGAGTAGTAGATGAACGTGTAAATGATTTCGAAATAGAAATAGACGACAATGGTGCCTATTTGGTTGTCCTCAAAACTAAACTAAGCTTAGCACTAAAAATATTGCTGTCTTTCTCTATCCCATTCGTATAGATCGAAATAAAAAGGATGGCATAACTTTTCGTCCTAGGAAATTAGTTAGGTTTCGTTTTGACGACAGCCGAAGAGAAACCAATGGCGTTGTCTATTGCTTTTGGTTGATAAAAATACCTACAATCCTAAGTATTTAGCTGGAATAGGTGTTATGACATTTGCCACAAAGTAAATTCGTCACATTTTTGTATACTCCGACCAGTTTTCGAAATATAAATAGACGACAATCACGAGGCTTTTTTTGTTTTTTGGGACTAAGTAGGAAACAATTAATGAAAAAGAAAATTAAATCCCAAAATTTTTTCGACTTCAAAAGGACTTTACTTGATATTATTTGATTTCTCAGAAATTACCCCAATTGTGAGGGCTTACGCGATATAATAACAAAAACCTTAGAAAACGATAAAAAAAAATAAGAAAGTCAAGGCATAAGCTTCTGCCCGCGTTTGTTCCAAATCATTGTGCAAAAGCCTTTATTTTCGAGAACTACATTTTATGCAATATTTCATCCCCGTTTGTTCAGAAGTTTGCGCGAAGAGAAGTCGCAAACATTCATTACCTACCTACAAACTTTGACTATTTTTTTATGTTGCGACAGAATAGAAAAATTACAGTTGACTTTGTATGATTATTTTAGATTTAACTTATTTATCTTGAATATTTCTTCATTCGATGATAAAATATTTATCAAAGACAAAATTCCTGTAACAGATAATATAACCCTAATCGGTAAAGGATGGGACAAAAGGTCCATTCACACTGCCGCGGTAACTTGGCATAGCGTGGCTCTGATGGTGTTTTTTTGGTGTTAGCCTTCCATAACTAAACGACATTGTTGGATGACTCGCTTTTTTGTCAAGTGGTGACAATTATAATTGTTCCAAGCGAAGATGAACCGAATCTTTGATAATTGGGTTAACAACTGAATCTTTAAATCAGGAGACTCTTCTACTTCTGAGTTCTGTTAAATATTCTGTGTTTTACTTCATGTGTAACTTTTTTATCATCATCAACATCAGCGTATGTTCGCCCACAGCTGGACATAGGCCTCCTCTAATAAGCGCCCTAAGGCAGACCTGATGGCACTCTCGTCGCCAACTCAATTCGCTATAAAGTTAAAAGTATCTTTCTTTGCATTTTCTTTGTCCCTTTTCGTTCGGCTTGACCTGTGACTTAGGGCGAGGGTGTAAAGCCAAGTGGACATCCGCTAATACGGCTTAACTTCTGCCCAAGTTGACCTGGTTTAGTTCAAGGATAATATAGGTAGAGATTGGTTTTATGGTTATAACTATATGGGACATTTTGTTTTTCGGCTTTAAGAAATATCTTGACTTTTTTGCTAAGATGGTGCTTAGTTGTTTCATCAAAAATCTAGTGCTTTGTTTTTCAACTAAGTTAAGTACTCTAATTTTAGATAGATAAATAATATTTTATCTAATAGCCTTATAAGAAAAGGTTTTATATGTAAGGCTACTAGTATAGTATTATTATATCTGTGGTAAGGCTATTTAATAACACGTAATTTAAGATTACATTATTACGATATGTTTTAATATATACCTACTTACTGAAGGCAGTAAATGTTAAAACGTATCGTATAGTCAGACTACTCAATTAAATTTACGCTTCTCAATTAATTAATTTTAAATTGCAATACATAGATGGTCCAAAAACTTTAAACTTACAAAAAATCAAGCAAAACTTTAACTATTTCATTTAGTTTCTTAACGCTGCGAGCACGTCTCAATCGCGTTTATGCAATTAATGAGAACCAAAAAGATCTCAATTTTGAAAGTTGATAATGCTTTAGAGTGTAAGCATCTTGATCTAGCTATTAGTAAATTATTCTGCTGTTAGCAGAATTTGTCGAAAAGCGAAGTTCCCAAAATATTGAACTTTTACTAACTATACAAATTATCTTGTTTTTCTCCCCCAACCAATAATAACTCGTCCATTCTTGACTCGACCCATTTTGATTATTGACCCATACAATCCTATTTTATGAATGAACCTAAAAAAATCAAACGGCCAGAATTTTATAGTGTTACTGAAGGCTTTTTATCACTTCCTCCCTTTTGATTTTTTTATATTGCTGTTATAAACGGCAGGTGTGAAGTCTCACCCAATGATTGTGAAAACGGCTTTGTGAATGATATTTTGGGCCGCCATGTTTTAAATCGTTGGTCATTCATGGGGTAGTCGAGGGTAGTGTAATATTTTTTTAGATTAATGATACTTGTTTGTTGAGCAATTTGAAACAAACCTTCTTTGAGCAGATCATGAAAAAAAAACCACTCGCCAGAAAATTTCTACATCTACCGCGAGATTTTCTCTAGAGAAAATGCAAGCAATGCAAATTTTGTTTTCTTTTTCTAGCATTTTTCAATTGGATGTGTGAATGAGATTAAGTTATGAGCCTACGTGCTTGATTATTTTTCGTTCAAAACCTAGTCTTATTTTAACACATAGCTAATGAAAGCGGTGGCACGAAAACCAATCAGAATCTTCGATTTTCGTTTTTACGAGTACTACGTACGAGCCCAGGATAAAGATTATTTATTTCTCCATCAGCTAGTATTTTTCAACATACATAAAAACATAAGACACCTTACTACTCGCTCATTGGTTTTACGACAAAACATCGAGTATTCGCTTAGAGCATTAAACCAGACAATTCTCTAAGAGTATTCGAGTACTTAACTAGGTAACGAAGAACATCATAAAAAATAAAACGTCGCTGCCAGTGTTGCCACAGGAACAATTTATTGCACAATATTAAATTAAATACAAAACCACAAGAAATCCAACCCTTACCGGGTACTCATTTTAAATCAATCATCGACTGCCAATTAGGTACGGCAGTGCCTTATTGTCGCGCAGGAAACTTTGATTGGCTTGAGCCACAGCAGAATAGAGGCCAGGCCAGAATAGGGGCCAATTATTATTGAATACCGATTGAGCGGGACCAAGTTCGATTGTACCGAAGCCAGCGTCACAGCCAGGCCGGATCAATGGACCAGTAATTAAAAACCTCAGTGGAACTTAGCTTTTTAATTAATTGCATTGTTCTAGTTTGTGGGTGAATTTGATAGCAATGGAAGTTTGTTTGGCAAGAATACTTATAGAGAAGTTTGTTTGATAAGAGAAAGTATTAAAGCTAAGAATTTATGTCAATTTTTCCTTTTTAGGGTTGACTTTTAGAACACTTGAGTTTTTCTTTGGTATGAAACAAAGTACTTACGTTCTCAGGTCTCCGTTTTACAAGAGTTTAAAACTTTTAACCCTACACGTGCAAAGAGGGTCTAAAGAGCCGCCTCATCATCACAACACTCGCACTCCTACACACTCCAACTATTTATATCGATCTGTCAATTTAACTATCAAAGCGGTCGATTCGACCCATCTGTTCCCTATCGTAACCATCACAAAAAATTCAAAAGTTCCATGTCAAGTAAAAAGTTAAGTGAGTTTTTTGATGCATTCTTCAGCCGCGGGTGGTCAAGCCGGTAGCATTTTATTTAGACCAATCAGATTGGTGTATAGAGATGAAACAAAGCCGCCTTTGTTAGGGGCGGGGCTTGCATTGTGCGGTACAATGGGACGACAGAGACTCCCATTGTGCCCATTGTGAGGGTATTGTTGGCCTATTGTGCTGCATGGGTGGTGAATGTCGTCTTGGAGGTGTGGTTTTCGCTAAAACGTTTTTACATAGAGAGCTATTGGTGAAACGGTTGCTACTTGTTGGTGGTTTGAATCGCTTGGCTTAGCTAGAGATGTGTGAAAATAATGTAACGTAGGCAAATTATTAATCTCGTGTTTTATTATCTTCGTTCGTCCTTTAGCTGAGCTTTTCTGAATATATTCTGAGTATGTTCTGTTCTGAGTACTTGTATAGTATTATATTATCTGTGGTAAGATTTACCACTCTACCATAATTAATTATTTTAATCGTGAAGGTAAGTATCTATTTATTTTACTCTAAGTAAAAGTATTTTTTTATGATTTATTTTAAGCGTTGATACCGAAATCATAAAGTTTATAAATAGGCCTTCATACCACCACGTTTGTATTCATCAGCAAATGCTGATTTCAGGGAGAAGAGACAAGGGCACATGCCACAGTCCTTGACTTAAAGATTAAGTTAAAAAAATCATGACGTGCGTGCCTCGGAAAGCACGTTAAGCTGCTAGTTGGTCCTGCGCCTGACCTCTCCCCGTTCGTGTCGGTCTCCGTCCCATCAGATTATGGGAGTGAGGGAATAGAGAGTGCAGTTGTGTTTGCGCAAACACTTGTGCACTATAATATGTCCTGCGCATCTGGCTAGTCTCCGATGAGACTGTCCGCCGTGGTCTAAATTTGGCTTGGAGGACATTATTAATTAAAACGTTTGTCTTTACTATACCCAGCTACAAGCAATGAAGTAAACATGAAAATCCCTTCAAGCGAAAAAACCAATTTTTTTAAAGTTTTTAATCAATAACAATAAATAATAAACCCGTTATCGTTTCCCAACTAGTTTTGTTTTGTTTAGGTGGTCTTTGTTTTATGTATGTAGAAATTTCTTCTGGAACACTATTTTTGGGTCTAGCCATCAGTGAATGGAAAAAACATAGAATTCCTCTAAAATGACCCAGAAGACCAAAATAACCCCTTTTAACTCAGTCTTCTGAAACATTTTGAAAGTATAACGTAAGTTTACACTTGAAGACAAGTGAATCGGCCATGGAAACCAGAGCGTACAATAAAATATCGCACAATGCGCGAGTGCCAGACATTGTTATCGATCGAGCGCCGCACGACACGGAACAAGCTTGGGGATTTTAGGGGATTGGGTTTACATTGGAAAAGGGTTTAAACAACAACTATAGAATAGTTGCTGGACTAAGTAGAACGCTTAAAATCTCATCGAAATTTTACAATTATGCACAAACACAACACAAATTTTATAGAAAATAATGGATGTCAATTTCTTGATATGATCGTCGGCCACTTCATCAGTTACCATCAGGTGAGCTTGTGGTCCACTGATTGTTCAGTCCGTGGAACTAAAATAATTTGGCTTGGCAAGGTGAGTTTTACCTAAAAAAGTTCAGTCTGTGAGAAAAAATGACAGGGAGAGAGATAGAGAGAGAGAGAAAGTTATTTATTTATTTAAAGCCTTTATTCACAAAGGAAATTACAATAAAATAATAGAAATAAATTAGAACTAGCAGTTACAATTGAGCTAACTGCAGACTGTGGCAAACAATCTACAAGTAGCTCAACTGATCCATATCAATACCAGTCGGAAGCGTCCCCAAGACGCTGGCGGCATTGCCCCGCTGTATGGCAATGCTGATGCGCTGTGCCAGATACTGACCAGCTCTCGGATCACGCGTCGCTTCGCCTAGACGCTCAGTTATTTTAAAAAACAAATATTATTTTAAAATATAATTATTAATTTTTTCTTATTTATCATATCAAGAAACTACTGGGACATATAATCACAAAAGAGTATCTAGTATTTCCGTTTAGGCAAAGCTATCGTACCTGTACTTGAGTTTAAAAATTTCTTTATTAACTTAAGAAAACATAAGATTACAGAGGACTAGTGTAGATTTAATCCTACTTAGTACTTAAAACTTAAAGACAGGTCTGAAAAGCTGATAAAGTTCATCTTTAACACTTTCCGTGCCCGTGACGCACCCATGCTCGCAGCCGAGCTAGCTGCCGAGCAGCAGGGTGGCGGGTGAGATAGTTTTACACAAACCAGTAACGTATGAAATTCTAATCGTAGAAACAAAAAATCCTCCCTTAATTTCCCGGCGTTAATTTCCAAATATTCGTTCACCTACACACGCGTTCGTAGGGTAGCATTATGTCCTATTGTACGACGACAATGCACCTGTGCGTTACCCCTTATCCTACCCCTATCGATTGTAAGGGTTGGACGTGGGCTTTAGCGTGGTAGATTATTTAGAGTAAATTACGGAAAGTAGCAACTGTTTAAATGAAAAAAAATCTTTGTGTATTTTAGCTAAGATCGATTATATCAGTAATCTAGTACCCTCAACACAAGCTTTGCTAAGCTTGGGGTTGGATGATGCTGTGTGAATTGTCCAGAATTATTTATTATTAATTTATTAATACGATAGTTTTTGCAATGGCCATCGAAAGCATAGAAAGATGACAAAAGCGGTTTCTTTTTTACCGAAGCTAGTTTATTTTCTGGTTTTGCGAATAAATAAAAAGAATAACTGAAAGAGTTGGTTGGAGCTAATGGTTACAATATATTTTTTTGTAAAAACGAACTGAGCTCTCCTACTATTTGAAAATATTCCAACCGTACACTACAGGCCAAGTGCGAGTGAACTGCCACTCGAATTGGCAAAATTGCCAAGTCGTTACCATCTAAAGGGGCAAACACATTCGTCTGAGTGTTTCGGGACGTTGCGACAAATTGGCACTCAAGACGACCGACCCCGATAGGCCGAAGTCGAGGCTAATGATTGTGGCCAGAAGTGTACCGGGGATTTTATCCATTTAGCAGTGCATTAATAAATTCGGTTGGCATATTATGAAATCTTTTTATGTAGAGCAAAAAGTGACAAGAAAATATGTAGAGTCATTTATTAACATTTTAATAAAAAGTGATTCGTATCAAGTTAAATTAATTAAATTAAAGGTCAGTAGTGTTCCAATAATAATTATTGATGTCCTTCTAGCCGAATATCGACCACCATATCATAGGAGACTAACCAGATCCGCAGGACTTAACATAGTGCACAAGTGTGTGCGTGCACACAGGTGCACTCTCTATTCCCTCACTCTCATATTCCGATGGGACAGTGGACCGACATGACCAGGGAGAGGTCAAGCACAGGACCAACGGCTTATCGCGCTTTCCGAGGCATGAGGTGTAACACCGCCAACTATCTGACTCCGGGCTGCTACTGTGAATTTTGTCTATTTATTAAAATTTAGTTAGGAGAGTCGAGCAAGAACGATAAGGAATATTTTTTTAGTTTAATTTGTATGTTCTTATTGTAACGGATAAAATTATAGTGGCTCACAGATTAGAATACACAATTTACAATAATTCGGTCAAACACGCTATTTTCTTTACAGACAACCATCAAAAATTCATAATCTATAGAGCAAAGCATGTCTTTTTTCGAACCATGCTGCCATCTGGAGAGTTACGATAAAACAACTCTATAAGTCTTTAGTAGAGCGAAAGAGGGTAGGTAGAGCCACATCAGAGCCGACTCCTATGAGGTTCCATAAACTTTCACTAGATAGCGCTGCAATACTAGGTTTACCGCGACATCTAACGTAAATGTTATAAACTATTTATTTGGTACGCTTGGTAACGTTGCACGGGTAGCACGACTCTATAATTCACTGAGCTATGATCAAGTGCTAAGCATTTTTCCTAGATGGCGCTGATACTCCTTCAAACAAAACTAGAATTTTCAAGGAAAGATATTTTTAATACGAAGATTTTAAAAATCATTTATTTTGAAAAGTATTTAATAGAATAGAGAAATTAAAAAGTATCTTTTAAAAAGCTAACCAAAGTAGTTAATGTTATTTTGTAATAATAAATTATTATACATTTTTTAATAAATAACGGTAAAATGATAAAATTAAAAGTTTCCATGGAATCAAAAAGATTATCGACCGTGACAGGACTCGAACCTGCAATCTTCGGATCCGAAGTCCGACGCCTTATCCATTAGGCCACACGGTCGCTGATAGAATTGTCGAAATTATTAAACAATATCAAAATGATATCGATTATTAGGATGGAGTTTGGTGAAATTAAAACTAAACTCTTCCGGAAGGGTCTTTCTCGTTTTGCCGAAGTTTATTATTAAAGGTAAGCTAGTAATAAGTTCAAGCTGCTTCTCGGCACCTTGACGGCCATTTTCTAGTTAATTATTGCTAGCTTCATGAAGAGTTAGCTTTAGCTTTTTTAATTATTATAAGTTTACATCATTTTATATAAGGCATAATTTTTTTGTTGTTAAATTAATTGAACAGTTTCATAAAACAGGAAAAATATTTTTATTTTATAAAAGAAACATTTTCAGAGCAAGTGGCCTTACATGCATCATAGCCTACAGCGCCCTCTAGCAGTGAGGTGTGGAACTAGTTATACCGATGATGCTGTACTTGCTGTGGTTAAACGAAAGTTTAGTGGATGGTGCAACCATGATAATGTTTTATTTTATTACTTAGTTCAGGTATTTTGCGCAAGATGGCATTAATTAGAATATGGGTTAATCTTTGTTCTAGATACATAAATGCAGTTAAATAAATAAATAAATAATGCATTCACACAGAATTATCTAATATCATTATCATTATCTATTAGATAGAGACAGTACAGAAGCGGTTTTTTTAAAGAGACTGTATACTGAGTCTATATGTAGGTATCTATAGGTATATTTATTCAGTGCACTGTCTATTTTGTTTTTTCATTTCCAGCCCATCCCTAGGTTGCCTGGAAGAGATCGCTCTCAGCGATAAGGCCGCACTATACTATTTTTTTCTTAGCATTTTCTCTGTAAGTATTATTGTTTCATGTTTTTTGTAGTAGGTATAATAAAGTGTTTTCTATCTATCTATTAGAAGTTTGGTAAGTAATTTTTATGTCATCACAAAAAAATATGTGTAAGTAATTTGATAATTAACGACACATAGCAGCGAGATTAAAAAAGCAATCACAAGGGCAAAAAATATATTAATAGAAATAAGTACTTATTAAAGTCTAGCACGTTTTTCACTTTCTTATGCTTGTATAGGTTAAAGTACCTAAATCACACACACGCAAGACACCAAACCACGAGGCCTTTTAGAACACCCGGGGGCGTTCAACGGTCCGGATATAAGTTGGGCGGTCAAAGGACACATCTCATATCCGGGTGTTATATCGGACAGACATCCGGGTAGACTAGGCTCTGGACTTTACAATTGGTTTCTAAGTCTAGATATTATGTATTTTTTGTATATCTGTCTATTTAATATATAGTCTCCAAAACAGCGGGCCGATTTTGACGGTACTTTATGTGACAGAAAATTGATGTTATTCCGAGTAACTAAAGCTATTTTTCATTTTCCGTGCGAAAAATATAAGTTAAAGTTCCAAGATTCATGCAAACTTGACATGCAGCGGGACCATGCAGTCAGCGTCTTGGGCACGCTTCCGATTGGTATTTATGGATCAGTTATTAATAATAACTTATTATGCAACCTGTAGATTGTTTGCAACAGTCTGCAGTTAGTTCAATTGTTTCAATTGTAAATACTAGTTCTTATTTATTTTCATTCATTTATAGTAATTTTCTTTGTTAATAAAGTGTTCTACATAAAAGGTAAGTATTTTATTTCTTACTCAAACCTTCTACATTGTGTTTCCCAAGTCCTTTCACCCTCCAAACCAGCCAATCGATTCTCACATAATCGGAATAAAATAAAACCGCACGATAAATAAACGCGCAAATCCGCTCGACTGTTATTTGGAGCATAAAGTTGATATTTTGCGTTTTATGGATATCTATTCTATTTCTCGCTTACGGTCCTGCGATCGCTACCCTATTTGGAATGTTTCCATTCGAAGGACAAAATGTGCTTATTATTGAAGTGGTAACTATGAAATTGACTATGTTCATTGTGACAAATCTTTCGTGATATGACTTCAACCTTAACAGCCTAAATTGGTCCACTGCTGGCGCAGGCCTCCCCCAGATAGCCGCCATATTGGCTTTTAACTTATGGCGGGGTTATGCCCATAATCCCCACGCTGGGCATGCGGGTTGGGGATCGCAGTTCGGTGGTGGAAGTTCGGAGGCGCTGCTGTCTACCCCCGGTGGATATCCCTTAGTCGCCTCTTACGACACCCGCGGGACGAGTTGGGGTGGTGCAAATTCTAAGCCGGCACCACACGGCGTCTTGTTTCTTCTTTCTCTTCTTTATTTTCTTAACATGGAGGTCTCATTATTTGTGTTGTATTATATGTGAATAATCACACTAATATTATAAACGCGAATGTTCGGATGCTTGTATGTATGGATTATATAGACATTTGGATGGATGTTTGTAACTCTTCACGCCATAACGACTGAACCGATCTGGCTGAAATTTTGGCATAGATGTAGCTTTACGCCTGGAATCAAACAAAGGCTTATTTTTATCACATTAATCGGTTCGCATGGGAAAAAAATAATCTTAAAACGTTCGGTATTTTACATTCAGTATTTTTTAAGCAAAAGTTTGGATGTTTAATTGTTTTCCTTTTCACGTCCGAACTACTGAACGAATCGGGCTGAAATTTTTCATACAGTATAGTTCTAGGCCAGGAATAAAACATAAGCCACTTTTTATCACATGTTTTACATAGGTATGTTACTTACCATGGAGTTCCCAAATAGTAGGTATTTCTTTTCTTTGTGTTTGATTTGTGTGTAAGTACCATACGCAGAAATTATTCAGACGTCCTGAATCAAAAACGTGGACCGAAATAATGAGTATTAAGTTTTTATTCACAAAGAAAATTACAATCAAATAATATAAATAAATTACAACTAGTATTAACAATTGAAACAATTGAGCTAACTGCAGACTGTTGCAAACAATCTACAGGTTGCTTAAGTAGCAGGGACGCGACGACTGGTTTTGATATGGATCAGCCATATCAAAACCAGTCGTCGCGTCCCCGCTACGCTGGCTGCATTGCCCCGCTGTATGGCAAGGCAATGCTGATGCGCTGCGCCAGATACTCACCAGCTCTCGGGTCACGCGTCGCGCGTCGCTTCGATCAGACACTCAGATAATTTATTAATAAATTATTGTAAAAAAAACTTTATACTCTTTGGAGCCACTTAAATGATATTAGGTTTAGCTTACTATCAAATAAGTGGCTATTACTTCTAAAGCTGCCATAAAATTAAATTTTAGTACTACACTTGAGAGCAAAAAAATCGCACATTCATGATTTTTTGACATAACTAAAAAAAAAACAAAAAATATTATGTTTCTGTAATGCAGATTCATAGTCTATTTTAATACCTATCCAGTGGTATCTGATTTGTCTTTCAATCATTACATAAAAATGCTTTTGTGGATCAATAACAAAAATGCATGTTTAGTAAAAAATTCTTTATTCAAGTATTGGTGTCAAAGTTATGAAATTAAAAGATAAAATTAATTTAAAGTTTGTTATTAATACCGAGTGTTCCCTCCCCTAGCCTGAATCACTGACTCCATCCGTGTTTTCATTGATGTTACTAGACTTTTGATAAAGTCTTGAGGAATAGCCTCCCATTCCTCTGCGATCGCCTGTTGCAGCTCCTGTAGAGTCGATGGAGGAGCATCTCGGCCTCGAACTCTTCTTTTCAGCTCGTCCCATAGATGTTCGATGGGATTGAGGTCGGGGCTTCGGGCTGGCCACTCCATAACGGTCACATCCACCTCTTGAAGGTACTCGATCACTATGCCAGCAGTATGCGGTCTTGCATTATCTTGCATAAACAGAAAGTTTTCGCCGATATACCCAGCAAAAGGTACGACGTGGCTCTCGAGTACTTCCTCAATGTATCGTATGGAAGTCAATCCTCTTGATTGGCGACCAGTATTCGGTCCGGTGATGAAGGCAAGCTCGGTTTTTGCTTCCATAGACATGCCTCCCCAAAACATTATTGATCCACCGCCATAGGCGACACGTTCCGTTATGCAGCATTGGGCAAATCGCTCTCCCGATCTTCTATACACCTTCCCCCGTCCGTCGTTGCCATGCAAGCACATCCTGCACTCATCAGAGAACAGGACTGCACTCCACTGCTCTTCGGTCCAATTCAAATGGTCTCGAGCGAACTGAAGGCGGGCTTCTCGGTGGGCTGGGGTCAATTTCGGCCCGTTTGCTGGCCTGTGTGCAGTCAGGCCACCTTCTCTCAATCGTCTTCTGACTGTCCACCGGCTAACTTCTACTTCACGAACTTCTTGAAGTCGTTGGCCCAGTTGAACTGCGTTCAAACGACGATTTCTTAAAGATGTCGTTATAAGAAAGCGGTTATCACGCTCTGTTGTAGCACGGGGACGGCCCGATCCTTGTCGCCGTTGGTAGCCACCAGTCTCTTGATACCTCTGGTATACACGCCGAACGGTGATTCGGCTCAAACTCAATTGTCGAGCCACTTGACTTTGCTTAAGCCCCGATTCAACAAGGGCAACCACTTGAGCGGCTACTTCTGGTGTAGTATCCATTTTCGTGTTCCGTTTGAAGCCAATATCAATAGAGAACCTTTCACACTGTACGTTGGTATGCAAATGATGACCATTCGACTCGCTTGTCTTCTCACGCGCCGGCGAAGCCGGCGTGGGGGAGGCAGTTTCAGGCTTTTGCCTTTTCCTGCGGATATCATCCGCCCTCGCCTACTGACAAGGGGTCATTTGGGTGGCCCTTTCTGGGCCTACGGGTTGCCGTTCTCCTGTGGAGTCTGGCTGCCTACGGCTGGTTCTCTGGGTGTTCTGTGCTTGCCTTCTCGGTTCGCTTCCGCTGTCCTCGTTAGCCGGGACTTGGCTGGTTGAGGTCTCTGGGCGGTCGGAATTGGCTTTTGCTACCTGAGCTGTGCTGGTTATTGCCGGTTCTACGTCTTCGCGGACTAGTTCTCTGGCGTATGGGAAGAAGTGATTTGCGAGCTCGAACTGAGGGGCCAGGTTCTGGAGCTGCGCGTGGTGGGAGGTGTCACTGCGAGAGAACATAGTCTTGGTGAGACGGCTGATGAACTCCTCCAGTGTTGCTACCTTCAGATCTCTTCTGACCGTTGTGTTGCGGACATATCTTGGAGCCCCTACGATGGTGCGGAGCGTCAGGTTCTCTTGTGATGCCAGTTTTTTCCTCTGGCGCTCCGAGGTGAGGGCGTACCACGCAGGGGCTGCGTAGGTCAGTCTTGGCCTTATGTATGTGTAATATAAGGCGATCTTGGTCTTTAGCGGTAGGAGAGGAGCCGTCAGTGTTGGCTTCAGCACAGCTCTTGCTGCTTTCGCGGAGTTGCAGGCGTTTTTGACCTGTTTAACCATAGTTAGGGATCGGTCTATGACTACCCCCAGATACTTGGCAGAGACCGACCAATTGATTGGTTGGTTTTGCAGAACCAGTCGGGAGAGGTACTGTGTGCGTCTGCGGGTGAAGGCTACCGCTTGTGTTTTGCCGACGTTCACGGATAGCCTCCACTTGTGCAACCACTCTGGTAGGTCGTCCAGCACTCTCTGCATTTTCTTCTGGGCGTGGGTGGGTGACATGGAGGTCGTTAGGTACGCCGCGTCGTCCGCGTACAGGGCCAGGAGTGCGCCTTCTTGGCATGGAATGTCGTCGGTGTACCACGAGTAGCATATGGGTGATAGGCAGCTTCCCTGTGGTACCCCTGCGAGTATCGGCCGTTCTGTGGACAGGTGGTCTACTACTCTCGCCCGAATCTTTCGCCCCTGGAGGAAAGAGTCAAGCGTCTTTACCAGCCTTGTTGGTGCTCCCGACGCTATAAGCTTGTAGATCAGCCCCGCGTGCCAGACCCGGTCGAAGGCCTTTTCCATGTCTAGGAATACTGCGATGACGTGCTCCTTCTTGTTTTTCGCAGTTGTGATATGGTGCAGTACCCTAGTGAGCTGTAGAGTGGTACTGTGCTCTGACCGGAATCCAAATTGCTCTGGGCGGGGCGCGATGTGTGGAAGCAGGTGGGGGATCAAGAGTTTCTCTAGTAGTTTAGACGTGGCTGAGAGTAGCGTTATGGGCCGGTAACTTTCGGGTCTTAGAATATTCTTCCCTTGTTTGGGAAGCATGATCACATTCCCAGCTCTCCAGGTGGTTGGGAAGTGCATGGTCCTCAGGATCCCGTTAAAAAGGCGTGTCATGGCGGCAACAGTTTTAGGTGGGAGGTGGCGGAGCATGGCATTCGTGATGCCGTCTGGCCCTGGGGCTTTCCTGGGTTTTGCCCGCCTTATAGCCTTTTGCACCTGTCCAGGTGACCAGAAGACTGGCGAGTCCTCGTTTGCTGGAGCTGGCCTATCCCTGAAATCCTTGACAACCGCCTCTACCATCTCGGTGTGTTCCAGGTTCACTGCAGGGTTTGGTTGGAACTGACGCTCCAGGTGGTCGGCGAATATCTCCGCACGGTCTTCAGTTCTGTACCTGAGTGTACCGTCGCTGTGGGTGAGAGGGTGGACTGGGGATGGGGCGTTTTTCAGTTGTCGGCAGATTTTGTGGAGGGACTGCCAGTCTTCGGAGGCTTCCAGGATTCTTTGTTCCCATCTTCGGGAGTTGTCGCTGCTGATCTCCGCCTTTACCTCATCGCATATTGCGTTCAGGCGGGTCTTTAGAGCTGGGTCTCTAGTGCGTTGCCATATCTTCCTCAGACGTCTTTTCTCTGACAAGAGTTTTGCAATGGCTGGAGGAGTTTGGCCGTACCGTCTGGTGGTTCCGCCGTCTTGCCGGGCCGTTTCCATCGCCTTCTGCATGCTGTCTTGCAATTCGAGGGTTAGGAGTTCGACCTCTTCTGGGCTAGAGACTGGACGGGTGGGTGTTTGGCTCTCCATGTAAGCCGTGAAAGCAGCCCAGTTCGTTCTGGTGAGTTTTGGGGCTGGAGGAAGTGGTGTTGGGTGGTTTTCTAGGACCATGAGTATGGGTTGGTGGTCCGACTGCACCTCGTCAGCTAGCACCTCTAGATGGGGGGCGGAGATGAGTCCTAAGTGGACGGCCAGGTCGATGACGTCGGGCATCTGGTTTGGGTTCCCGGGGTAGTGGGTGGGAGAGTCCGGACCCGTGACTTCTAGACCGTTTGCTTCTGCGTATCTGAGGAGAGTAGTACCTGATCGGTTGGAGGCATTGGAGTTCCAGGCCGGGTTTTTGCAGTTCCAGTCTCCTGAAGCTATGGTACTCCTGATTTCGAAGATCTTTTTGAGGTCACTGGTGTCAAGCTCCACCTGGGGAGGTTTGTAGACCGCGAACAATCTGGTTGGGGTTGGGTAAGTGCCTACCTCGATGCCTAGAGCTGACATGGATTGGAGCTGGACTTCTTGGAGCGGTTGGTGGATGAGGCGTCTTTTGACCAGTACCATGAGGCCTCGGTACGCTCTTCCTGCTTCTGAACGCTCGTCTCGGCGGTAGATGTGGTACCCGGGGAACTTGGGTTTGTCGGCAGGTCCTAGAAGGGTCTCATTTATGAGTGCCACTTGGATGTCCTGTTCTTGTAGCAGGGGTTTGAGGAGAGTGGCCTTCCTTTTAAGGCCGTTGGCGTTCCAGAATAGGACCCTTAGCGCAGCTGGAGCTCCACCAGCTTCCCTATCCCGTTGAGGATCAGCTGGATAGGGCTCGTTCCCGCTCGGAGCGCCATCAGGACATCGTACAGCAGTTGAATTGTGAAGTCCAGGACCTGGTTGGAGGTTTGGTCCTGGAATTGGGTTAGGGGGGGAGGAAGTGCGGGCAAGTGCGGAGGTTGTAGCAGCTGCTGTGGTTGGGTAGGGTGTCGCATCTCTGGAGGGTGTTGTTGGTGAAGATGCGTTGGGGGCAATGGAAGGTGAGGGCGGTTTTGGCTGGCCCGGGGGTGTACCCAGGTTGGTGCAGCGGGGGCCGGTTGGCTCGCGGGGGCCGGTTGGCTCGCGGGGGCCGGTTGGCTCGCTGCAGGCGGGCCCCTCCGGGGGACCTGGATCTGTGGGGCATCTGTCTCCGTGTCCGTGTATTGGGCCGTCGTCATTCTCACCTTCTTCTTTTTCTTCTTCGGGAGGCGACTGGACCTTGGCGTCGGGATGTTTGCTGGGGCCATCAGGGAGGTGCCGTATTCCAGCTGGGCTGCTTGTGGTGGCGGTGGTGGGGCCAAGGGCTGTGTGGCTGCGGTTGTGTCTGCCGGTGTGGCCTCTGGGGGTGGTGGAACTGGTGCTGGTGCAGTGGTCTTGCGTAGGTTGGGCTTTGAGTAGGCGGTTGAGCCTGCTCTTTTGTTCCTTGCCTCTTGCTTGAAGACCTGGCAGCTGGTGCTGTTCGCAGTGTGGGGGCCCTTGCAGTTGGCACACGTTGGTGGTTCCTCCCGGCTCCGCGTGCACTCCCCTGCGTGGTGCGAGCCACCACACCGTACGCAGGCCAGGGGGCGGTGACAATTATGGCTGGAGTGTCTGAAGCCCTGGCAGCGGTGGCACTGAGCTGGACCTTTTTTGCCCCTCCAGCTCTCGATGGTGACTCCTGGCATGTTGAGGACCTCGTCCACATTGTAAAGGGCCGGCAGTAGGTCCGGGGAGGGCTTGAAAATTCCGAAGAATATGCACCCTGGCCGGCCCTTGCTGGCCCTAATAGGTCGGATGAGTTCCGCTTCAAAGCCCTTCGTGCGGAAATCCTCAATGATGTCATCTGGGGAGGTGTCGGCAGGGATGCCCCTTATCGCCACTTTAACCTGCCTGTCTTCCGGAAGCGAATAGGAGAACCATACTAGCCCCTCCTGAATTGACAGGTAGTTCTGTATGGCCCTGTATTCCTCTGCCGATTCAGGAGAGAAGCGGACCCCCTTTCCGAAGGGTCTTGCGTTTGGGGCGTGGCCTATGAGATCTTTGATGGCCCTGAAGTGCTGCGCCCAGTTCGGCATCACTTCTACCACTAGCGGTGGGTATCGGGACCTTCTCGTCTCGCTAGGGCGGGCGGGGTCTGCGCTTTGGGCGGGCTCGTCTGGGCGGGCAGGTTGTGTTGGGCGGGCGGGTAGCATAGGGCGGGGCTTACCTGGACGGTCCGTCTCCCTTGGGTGGTTCGCCTCTGCTAAGGGGATAGTCCCCGTGGGGCCGGCGGTGGCTGCTGGGCGGGCGGGTTGTGAGCTACCTGGGCTACCTGCTGGTTTAGGTGGTGTTGCCGCGAGCGATGCGTACGTCGTAGAAGATGTAGACGCTGGCGATGTGGTGGTTTGCGGTCTGTCTTCGTGAATGGGCGTGGCTCGCTGGGAGGGCGGCGCCCAGGTATCTTCGGCCGCCCAGCGCTTTGCCTCTTCGGCGGGCGGCGAGGTTTCCTCCCTTTTCTTTTTCGAGCCATGGGCTGTTGGTGGCGGTGGGAGTTCGGGTGTGGGCACATTTAGCGCCTGTTCCTTGAGGAACCTTTCCCTTTTGTTCAAGGCCGCTTTTATGGTCCTCATCAGGTCTGGGGTGAGGAACTCCTTGTCCTCTTTTAGGAGGCTTGCTATTCTGCATAGGTCTCTGTTGTGGCCCTCTTGAATAGCGAGGACCATACTTGGTTGTATGCTAGGGACTTGTGCGTACTTAGCTGAGGCGGGGGGGGCGGGGGGCGGCATCACAGCCGTCTCGGGCTTTTTGTCCGCTACGGGACGGGTCCTCTTTGTCTGCTTCTTCCTCTTTGCCTCGAAAAAATCGGCGGCGTGTTTTCTCAGATGGTCTATGTTTCGGGAGGACGATCTTTCGCTGTCCGTGCTGGCGGCGCGGCTTGATGCCGCTGAGGATTCCGAAGTGGATTCTCTACAAGAAGTCCGACCGTCACGGGCGGGCTTTCTTGTAGAGGTGCCAGTCAATTGGCTGGGCTGGGTTTGGGCGGCAGGTTCTTGGGCGGTTTCCGGCGCGCGACCGATCGGGTTCGGGGCGGGGTCCGGCGGGACCCGCTTCCTTCCCCCGGCGCTATCACTGTCACCGGCACTCATCTCACCGCACGTAACACTTCCACTGCACTTCACAATAACGCGTCGCGAGCGAAAGCGCGATTCGCGCGGAGGCCGAGCTCGGCAAACGTTTTCAATAAAACGTTGCCGAGGTCGAAAAGGTAGGAACGGTCCGTGCGCGCGTGTACTCGAGCGGAACTCGTGGCCACTCCATGATGACCATTCCCTCAATATGCACTCTTTTATACCTGCGATAAATCCCGCCGCCGGCCTTACCTGGATCGAGCGACATAAGGGGGTCTATTGTTTTGTTGCTAATGAGTTGTTTTTAAAGGTAAATGTCAACCCTTTATCAGTTCTGCGAATGCCTAGATTATGCACTTTAATTTAATTTGATTTTAATTTGCTGTAAGCTTCAAATAAAAAAAAAAATTAACTTTTAAGTAAAAATGTGCGGATGTGCGATTTTATTGCTCTCAAGTGTAGGTACTATAATATAACCTAGTTATTTGAAATGAGGTTGAAACCTAAACAAATAAACCTCGAAATGTCCTGCACGATCATTTATTTGAAAGTAAATCGTGTAGACGCACAGAAAGCGGCGATCCGGACGCGACCGGTCAAAAGGCGTTCATATCCGGTCAACCCGGGCATGTTTTATGGCTTGGTTACACTCACCGATTTATTGGAAACAGCTCTTATGGAACCGTATTATTTGTGCTGGTATTATGCGATTTTTACAGCACTAGTGAACTGAAATACAGGTTTCTTGAACTTATCAGGCGCCAGTATCTCACAGAGTAAGTAAACTAGAGTTAAAAGGGCATTCACAAGTAAACCAGAAATTCTACGGTTACCTCGTCCAAATTCTATGTCTATTAGAGTATATCTAGACATTTATCAAAATTTTGTGAGCAATAATAATAAATAAATAATGCTGGACACTTCACACAGCAATATTTAGCCCCAAGCTAAGGAGAGCTTGTGATACGGGGTACTAGATAACTGATAAATACAATACAATACACTACATAGATAGTTATTTTTTTATTATACATAGAAAAACGTCCAGAACCTCCTGAAGAAATATCTGCAGATCGTACAAACATTTGTCCCGAGGCGGGAATCGAACCCGCAACCTCCTGCGTCGCAGTTCGCCCGCTGCGCCACAGAGGTCGCCAACTGAATCGAACAAGTATATTGCATTAGCCTCTGTGAGAGAAAATAAATGATTTATTAATCATTATTCAATTATTTTAGAGGTTAATCCGGGTGTAATATTTAGGGTTGATACGTGACGAATTTTCGGTTTATTCTTGCTTCTTTGTTGTTGTAAGACCGCCTTGTAAAATACCTATGTTCAAAGCAATGCATTTTTATTGTAACTAAGACTTGTTGTTAAAAAGCGAGAAGAAAATTGATAAAAAGGCACAGAACTATGGAAGGGGACTGTGGGAGGGAGGCTTTTGCTCCGGAGTATTAAGAAAATGCGGGCTAAATTATAAAATACGCATTCAAAAAATTTGGTCTAAATATTTTGCAATTCAATTGTAAGCAAGTATCCAACATAAGTATGCTTATCTAATCGATGGTAAGAGGCCCGACGGTATGACACTAGTCCCATGGGAGTTGGGGAGGCCAATTGTGTGGGACGCTACATGCGTCGAAACACTTGCGCCTTCCCATCTTCCGAGGACATCCGTGAGGGCAGGCGCGGCGGCAGATTTGGCCGAAGATCTCAAGAGGTGCAAATATGCAGGTCTCAACAGAGCCTACACATTTGCTCCTCTTGAAGTCGAGACCCTAGGTCCGTGGGGTACCGAGGCTCGGGTTTTAAAAAAATATCTGAGTTTCTGGTCGAAGCGACGCGTGACCCGAGAGCTGGTCAGTATCTGGCACAGCGCATCAGTATTGCGTCTTGGGGACGCTTCCGACTGGTATTGATAAGGATCAGTTGAGCTACCTGTAGATTGATTACAACAGTCTGCAGTTAGCTCAATTGTTTCAATTGTAAATACTAGTCCTAATTTATTTCTATTATTTGATTGTACCTAAATTTCTTTGTGAATAAAAGCTACTAATTGTCAAACATAAGTATGCTTTGATAATATTTATTCTGTACTATATTGGTGGTAATGGAACGGTACATGAAGGTACCATTCCATTATTATATATACGTAACGTATATTACATTTTTATCAGATATAGTTAGATACGGCATCGTTGGTTGGTCTTATAACATAATGTGTACCTACGCTCAAAACCTTGAAAAGGTTGTAGTGGTAATTTAGACTTTAGACTTTAGGAGCAGCGAGCCCAATAATAAACCTTTAGATTTTGAATCATTGAATAGCGTCTACGTTCCGGCCAAAACGATGGAACTTTATAGCGGTATCACATACTTAATACCGGTATTAGAAAGGGTTGAACCGGTATTTTATACATTTTTATGCCCGTTGCCTGTCGAATACTCCTAAATAGTCCAGTTTGTGTACAAATGGTGCGAAATTTCTTTATGTTTGAACCTTTTTGTGTGTTTTGTGGTTATTCTTCGCCTGTTTATTGGGTATGGCTATTCAAATGGCAGTGTTTTATTTTTAGGGTAAGTTTTAGGTCAGTTGAAATGAAAATTGAGAGTTCCAGTGAAGGTATAAAACTTAAAAAGTATAATCTAGCTTGGACAAGCAGCGTCTGAGAAGCTCCGTTCTGTCTCAAAGCAAAAATTTTGGACCAGTGGTGTTTTGCACATGATGGCATTATTTAAACATAGAAACGTGGTTTCTTACCTGTGGGCCTCTTATAAAGGCTAAATGTCACAGAAATCGCTCTACTCATACCTATACTGGGATCTACGGAAGGGGTATGACAAAACACACGTTTTGCTAAAAAAAAATAAGAAAAATTATTAGTGAAATATTTTGAAATCACATCACACTAATATTATAAATGCAAAAGTTTGCATGGATGGATATTTGTTACCTCTTCACGCCAAAACTACTGAACGGATCGAGCTGAAATTTTGTATCCAGGTAATTCTAATCCTGGAATCAAACATAGGCTACTTTTTATCCCATAAATGAGTTCCAATGGGATAGAAATCATCTTTAAACGTTTCCATAGAAACAACGCGTGCGAAGCCGCGTAAGCTAGTGTTAAATAATCCAAGAAAGCGTGTATAAGAACAATAGTAGGAAAAAAGGAAACTTATAAAAAAAATACCTAGAGGTCCAGTATAACCCCTTTCAGCTTAGTAGACCTTTTCCGTAGCACCCTGTGTAGGTACAGATTCTAACCTACTAAAGCTCGCACACCTGGAGAGCACTGTAGCAGCACAACAAATTGGATTCAGATATGAGCTTTAAAAGGTTTAATTGGTAAAGTAAAGTATTATTTATTGCATTAAATACATGTGTATAAAGGTGGTTTAGGTATAAGCATGATTCAATTCATTCCTATCCTACTGTTACGTATGCAATGTCTGATTTACAATGTCATTCATGATGATTTAATTAATGAAAGTAAGGTAACATTGGAATAAAATAAAAAAGGATTTAGATGAGATTATCATTAAAAATTTCGTAAATCGGAGTAATAGGTACCTATTGAAGAATAAAATTGAACTTTTATTAAAATTTTATAAAAAAACGAATGTCAAGCTATAAAATCTTTGTCATTGAGATGATAGATGAGACAACTCGAGGGCCTCGTTTGAAGCTAATGGGAAACCATTTTGTAAAGTTAACGAGTTTAAGTTCATATATTTTAATGCACGTTTTTGTGCTGTTTGGTAGTGATATTAATAATAGAGCTTAAAGCACAACCTTAATGCACAGCCCTACTAACTATGTAACTAAACTAATTTTGATTCAAGGCCTTAGAAACTAGAACACAGCGCACACGCGTCATAAAACAATAATGGGTACTGTACTACGAACGAAGTCACGGGTAACATCTAGTATAAAGTTACTCGAGTCATAATCGAGCTCGTTCAACACACGACATCGTTTCTCGTTGAGTGTTGTCATAAGTTCCGCCGCTGGGGGGCGCTTCAGGGAATTATGGTTATTGTTTGTATTCTGTGGTAGTTATCACAAGGAAATTCGTAAAGCATGTACTGGTAAACCTAAACTTGGCACGTGTAGATAAAAAAGCCAGATGCTGGACGACCTAGCCTCAGCCTCGCGACGCATTGGTCTTGGCATGAATTGGGACATAACCAAAGTCATGATCAATGGCCTCATTGATCCGGGACCAGCAACCTTCTCGAAATTGTTTCCGAGTATACTTACCTTGGGCAAATTCTGCAGTTAGGTAAAAATATTTTTCAGAAGGAGGCCAAGAGAAGGATCCAGCTAGGCTGGGCAGCGTTTGGAAAACTACGTCGAGTCTTCTCGTCATGCATACCTACCGCAATGCTTGAAAACTAAAGTTTTCAAGCATTGCGTCCTACCCGTCAAGAATTACGGAGCTGTGACGTGGACACTCACGGTAGGCTTGGTCAAATCTTTATTTCCGTATCTATTTAGGATAAAAATATTAAAGTAGGAACATTTTATTCAACATTACAACAAATTTACACTTGTATCAATTTTCTAAAAATCTAACACTTCACCAGAAGGCAGAGTGCCTAGAATGCTGGCAGTATTGCCACGTTCAATCGCAAAACTAATTCAATTTCTAGTATAGTTCTATAAATTTTAGATAACTAGCTTCTGCTCGCGGCTTCATACGCCATTTATTTGGAATAAAAAGTAGCTTTTACGTTATTGGATTCATCTTAATGTAATCCAGATCTTAATTTGAGCAGAATTTACACCCGATCCATTCAGTAGTTCTGGAGTTGTCTTCGGCCAAACATCTTCACGACAACGGTACAAACTTCCGCATTCATAATACACTAGCTTTTGCCCGCGGCTTTCCACTCGCTTTTATTATCACACTTATATTATAAATGCGAAAGTTTGGATGGATGGATGGATGGATGTTTGCTTCCTCTTCACGCCAAAACTACTGAATGGATCAGGCTGAAATTTTGCATACAGGTAGGTCTAACCCTGAAATCAAACATAGGCGACTTTTTATCCCACAAATCAGTTCCCGTGGGATAGAAATAACCTCAAAACGTTTCCATAGAAACAACGCGTCTGAAGCCGCGGACAGAAGCTAGTAATATATATATAATAATAATAAATAATAAAATTTCTTTATTTCAGATTTCATACATAGGTCCATAGATTACATTAAACTGTCAACTAGTTCCTTAATTTAATAAAAACCTTAATTTACAGAAAAAATAGTCAAATTGAAACACAACAACACAATTAATGGTTTAAAACAAGAAAAAAAAATACCCTTATACACAAAAAAATAATATTTACAATAATTTTTATACAATATTTATGCCCGTCCCCGGAATACCAGTATATATAATACCTTCTCTGCTAGAATTTCATTGAGATCTATTCAGCCACTTAGGCATGACAAGCTAACAGACAGACAGAGTGACTTCCGAATTAATAATATTACTATGGATATTATGTCAGTAGGTTAGGATTTTTATAAGGCCCTAGTATTTTTGGTAACGACAGTACTTTACCAAAATTACTTTCAAAGAACATTATGAGGGTGCCTACAATTTGTTTCAAAGTCGCAAATGTGATCTCACGTGATACTAATGCCATGCAAAATTATGCCATTGGGCCGCGAGTTTTTGCACAACACTTTTCTTATGAATAAAATTACGTTCTTATTCCTATGCGTGTTATAAAGTTAAACCGTAAAAAACCCTAATTTATTCTACGGTTAAAAATATGCATATGAGTTATTGTGCTGTTCTGTCAAAAAGGCACTGAATTTTTGTTAAAGTTTAAACTTTAGTAAACTTAATAAACACGCTTCTTAATCTATTCTATCTGGTAATAACCTATTTTATCAAGCACCCAATGCTGGGTATATGTCTCCTTTCTATGACGCCGTTCTGTCTGGTCCATGGCATTCTAGACGTTTGTTACCTCATCACGACAAAACTACTGAAAGGATCGGGCTGAAATTTTGCATGGATGTATTTTATAACATTTTTTTTATCACAAACGAGTACAAAGCCGCATGCAGGTTGTAGTAACGCGGTAGTTGACAATAAAATCAAAATTTCAGCTTCATAGATTTGCTTCATAGATTGATTAATTTCTGGTAACCTAACCTAAAGGAAGGAAACGAGTTTACCTGCTTCAAGGATCCTTGGCAGAGTTTGGCAAACTAATAACCCACCAGATTTACAGCAAGTACGCTTGCTGTGCAGCTTATGAATTATTAAGCAGTTGCGCTAGTTTCTTACATGGAATACAGAAGTTGGTAAATGAGTGAAAGAACTTTGGCACTCAATCCTTCATGAATTTGATTTTTTTACATAGATTTTACAGAAATGGTTATTAAATGAATAAAAAAAACAATTGCATCATTATAGTCGTCACGAAAACTAAATTATTTGCGTGTGTGGAACAGCTCAGACTTTAGATTTGGTAAAAAATCTGAGTTTATAAACTACCGGAAACCTTTCGGAATTTTCTCGTAACCTTCGCTGACCTCGCACGATAATCTGCCTAAGCATACTCAATCACCTGCTACTAATCGTCTAAAAGCAACCTCCGACCATAAACAAACCGGACCCACCGATAAATTCGACGCCCAAGCCTTACGGTAGTTAATTTTTAATTCGGCCGTCTTCGCAGGTCCGCTCGCTTCGGCGGTCGATGCTAGACTGATGGTTTTCGGGCGCGCTACCGACCGCGCTGCTTAGTTATTGCGACTACCCTCATTTATTTAGTTCGTGTTTTAAATTAGTGGTTCCGATCGGTGTTAAATTGTTTATTTTATTATAAGGTTAAATCTAGAGTTGGTTTTATTGACTTGTTTTATATGAGGTTTACTTTTCGAAAGTTTATAACAGTGGCCTCTGATGTATATATTGGCGCATAAATGATTTTGGTTCACTTTTCACGTCTTGCTTCGGGACAAATTCAGTATTATTGTTATTAAGTACATTTATAAGGTACTGTTTGATACCATCACATCGAATAGCGTAATTTGACCACAAAGCAGATTTTTTTCGGGTCCTCTAAATTCGACAGAGATACAAAATTCAGGATTACATCCAAAAACGCTGATGCTATAACCTAACAAGTCCTAAGTAAATACTGACGATACAAATCCACTTTCAACAATGAATATCGTACAAACTAGTAACCCCTCGTATTACGGAACTTGCTCACGTATCGGCAAAAATTCGCCTTTCTCAGATCAACAAGAGATCGGCTGGAAATCATCGGAGCGAAAAAACACCGGATTCTGTGGTTATGAGGCGGCACAAGTGACGAGCTCCGTACCGTATCTTATGGTTTTAAACCCCTGACGCAAAAAGAGAGGGGTGTTTTAAGTTTAACGTGTCTGTCTGTGTATCTGTCTGTGGTATCGTAGCTCGATCGCTCATAGATAATTTTATCCCATGTGTTCATGAAAATCTGTCGGGGGGTTTTTGATTTTTTTATTTTGTTCTTGAATAAGTTAGGTTCTGGAAAATTCCTATAAGTACTTATGGAAAACGTTTTGGTAGGTAAACATGGTAATTACTGAATCAAAATAGTTTCACTGATTGAATAGTACATACGGCTTAATTTCTACAGCATTAGAAAATTTTGGACCAAGACTAAAAATTCTAATATCGCTGGATCTAGAAGTAGTAGAGAGTTGTGGATAAACTTCCCTTCCTTCCTTATTATTAAAATTTTTATATTATTATGATTATGAAGTATCATGCTTTCGTCTACCCATCCCCCTTGCTCCTCCACAGAGATAAACAATGAATGGTAGAAATTCGTAGCACCTGCTACGATGCTACGACATCCTCATACCAAAAAAAAGATTCCAACACGCATCCGCTTTTTAAAAATAATATATTTTAGTAGGTATTAATTTCATCCCATTAAACAAGGTTATTGGTAATTCAAAATGATTTGTTTCATTTTAAAACTTCAAATATTTCACAAATAAGTAATACCTACAATTAGTGTTATTTAAGTACCTCACATAATAAATTAATTACCTAGCTTAAACGCTCTCAACTTGTAACTTGAGCCCAATTGGCACCAATTCTCATCACGTCTCCGAAGGTATCCCGGTCAAAAAGTTAAGTCGTGCGTTACTCGAGGCGAACATCCCTTTGAGAAATCATGGCTTTTTACTTACGCACCTCGCTGAGGGGTGGAATTTGCGACTGTTTGACTGTTTGCAGTGTGGATTAGGTAAGGGATGGTTATGTTATTGTTGGTTTTAACTAGCTCAGTTTTGGAGAAGTGACTAAAAGGTTGCGAGATGAAAAGGCTGCCACATGTGAAGTAGCGTTGTTTTCATAGGTTATAGGGTTATAGTTGCAGTGACAGTTTATTTATTGGCTGGGAGCAAATACTTTTAAGAATAAAGAATACAATAAATTTACTTGTGCAATCAGACCTTTGTAGGTATGATTGCACAAATAAATCTATTTGTAATCAGACCTTTGTAGGTCTGATTGCACAAATAAATCTATTTGATTTTTCCCTACATATCCTTTCTTCACTTTAAAACAAAATAAAAATACGTATAATGTAAGCCCGAAGGCACAAAATGACCTCTGCCTCACAGCATGCCTAGCCAAGCAAGCTAGCAACCAACGCTGGTCTTTTGTCAAAGCCATTTTGTTGGCATTTTGCTTTTGATACAAGATTAGCAGTCGGTGATCCATACGCTGACTAACTGATGATGAATGATTAAATATCTTTTCGAATATTTCTTTCTCTTTGTATTTTTGTATTTGTATTTATTTATTTAGCAACTAACACGATTATATTAACCAATTGCGACGCAGGAGATTGCGAGTTCGATCCCCGCCTCGGAACAAATTTGTGTACGAACTGCAGAAATTTGTTCCGTTGGTCTGGGTGTTTTCTATGTATAATAAAAATATCTATCTATGTAATGTATTGTATTAAGTATATCAGTTATCTAGTACCCATAACACAAGCTCTGCTTAGCTTGGGGCTAGATAATGCTGTGTTAATTGTCCAGCATTATTTATTTTATTTAAATTACATTAGTTACATAGATTGTCTTGTCGAATTGACGTTGACAAGAGATTTGATCATTGATTAGTTAATCACTAATCAGAGATGATCAGCGTACGATCAACTCTGGTTGTTACCTCTGATTATCTGACAATTAGATTTTTAAATCAAACTCGTTGATATTTGTCGCAAAAAGGTTTTCTCACTCCCAACCAGATCAGGGGAGTACCGCTACCGCACAACACAAAATGTGCATTGAAATATGGGTTTTAACTTGTAACATTTAGATGCATTTTATATTAACGGCCCCATGTGATAGAAAGCTCGGTGGCCACTCGTTTGTAACTTGTGGGAAGCCATTTTGAAAGATTAAGAGTTTCAGCCCGTATTTGGAAACACATTTTTGTGCTGTGCTGTAGAGGCGTTGGATTAATGTGCTCAGAGCTACGCTATCAGCAAATTATAAAATTAAAAAATCCATAAAAATAATTTATTGGACACAATTACAGTGTTTCAGTTTAATTTTGAATCCGTAGGGTCCTAAACTAGCCTTGGCTGTATTTCAGGATCCAGGGCTTCTCCTTTTGAAGTTTTACACACAAGAAAATAATAACTAAGAATTAAATTAAAGTGAGAATAAAAACCTTCTATTAAGATAGTCAGGAAAATGTACGAAACATAATGTGAATTATACAGTAATAAATTAAATTTAACAATTAGCATTCTAGCTTATACAACAATTTTATTAAAAAACATATCTAAATTGAAAACTTTGGTAGTCCGCAAAAAATCGGAAAAATATAGGTTATAATTGTCTATGGGAAATTCAAAAACTTGTCTCGACATACAATTCCATCGACAATAGACTCTAACGTTATACTTTTACAACCCAGTGTTCCAACTTCAAAACATAGTCGTATTCGTACATTCCCCCGGCCCCAATAGAAGCATTCAATGTACTCCGTCGGAAAATTGGACGTAATCTGTATCAGGCCGTTTCGTTGAAAAACGGCCGTGGTACCATACTAACTGCTGCGCGGCTGTGGCGCAATCGACGCCCTTGCTTTGTTAGGTACTGTTTTCTTTCAAAGAGTTGTGATTAGAACAGATAGGAATGTAGTAGCTTTTTTTAAACATAATATAAGTGCTAAAATCATTTACAACGGGATATTACCAAGATTTGAGTTTTGAGCTTTTCCAATATACATATAGAGGTAACGTTCGTAGCCTAAGACAAAAAAATGAGGGTAGATCGATATATCTGCCAACAAAAACTATGATGGATTGAAAAGTAATATCTAAGTGCTGCTCGAATATTACAGATGATAAATGTTTTTTAGTTTATTCGGCTCATGAAATATCTCAGGAAATAGGTTTTCTGCTGCTCTTTTCCGGCCAATTACAATCTAGGTCTCCATATAACAAGAGTGACTTCTAGACCTTCGTGATACACCGTCGGCCACATCGTCACTTTCCATCAGGGATACGAAAGGTACAAGGAAAAAGGTACTCTACAACTCTGAAATTATGAAAATGTAGCAACACTAATCGCTAAGACTATAAGCTAATTTTCATAAAGGTTCTACTTGAAGCTTACCCATGCTATGCATGCCGTAAAAACATCAAGGGCTTATATAAAAAATCTGATAGAACCCTGATTTAAAACTCAGAATTCAAGTCGATTTGATTTAAAACTTCATTAGATTCAAAAATAATTCTGAGCTCCATTTGACTATTTATGAACTTATTTTGCAAGTCCAAAGAAATAAAGTAATTTATTTGATTTTTTTCAACCTTTCGGCACTAAGTAATCTTTGGAGAGTCCTCAGTGAGGACGTTGCAAAATGGTTAATATTCATGACAGTCTGTGGGCGAGTGAAATTGGTTCACATTTTTTATGTCTACCATACTTGCCACAGACGAGTGTATATCTCTTTTACTCGTTTTAAATAAATTATGTTTCATACTCACAGTAAAATATCTACCATATGAAACTTCCCCTTATAAAGAAATCGTTATGCACAATAAGTTATTTGAAATAATTAGGTCTTTGAGCACAATTTGGCCCGAGCACAAGGTTGTTTTTTTATTCTCATCGAAAGCTATGTCGTTTGGCACAACCGAACTCTGTATCGTTTAAATATTTTGATAAGAGAGATTTATAGTTATTACCACTGTAGGTATGCCATCTAGAACCAGAGTAAGATAAGTCAGTACTATTTAGATACGTATTTAAATGACAAGGCATGGTTGCAGGCCTCCCTGCCTGTCAAATTGGGAGGCTTAGATATATAATGCGTTTCAACTGTAGCAATACCAGCGTTCCTGTCTTCTGTCCACAGCACTAGTTGAAAAAAATGTAAACGTGCTCCAGATCTGCGGATCGTGCCCGTCTCCTGGCCGTTTCTAAATGAGAGTCAGAACATTAGTCGCAAGCATTTCCTTCATATAACACTGGCACTTTATTGGATCCCGTAACTTTCCTGATCAGTTGAGCTACCTGTAGATAGTTTGCAACAGTTACTTAAATGTTTCAATTGTAACTACTAGTTCTAATTTGTTTCTATTCTTTGATTGTTATTTTTTTTGTCAAGTAAGTACGATCTCGGAATAACAACGCTTCTTCAACCTGTGAGGGTTGAAGAAGAGACTCGATACCATAACAACCAAATTTAGTTTTTATTTTACTCTATATGTAGAGTAGGCGTAGATTCGTTCGGGATGTAATCTGTACAGGTCCTAACGGAAGACCAGCGCTGGATAGGTCTCTTACGGGAGCTGAGCCAGCATTATGCTGAGTTAGGGTGACAAATCAACATCGAGCTATGCTGCGCTGTACTGCGCTGTGCTATGTTTGGTCAACTCGCTCGTCTAATATTTTAATGAGGATACAAACAAACCATGCTGTGCTGCGCTGTGTGAGGCTACGCTCTGTTTAAAAACGCAGCAGTCTCGAGCGAGGCGCGCTACCCGCCGCCGTGCTGAGCCGCGCTGTACCGAACTGTGCTATGTTTTTTATGGAGCTCTATATTAAAAAAATCGTCTTCAGTGGCAATATTCTTTAGAAAATTAAATTCTCCGTATTTTTCACGTATGGTGTGCGGTAACAAGCTACCGTGACTGGACTCTTTTTAACGACAACATAACAAATAAAATATCCATATCCGCTTCTTCTTCACTTTCATCTTTATCGGATTCAAATAATGTCGTAATGTTTACGTTTTTTTGAAAATGAAGTAATTTTTGACGAGATAAATGACTACACGAGCTGCTGATTACTTTTAATACTGAGCTAAGCAAAGCGCAGCACAGCATGATGTTGATTGTTAAAAAAACGTAGCTTAAGAAACACAGCACAGCACAGCGCAGTACAGCGCAGCATAGCTCGATGTTGATTTGTCACCCTTAGGGCCTTTTTATAACAACTTTGTATATATAATACCTATCCCATAAATGTGTTTTTGTTTCTCAACTTGTTTTATTGTTGTTATAAATAAACGTCTTTCTTTCTTTCTTTCTTTCAAATCTTCATAAACAGGCAGAGGGTCGAGTCTATTTGATGTTTGTAACGAGACGTGATCTTATCGTCTCCTTTTGTATGGGATTTGCGTAGTTCCAAGTCCGCACGATAGAGGCGCAAACATCTCGGTCTTTTGCAGACCCACAGAAATATATATTTCTGTGCTCCCACCACTCCGGGTCAAACGCCACAAGATCCCGCCACTTCTTACGTGGCCGACCGGCCTTGTCGTCGCATCCCATTTCCTGGCTGCCAGGAGGGTGTAGCATGGGTCCATCCTGACGGTCTTCCTGATGGTCTTTTCCCCTACATCGGCACTGACTGTTAGTGAGCGTAGCATTATGTGGGGCACTCGGTCAATCCGTTTGAAGCCTAGTTGCCACGCTCCATCATCTACAAAATTTTGACAGCATTCTATATATGTATATTAAAAGTAATGGAAACCAACATTGGAAACGTTCCTGTCAATCGTCCTAGTTTCTCCAATCCATCTAAGGAACCAAACTGTACTTATAAGGGTCAAGCGCGATGCGATGACCCATTTCGTCCGGCCGTAATATCCGGCTTGTAGGAACAGGAAATTTCATCAAATCTCTAAGCGCTGTTTTGATAAGTCATATTGATGTTATTTATGATTACTATCGATATTCTGAGAGTAGTACGGCTCGGCAAACGTGACATGTGAAGCCGTTTGGACAGTCACTGTCCCACTAAAAGTATAGGTTGCGATTTTGGTGGACGATGTAGTAGAAACTGTGGCAGATGCGGGAGCGGACAATGGACATGGAAGCGAAACCGGAAACTGGGTTTAATTTTTGACAGTTTCTAGGAAAGTTTGACGCATGGCTTGTAAAATTTTCATTGAATAATTACACATTAAATTGGTTTCACTTTTGTAGCCGATTAGTATTAGTAGCCTCTGTATCTCTGATGAAAAACTAGTGATTTATAGCCTGACAGTTAGGCTAAGTAAATCGCTTCAATATGACAATGGTATCGCCACAGAATGACATCTTTTGGCATTCGTTTTGGCTTTTGACCCTCGTCTATACTGAGGTCTATACTACCCTAGAGTATTAGAGACGTGCGTCAAAAGTGTCAAGGTTTAAACATAAATCTAGACTTTCTTTCATCTAAGGATTCTACGTGATAATTCTGTGACGATGCTATCATCCTAAAGCAATTGGTCAGAATAATTGGGCCCAGGTTATATAAACGTCAGTTAAACCACGTCTCGGCAAGGTTCTTATTGGTTGTATTTGTCACTTTATGTAGAAAATCTCTGATGTCTTCCTAAAAGTCTTCAATCTTCCAGAATTCTTCATCATGTGCAAAGTAATACAGCCCGTAACGCCAGTCCATTCAATTTGAAATTATAAGCGAATGGCTTTTTACTTTATGACCATAATCCCTTGGGGTCTTGTCCACTGAATCCGCGTATAATGCTAAAATCCCTTCACCCTGGCTTACTCATACCATAATAATATAATAAATCTTTTTTTCTGGTCTTCTCTATGAGGTAGGGGCTTAGATATAAAAATCTAGGAAAAATCGCTATTTTGATGTTGTTTTCTTGCTTGTCTTAAAATTTAGAATATCACGAGAGCTCTTGCTAGATTTATTCCTAAATAGTTTCTGCCTGCGACTTCGCTGGAAATGGTCTATTTTAATAAAAGTAATTAAATTTATTTCCTTACAGCTGACCGCTCCATATAGCTTTTTATTGGAATACCACAGCTTTAGAGTCAAGCTTTTTAGTCAAAAACATCGAAGCCTATGTCGTCATCAAAATCTTCGGGCCTTTTTGGTAACATTAGCCCATAAAATCAAGAGAGATAGAGACAGAAACTTCATCAACAAACCTCTGTTTATTAAAGAAGATAGAAGTTAACAGTGATTAAGAATGTTATGGATCAGTTGACTTCTAGATTGTTATCAGCAGTCTGCAGTTAGGCTCAACTGTTTAAATTGTTAATACTAGTTTAATTCGACGACTGATGTGGCGCGGCGGGTGTATGTCCGTCTGCGACGCAAGAGGTTGCGGGTTCGATTCCCGCCTCGGGACAAATGCATGTACGATCTGCCGGTATTTGTTCCGAGTATCCTGGGTGTTTTCTTAATATACCTAATAAAATATTTATAAATTTGATGTACTTATTGTATTAAGTATTTTAGTAATCATTACACAAGCTCTGGTTAGCTTGGGGCTAGATTATGTTGAGAGAATTATAATGCTGGACAATTCACACAGCATTATCTAGCCCCAAGCTAAGCAGAGCTTGTGTTATGGGTACTAGATAACTGATATACTTAATACAATACACTACATATATAGATATTTTTTTATTATACACAGAAAACACCCAGACCAACGGAACAAATTTCTGCAGATCGTACATAAATTTGTTCCGAGGCGGGAATCGAACCCCACGGAGGTCGTCATTGTCCAGGATAATTTAATTTGTTCCTATTATTTAGGTGTATTTGAAAGAATAGTTACTACAGCGCTTTATTTATATTAGGTTACCCAGAATGTGTTTGAACTCTGACCATTGAATGGAACATCCCAACATTTGATGCAATATTTGCACTCCGGGGTTGGGCGAACAGTGTGTTTTATTTATTTTTGTAAAAACACCGGTTGTGTTTCGGTATTGGATATCACGAAACATTGGGACACGACATTTCAATCAATGGAATCGTACTAACGTCGAATCTAATGTAGGGTGGCCATAAGTGTTTGTAATAAAAACAAAAAATATTACTAATAGTAATATTTTTATTAGATGTACTAGTGTACTGGTAAATTTTTAAACTAGACCGCAGAACAGGAAAAAATACTAGATACTGATTATATTACCTTTAGGTAGAAGAAAGTGTAATAATTTTTTGATGTGTAAGCCAACTTTGCTTCTAAAGCGTACAAATCCAAGAAACTGTCTCGTATAGAACTGGGTGCATCAAAAACTGTGCATTTCCAAAACTGTACACATCTAGAAGAAGGCCTCTTACAAAGTGGTCACAGAACGCCGAAACGGTTTTTCAAAGTATTCACTAATTCACTAGCAGTATTTTATCCGTGGTTTCGCGAGACTTTCTAAAACACAACTCTTTCCCTACCCGTACACCACTTGAAGCAGATTTCCAATAGTTGGTAAGTAAATCGTTCACTAATTTTGTTATTTGAAAAAAGTCAAACATTGTGGTAAACAAGCGCTTATCTTGCTAGGTTCATATAGTCAATTTGGTTCAAATCAAAACCCCAATCTACTTGTTCCATGTAATAAACCTTTTTACTCCATGCTTTGTTTCTGTTTCTGTTTGTGACTAACCTAAAACAAATCTTTCCTCCCATCAACCTCCAGCTCCATGGCCACCCCACTTCATGTGATTCACGTATGCAAATTGTTCATCAGCTATTCAGTGTTTGGACATTCGTTATGCGCGTCCGGCGCTGGATGCTACGCGGATGCGTGCGCGACGTCGTCGATGAAAAGCTTTAGCGGGTTAGCCAATCAGATCTTGAGTAAATTACGGGATTGTAATTGTGACGTGATTGTGGCAACTTGCTATTGGTTACATTCGTTGCGTGTCTGGTGTTAGACGCTACGTAGATGCCTGCGCGATGTTGTCCGTTATTTAACAACTTCAAATCATTTTAGTAGTCATATTTGTCCTTTAGACGCGCATTGACCAATTCGCATAGTGACCAATGAAAATAACATCATGAATACGCAAAATGACAAATACGTATAATGACCAATACTTGAAATTACCAAATGACTAATACGCCAAATGATCAATACGTCAAATAACCAATAGGTACGCCATAGACCAATACATTCCTGAATCCTTCACAGCTTTCCAAATCATAAAGTACCCGAGCAGAACGCACCAAAAATTGTCTTGACTAGGTAAATTGTCAGACTCGGACAAATTGAAGAACCACTTGTCGTCTGTGAGTCTGACAAATAAGTCGAGATTTAAACAAGGAATCCAGTTCCTTCGACTCTTTCGGTGCATTCAGTTTGGAACATTGACTACATACTAGTAACTATACTTTTTTAGATGGTTGAAAATACTAAAAGAGGTGCGTCATGTTCCTACCAACATTCGAACACGTATGCACAACTTATAACACCCATGAACATTCCCAAATACGTAATAATATCCAGCCTTAGTAAATGTGTATTGTGATTGTTTAAAACGCCGTGCATTTAATTTAATTGTACCTATGTACAAATTTCTACTCAATGTCAGGTACTCTAGATTGTTTATTTTTTTTTTATGTATTGTTCGACATAATCCCGCTATCACATAATCGCTTTAACCTCTCGGTGACCAGATAACCGAGAGCAGCTTGCATAGTAATGCATAACAGCTAAATGCTGAATTTACTCCTTTTGTCTAAGTTATTAGTTTTAATTAAGTAGTATACGTATAGTTTAATTTTGTGTATCTTCTGAATTATAAAAAATAGAAAATCATTTATAGGCAATAAATGATTTTCTATTCTTCTTTTCTTCTATTCCTCTTTTCCCTGTCCCATAGAGCAAGCCCCACCAGTGCTCTCTGAAAACGGAATGTTTTATGTTGTATGCGTCCAAATCGCGGATGTAATCGTTTGATTGACATATTTTATTTACGGTTTAGTGAAATCCTATAATCCGATCCTGACATTGATGTGTAGCCTAGACAGGTGTAATTTCCAATTTTACAGACAAAATAAATAAATAATGCTGGAGAATTCACACATCATCATTTAGCTCCAAACTAAGCAGAGCTTGTCTTAGATAACTGATATACCTACGCAGCTATCTAATACATTGAAACTTACATATTTTTTTGTATAATACATAGAAAACACCCAGAACACCGAGAATAAATGCAGATCGTACAAACATTTTGGCGGGAGTCGAACCCGCACCTCCTGCGTCGCAGGCGTAAGCTCTGTCCAAGTTTTCCCGCCCGCATTTGTGTGGGACAATTTTTTTATTCCTAGTCGTCAACTAGGTCTCTGAAAAATTTCACTCCCATTCGTTCAGTACTTTTTGCGATGTCTAGTCGGTTGACTATGGTCTCGCCAAGCATAAACATCTCACAGATCAAAATCTGAAATTTTTGCCTTTTAATAATAACTAGATGCACCCCGCGGCTTAAGCCGCATGGAAATTTCAGAAATTTACTGCACTTAATTTCGTATTTTTTATAAAACTACCCCTAGAGGGTCCTAGGGGTAGTTTTATAAAAAAATACGAAATTCATTATTTATTTTATAGTTCATTTTCAAATCGAACCAAGGAATAATAATTTTCCATAGAAACTTTACCACTCTATTTAGCCTCCTCAAAGGTTAATTTTAAAAATTAGATTATCCTATCTGTTATTCTAGAATATAAACTATCTATTCACCAAATTTCATCTAAATCGGTCAAATAGTTACCGAGATACGTGGTAAGAAACATTCACCACAAACTTTCACATTTATATTATTACTCGTAGTAGGATAGGATACCGAAGCGTCAGAATTCAAAAATATCACTTTATTGTGTGTCAGCGTTTAATTTTATAATTTTATAATAAAACCTTTTCTAAGTGTGTATTTATGGAATTGTATTTATGGAAAAAAAAAGTTTTTGATTTGATTTGATAAAAGCTGTCAAGACTTTGATGGAAGATTATATATATGAGAGGCTATAATAGCTAGAGGATGGATAGCATCATCATGAACGTGCCAATCCGCCCCCATACACTAAACATCAAACAGTATAATACAAATTTTACTTTAAGCATAGCACTTTAAAGGTTACGATCTATTTTATAAGTTTTAACCCTCAAAACCAAGTGGTATTTAAATATAAAACCGGGTTATAAAAACCCATTCTCAAAAGACGGGTTTAACGTCATTTTAACGTTCATAAAATGCATCCAATATTCCAAGGCTACGTTCATTAGTTATTAATAAGGCTGCCCGCAAACTGCTCATTATTCCCAAGTACCCGCTGTCTTAACAATGAAGGTAGACGCGCATTGGGTATGGAGGCTAGTCTTTATTGGGTGTTTGGTTGCACTGGGTTGGGAGACTTTCTAGGGTTAAGTTACCTGGGACAACGGAATTTGCTTGTAAACTCATTAAAGTTTTTACCTTATGTTTTAACAAAAGATAGCTGGCTGGTTTTTTCTTACCAATACCATACCAACGTGGAGTGATAATTTTTAGTTAATATTTTCAAGTCTTTATTAGGTGTTTGGTTGCATTGGGTTGGGGGGCGTTTTAGGGTTAAGTAACCTGAACCTGGGACAGGGGATTTGTTTGTAAACTCATTAAGGTTTTGAGCTTCTGTTTTAACGAAAGATAGCTGGCTGGTTTTTTCTTACCTTTCTTAGACTATGCCAACGTGGAGTGACAATTTTCAGTTAATATTTTGAAGTTTTATCATTGTACCGAGCGTCTAGTCGAAGCAACGCGTGACCCGAGAGCTGGTGAGTATCAGGCGCAGCGCATCAGCATTGCCATACAGCGGGGAAATGTAGCAGCGTCTTGGAGACGCTTCCCACTGGTATTGATATGGATCAGTTGAGATAGTTCTAGACTGTTTGCAAAAATCTGTTAGTTCAACTGTTTCTGTAAGCTAATACTAGTTCTAATTTGTTTGTATTCCTTAATTGTAAGTTTCTTTGTTAAAATATCAAATTTAAATACTCCTATTTCAGATACCTAAGTAACCAAATTACTGGGGGCGTGCAGCAACTAGCAGCCCCCTGCAGAACAGACCTACCGAGCTGTTATCCGCAGTCGCATTCCCAGCGTATGGATTATTTCATTAACCCCCTTATGATAAAGCTGCTTACCAGAGGAGGCATGCCCAGCTGTGGACAAACATAAGCTGCGGATGTTTACTGTGGAATAGCCAAGTGTCCGCCTATCTTTAGGAATTAAGACTGCGCTTAATCTTAAGATTTCATGATTCGCCAAAGCACAGCTTAGAGCTAAGCCAGGCTTAAGAACAGGTGAAGCGGAGATTTATTAATTCATCGACTTAATCGAGTTTAGTTTTAACTTTAAAAAGGTTAGTTAATTTTTTCGACAACAATGTTAGTTCGTCAAAACTGATAATAATTTCTCCTATAGATCTGAGGAATGTTGCTATAAAAACTATCGTAGTTTGAGGAATTCATTACGGATATAACCGGGTTAACTACGATCCTTATTTGTGCTCGGAAAGATGCAGAACGCGCGCGTCTAACCGCACTCATCCTGAAGATGTCCCTCGTTAATGGATGAAACGTTGGTGTTCTTCCAACACAAATAAGGTTCGTAGATATTCTTAAATTCGATTAAATACCTCTCATAGAGTTTAGAACGATTTATAGAGTGAATCGTGATTGACTGTGATTGTGACATTTGCGCCGCTGCTATAAAATAATAGATTTTTTGTATTTTGCGTTCTAAAAGGCTAGCATATACAAAGTTTTACTACTGTGCCCATTGTAAGCCATAAAGATCAATAAATTCTTCCCGCGGCTTCGCCCGCGTATTTTCAATATCATAAGTGTGTGTTATCCATTGCTATTATGTAAGTCAGGCTCTGCTCTAAGCGTACCTACGCCAAATTTTATCTTGATCTGTTCAGTAGTTTTGGAAATCCTAGGTAACAAAAAAATTCAGATTTCACAAGCTTTCGGCTTTATAATATTAGTAGAAAGATTTTGGAGTCTACTGACATGTAAGTGATTTATTATTAAAATCAAGATAATCAAGTAATCAAACAGACTGCTACTTAAATTGCTTCTCAAACCTAGGAAATACAAAGATGCCTGTTTTAATTACACGTGTGACCAAACACTTTAACCTGAAATGACTACTTAAACTTCCAGCTCCGTACCCTAGGATGTAAAAACACTATTCACCTCAGTAAAGCACCAAATGCTCTTAAAATGATCAGCTCGGGCTTATTTTTGGTAAAAGCCCGCTAAAAGCTCTGCTTCCCTGCGGCCGGCTCGCTCTGACAAAGGCTGTGTTTAGCAAAATTACCTGGAAATTCTGATGTTTTCAGACATAGACCGTAGGCAGGTTGTATGGTACTGGCAGGTTTGTTCAGAATCGCATAATTCGAATAGGTAATATATCTAGGTCCTACCTACCGAGATTCCAATTATGAATTATTTCCAAGGGAAAAAACAATTGCCTACTTCAAATTGCCAGTGTTTTGTTTTCAAGCTTTGAGTAATAATGGCTCCTTCCCATCTCGTAACCATTTTAAAACAACTGAAGATTTTTTTTATTTTTATACAGTATCGTCGCGTTTGGAAACCTATTCTGTATAAAGGAGTATAGTGACCTTGAAAGATATAGCTATTTAACAGATCACGGAACCTATTGAATACCCACCCTACTTTAATTAAAAAAGCCGAAATTGTATGCAGATCTGAAAATATAACAAGTAGCACGGATTTTTTTCACATCGTCCATTTACCTCTTGGCAATGTAAATAAATGCGGCAATCTGAAGATAGGGTTCTATGGCGCTCCATAGCTGAACCCACATTATATCTGAACGAAAACTAACTAACAATAAAATCTAATTTAATTTAATCATGAATTACGACGATTCATTCGACTCTACGTTTCTCAGTTATCTCAGTTGATAAGCCCTAGATTCAGCTAAAACTTTTGTTGCCATTTATTTGGTGCAAGAACAAAACGCCAGCATCAACGCGACCATCAACACAGAATAATGGCGCACTCAAAACTTGTACGGAACCCAGAATTTATCCCCCAGTGGTAGAAAGAATTGTAGAAACTCGGGAAGCACGGAATTTTCTAGAAGCATTTGGATTTTTCTAGAAATATTCACGAGATACAAGGCTCATTTATAGTGAACGTGCCACTTTGAATATGGAGGTCGTGTTGTGGGATACGGAACCCTAAAAAGGTAAGGTTTATTGGCTGGCGGGAAATAGAGGCTTGATTTTAAGAGACGATGTTTGCTGAGCTACAGACGTTTTTCAGATGTTTTACCTAGATAATAAATTCTCAAAACTTACTTTATTGTACTGTATTTATTTACTAATCAAAACTTATTCTATTCTTGTTTCTACGACATTTTAAACCATTAATGATTTGTTTAGTGTCGATAGTTACATGGTGTTGCCATTGCCACACATTGGGCATAAAGTTATAAACAAACATAATTATCACAAACATACAACATAATAGGTACATTATGTAGTACAAACATTTTTGTCATACTAAATGTAGTAAATAATCATGTAGTACAGACATATTATGTTTGTTAATAACTTCATGCCAAATGTGTAAAGTCTAAGTACCTACCTTATATTAAGAGAGATTGAAACAAATATTACCTACAACTAAAAACCTAAGCACCAATTCACAGTTTTGGTACGAGTTATATATACCACTAGGTATATCTGATAGCTGATATGATATCTGAATACAACATAGAGCTTTGTATAATTATACATCTTTTCAGGAGTAGTATTATGTATGCAAACGTAGATCGAATAGAGAACCAAAGTTATATATAAGGATATATATAGCTCAAAGAATTAGCAAGCTGAAGTGGCAGTGGGCCGGCCGTATCTCGCGAAGACCCGACAAACGCTGGGGTAAACATGTTCTTGAGTGGAGACCGCACTCGACAAACGTAGTGTAGGACGCCCTCTGGCCAGGTGGGATGACGATCTGCGAAAGACTGCGGGCAGATACTAGATGCGGCAAGCTGAAGACAGGGCGCTATGACGCGGTTAGGAGGAGGCCTATGTCCAGCCGTGGACTAATATTATGTAGACTGATGATGATGATGATTATTAAACGTAAAATCAGAAACCGTTAACAATTTAATTGTTATGACTTCAAATTCCATAATATACACTGATTTTTATTTTTTACGAATCAAACACAAATTCCTCGGGAATAAAATTAAATTTCTCGGTCAATTGAGAACCGATTTTGAAGATTTTAGATTTTTAGATAGTTCCAATTTTTTTTTAAACTGAATTTTCAAAACAATCACTTTACACACCGTATACCAACAGAACCACAATGAAAGCTAGGAGAAACCAAAGTACACTCACCTCTGAAAACTTCCAACAGAAACACCTATCTAATCTGATTCGCAACTTTGCATGTGAATAGAACAACTCGTAACTCGAGTAGAAAATGTTTGCCAGACGATAGCTAATTTGCCTGCAAGTTGGGGAATTTATGGCTCGTTCAGAGATGTGGGGAAGTAGCCGATACTTAGTAGAAAGTTGTTTTAGGGACAATAAAATGCTTTATGTTTAGAATTAGGTTTAATGTTAAAGTACCTATGTGAAACCTGTGTGCATTTTTGACAAAAAGCATGGTAAGAATCCCTCCAAGAAATCAACAATCTATACTTATAATAAAACTGTAACAGGTCCAATTCTGTACATGGAAGATATTTTGAAATTTTTTTTTGGAGGGCACTCTATTATCGATTCTGAAGCCAAAACTGTAATTTTTTTCATTCATGTCTGTCTGTCTGTCTGTCTGTCTGTCTGTCTGTTTCTTAAACGCGCATCACGTCGAAACTACTGAAGGTATCGAAATGAAACTCGGCAAGATTTTAGGTCATACTACGAGGAAGGACATAGGATACTTTTTATCCCGGAATTCAGTCAGGTTCCCCTGGGAGAGGGGATGAAAGTAAAATTTCTTCACCGCGCATGACGCCGAAAGTGCTGAATGAGATGGAATGAAACCAAGCACGATTTGATTTCATACTACAAGGAAGGACATGGAATACATTTTATCCCGGAATTCAGTAATGTTCCCCTGGGAGAGATGATGAAAGTAAAATTCTTTAACCGCGCATCACGACGGAACAACTGAATGAATTCGAATGGAACTCGGCATAATTTGAGTTCATACTACGAGAAAAGATACATTTTATCCCAGAATTTATTAAGGTTCCCCTGGGAGAAGGGATGAAAGTAAAATTCCTTCACCGCGCTTCACGCCGAAACTACTGAATGAGTTGGACTGAATTGGTACGATTTGAGTTCAAGGAAGGACATGGGATACATTTTATCCTGGAATTCAGTAAGGTTCCCCTGGGAGAGAGGATGAAAGTAAAATTCTTTAAACGCGCTTCACGACGGAACAACTGAATGAATTCGAATGGAACTCAGCATATTTGAGTTCATACTACGAGGAAAGATACATTTTATCCCAGAATTTAGTAAGGTTCCCCTGGGAGAAGGGATGAAAGTAAAATTCCTTCACCGCGCATCACGCCGAAACTGCTGAATGAGTTGGACTGAATTGGTACGATTTGAGTTCAAGGAAGGACATGGGATAAATTTTATCCTGGAATTCAGTAAGGTTCCTCTGGGAGAGAGGAAGAAAGTAAAATTCCTTCACCGCGCATCACGCCGAAACTACATAGGTAATGAGTTGGAATGAAACTTGGCACGTTTTGAGTTCATACTACAAGGAAGGACATGGAATAAATTTTATCCTGGAATTCAGTAAGGTTTCCCTGGGAGAGAGGAAAACGTAGAATTCATAAGCCGCGCATCACGACGGGTCTACGCGTCGTCCTATTTCATGCATTCTTTTTGTTGGAAACAGTGTTGCAAGATCGAATTTGACTAAATCAGTAGAAAGTCGAGTTGAAAATCGGTAGATTGATGAAATAAGCTGTAGATTGAAGAAAAAAATTAGTACATAGAGGGTAGGTAAGTTCCTATCTATTTATTTTAGACGCACTCATTAGTTAGGTTCCTACCTACTAAGGTGGTGCGTCTTGGAAAAATTATTTAGGTTCCGTGTGCGTTACTGGGGCGGCAAGTTGACTCGGATCAAGATGAATTTATATAGAAAAATCAGAGCGCTATGTCCTGTAAATGTGCCCAAAAAATTAAATTTGTGCGCCCTATGGTTTCAGAGTAATTCGAGAAAATAAGATTTCGCTGCAGTAACGCCTGAAAACGTTACTGCAGCGGCATCATTTTTAAATATTAGCCTTAGCCAAATTTAAAGTAGCTTAAAAGATAGCTTAGATTTGTGCACCTCCTGGGCCGAGCAGCGGCATTTGTGCGCCCTGTGGTTTTTGAGATATTGCAAATGCCGCTGCAGTAACGTTTTGCAGATTTCCAGATATCAAGATAACAAGTATGGTTTTTGGTGAGGAAGTGCGGTATAATTTGAGCCAATTTTGTGCCCTAGTTGTTTTCTAAAATAAATGCATGGTGTATGAGATAGAAGAGTTTTTCTGAAAATCAAAAACAGCCGCTAGCTCATGAACTACATCAGGAAGGCGCTCTGTGATTGCATTGGCTGATGCCTATTAGGAATACGTATCTTCTGACCAAATTGTGAAACCCTACATCAAATTTTAGATGAAATAAATCAATTTTATAACTGAAAATGGTGTACTTATTTCGAGCCTTACATAAGGAAGTTTTTAACAAGATACAACTTTAAATGATTTGCCAAAAATCAGAGCGCATATTCAAATAAACGCACACTGAATTTCAGCTTTCTGCACCCTATAATTACCACATAATAATTAAAAACAGCCCGAGGGTAACTTTTAGACAGTTAACCTACCAAATACGAAAGGCCATAAAAAAGCGGCCGTTAGGAACATTCACCGTACCTTCTTAACTTATCTACCAGCTTTTCTTATGTTTGTACAGTGGTGCAGAAAAGCTATTTCAGTTAATTTAATAGTTATGTGATAAAGGTAATTTCGATCTCTTCAATTTGTACTATTATTAATCAGGCTAAACTTCGACATGTCTGAGAGTAAATATTATGTACCTACCTATGAATTCAGGCTTCCTGCTCGGTCCAGCAAAGTTTTTATTTAAAACCTTTTAAGACCTAACCTAATAATAATAATGCTTAAGTATAAATGTTCGTAGTACCTACCTACGAACTGAAACGAAATATACCTATACCTAGTCTTTTTAACTTACGGTTCATTTCGTTTCGTACTAGAATAAACAGCAATCTAGGTCTAGACTACATAATACTACTACTCCTAGGTCAAGACCACGTTTTTTGTGTAAAAATTTAGTAGGTAGGTAACCTGCTTAGGTAGAGAGATAAATCATTGTAAAACATGCACGCTGATTGTATGACGTTTAGTGGAGGGGGCGGCGTGCATTTTTGGAATGTTTCATCTCACCTCTAGTGGTGGGTCTTCAGCACGTGTGCTGCCATAATTGTATCTACACACTTCCATAAAAGAGAGCGTCTCGCATAGTTTTCCTAATTGTGCTGTAGGTACACGAATGAGGGGAGGCGCGAGGGCTCGCAAGACAACTTGTCTGAGTCGCAAGACAACTTGTCTGAGACGCGCCTCCCGCCTTTTCGTGTGTCTCCCGCTCGCTCGCGAGGCGGGCCGCACAAGCGAGCGAGCTACACTCGGCAAGATCGTGTGGGACTCGATCAATAGTGCCATGCGTGGGACACACATACTTACCTACCTAACACAATTCTATTTTCTTGTGCACTGTGCCGTATGCTGAGGTCTAATAATATTCTTCTTGGATGATGCATGAATCATGCATGATGAATGTGAAAACCTAGGTAAAAAAACAAAGAAATTAATACCTAGGTATAGGTTAGTAATATTTTATTCTTAAGTAGGTACCTACATACTATTTCATATAAGCAGGAGCAAGTAGTTAGGTATTCTACCATTCACCTGCGCCTATCCCGCTCCACAGAAAACTAAAAGGTAGTAGAGAAGTAAGTTTGATCTGTGGACCACTACGCGCCTCGCAGTTCGAATGACAATGTGTACCTTAAATTTATATAATTAATTAATTAGTGACTGTCGTATATCGTAACATATCGTACTTACCTACCTAGGTATAATGTATAATTTTCTCTGCAACCTTGTTTAGTTTCTAAAACTACATATTTTTTAATTATTACCCGTATTGTCGCGGAGCCCCGGGGCTCCACGCAGTACATTTTGAGAAGGACAGTATTAGGCAGGTACATAAAGGTAAGTATGTACCTACCTACCTACCTACATGGTTCCTCACTGTGTTCAAAATAGCAATAGGTATCTAATACTACCTACCAATCGTGTGTCCCGCTCGCTCGCGCAATGTGCACGCGAGCGAGGCGCGCTTCTAAAAATCGTGATGACTCGCTCGATCGTGCAGCGCACCACTCAAGCCAACGGGATGGTATTTATTTTCTGGAGCATTTCATTTACACGCCCGGCTACTACTTGCTGTGTCTAGATGTACCTACAGTGTTTTAATGGTTGTAACTTTATCAATTTTTGTTAAAAAGTCACAAAATTACGTGAGTGAGATAGATCTGTTAGGATAGATCTGTCGGGATAGGTAGGTACTGCGGAGAAACATTGTTTTAGGTAGGTATTATGATACCGAAAGTATTTGTAGGTATACCTAATGTACGCAAGAAAAAAAACGCAATATACTTGCAAAAAAAACTAATTAATTGTTGCTGTAGGTACTTACGGCTCCTTTTATCATGTTATTGGCTGATATGAATGTTGACCAGGACCAATGTTAAAGATGCTTCTATCCCACACTAAAACTTCTCTATGCAAGTGTACCTAATGTTAAACATGACAAAGCTACCTATTTAAAGATGTTGGCTTGAAGTACTGAGCGGCCGCTTTTTTATGGCCTTTCGTATTTGGTCGGATAACTGTCTAAAAGTTCCCCTCGGGCTGTTTTTAATTATTATGTGGTAATTATAGGGTGCAGAAAGCTGAAATTGAGTGTGCGTTTATTTGAATATGCGCTCTGATTTTTGGCAAATCATTTAAAGTTGTATCTTGTTAAAAACTTCCTTATGTAAGGCTCGAAATAAGTACACCATTTTCAGTTATAAAATTGATTTATTTCATCTAAAATTTGATGTAGGGTTTCACAATTTGGTCAGAAGATACGTATTCCTAATAGGCATCAGCCAATGCAATCACAGAGCGCCTTCCTGATGTAGTTCATGAGCTAGCGGCTGTTTTTGATTTTCAGAAAAACTCTTCTATCTCATACACCATGCATTTATTTTAGAAAACAACTAGGGCACAAAATTGGCTCAAATTATACCGCACTTCCTCACCAAAAACCATACTTGTTATCTTGATATCTGGAAATCTGCAAAACGTTACTGCAGCGGCATTTGCAATATCTCAAAAACCACAGGGCGCACAAATGCCGCTGCTCGGCCCAGGAGGTGCACAAATCTAAGCTATCTTTTAAGCTACTTTAAATTTGGCTAAGGCTAATATTTAAAAATGTTGCCGCTGCAGTAACGTTTTCAGGCGTTACTGCAGCGGAATCTTATTTTCTCGAATTACTCTGAAACCATAGGGCGCACAAATTTAATTTTTTGGGCACATTTACAGGACATAGCGCTCTGATTTTTCTATATAAATTCATCTTGATCCGAGTCAACTTGCCGCCCCAGTAACGCACACTTAGGTTCCTACCTTACATGATAAATGGTGGTTTAGCTGGTCCAGTTAACTGTAATACCGAAGTTTGGTAGGAGTAAGTGGTCCAATTAAACTAACTGGACCACAGAAAAATATTTTTTACTGTGGTACACAGCCAACTTTACCGACCTACTAACGAAAAAAAAATTCCAGTGGTCCAGTCAAATGGATGAGGAGCCCAATTCTGCAATACTTCAGTATGACAATGGCATCGTCGCAGAATCATCACGTACAATCCTTAGATTAATATAACTCCAGATAGTGCGTGCGAGATAAATTAATAGTTTCAAACTTGACACTTTGACGCGCGTCTCTCCATCTGCATTCATCATAATTTCTTTCATCTGAGGTGGAATACCAAAACGTATCATTCTGTGTCGATACCCCTGTCATAGTGAAGCGATTAGTATAGCAGAATAGGGCCCCAGCTGAACGGAACCATGAGTAAGAAGTGAAACGAGTATGACACTTCTTAACACTGACGCTGGCCGAGTCGTAGCTTTTTTAGCTACGACTCGTGTGATAAAGGATGGGATTGAAGATGACAACACGCTATCCCCCTTAGACCCCGCACGATTTTTTGCACGACGGCGTTTCATAATATGAGAGACTATGGTTAAATGTGAATTTAATTAGTCGGCAGGTAAGGCAATCGCGAACGAAGTCGCGGGTACAGCTAGTAAACAATAATAACAAAAAACCTTAGAATTAAGCAACGCGACACCTCTCGTCAAACAAACTGAATGTAACTTTAGTCTTTGAACAGGATTGGAAAAACTTCAATGTTTTCCTGTAGGTGGAGCTCACGGCACTAGAGTCCGTAGGAAGTCACAAAGATTTTCGACTTCTACGTCACTTGACCTCGTGGTGAACCTAGTTGGTTAGCACATTTCCGTACTAATTCGATAATTCTGGCGTTGATGCTTGTAAAACAAAAGTGAATCTTAAGATGTGACTGTTAAGGAATGATAGACTGCATGACAGTCAAAAAAGTGAACCTTATGTTGTGACGATTAAGGTAGTTTTTCTCGAAAAATACCCGCGTCCTGCGATCTTTCAAAACAATTAGGTCTTACGATTGAATCATGCCTAATTTGCTTATAAAAGAAATGTGAACCTTATGACTTAACAGTAAGGTAGTTTTTTCCCGTCAAATACGAACAACCGAGCGAACGATAGACTGCACGGTAGTGGCAAGTCATGGGTCTTCGCGACCCGCGATTCGATCGAGTCTTTTTGATTCGATCTTTCTGCAAGTTAATAGTACATTATGGTACTAGTGTGTAACATTGGTGATTACCGCCGAGGCGCCATTGAGATCCGAACCGTAGGCGAGAGTCTTAAGAGAGCCGAGGACGGTAATCATCAATACACACGTGTATCATACGACATTTTTCAACACACTTGTGAATAAAATAACTAACAATAAAAACTCATTTTATTACAGAGAAAACAAAAATTATATTTGAGAGAAAGTTTTATTTATTAAACACGTACGAGTTAAAATTATCTATTTAAATAAGAAGTTGCATGAAATGAGCAAGCAATAGGAACATTAATTTATTTGTTCTATTGATCAAGATCTTTTTTTTAATAAAAACTTTATTATGAACAAAGCAACTTATCCAATAAAATTAAAAAAAAAATCTATAATTCACTAGTGAGTTATATCAATGAAAAAGTCACAGTTTGAGTATGAATGTCATTCTGTGCCTAATTGCGGTGACCACTTTATGAGCAAGTGTGTTGAATATTATATTATGGACGCCTTTGATTGAAGATTCTTCAGTCAAAGGCGTCCATAATAATTGATAATTATATGCGTTCAACACTTTCAGTGTGAACAAGCAAAAACATTATTTGAATTTGTTTAGCTTGGGGCTAGATAATGCTGTGTGAATTGTCAGGGTTATTTATTAATTTAATTAAAATAAGAGACGCGCTTGAGCGCGTTGAATACAGCACACCACCGCACGGTAAGGTTCTAGGCATTAATGACCACCGTTCAGCACTATAGTTTAGATTAGAGAATTAAAAATAAAAACTTCCTGATAGGTACCTCCACGCCGGGCACCCTAGTTCCAGTACGCCGTCTTCTGACTGTAATTTCACACACTAAAACACTGTGATACAATTCAATAATCGTTTATTTAGTCTTGTCTCTTTTTTTTATAATAATAATGCAAATCGATTGTCGACATTCTTGTATTTTCCCTTCGCGTCGTCTGGCCAGTGTTCCACCTTTATTACTAGTGGCGACATCCGTTTACAAAATGTGCCGTAAAATTTCACAGCCATTTCAATATTTTACTGGGTTTTCAAGAACACTATTTGACGTATCAAGGATAAGCACACGTGGAAATCATAGAAAAATAATAATAAATAAATACTGCTGGTAAATCCACACAGCATTAACTAGCCCGAAGCTAAGCAGAGCTTGTGTTATGGATAACTGATATACTTAATAGGTACACTACATTGATAAATATATTTTAGTATGCATAGAAAACTATCTAAAACACCCGGAACAAATATTTGCAGATCGTACCTACCAACATTTGTCCTAAGGCGGGAATCGAGCCCCCAACCTCCTGCGTCGCAGGCGAACCTTCGCCCGCCGCGCCACAGCGGTCGTCATTAAGCTACCTAAGTAAAGTAAATAATTAAGCATGTTATTATGCTACCCAAGTAAAGTAAGTGATGTAAATAATTTGATTTGCAAGATCGAAGATATGTTTCGAAACCCGTAAGGTCTCGCTTTGTCTGTCCTCTTTTCCCTCTTTAGTAACTCAGCAATTACTGCAGCTATCTACTTGAAATTTAAATAATAATACATTTCGTGCGGCTGTATAGATTTAAAGAAAAATTTAAAACAGAAAATTAACATTTACCATACAAATTGTGATGTCGAAATTTTAAATATATCATGATAAAGATATAAGATATATATATCAAGATAGGTCATGTGGGGGGTATCAAATGAAAGGTTTCAGTTTGTATATTTTGAAATTTCTGTAGGATTCATACCAAGTCGAAAAAATACCCATTCCGACCCATTATCTCCGAAGATTGCAGAGCGATCCATCTGAAATGAATATAGCGTTTGTAGATATGGATATTTTACAGGAAAAATATAAAGAAGTTTGTAAAACATACACTTTTTGAAAAATGGTTAAAATGGGGGAAATTTTCATTTTAATATTTCAAAACAGTTTTTGAAATTTCTGTAAAATAGGTACACACTTTTTGAAATATTTTGAGTAAAGTCAATAAATTTACATAATCTCCAAAGATGCAGAGCAATCCATCTAAAATGTAGTTTGATACAAACTATTTTAGGTCATCAAACAGCGATGTTCCGGTACCTTTATTACAAAAATGTATAATAGACAAACGTTCAAAACCCTCGGCGCGCGAGTTACACTCGCACTCGACGGATCTCGTTTTATTTTATATAGATTCAATTTATTTATTTTACTTTAGATATTAGGCACTCGAAATAACTTGTTTGCTGCCGTGTGGTGCGGCGTAGAATTCGCACCATCCCAACTCCTCAAGCAGGTGTCGTAAGAGGTGACTATGAGATATCCACTGGAGACGGGCAGCAGCACCTACAGCAGAACAGATCCACCCCCAAACGGCGATTCCCAACCCGCATGTCCAGCGTGGGGATTATCGCCAAATGATAAGAGTCAATACGGCGGTTATCAGGGAGGCCTATGTTCAGCAGTGGACTGATAATGGCTGTTGATGTGATGTGATCTTGCGTTGATGTGATTTGACGACCTCTGTGGCGCAGCGGACGAAGGTCTGCCTGCGACGCAGGAGGTAGCGGGTTCGATTCCCGCCTCGGGACAAATGTTTGTGCGATCTGCAGATATTTGTCCAGGGCGTTCTGGATGATTTCTATTTATACAAAAAAAAATCTATCTATGCAGTGTATTGTATTAAGTATATCAGTCAGTATCTAGTAGGTACCCATATCACAAGCTCTGCTTAGCTTGGGGCTAGATAATACTGTGTGAATTGTCCAGCATTATTTTTTTTTTTTATTTTTTTTTATCTCAATTGTTTTCAAGTCTAATATATTCAATTCCCTTAATTACCAAAGGAGATTTTTAATTTAAACTAAACTAATTGTGTTTTTAAAGGCTTAGGCGTAAACAAAGGCAGCTGGGTAAACCTTAACCTAACCTCTATTATTGGTGCAGCGTTTCTCGTTAAGAATTATGTACAGACCAGTACAGACAGCGTACAACAAACTTCATTAGGAATGCATGAGAATATTCTTAGCTGTCTGGCAGTTATCATAAATTATAGAGTATTGCCGCGATCTTAAATATTTCTACGTAAAAAGCAGAAAGGAATATTAAATACCTACGTCTTATTTTGTCTGCAGGGTAACATCGATGTTGTTGGCCCGGGTAAGGAAACCTGTACGGTGAAAGTCTGCGTTTCAACTAAAACACTGAGATACTGGCATAAAACATGAGAATTACAAAAATGAGAAAAAATAGAATTGCCAATAGAATAGTGCCAAAGGCGTCTTGGTTCGTATCGTCAAACGGGGGAGAAAAACAATCTGCTATCGCGGAGTTCCTCTAACGTGGAGGTCTTATACCACGGAGGTCGAGGTCGCCTGGCGAAGAGGTCGTATACCTGGGTCCCAAGGTCAACATTAGGTCCATATAGCAGACTTTTTAGGTTTTAGTTTATTTTTTCTACTCTTGAGTAGGTTCAAAATTCAAGATATGACTAAAAAAACATGAACCGATTGCGTAAAGTAGGGTTTTATTGGTAAATGCAAAAGAATAAAAAATAATTTAGAATAAAACAACAAAGCTGAAAATATATTTAATTCACAATGATATTGAATCGGTAGAAAACTTTTCTCTGGCTACCTTGGCTCTGTCGAATAAAAACTGGTCTCTCTGGTGTTTGTCGAAATGTTTTCATGTGGTGTAGGTATGTTATTAGCTTAATACTTCGAACATAAAGCTTGGTACCTATAAATATTATAGACCATATTTATTACAAAAAAACCTGAGCGAAAGTTCGTTACCAAACAACACACTTTGCGCCTCTCCCTAACCAAAAATAATCCAATTGAGCAATTTAAAAAGCAGAATTATGATCCAAACGAACCAGTAATATAAATAAGGTATTCTTCACACGGAGCACGATTATTCCGGTCACAGCGTCCCGGAGGGGAGATACTAACTTGTACGGGTTTGCGATATTTTTAGCGTGAATAGCTCGGCTTTATTGCGGAGTATGGTTGTTGTGCCTGAAGCTGAGGTATTTTCAGTTAGGTGAATTATTGAAATAGCGTACATAAGTAATTCTTTATAAATACATTTTTTGCCATAACTTAAAAATAACACAAGCTTGTATTAGACTAAATTCTTTATTGCACGAAAAAATATATAAAACATTCAGCAAGTATGTATTCCTTTTTGAATGTTTTATATATTTTTACGAAAACAAAAACAAAAAATATATCAAAAATTCAGCAAATAATACTTGCTGAATGTTTTATATATTTTTTATTTTTAATGCCAAAGGCGAGTTTAACCCAAAAAAGTACTCTTCCAGAAAACTTTATTGGGAGTGTCGACACAAAGTTATAAAGGTATCTGTCCTTTAATTAATGTTATTGGTGTGTAGGTTACCGTATTTTTAGAGTAGGAATAAATTGAATAAATGTGGGTATATGTGCTTAAATAAAGAAAATACATACCAAATTTGGCATGCAGTTTTCAAGTTGACAAAGCACTGTGGGCTGTGTGAATATTGTATATTCACACGCTGAAATGTCACACCAACACGCCGCGCCGGTCTGTTACCGATTTGTACGGGTGCGACTCCATAATATCAATCGTTTCAATCAGATGAAGATTCTCTTAAAAGAAGACATTTGACTTCTTTCAGGGCGACTTAAACAATCCTTGCATAGCCAGCAGTGAACTATTGATCCAGTTAGTTATTATGTTGGCACGAGTCATTGACATTGATGCTTCAAGATAACCAAGCGAGTTAGAAGGTCTATGCATTGATGATTAAAACATTACGTAGTCCACACAATTGAAAACACAGCCCGGTGGGTTGGTGCTACATTTTAGTGTACCTAATAAAGGCACCCGATAGTGTTTTGTCAAATTTTCGCAGGCCAGCCGACTTTGGTTTGTAAAATCAAAAGAAAAAATACATATGGAAGAGAAATGCTCCAGATTCTTTTCCAAAAACTTGATCTCTGAAAACTTCGTTTCTAAAGTTAAAATAGCTAAACACATCCGAGGAAAGTCGAGCTAACGGAGTAGGAGATAAAAATCCCATTCCTCGCAAATGCTTGAGATAAAGAGTGCACGTGTGACGCCCTCCGAGCGAGACGAGTGACACCTAGGAGTCGCAATTATGTACAAAGAAGGTGGTATATTCACAAATTCATCAAGGTAATAGCTTCTGAACACTAGCAACACTATTTTAAAAGCGGAGTGCTTTTAAATTTTGGATGAATGGAGATGTATATCAAAAAATCTTTATGCATCTAAAATTTTCAGACGTTCCATTTATGTGTGTCCGTGTTTTATATCAAGATTTGGAAAAGGTAATTTTTTTGTACCTCAACATTATGAACAGTGCTAAAACTCCTGTCTCCTTTTAGGGTTTCGTATTATTGATTGAGGTTAACAAAATTAAGAATTGCATTTTATTCTTCCGTGTATTTTTCAACAATAAAACATTGCAAGGAAAAATTAAATTTTATTTAATTTTGTTTTTTCATCATCATTCTAGCCTGTTATACCCACTGCTGGGTACAGGCCTCTTTGCGCTTGTGAAAACTGTTTCTTTCCTGTACGTCCCGCATCCACAATTAATGAATTTTGTTTACCTCAATCAATCATATGATACAATAAAATGAGACAGAAATTCATTATGAATGTAAGCGGGTTAAGTACGAACCTAACCTAGTTTGTGTTCGAAGAACACCAACGTTTCATCCCTAACGGTAACAAGGGACTTCATCAGGGTGAGTGCGGTTTGCGTCGCGCCTGTACTGCGTCCGACCCGTAGTGTACGGCAAGAGAAATAAACATTGTGAAATTTCAACTGTCAACCACTTACGATTCTGAAGATATAACCCGCTGACAGACTCGCATACTTTCATCCTTTGGTTACGGAACCCTATAAACTACCAATATTTTTGTATTTGTATTTATTTATTCCAACAGGTATCTACACTTGAAGTTACACTTGATGTCGTTACATTCTATATTTAAGTACTATTTTAACAATAACACACATAAATATTTCGTTATAGGAAACACTGTATGGTACAAAGGTAAAAAAAACAGACAGACATGACTGAAAAATTAAATAAAAATAATTAGTCGGAAACAAATAAATAATAAATAAATTAATTAAAGGGTATATCAATGTATGCTGCTGTTTAAGGGCATTGTCAAACTATACTAAAAATCAGGGTTCGTGGCTTAGGTTCCCAGTGGTCGACGCACCTGTGGGTGACGCCCCCGATTCAAACAAATAAAAAAAAAATGTTTTGATGCACCTAATACAGTATATGAAAAAAGTGTTCCTTAAGCAAATTTAAATACTTATCATGCTTGTGTGACGCAGTTATTAATAACAGACTAGAAGTACATTAATCTTGTTAACCGAATCACACAACATTTCTCGTGTTAAAAGTTAATAGCCAGTTTTTAGGGTTTTGAAGATCGAAGATCGGTTTCAAAACCCTTATGGTCTCGCTTTGTCTGTCCTTTTTTCCCTCCTTAATAACTCAAAAACTACTGCAGCTATCAACTGGAAATTTAAAATAATAATACATTTCGTGCGCCTGTACAGATTTCGAGAAAAAAAAATGAAAATAAATGAAAAATGAAAATGAATATTTTCCATACAAATTGTGATGCCGAAATTTTAAAAGATACCTACAGAGTCATATGGGGTATCAAATGAAAGGTATCATTTTGTACGTTTCAGAACAGTTTTTGAAATTTTTGTAGGTTTCATACTTTTTAAAATATTTCGAAAAAAGTCGAAAAAATACCCATTCCCCCCCCCCTATCTCCGAAGATTGCAGAGTGATCCATGTAAAATGTATGGAGCGTTTATAGACATGGATCTATATTTTACAGGACAAATATAGAGAAGTTTGAAAAAAGAACACTTTTTGAAAAATGGTCAAAAAGGGGGGGAATAATTTTCAAAAGGGGGAGCTACCTCACCGAGTGGGGTATCAAATGAAAGGTATCGGTTTGTAGGTTTCAAAACAGTTTTTTGAATTTCTGTAGGTTTCATACTTTTTGAAATATTTTGAAAAAAGTCGAAAAAATACCCATTCCCCCCCCCCTATCTCCGAAGTTTGCAGAGCGATCCGTTTAAAATGTATGGAGCGTTTGTAGATATGGATCTATATTTTACAGGAAAAATATAGAGAAGTCTGTAAAAAGAACACTTTTTGAAAAATGGTCAAAAAATAATAATTTTCAAAAGGGGGGCTACCCCGCCGAGTGGGGTATCAAATGAAAGGTATTGGTTTGGACATTTCAAAACAGTTTTTCAAATTTCTGTAGCTTTCATACTTTTTGAAATATTTCGTAAAAAGTCGAAAAGTTTACCGTTACCCACCTTAACCGAACCACCCATTAATCCGAAGCATGCAGAGAGATCTATCTGAAATGTAGGTTGGTAGGTACCAACCTATAGTATATATAACCTACTGTATAATAGTAGGTACTATTCTTAGGTATTCGTTAAATTGCGAAGTCTCTAACCGGTACTTTTGGTACATATTTATTGACAAACGTTCAAAACCCTCGGCGCGCGAGTTACACTCGCACTTGACGGATCTTGTTTGTTAATAATGTAACTTTCCATCGGTAAGACTTTCAGCCGACCACTGGGGGCCTAAGCCACGAACCCAAAAATCATGTACAATATTACAATCATAACAAACTGAGAAATATAATAGAACGTCAAATACATGTCTGCCGTGACGGTCAAGGGACTGACACCGCTATTACTCCTTCATCTAGCTCACCTTACCTAGCTATCTGTTCATACTCTCCGCACGACACACCGCAGCCACCTCCTCATTCCTCTGAGAACAGCACCTTGAGCGCCAGAATCGTGACACCTTGAGGGACATCTCCGAGACACAGGGAACTCAGAATGTTTCACTCGCTCCGTTGGCTAATTTTACCGGCTGCTTGCTTCGAGATGCGGAGGAAATTCAGAAGATAAGGGAACCAATCCTGGGGTTGCGTTATTTTGGAATTAAATGCCATGAAATATTTACGTTAAAGTTTATTCTGACAAGTGTATAATAACAAAATACATCTTAGAAAAGGAAATAAAATGTGGAGAGTAGCATGTTACAGGATCACAAAAGATAGAAAACCAAATAAAACCGTTGGGTTTTATAACTAAACGTACTTACACAAGCAAACTATTAAAAAATTGACCATTTGTTTAATTTTGCTCGAAAGATTAAACAGTTGTCGTATAGGATATTTTATGTATACAAAATATTAAGGAAGCACGAGTCTTGAAAACTAAGCTCACTGTTCTTCCGGATAACTGTAAGCATGGGTCTTGGAAACTTAGCTCATGTCCTTCCTTGCAAAAAGGAAATAAGTAGGTTATACCGAGTTGTTCTGCATTCGTCCCACTTTGGTTGGACCAAAGTAGTCCGAGTGCGGATGCTCAATTCTATGCAGAAATCGTCATTTATCCACATTTTTCGAGTCAGTCTTTAGTAATGTCGAATAAACACTTCTAATTGCAATCTTAGTAATGAGTTTTAGTTTACAAACAAAGTACATAAGCAAAGAACTTTCAAATTAAATGCTACTTTGAAACGTCTACGTCGTTATACTTTCCACGTGGGAAAGCGTAGTGTCGTAGACATTGCTACGAGCGACGTAGAGTTTGCTACGTGCTACGTAGAACTCAGAGCTACTACGGTAGCGTAGAGCTCAGAGCATGGAAATAAACTAGAGAGTATAGAGGCCGTTAGTAGCATGGTTTCCTTTCGTAGGTCAAAAATGAGTCATTACAACTAATTGACAATTTTATTAAAGAAAATGAAAGATACGTCCTCATTTACTTTTTGAGCTATTAAGCAACCAACTTATTCATTTTTTTCCAGTTATGCCAAACGCTTTCTACAAATAAGTACATAGATCACAACTATGATTTTTAACCTCCTTTGTGACGGCCTTTTCGCCTCAAACCCGTCTATGGTATAGTCTTATTCGCTATTTTCATATTTTTGGTGCATTGGTGCACTCTCTATTCCCTCACTCTCACAATCCGATGGAACGGCAGACCGACACGACCGGGGAGAGGTCAGGTGCAGGACCAACGGCTTAGCATGCTTTCCGAGGCACGGGGGTGTAACACCGCAAACTTCCTGACTCCGGGCTGCTACAGTGAATTTTCCATGCTAGAAAAACCCCAATAACAGCTATTGGCCCGACCCGGAATTTGAACTCAAGATCTCATAATCAGCGGTTGAAAAGCTGACCGCTAGACCAACGAAGCAGACAATTCCCGAAACTAGGCTAACGTCATTAGCCCAAACAACAGGATCCATCATCCGAAGAGATCCGCAAATTGCGGACTCACTCAGCGGCACAAAGCGAGGCGCGACTTGTTACCCATTATTTGGTTTAAAAGCTGCAAGTAAATAAATAACTATGTCATCATAAATCTCAAACACACTAATCTGCCAGTCATAATTAAACTATTATAATTTTATTTGCTCATTTCGAAGATAGATGATGTTATTAAAAACTTTCGTATTTTGACGAATTCATTATGAATGTAACTGCGGTTCTTAGTTTGTGTTGGAAGATCACCATCGTTTCATCCCTTAACGAAGGACTTCATCAGGGTGAGTGCGCTTCGCGTTGCGCCTGTTCTTCCAACACAATTTAGTTTCGTAGTTACCCCGCTAACATTCATAATGAATATGCCGCGTCTTCATATATATGCAATTTACATTTCTTGTCGATTTGAGATCCTTTCTTTTATAAATATTGCATCCATTTTATATCTGAAACTCGACGCCAAGCAAGTAAGTCTTTGCTGTGTTGTGGTTTCTTTACAAACATTTTACATAGAGTTTGGCAAATGAATAGATCTCCTTTTTCCCCGAACTTAAAAGTTTGAGAACCGCCATATCCGCCGATACACGTAGCATTTGTGTAACCCACGTGACCGTAATGCCTCGGAATACTATACCTGGCGAAGTCAAACAATGCATTTTCTAAGTACTAGGATGCTGTATTGAAGTGACGGAACTGCGTCGTTTATCCGTACCTAAGTTCGTTTACGACAGGCTCTTTTGCAACAAAACAACTTTGAAAACAAACTGTTATGAATCCTCCCAAAAACCTTTTAACTCGTTCAATTCCCAAAACTAGGCTAACGTCACCAGCCCAAACAACAGGATCCATCATCCGAAGAGATGCGCAAATTGCGGAGTCACTCAGCGGTACAAAGCGAGGCGCGACTTGTCATCCATTTTAAAATCTGCCCCATATCTGGCCGGATTGCTTTGAGCTGTGGTAACTTTGAACTTGCGGCATTTTGAAGCTTTGCTTTATAACGTTGATTTTCAGAGTAACTTTTGTTAAATCAGTGCAGATGCAGTAGAAAACATGTCTCAAAGAAGGTTAAGGAGATTCTTTGTTGAATACTCTTTGTTTGCACTGCCTCTTCAGCTTTCTAACTCTCTTTGAGCTTCTTTATGCAGAAGCCATTTGACAAGAAGTTGAAGTTGAGCTTGTCTATAACTTTGGTTTTCTGTCGGATATATTCGTACCGTTTGACAAGAACTCTAGAAATATTCGTACCGAATCCTGTACTTTATTTTAGTGAAACGATCACAGCTCTTTCGTTATCTCGCTGAGCGACTATGAACAGCTGTCCTGCCTACTCTGCGAGTACTCACGTGTCAGCTCTGTGTAGGTCATGAAGTGATTTGTGTAAATGGTTTTTGGAAACACTTTTAATCCTTTTCCCCAAGGGAGCATTGTACGGAAGCAAAAATCTATCTGTCACGTTCAAAATCAAGCAACCGCTGTAAACTTTTTTATTTTCAGACGGCAATATAACAATCTCTCAGGCCATCGCCGCACCGCTGGATGGTAGATGCAAATACAAACGGAAAGACGAAAATGTACGGGGCGGGCCACACCTCTAACATATAGCAGACGAAGTCGCCTAGATTATGTTGCAAGGCGATGTCTGTTTTCGCTTCCTACTCAAAACCATGTGCCTGGCTACCATGGAAACAACCAGCTAAGCTACCATCGAAGCAACCAGCCAACCTAGCAGCCTACCTACCACCCTATATTGCGGCCGTTTCCTATCCTACTAATATTATAAACGCGAAAGTTTGTAAGTATGGATGGATGGATGTTTGTTACTCTTTCACTTAAAAAGTACTGAATGGATTTTAATGAAACTTTATAGCTTATACATCAGAATAACACATAGGCTACAATTTATACGACGACCTCCGTGGCGCAGCGGGCGAAGGTCCGCCTGCGACGCTGGAGGTTGCGGGTTCGATTCCCGCCTCGTAACAAATTTGTGTACGATCTGCAGAAATTTGTTCGGTTGGTCTGGGTGTTTTCTATCTATAATAAAAAATATCTATCTATGTAGTGTATTGTATTAAGTATATCAGTTATCTAGTACCCATAACACAAGCTCTGCTTAGCTTGGGGCTAGATAATGCTGTGTGAATTATCCAGCATTATTTATTTATTTATAAAGATATTGTGTGAATAGTCCTAAATATGACGGTATGTGAAGTAGGAAAACATCTACGATCTGCGAGCTATTCTGGTGTGCGCTGCCAAAACCGCTAGAGTTACACATATGTAATGTATGATGGAAATGTTAATCACACTAATATTTTAAATGCGAAAGTTTGTATGGATGGATGAATGTTTGATACGTCTTCACGCCAAAACTACTGAACAGATTGAGCTGAAATTTTGCATCGGTGTGGCTACTTTTTATCCCATAAAACAGTTCCCATGGGATAGAAATAACCTTTGAACCTTTCCATAGAAACAATGCGTGCGAAGCCAGGGGAAGAAACTAGTACTCAATACGCAAAGTACCTTCGATTTGATGCACTTGCGGTATAACGTTTAATCGAGGTCGTGGGCGTTCATTTCGATGTTTTTCGAAGTTGTGTGCTTATACACTTATTATATTTATTATTCGTATTTCGTTATACGGTTTCCTGTATTTTAAGGATACCGTTTACCGGTCTTTCGGTATTCCGTAGTACAACTCTACAAGGCAGATATGTCCGAAGTTCACAGCATACGTGTTGACATGCAGCTATGATTTATGGAGCGGTGCAAATGGGTTACGGTGACGCGGGACGTATGCGCACAATTAATGCACTGCATTACCGGAATTTAGATGGAGTTTGAGGCTTTACCGTTTTTACGTGCGATGCGACGGGAAGACTGATGCATTCTCATCTATACTCCAGCGAAAATGAAGCTACATTATTTGTTTACAAGACACAACACAAAAATATACATATAATTTATTTTCTGGACACTAGTTTCATTGAAGATCTATAATCGGTAAAAAGTGCTAATTCTGTCAAGTCTTCACCCACAAGAAAGTGATTGTTAGATTTTGTGCGTTTTGTTAAATTGTATTTTAAGTTTGGCTGGAGTTTAGGTTTAGCTATTTAATGAAAATGGAGTGGCTGCCATAGTACCAGCAATAGCTGGTAAAATAAAACAACATTATTTGAGTAGATAAACCTATTCATTATTGTTTACCTATACATTACGGATGTAAACGGGTTAACTTCGGACCATTTGTGTTGGAAGAACACCAAAGTTTCATTCCTTAACGTGGGACTTCTTCAGGGTGAGCTTACATCTGTTATAAATTCGTCAAACTACGATAGTTTTGTTAATCTTTAATTGTGTAATAAGAAACCCAGAACCGTTTATGAATGAATGAATGAATTTATTAATTAACACTTTATTGTCCATACAAAATAAATAAAATAACTTGTATCTAAATAAAATAAAAACGGTTGCCTTATTGCTTAAAGCGATTTCTTCCAAGCAACCTTATGTATATCATATGTAACTAAAACATAGAGCATTGTAAGTACGTGTTAACCCTCCCAAGGCATTAAGCTATTACCTAATGCACGTTAACACGTTCGCGCAATTCATCACCTACGTCTGGGGCACTCAGCAATTTCCCCACATTACTTTAAACTTTGCATTTTGCAAACTTATGAATATAATTTCTCAAAACATCACTGCTATATTCCCTCTAAAAACGTTGGGCTAAAGTTAGGCTTTCTTGAGAAATGGTCACCGCTTTAAACTGAACACGTTTCATAAGCCCTAGGACCAAGAAGGTGAAAGCAATAGACGAAATTATTATGGATTAGCAATGTTGGCATTATATTTGTGAGTAAAAAAATATTTGCTCAAGTGAGTTACGATTTTACGATCCATTAAAAAAATCTGCTGGACACAGGCCTCCCCTTCTGAGCGCCATAGCGCCCTGTTTTCAGCTTGCCGCATCCAGCATCAGCCTGCAGTCTTTCGCAGGTCGTCATCCCACCTTGCCGGAGGGCATTCTACACTACGTTTGCCGAGTCGCAATCTCCACTCAAGAACACGTTTACCCCAGTAGTGTCGGTTCTTCGCAAGATATGGCCGGCCCACTGCCACTTTAGCTTACTAAACCACCTGTAGGGCTATTGTTGTCTACGGTAGAATAGATAAAAATTATGTCACTTTGTCATCGAATGCGTAAATTATTTGAAATTAATTCCATATACTTCAATTATGTACGCTATGTACATGTATGTGCTTTTCTCTCTCATTGTTTCGTGTGTTGTATGTAACCTCTCTATCTACTCTTGTCTGTTTGTGTATTAATTGTAGGTATGTTAATATTTTCACCATCTTTGTGCCACCACACTAGGCCCTGTCTGAAAATCAGCGCGGCTACTCGCTGTGGCTTGTAGCGGCATAATGCTGAGACAGGGACCTTTTTGACCCCTTTTATGTAATTTTTTATTCCTTTTAACATTTGTTTGTATTTGGGTCAAATTAATGGATTTTCTTTCTTTCTTTTCTGACGATGCGATGTCATTATTGTCTATTCTACCCTAGACAACAATTCCCGTGCTTGGCCCACTGTAGCACCTAAGAATTATTATTATATTATTAGATTATTATTATTCACTTTAGCGTAGTAAACCACCTGTAGGGTTATTGTTGTGTACGGTAGAATAGATAAAAATTACGTCACTTTGTCATCAAATGCGTAAATTATTTGAAATTAATTCCTTAAACTTCAATAATGTACGCTATGTACATGTATGTGCTTTTTAGGGTTTTGATGATCGAAGATCGGTTTCAAAACCCTTATGGTCTCGCTTTGTCTGTCCTTTTTTCCCTCCTTAATAACTCAAAAACTACTGCAGCTATCAACTTGAAATTTGAAACAATAATACATTTCGTGCGCCTGTACAGATTTTGAGAAAAATAAATGAAAATAAATGAAAAATGAAAATGAATATTTTCCATACAAATTGTGATGCCGAAATTTTAAAAGATACCTACAGAGTCATATGGGGTATCAAATGAAAGGTACCATTTTGTACATTTCAAAATATATTTTGAAATTTTTGTAGGTTTCATACTTTTTAAAATATTTCGAAAAAAGTCGAAAAAATACCCATTCCCCCCCCCCTATCTCCGAAGATTGCAGAGCGATCCATGTAAAATGTATGGAGCGTTTATAGACATGGATCTATATTTTACAGGAAAAATATAGAGAAGTTCGAAAAAAGAACACTTTTTGAAAAATGGTCAAAATGGGGGGGAATAATTTTCAAAAGGGGGGGCTACCTCACCGAATGGGGTATCAAATGAAAGGTATTTGTTTGTACGTTTCAAAACAGTTTTTCAAATTTCTGTAGGTTTCATACTTTTTGAAATATTTTGAAAAAAGTCGAAAAAATACCCATTCCCCCCCCCCTATCTCCGAAGTTTGCAGAGCGATCCGTTTAAAATGTATGGAGCGTTTGTAGATATGGATCTATATTTTACAGGAAAAATATAGAGAAGTCTGTAAAAAGAACACTTTTTGAAAAATGGTCAAAAAGGAATAATTTTCAAAAGGGGGGCTACCCCACCGAGTGGGGTATCAAATGAAAGGTATCGGTTTGGACATTTCAAACCAGTTTTTCAAGTTTCTGTAACTTTCATACTTTTTGAAATATTACGAAAAAAGTCGAAAAATTTACCAATACCCACCTTAACCGAACCACCCATTTAACCGAAGCATGCAGAGAGATCCATCTGAAATGTAACCTACTATTCTTAGGTATTCGTTAAATTGCGAAGTCTCTAACCGGTACTTTTGGTACATATTTGTTGACAAACGTTCAAAACCCTCGGCGCGCGAGTTACACTCGCACTTGACGGATCTTGTTTCTCTTATTGTTTCGTGTGTTGTATGTAACCTCTCTATCTACTCTTGTCTGTTTGTGTATTAATTGTAGGTATGTTAATATTTTCACCATCTTTGTGCCACCACACTAGGCCCTGTCTGAAAATCAGCGCGGCTACTCGCTGTGGCTTGTAGCGGCATAATGCTGAGACAGGGACCTTTTTGGCCCCTTTTATGTAATTTTTTATTCCTTTTAATATTTGTATGTATTTGGGTCAAATAAATGGATTTTCTTTCTTTCTTTCTTTCTATGTATGACGATACGATGTCATTATTGTCTATTCTACCCTAGAGAACAATCCCCGTGCTTGGCCCACTGTAGCACCTAAGAATTATTATTATATTATAAGATTATTATTATTATTGTAACTAAAACTAGATTCTCGTCAGTACCAGTTGATTGGAAGGTTGTGGAAAGAGAACATGGCATAGGAGTGACAAAGTAAGCTAGCTAGCATATAAACTGCTGCCGGTGGCTTCGCACGTGCTTTTCAAGTAGCCTATGGCCGTCCCTGGGATACCATTTACCTCCTTGCCAAATTTCAGTTAGATCTGTTTAGCCGTTTAGGTATGAAAAGGTTACAGACAGACAGAGTCAGTTTCGAAGTTATAATATTACTAGCAGCGCCTCGCCGTTTCACCCGCGTAATTACTGTTTCCGTGGGAATTCCGGTATAAAATATAACCTATGTGCTATTCCAGACTATAATCTATCTCTCTGCCAAATTTCAGCCAGATCCGTTCAGTAGTTTTTACGTGAAAGAGTAACAAACATCCATCCATCTTTACAAACTTTCGCGTTTATAGTTGGATATGAACTGTACCGAGCTAGAATACCTACCATAGATTTACTATGGAAACTATATGACAAGTTTTGTCGGTTCCGATGATAAAATCAACGACCGCCTTTTTACGGAGGCTTCATCCCGGAAATGTTAAAGTAAACGCTAAAACGGGGAACTTAGTTCTTTAGTACTTAGGGTATTGTTCCTAACATAACAACTTTGAGATGAGTTTACTTAAAAAGCTTCGTAGATAAAATGTTGCTTTCAAATCAACTGGAGCCGGCTCGAGTAAGATTACATCAAAATTTAAAGCAGAAATAATAATATCAAGATAGCCTCTTTTAAGGCCCCGACGCAAAAAGAGAGGGGTGTTATAAGTTTAACGTGTCTGTCTGTGTATCGTATCTGTGGTATCGTAGGTCCGAAACGGATGAACCGATTTTGTTTAGTTTTTTTGTGTCATAGATAATTTTATCCCGAGTGCTCTTATCCATGTTTTACGAAAACCTGTCAGGGGGTTTTTAAAATATTTAATTTTGTTCTTGTTAGTGAGTTTGTTATCGAAGTAAGTAAGACAAGGCACGCATCTGAAAATGTTGACAGTACCGGATAAAACGGGATGAATAGAGACAAAAGCATGAATAGAAACATCCTTTTGCAGAGGTCAGATCGACTGACACAGAAGGTGAACAGTCATGGACTGAAGATACTTCCACTGCTACCAGCCAGGTAACGTCTTGTTCCAGTATTTCGTCGTAGTAGTACATATATTTGGTATCAGCATTGCACCCGTGCGAAGCCGGGGCGGTTCGCTTGTTATTATTATAAATAAGACCTGGCATCTACACTAACGTGTTTGTGATGATGACAGGACTGGAATGGGCAGAAAGAAACTACAGTTCACGCAGAGAATTAACAATAACCCTGTATACACAGACTCATAAAACTATATAACGTAAAAGTTTTCTCATCAACCTCTTCATTATCAAAAGCCTCACTATCCTTTATGCGTTAAGTAATTATTCAAATAGCCAAAGGAGTTATAAATAATGCAGGGTGCATTATTTATATCTCCTTTTATTTTATTCAAAAGCTATTATTCAGAGGCGTATGTTTTTTAACATTTTTTCGGGTTATCTCATATTTAATGGAGTTGCCATTATCCCGGGCTGCTTTTAGTTTCAGCAAGTTTTTAGCTTGCCCGAGCTTTCAGGCATTAGCCGCGGTAAAGCAATAATGTATGGAAACTTGCTTTGAAGGTGGGTTTTGGACTATGAGTAATTTTATTATTTTTAAGTGATCCTAGAGTTTGTAGAGTTTATTTTCTCGATCAACATACACGTATAGTCATATTAAATTAAATTACTGTTTAAAATTAATAAGGGGTAATATGTTTTTGGGGAAAGTAATGTCAAAAATAAGGACAAGAACAACATTAAAAATTTTCCCCGTCCGATTTTTATGAAACATGGCTAAGAACACTCGGCATAAAATTATCTATGACACAAAAAAACTAAACGAAAATCGGTTCATCCATTTGGGAGCTACGATACCACAGACAGATACACAGACAGACACGTTAAACTTATAACACCCCTCTAGTTTTGCGTCGGGGGTTGTTTAAAATACATTATCATAGTCCCCAGAGATAGGTAAGTAAGAAATATCAATAATGTTTTTACCGACCCATAAATTCGCAAAACCTTGACCTCCCATTTCAAGTGTTCTGCCAACATCCTGAGCCCCCTGCACTCCCTCTTACCCCCACTTGAAATCTCCGCGGATGAATGAACTTTTTTCATCTCGCCACATTCAGTGTTGCCACTTGAGCAAGTTTCAGGCCGCAGGAAATATCCGGCTTTGAAAATCTTTTTGTACTTCGGTCAGCACTTGGGCCTACTTAACGGCGCTTTTATCGACACGGTAATGTTGTAGCTATGTCTTACAGAAAGCAAGGTAAGGGCCATCGAGAGAAAGTTGCGCGCGGCTGCACGTTACTTAATATTATGAAACCAATGTCAACACCAACCAACTGAAATCAAATAATATCGCAAAAAATTTCGACTTCGACGGGACTTGAACCCGCATCCTTCCGTCATTACCGGAATGTGCTAACCAACTACACCACGAGGTCAAGTGACGTGGGAGTCGAAAATCTCTGCGACTTCCTACGGATTCTAGCTCCGTTACCTACAGGGGAAACATTGAAGTTTATCCAATACTGTTCAAACACTAAAGTTACATTTAGTTCGTTTGACGAGAGGTGTCGCGTTGCTATTCTAAGGTTTTTTGTTATTATAGTGCGTAACCCCACAGTCAGGGTAATTTCCCCAACCTTGACTACGCCGACGCCTGCTATCCGGACCTCACTGAAGATCAACTAAATAAGCTTGAGCGCCTGCAGAATTTCAGCATCAGGTTCATATTTGACTTTTGCAAATATGACCACGTATCCGAGTTTCGCGCTAAAGTCAAGTGATGACAATCCTACTTCCCTGGAATACTCGCATACTATCTCTATACAGTAGAACATTTGTTCTATCATAACCATATCGGTCGCTACTATAGAATTAGGAGATATATAAAATACGCTCGCTGAGCTCACCAATGCAGATGACGCCTTTAATTTTGTAGCAAATCATCTCGTTGTATATTTCGTCAGTGAATTAACTATTGCTAGTAAATCCGGATATTTACAAGCGTAGATTAAAAAAAACAGGTGCATACCAAATCAAATCATTTTTTAGCACTTCATCGCAAATATTCCGTAGCTTATAATACAATTTTCAATGTTATTTTTTTAGATTATGCCCACGGCCGTGTTTTACGTGGCAACGTGGCCTTTCAATTAAAAAATAATTGGATTAGGACTTAAGATTACTTTTTACAATCAAACCAGAATCTTTGTTACTGCCTTTATATTAAAATTTTCAAATATTCAGTGTTGCCACCTTGTCTTCTTTTTGTATTCACATATATTCTGCCTTTGTATGCGCTGGATCTGAGATCGTGTCGGTCATTTACCCTACCGGCCCACCAATTACAGTAGCAAATGGCAATGGGGAACGCAACAATGGGGATCATTTTGGCAGCCTTAATGGTATCTAAATCTTATAAAACTTGAATACGGGAAACTTTTTGGCTTAAATATTCCTCCTTTCAAGTTTCAAGAAATTTGGACAGCGCTAAAGCTGCCAAAATGATCCCCATTGTTGCGTTCCCCATTGCCATTTGCTACTGTAATTAGTGGGCTGGACCTGACTGAAAACCAGCGGCGCTCTTTCACTAAATCTCTTTCACCTACCCTAGGTTTATGTGTTAGAGCAACAAGCTGAGTCAGGACCTGTTAGACCTGCACACACGCGCTCGTCGGCTTGCTGAGTGCGCTACTTAGTACAGCTAGTACCAACCCAATGCTTAGGTAGGTCTAGTGTTAATTTATGTACATCAACAAGAACAACAAATTATTTTTTAGTTACTACTTGTCACTAAGTAGTCTTTTATTTTTAAAATAAGTGTAGTGTTTAATAAACAATTTTCTTTCTTCTTTCTTTCAATTTTTTCAAGTCTTTACTATACCTGCTAGAATTAAAGATTATCGCAAGCTTTTATTTTCAAAAATGCCCTTATATACTGTTACCTACCTATTATTTAAAAAACATCTGAGCATTATGGTCGAAGCGACGCATGACCCGAGAGCTGGTGAGTATCTGGCGCAGCGCATCAGCATTGCCATACAGCGGGGCAATGCAGCCAGCGTCTTTTTGACGCTACCGACTGGTAAGTATTGATATGGATCCATTGAGATACATGTAGATTGTTTGCAACAGTCTGCAGTTATTTTATTGTTTCAATTGTAAACACTAGTTCCAATTTGTTTTTATTAATTCACTAGCTGCATGCTTACTACCCATTGTCCTATTACCCGTTTTCCCGTAGGAATGAAGCATTTTCCCGAAGTAAAAAGTAGCCTATGTTCATCAGGAATAATGTGGGCTTCTAATGGTAAAAGAATTTTTCAAATCGGTCCAGTAGTTTCGGAGCCTTTCCATTACAAACAAACAAACAAGCAATCAAATCTTTCCTCATTATAATATTAGTATAGATTGCCATTTGTGAATAATGTGGGCTTCTAATGGTAAAAGAATTTTTCAAATCGGTCCAGTAGTAGTTTCGGAGCCTTTCCATTAAAAACAAACAAACAAGCAATCAAATCTTTCCTCATTATATAGATTGCCATTTTCTTTGTTAGTAAATATTACGGAGAATATAAAGAAATCTTTAACCTAAAGTACCTACCACAATACCAGACATCCAACACAGAAGCAGATAGACTAGACTAATCAAATTCGAACCCCAATCAAACCGGTCTTAATTTTTAGCAAACAAACCAGCCAATCGCAAGCTGGTGTTTGCACAAAGTTCGTTAATCCGCCTGATCGTCTTAATCGTATGCGAATCCCTAATGCAAGCTTGCATTATGCGAATTATGCGGAACGCGGCTGCGGACGTAGATACAATTGGAAAAATAGTAGTATTAGTACCTATGTAGTATTGGATTATACTCTAGCATCCGAAATATTCGGACATTTTTCTTTGGTTCGGCAGCAGTGTCATTGCGGGTAGAAAACTTGATATAAAAATGGCCAGACCGAATTTATTTTTAATAACTTATTTCAATGCTATGGAAAGAGCTATGCTCGGCGTTTCTTTGCAGGATACATACGACAGAGACCTAAGTTATCGACATAGCCCAAAGAACTGAAGTGGCAATGGGCTGGCCATATCTCGGGAAGAACCACCACCTGCTGGGGTAAACTTATTCTTGAGTGGAGACCGTGACTCGGCAAACGTAGTGTAGGACGCCCACCGGCCAGGTGGGATGACGATCTGTGAAAGACTGCAGGCAGATGCTGGATGCGGCTAGCTGAAGACTGTGCGTTATGGCGCTCATAATGGGAGACCTATGTCCAGCGGTGGACTGGACTGATGATGATAATTCCAGCCCGTGGATTTCGTAAGAGTCGATATTGAGAACCAAGGGGCTGGAGGAAGGGCAGTAGCTTCCTTCGTTCTCTCTCATCTCTTCTCGTCCCAGCGGTTGTCGGTTCTTCGCGAGGAGTGAACTACGGCATCTCGACGCACGTTATCTCGATGCACGGAATATCGACATATATCGACAAAAGACATGGGCGGCCCACTGCCACTTCAGCTTGCTAATTCATGAGCTTCAGGCTGGAATGCAGGGGTTGATTCCAGTGTCTCCAGGTTATGTATGTGAAATTTCCCCAGATCAGGTTTAAATTTTCCTCAAAACGATACTTTTTCCTGTAATTTTCCCCAAAATAATTTTGTATTTAATTAATATACTATACTATAAAGGAGTACCTGACTCAACGCACAGCCCGAACCACTGGTTCTAGAGGATTGAAATTTGGAGTTTTTGTTCCTTTTACATAGGTTGTAGGGGTGTACTAAGAAAGGAATTTTGAAAATTCACACTCTAACGTCTGTGTTCACCAATATATAATCGGACAATTAGGCTGCTTTGTCGGTTTACTTTGACGTTTAATGTATGAAAACTTCTGTCTAAACCGTCAAAACAACTGTTTAAAATTTAACTATCTGTTGGTGAACTCGAGTCTAAGACTGGTGACCAATAGATAATTGGACAATTAGGCTGGTTCGTCGGTTAAATTTGACGTTTAGTGTATGAAAACTTGTGTCAAAAACATCAAAACAACTGTTTAAAATTTAACCATCTGTTGGTGAACTCAGGTCTAAGAGTTTCAAAATAGTTTGGAATTAAAAGTTTAAAAAATGTTCTTTAGTTCAGTTACCGTAAGCGATAGAACTACAAAATTTTACATGAAGATTCCCCTTTCATAGCGACCACACGTTTCAATTCATTGTTTTCTGAAATTCTGACGATGTTGTCCCATATCCAAGTTTTAACGAAAAAACTAAAGTTTAAACGCAAATCCTCCATATCTCAGCAACCGAAAGAAATACAAAATTTTACATGCAGATTCCTCTTTTATAACGATCATACATTTGATTCATCGTTCTCCGAAATTACGACGGTGTTTTCCTTTAACTAAGTAACTAATTTAAACCAAAATGCTCTGGATCTTATGAACCGGTTTCAAAATAACTACAAAATTTTACATTTAAACTTCCCTAATAAAAAGAATTTCCTTCATCGTTTTCTGAAATTCGTACCTGACTCACTGACAGACAATGCACACCTAGAACCACTGGTTCTTTCTATGATTTCAATTACGACGCAGAGAACAAATCTTAGATATTTTTTATCATTAGTCACTGAATAAGAAATGTGTACACCTTTCATTTCTCCCCAAACTTTCGCCAAAATAAAATGCGGTCCCCAAAATTTTCCCCACAGTTTTCATTTCCGCAAAACTTCTCCAAAAAAATTTTTTTTCCCCCATTTTGGGGTTAATTCCTACAACACAGCCGCCACGGCTAGATACCTCGTTTACCCAGGATCATAGGCCATAAAGCTACTGTTTGGTCTTTTCTCAGACAAAAACTTATGGTACCTTAATTTAGTTAGGCTATCCGCCGATATCGTCTTGCCCTCTGTTGGGAAATCGGCACTAACTGGATGTGATGTTCTATCTTCTGCCGACAACGAATGAGTGAGGGACCCCCGTTTCGGCCTATTCGATTTCAACTGTGGACATATAAACGTAAAATCTTGAAAAGCTGAATATTAGATTACTTCTTACTGTTATTTGTATTGCCATGCAATTACTGACTAAAAACATTGGTATATCGTGAGTGAATGTCTAGTGCTCTGTTCTGGAAGCTGGATCCTGGCAAGGTTTTCTACAACAAAACTCCAAGTGAGTTGCAAAAATTATCAATAAATAAATTCAAATAAATTGTCAAACTTATCCTGTGTAAAAAGGCTACTAGATACTACAAAATATCAGATTATCTAGAGGATAAAAAGCTTGGGACGAGTTTTACTCCATCTCAAAAACTAATGCTCTAACAAGGTAAAGGTTTCTTGTTCGCTTCTTTACTTTACCTTAAAAAGATTGAAGTAAACAAAAAATCAAAATGATCAATTTATTTCCTAGATTTACTTAAGTAATTTTAATATTTGTGACGTGTACAAGAATCCTGTAAGGAAAATTCTAAAGGAAATAAAGAACATAATATTTGATATTAAGTCAGATCAAGCTATTTTATCTACGCTGAGAAACGAGCAAAGATTCCATTTTCTTAGGTATTTTCGTTAAAACCTAAAGCGATATCTATACTATATCTATACTAATATTATAAAGAGGAAAGATTTGATTCTTTGTTTGTTTGTATTGAATAGGCTCCGAAACTACTGGACCGATTTGAAAAATTATTTTACCAATAGAAGCCCACATTATTCCTTATGAAATTAAGCTACTTTTACCGCGGGAAAATGCTTCATTCCTACGGGAAAACGGGTAATAGGACAACGGGTAGTAAGAATACAGCTAGTACCTACATTATTTAACCAAAATTTCAGTCCATCAATTTAAATATTTATTACCATTTGTTGAGACTCCACATCTAGTTTACAATAAAACAATGAAAACTGTGTAGAATATAGTAAACTCTATTACGAATACCTGATAGAGATAGATTGTTTGCAACAGTCTGCAGTTAGCTCAATTGTTTCAATTCAAAATACTAGTACCAATTTATTTCAATTATTTGGTTGTAATTTTCTTTGTGAATAATTCTGCCTTATTATTTCATTACAAATTATCGAATTAAAAATATTTAGATTTTACCTTACTTTAGGCCAGGCACACTCGATATTTGCATGCCGCCAGAACGCCAATCTGAAATGCGAGCAATAACCAGCGTCGAGCGAGTTCCAGACCTAACTAGGTAAGTACTAATTTAAGTTTTATTATCGATAGAAATATCAGTCGCCTTTATTTTTTGTTCAGAAAGAGGAATCACAAAAAGTAACGGAAATGTACATATAGCATGCCAATAGGAATTGATTCGTATACGTACAACTAGTTTTTTATGTGTGCGCGAGCTGATAAACACACAATTATTATAATAGTCTAGGAAGAGCTAAATTCTGTACCTACCTATTTAATGAATACTTATCGCTTACTAGCTTCTGACCACGGCTTCCTAAGTAGCCTCACCTCAACCTAAACTTCAACAGCCTGTATTGGTCTACTACTGGACGCAGGCCTCCCCCTGATAAGCGCTTTATTGGCTTTTATCACATGGGGAATAATGCCTAAAATCCCCACGTTGGGCATGCGCGTTGGTGATTGCAGTTCGGTGGTAGAATTGTTCTGCAGGGGGCGCTGCTGCCCGCCCCCGGTGGATATCCCTTAGTCGCCTCTTACGACACCCGCGGGAGAGTTGGGGTGGTGAAAATTCTCAAGCCGGCACCACACAGCTTTAGGTATTTATAGTATTTTGTACTATTTTGGTATAAGTAGTTATCTGGTTATCTGAGTTAGGCTTTGCTCTAAACGTACGCAAAATATCATCTTGATCTGTTCAGTAGGTAGATTTGAAGATACTAGGTAACATAAATTCCGGTTTCACAAAATTTCGGCTTTGTAATATTATTAGTAGAATAGGATTATTTCAAAAGTATCACTTGCTTGCCTAAATAGGTTTTATTTATGTTTGGGTTGCGTTAGGAATAAACTTTTGTACGTTTACGGATATATCACTGGCGTTGGACTAATTTTGAACCCTAACGTTTCTAAAATTAGGTTCTAATATGTATCACACCACCCTGCAATAGCGTATCCCAGCTCTCATGTGTTGAAATGACATGAACACACATATTAACTCAACAATTTAATCGCTTGTTCAGGAATTATGGCCCTTATTATCTAGGATTGATTCAGATTGAAACGGAACTTTGAAATGAAATAAAACATTCTTGCTCTTTTTCAATTGGTAAGAAGGTAGGTACTATTTTTGAAAGTTAGTTAACTACTTGCCACATGAACTGATAATGACAAATTTCCCCCTCGATCAAATTTTCTCAAAGGAGACAGACAGAATAAGAAAAGTTGAGGGGGAATTCCGGACTTTATAAAATTAAGTTTTCAGTTTTGCTCCATAAGGAGGATTTGTAAACTGGTTTAATCCTAATTTTAGGAGCAACTTAATTGACAAACACAGATAATCTGTATTGCAAATTTTAAGCGATGCACATATTTTCGCTAGTGGTTTGTTTTAGAGCAGAGTACATATCGGTTTATTTTGGGGCCAGAAGTGGCCATACTTATCCCCTCTATTGACATCCTTACCATAGCAAACGAAATCCTACCTACTTCCCCAAATAATAATAATCATTCCCGGCAGCATTATTATAATTAAATCTTGTCCCAGGGGAGCACGTGAACTGATCAAATTAATATTAATCATATTTGGATTGCCTTTAAAATGGATGCTTGATTAAAGCCGCCATATTGGATTCCTGAGGTGGTTTCTTGTACTTCTATTTTGTCTTTGTTTCGGTGCACGGAGAGTTAATGGCGTATTTTGTTTAATGTATACTCACAGCCAAAAATTTCTAAACAGGTATCCGAAAACTGTTTTCAGGTAGGTATACCAATCGTAAACAGAACCGTTTACGATTGGTATACCTACCTGAAGAAATGATATAAGAATGAAGCATTTTCCTAAAAGTAGCCTATGTTCATCAGGAATAATGTGGGCTTCTAATGGTAAAATAATTTTTCAAATCGGTCATCGTCAGTAGTTTCGGAGCCTATTCAATACAAACACACAAACAAACAATCAAATCTTTCCTCTTTTTAATATTAGTATAGATAGTAGGATACCTACGTGTTAACTGTCAACTGCTAACTAACACCATCCTTGCATAAGCTAACAGTTAACCCGACAAAACACATACCTACATAGAATACTCGTAATTTCAAAACAAAACCTGACTCGACAGTTTACCATAGATAACAAAGATGCCGCTGATCCCAACAATTACATTGTCCGCTGCATACAAAATAGTAATTAATTCTAATACACTTCAGGCCAGTATCACGTACCAGAATCTACTGTAACTCGGCGTATTACATAAGCCAGTTTGCAATGTAAATTGGTTTCAGCATGCAAATACAACTGCTCGTCCGCTGGACAAAAACAAAGCAAATTCAATTTTCATAGATACGCCGGGCGTTTATGCGTTTATAATAATCCGGTTGTGCTATGATAATGCTCGTGAGTTTAGGCAGGGGTGAATAATTTGAGGATGAGTATTTTTTGATTGGTAGACAGTATTTCTGGAGACATTCTTAAAAAAGAGATTAGCTAAGTAGTACCTACGCAGAAAGTCAGCAGTTATTTACAGGACTTAGTGGGAAAAAATTGTTTTTTCTGAACATCACACTAATATTATAAATGCGAAAGTTTAGAGGGAAGGATGTTTGTGTTATGTTGAAAACTACTGAATGGATCGGGCTGAAATTTTTCATACAGGTAATTCTAATCCTGGAATCAAACATAAGCTACTTTTTATCCCATAAATCAGTTCTCATGGGATAGAAATCACCTTTGAACGTTTCCATAGAAAAAACGCGTGCGAAGCCGCAGGGATAAACTAGTATTATAAACGTAAAAGTTTGGATATTTCGATGTATGGATGGATGGATGGATGTTTGTTACCTCTTCACGACAAAACTACTGAACGGATTGGCCTGAAATTTTGCGTACAGGTAATTTTAGGTCAAGAATAAAACATAGGCTATTTTTATCCCACAAATCAATTCCCATGGGATAGAAATAATCATAAAACGTGTCCATATAAACGACGCGTGCGAAGCCGCGGGCAGAAACTTGTTTAGTTAGTAAATTTTAAACTATACTTATCTTAAATTCAATTATCTACTGATTAAAATTACCTTTATCTACAAACAAAGACTGTAAACCTACTCAAAATAATATTACGAGGCAAAGAAACGAGAAAAAGAAAGTCAGCAAAATTATTATAGAAACGGGAAAAAAGCCACAATACAAGAAGCGAACTACCAAAGAAAATTATTAAGTAACCAACCTTAGTACAAGCAAAGTGAAGTGGTAAACAAAAAGCTACTCTAGCGAGAGGGCATTACACGCAATATCGTGTAATATTCGACACGCGTTGCTAATTCACGCCGATATTTCACCGCACTTACCGACGGCAATAATCGGATACCTAGCAGATGCTGGCAAAGAGTAACGAGAGTGTAGATGGAACATAACTTCATGTTCTAATTTTTAGAAATTTCGTTACAAGGCAAACAAGTGAAGATCGCTACGTTTTCTAGCCTATCTTTCTGGGCCTGAAAAATAATTATGTTAGATTCTAACTGCAACAAAATAAATTTGTTTTCATCTTGTACTTCTCCGACAGAGCGCTTTTTGTCTAACAGCGGTCTTTTTGCGTTGAAATAGAGGGCATCTCCTTCTATATTATGCAAAGTGAGCGAGACTACAGACTCAGATAGATAGATAACGCACTGCAAGTGTTAAACCACTATGATAGTTGGCAACGGTGCTATTGCAACACAATAAAAACTGCTGCGTCGCGTAGTGGAAAGCTCTGTAGCACGCTACGTCGTAGCAATTGTTTTTAGATTTGATGGAAATGCTACGTCGTCGGCGAAATTGAACTTCGAACCTTCTAAAAGTCAGTTGACTGTGTACAGCGGCACCTAGGTTCTAGCAATCAAAAAATAAATAGTACATAAGAGAAAGGTTTATCTAGTAATATTTGGTTGGAAAAAGTCCGGCATTATTTATTTATTTATAGTCCAGCATTATTTATTTATTTTTTATTTATATTCTGTTCACAAACTTAGCTTGAATCACAACTATCTCATCTTTGACGCCTCTCGCACTTGAGCTCTATGACAGATGGCGTCCGAGTGCGGTTGAGCTGCGTGACAAATGCGACGGGTGCGCGACTGCGTTGCGTGGACGTTTCTTGTGAGATTCTTTGAGTATCGTGCTTGATTTGATGAAGGGGTACTGTGTGGGAAATGCCCAAGGTTTTACCTACGGGAATGGCATATTTTTTGTTATATATGCGGGTTACTTATGTACATTCATGCCACATCAATAGTATAAAGTGTAGAGATTCGAATAGGCTTATTCTAAAAGAAACCTCAAAATCAGCGTGACATCAAAAAAGCTGATTGACTATGTGTGTAAAAATTTATAATAAGGTGAATTTATATTATTGAATGACCTTTTATTTAAAAAAAAAAATTAATTGACTGAATGAACGTAATTTTATGATATTTATTAATTTTTAAGGCATACATACATAGACATATTAAGTAGATTAATTACATGCTACAGAATAGTTAAACATGACCTTATAACTCATAACATGAATCACCTGTTATACCATGTTTTATGCAAAAAAAATTATTTCATTTCATTAATTTCATTGCACTTTATTAATTTCATTCCATTTATTTAATTTCGTTTCATTTCATTAATTTCATTTCATTCCATTAATTTCATTTTATTTCACTAATTTAATTTAATTTCATTAATTTCATTTCATTTCATTAATTTCATCTCATTTCATTAATTTCATTTCATTTCATTAATTTCATTTCATTTGAAATACGTACTGACGTACTGAGTACTAACGCTACGGTAACCCAATGGCAAAAGTATCAATATAATTTCCCATAACTATCCAAGCAAAAACCTTCCTTCGTTGCCCAGCCCGGAGATAGTTAACGGCTCCATACGTAGAATGGGTAACTTCATTTTTTCCTCACGATACTTTTACCACTTTTTTGTCCCATTTTTAACTCTTCCTGCCAGGCCCCGAGTTTGAAATAAATGAGAAAAAGTCAGGAGATAAATTATTCAGAAAATTTTCAGATAATTCAGATTTCTCAAATTGTGTTTGTGCGGTGTGCAGTGTTTGATTTGAATTCCAATTTTATTTCAATTTATTTTTTCACATTTTTTTACATTTAGTATTGTAATTAGGTATTAAATATTTATGGAGTAACATTTATTAGCAAAGTAAATTTCAATCAAATAATAGAAACAAATTAGAACTAGTATTTACAATTGAAACAATTGAGCTAACTGCAGACTGTTGCAAACAATCAAGGTAGCTCAACTGAAAAACATAATAAGTACATACCTACCTAATACCCATAATAATAACAATGTCTTCCTAGCCGAATTTCGACTACGGCGGCCAGTCTCATCGGAGACTAGCCAGAAGCGCGGGAGGTTATTATAGTGCACGATAATAATCTCCCGCGCTTCTGGCTAGTGGTGCGCACACTTGTGCACAAGTGTGCGCGCAAACACAAGTGCACTCTCTATTCCCTCACTCTCATAATCTAATGGCACGTCAGACCGACACGACCGGGGAGAGGTCAAGTCCAGGACCAACGCCTTAACGTGCTTTCCGAGGCATGGGAAATCCCCATAATACCTACGATATGAGTAGGTACTAGGCAAAAGTCATAAACGACGCACACGCAGTAAATTTTTCATCGCTCGCTGCAGCCAAACTATTAGCAATCAATTTCTATTTCATGCATCCGAAACCACCCCTATTTTTACGACAGGCGCGTATAATTGAATATTTCTACGAAATTTATGGATTTTGCGCAATTTTTATAGCTCTCTGTGTTTAACGTGTCTGCTTTGAACGATTATGAAGGTTATATTTGTCACCCCTGTTTGGGGTACACTGCGATTAGGGGTCTTGCAGAGTTGGTGTGACTGTGACATACAATAATTTTGTGTGACAGTAATTTACAACCATTTTTGGCGTTGCGATCGCATTAAAACATGCTTCTCTCAATGCTTTTTAATCTCTAACTTAGAACCAAAAAGGTATCCTTTTGGGCTTCATCCATTCTTATTAATCCTAGTCCTTATTTTCATTACGAATATGAAAAAGAAAATGCTTAGTGAAAAATTCTGAGGCTTCATTTTAATAATAACATACTAATGCTCATAGAACACTATAATATAACTTTATGTTCTGTTGAGATAACCTCCTTTTGAAATTAAAAGTCACCTATAAATTCAAACTCCTTTTCCAAATATTCAGGTAGATTGTTTCCAAACAGTATCTAAATTCAAATCAATTCTCTACGGATTCGAAGAATCACATTCCAAATCCAAACATTCAAAACCAATATTATCGTAGCATCATTGAGATGGCGGGACGGGTTAGATGTGCACCTTGCAGACTGGCCCTGTATGTCAAGAGACAAGAAGAATAGGATAGACTTTGATCAGCAGCATACTTTGACATACTTTGAAATACTTTTAATGAATCAATTATTTATTCAATTTAAACTTTGACCAATTATTTTTATTTAATTTTTAGATGAGTCATGTCTGTCTGTTTTTTTTACCTCTGTACCCTATGTTGGTTTCTGGAGCTTAATGGCCTAACACGAACAAAATTAAGAACCCACCGACAGATTTTCATGAAATATGGCTAAGAACACTCGGGATAAAATTATCTATGACACAAAAAAAAAATAACGAAAATCGGTTCATTCGTTTGGGAGCTACGATATCACAGACAGATACACAGATACACAGACAGACACGTAAACTTATAATACCCCTCTTTTTGCGTCGGGGGTTAAAAATAAAAACAAATGTCAAACGAAACAATAAAATTCAACGCTCAAACTTTTTTTTCCACTCAGTGATTTTTTCAACACGTATTCAGAAAACCCTGTAAGTGGCGAAAATGGTATTCAGAAGAGAGTCTAAAATAGTCATTAAAAGATCTGAGCCCTGTGTCCGGTTGACAATAGTATCGAGACGCGATCGTCACCTCTTATTTTTGTATGGGATTTGCGTTGTTCCATCCGCACGATAGAAGCGGTATACCAAATCCCATAGATAAAGGAGACGTCTCGCTCGATACCACCGGACTCGGCTCAGTTATCTGCTAGATTTTTACTACTCAACGGCCGAACAAACCATACTGAAGTATGACAAAAAATTTAACCCATCATGGTCAAGGAAATGGGTTACTTTTCGTCTAAGAAAACGAGTGCAAAACTGCACAACTACATACCTACATCTCTATATGAAATAATGTTACCCTCATGTTGCATTGCACCACGTATATTATAAAAGTACCACGGGAAAAGAAAGGCTATTTATATTAAATTACGGAGGGAAACTCCAGTTGAGTAATGCTTATGTATGCCTATAATTATTATACAAGAAGCAAACCTATAGAAACTTGGAGTGCTAACATTCTGAGGGATATATAATTGGGAAGGGGACACTTTGAAAAGAATTTTGAATGAAAGAGAAATTGAATTTTTGCATGTCTGAGAGATATCTCTATTTACTAACCCCGTGCTGTATATATTCCAAAGGTCGCATAATATATTTCATCTAATTTTAACTTATGTATTAAGTTAGTAGTAGCTTTCCTAGTTGTTAAGTGCAGATTTTAGGAAAAGTTTTATACTTACTGAATTTATGAATAACTAGCTGCTGCCCGCGGCTTCGCTTGCGTAGTTCCCGTTCCCGTGGTAATTCCGGGATAAAACATAGCCTATGTCCGTCTCCTGGTTCTAAGCTGCCTCCCCACCAATTTTCAGCCAAATCGGTTCAGCCGTTCTTGAGTTATAAATAGTGTAACTAACACGACTTTCTTTTATATATATAGATTTAAATGTTTGAATAAACGAAAAAACAACTTCGAATCCCTTAACTTATTTATTACTTGTTTTATTGTTTTAAATTTTGTTGGACAAATACTAGTCCTCGGAAATGTTTTGACCAATTTCTTTTTTCTTTTGTAATAATAATTTGTGTATTAAAATGTAATAAGTATTCCTATTTCACATCGACATCAAGTGTTGTACCTAGTGTAGTAAGTAGTACTTACGGTGGAAATAAATAAAATACTAAAATAAAAATAAAAATTGAATCACCTTGTCATCATCACATACATACAATAGCGAAAGAGTTTCCAAAATCGGTCCGGAAATCGATAAAAATACATAAATAAAAGTAACAAAAAACATACATACAGCCATCGATGTAAGTAAAATTCGTGAGATTAGGTACCTGTTAGTTTCTCGAAAGTGGAACGCTCAAATTAGGTCCAATTAGGTCCACCCACCACAGTCATAGTCGGATCGGCGCCGCCGGCTTTCGTGTTTCGCGTGCGTATTGTTGTCTCGATCGCATTTCGGTTTATGTACCTATTTCTTACGTACGGTAAATGACTTTTTTTGCTTGGGGATTATGGGCATTACCCCATGAGAAAAAAGTCAATGAGGCTTATCAGGGGGAGGCCTAAGTCCAGCAGTGGATCAATATAGGCTGTTGAAGTGAGGTGAGGAGATAAATTATCAGAAGATCCAGCTGCCAGATGCATCAATAGAGACAGATCCCAATTGTTTGCCAAAAGTTTATTATCTAACATCGTAGACTTACAGAATATGCCGCAAAGACAATATTTTCGCTTATCTAACGTAATTTATGTTGGAACTTGTCGAAACTTGCTCACTTAGCGAGACGATCGGAGTTGAACTTCGATAAAATTACACTTTGCAAGCCTCGCCATTGTTTTGTCGAACTGTGATGTAGAATTGGTCGTTCTTGTGCTGTTTTCGGAAGGATTTTGTGTAAAATTCTAGATGGTTTTGGTAATATTCTACTAACCCTCTTACTAAGAAAGCTTCTCGAGAGAAGTCAACATTTAGCAATAGCTTACAAATCGTTAGAACAAACAAGTCAGAATGGGAATAGAACATTGATTTACCTAAAGTTGAGAGATTTTTGTAAGGGAGTGCCTGCTATGAGAATTATTGTAATATCACAGGTGTGAGATGTCTCGTGACGTCATAAAATAAAATGAGTATGTGACCTTGATATCACGGGTTCGGTTGGGGAAAAAAAATCTGCCTAACACGTTTTCATACAAATTGCATGGGCATGCGCTTGAAAAGCGTAGGTAGGCCACATGCAGTTAAAATCAACTTTTAATCTCCACATTTGATTTGTATATAGCTTTGTTTACTCGTTTATTTTCATTCGCCTCTAGAAAAAGAAAAATACTAGAAATTTACGTTTTTCTTTGCATATACAGAGCTACATACGTGTAGAGCGGGCGGAACAGACGCGGGCGTGCATAAATAACGGCGTCCATTTGTGCGTGAAATAGGAACCCGCCGCATTGTGCCGTGTCACTTGCATTATGTGCGATGTGTACCGGCTTTTTATTTAAATGCGAGGAGTTTTTGCTCATGTTTTGGCTTGGATGATATTTTTTTAGGTTCAAAAATGTTGGTTCTACGCGTTACATTTAGTTTTCTCTGAAACTGAAATATCATCAAGCCCAGTGAGTTTGCAAAAAAACTTTAGTTTACGCTTTCATGTGCTCTTAACAAAAAATTTACTTCATAAAGCACCCAAATTGTTGTATTCAAACCCTACTCAAACCAAACTTTGTAACAGACCACATAATCTATGTAAAATGGCGTTGCGACAAGTGAAAAACTACAACATTTCCTATGTTAAAACAGACTATAACTCTAGCAGCGGTCGGGTCTGCATTTCCGCGGATAGATGAGCGCGCCGCGTCTAAGAGATTTATATGCCATGTGCGGAAATTGACTGGAGAGAGAGACTCCGTTATATTAAATTTGATTAATAAATGGACTAGAGTTTTACTATGAACGTGGGTTTGTTTCGTCTGGAGTAATATTAAAAGTTAGTAGGTATGTTTATTGCCATAATGACTCAAATATCAAAGTGCTTTATTTCCTTTAGACTTTACAGGACGTCATAAAATTCAAATGACTACTTGTGTATAACTAGTAAATAAGGTGATGTCTTTAATTTTTTGTTCACTTCAATCATTTAAGTTAAAGTAAAGAAGCGAACAAGAAGCTTTTACCTTGTTAGGTTTTTAGTTTTCGAGATGGAGCAAAACTTTTACCAAGCTCGTTTATCCTCTAGATAATCTGATATTTATACAGACTCGGTGTTACAGTTGGTAGTGATGAAACAGCACATCAATCAGATACATTTTTTTCTTCAATTCACGCCAACACTCAAAAATTTCTTGCCATTTCGTGCCCTGACCCGTGAGACGATAATAGAATAAAACATAATAAATGGACTCTACTCCATAAATCAAACTGTCACTTAAAATACAAACGGCTGATAACCTCCCAGACCAAATTACGTTTGATATATTCTAGAAATACTGCAGACGAGAGCACAAAATTGCTTTATACAAATAAAGAAAACGCGCACTAAAACTATATTCGTAAAGATCCGAAAATTCGAGAACGTTTATCGAAAATGACAAATACGACTCCGCCCCGCCCTAAACGGTATACTGCGAGGAAAAAATCATCTGACAGAATCGGATCGAAAGTCGATCGAAAGCTTGGAGTCGTTTAGTATTATATAAAATGGGTCTCATTCGCTGCGAATCGTCGTCGGACGTTGACAAACAGTTGGGATGAAAAAGATGTATTTTTCCTCGATAAAATTCGGTGTGACGCTGGCTATAAATTTCAGTTCAGACGACAGACTGAGGTGATTTTCTTGTTAATAAGCTTTGTAATTTGGAGTCGTTTTTCACGTTTGACTTACGCCTTGAATAGGCGTCTGTTTAATTTGAGTCAGATATTTGATGTTGTCCACATAAATTATTGTAGGGAGGTATTTAAAAAAAGTTTGTTTTAAACGTTTATGGTTGTAGACTGCTCATCATGTAGCATTGTAATGTAGATCTAAGATCTAGTACCTAATCATTTTTAAGCAGTACCATAACAGATGCGCACAGATCTTACCCCATGTACATATCCGACGATCCTATCCATACCAGGTTTTCTGGCAGAGAACGCTCTTGAGCGATAATACCGCCAATTGTCACTTAGATTATAATTATTTCTTTTTAAATTGTTTCTTAGTTTTAAGTGTGCAATAAAAGTATTTTCTATCTATCTATCTTTAATGCATTCACTGCCCGGTCTCGGCAGTGCGCTTTACGGAGCAGGAGGTGGGAAAATTCGTCGAAGGCCTTGAAAGTGTTACTATTTTTATTTTAGTTTAGGGACGTGATACTCTTACATGAAATTTAACATAAAAAATGTTTTGGTTCTTATTTTTTTTAATTAATTCTTAATTCAGTTTATTACAAAATTGAGTTCATTTGGATTTTGTTCATTTGCCATGAAACTGTGCCGAAATATTGGAAAGCTCAAAACTCAAATCATGCTAAATATCCCGTTGTAAGTGACTTTAGAGATAAAACTGCCTGAAAACACACTGAAAACCACACAAACATAGGTACTGAAAAACTTCGGTGAAAGGGTTTTTCAGTATTGTATACCTGCTAGTAGAGACGGGTAAGGCTAACATCGTTATTAAAATTTTACGAAATGTGGAGAAAAATCTTAAATAAGAACTTTTTGCCAATTAGAGCAACATAGTTCATTTTTCCATATTTATTTTACTTAGCCATAACGGCTAAATCTTTAAATGGGCTTTAGAGATATTACTTATAGGCTGTTTTATCTCTAAAGTCACTTACAACGGGATATTTAGCATGATTTGAGTTTTGTGCTTGAGTTTCGGCACAGTTTCATGATCACGGAATAACTGAAGTCAGTGCGAGTGCGCGTTCTTTGTATGTAGTATCTACGTACGATGTGAGCAAAGCTGTGCGCAGAAGCTAGTGTAGCCATATTTTAAATTATGTTATTGACGCCAACAACACGCTAAATAATATAAGAAACAATGTCCATACACTGCCGAGCATGTGGACGGTCCGCAATTTCAATTTACGAGAGCCGATGCCATAAAATCGGCACGTGATCGCCAGAGACAAATAAGTGGAGCGCTTGTGTGCACGACAGTGTAAGAATTTGCCGAAATGAATGTGTGAAAGATTTTGCAATTTACAAAATGTATGGTTTTATTGCACTGAAGTGTAATTGACAATTTGATACAATAAAAATTTTATTCCAAAAAATGGATATAGTAAATGTACATTTACTATATCCATTTTTTGGAATAAAATTTTACAGTACACTTCTACACTAATTATTATTTTGTAAAGATAAATAAAATGCTGGACAATTCACACAGCATTATGTAAGCTAAGCAGAGCTTGTGTTATGGGTACTAGATAACTGATATACATAATACAATACACTACATAGATAAATATTTTTTATTATACATAGAAAACATCTAGAACACCCTGTACAAATATCTGCAGATCGTACAAATATTTGTCCCGAGGCGGGAATCGAACCCGCAACTTCCCGCGTCGCAGGCGGACCTTCGCCCGCTGCTAAATCAAATCAAAAACTCTTTATTTCCATAAATACAATAAATGTACACTTAGAAAAGTTCAAATTATAAAACTAAACACTGACATGGAAATAAAGTGGTATTTTTGATTTCCGTCGCTTGGCTATGTAGACTAACTAAAGTAAAAAAGCGACGAAGAAACCTTTAGCCTGATAGTTGTTATTTTTCGAGCTGAAGCAAAACTCGTCCCAAGCTTTTTTGGGTTAGGGTATGTACATCTGGGCCAAATCTCAAACTCATCCGCGGACGAGATGTCCACTTCACTTTTGTGTAGGGGTACATCTCGTCCGAATCTAAATTCTTTATCCTCTAGATAATCTGATATTTTGTAGTACGCCTTTTTACAAAGGATATGTTTGACAATTTGTTTGAATTTATTTAATGATAATTTTTGCAACTCACTCGGAGTTTTGTTGTAGAAGCGTATACATTGAAAAGGCACATAAAAATGTGGCAATTGATTATAAGGCCTAGATTACCAAGTTAGGTAGACACTCATTCTGGTAAATACTCCCAAATACTCACAAAAACAGTAGAATTTACCACCACAAAATACATAATTCCACATTCCCCCGCAAATACTTTTTATCTATTACCGCCATTACCATAAACTAATACTTTTACGAACGTGTTTGTCTGCGAATAGTCTCAGAATAAAAGTATAAACGGTAGCACTTAAATAACTATAAAATATCTCCATTGCCGACCTTAGATGCAATAAAGTGACCCTTCAGAAGCAATAACTCTTATGCAGGGCTGCAAGGGGATGTGGTATTTGGAAGAAATTACGCTGTTGATATATGATACTTTGCGGTTATGGTACGTACGTGACCGAGAAGGTTTTTATTGATGATTAGTAAACGCCTTAGTGTGGGACACCCACACCAGCGTAATGTATCGCAGCGAATTTGATACGTTACGCCGTGTGCTACAATTTGTCTCTTTGCTCGATGCGAGTCTTCTTTCCCGTGCTGACGGCACGAATGGTCGCTGTGTAACAGCTACGACAAAGGCCAACGCCGTAGAACTGGGGTCTACGATGGGCTACGCCGTAGGTCGAGAGTCTACGACAAAGGCCTACGGCGTAGAACGGGGTTCTACAACAAATGCCTACACTGTAGAACTGGTGTCTATGATGGGCTACGCCGTAGGTCGAGAGTCTACGACAAAGGCCTACGGCATAGAACGGGGTTCAACAACAAATAATTACACTGGAATATATGATGGACTACGGCGTAGGTCGAGAGTCTACGACAAAGGCCTACGGCGTAGAACGGGGTTCAACAACAAAAAATTACACTGTAGAACTGGAGTCTATGATGGGCTACATCGTAGGTCGAGAGTCTACGACAAAGGCCTACGGCGTAGAACGGTGTTCTACAACAAATGCCTACATTGTAGAACTGGGGTCTACGATGGGCTACGCCGTGTAGGTCGAGTCTACCACAACGAGCTATGGTATGTATTTTTTTTATTGAATTTTATTGTTTCTTAGTACCTACTCTTCGGCATATATTTGTTTCGGGTGTTCTGGGTATATGTATAATAAAAAATATAATTGGCCTGCAGGACTGGCAGTTGCGCGTTCCATTCCCATGGGTGACAATTGTGTTCTAGCATTTTGGATGCGAGTCTTATCTTTCTAATTTATCTTTTAAAATGAGTTTTCCAATATTTCTTGGTGTGTTTAGAATAAGGTCAAATTCTTGACGTAATAACAACTCAAATTCTGTAATTGGATCTCGATAAAACATTTTTATCCCCTTCTACCAACATTAACACTAATTTAAAATCCCTCTTGTGAGGGCGGTCGATTATTACAAGAACATATAAATTACAACAGCTGTTTCCCGAAGTTTCCTTCCCATGCAAGGCCGGAGGCGGTTTGCATCGAACTACGGAACCCGGGAACCGAACAACGGGACCCTAATTGAGTTCTGACAGCTACTTATTTACGAAAACGATTATCTGAATTGCGTTTACAACAGCTGTTTGTTTCTGTGCTAAAGTAAATTTAACTAAACTATTTCGTCGATTGTTGTGTTCAAATAATGGGAATTTTATGACTTCATTTCGATTTTTATGATTCATTGTTTAGATTTTATATTCCATTCAGTTGGCAACCCTGTAAACTACTTATAGTTTAAAAAAAACTGTTTAAAATTATAAATTTTCTAAAACTAGAAAGAACCTAATATGGAGGTATATCGAAATGCATATACCTATATATATGTATATTTATTAATAATTCTACCTCAAAACTTCTAAAACCTATTACAGTTTCTAGATATACAATGTAATACAGTGGGGCAATGCAGCCAGCGTCTTGGGGACACTCCCAACTAGTATTGATATGGATCAGATGAGCTACCTTTATATTGTTTGCAACAGTCTGCAGTTAGCTCAATTGTTTCAATTGAACTAGTTTTAATTTGTTTTTAATATAATAATTGATAGTAATTTTCTTTGCTAATAAGTAAATAATTTCTAAAAAAGAAAATAATTTAATTAAAAAAAAACCTTAGCTGGTGTTAGGAACGGACAGCAGCCAATTGGCTACTTGGCTGTTTTCGGAATATTAATAGTTGAAGGGTTCATAAAAATGTCTATTTCAAAATTTTGTTTATAACTGTATGTTAAATAATAGATTCAGGCGTTACTTTGCGGAAATCCATTGTATAATATTAGGATGAAACAATATTTAGTAACAATTACGGAATTGTTACTAAATATTGTTTCATCCTTATATTATACTGTATGTTATAATTTCTAGGGCCTGTATTTTTTTTACATCATCGGATACAAGAAAATTAATCCCGACAGTTTGGGCGAAGACAACGCCGAAAGTACTAAGCTAATTGAGATGAAATTTTGCAGAGAACTAGATTTATAGAAACACGAATATTACTTATTGTTTTGGTAAAATACGTGTGAAGTCGCGGGCAGAAGCTAGTAAATCCTATTTTTAGGGTTTTGATGATCGAAGATCGGTTTCAAAACCCTTATGGTCTCGCTTTGTCTGTCCTTTTTTCCCTCCATAATAACTCAAAAACTACTGCAGCTATCAACTTGAAATTTGAAATAATAATACATTTCGTGCGCCTGTACAGATTTAGAGAAAAATAAATGAAAATAAATGAAAAATGAAAATGAATATTTTCCATACAAATTGTGATGCCGAAATTTTAAAAGATACCTACAGAGTCATATGGGGTATCAAATGAAAGGTATCATTTTATACATTCCAAAATATTTTTTGAAATATTTGTTTTTTTCATACTTTTTAAAATATTTTGAAAAATGTCGAAAAAATACCCATTCCCCCCCCCCTATCTCCGAAGATTGCGGAGCGATCCATATAAAATGTATGGAGCGTTTATAGACGTGAATCTATATTTTACAGGAAAAATATAGAGAAGTTTGAAAAAAGAACACTTTTTGAAAAATGGTCAAAATGGGGGAAATAATTTTCAAAAGGGGAGGCTACCTCACCGAGTGGGGTATCAAATGAAAGGTATCGGTTTGTACGTTTCAAAACAGTTTTTCAAATTTCTGTTGGTTTCATACTTTTTGAAATATTTTGAAAAAAGTCGAAAAAAAACCCATTCAAGGAGATGTTACACCCCCGTGCCTCGGAAAGCACGTTAAGTTGTTGGCCCTGCGCCTGACTTCTCCCCGGTCGTGTCGCTGTGCCGTCGATAGGATAGGTTAGATAGGGAATAGAGAGTGCAGCTGTGTTTGCGCACACACTTGTTCACTACAATGTGTCCAGCGCACATAGCTGATCTCCGTGGAGACTGGTCGCCGTGGTAAAATGGCTAGGAGGAGATTACCATAGGTTGTCTATTTATTTTACTAAATTATAGAAGGGTCTGTTTATAAAAGTACTTTTCAGAGTAGGTTACAAAGATACCTTTTTAGAAAAAAGTAATATGTATTTAGATAATTAAATTCATTAATTATTTTTTGCATTAAGAATAACCCCATTCTAACCATTCTTTTCATCGCGAAACAATCAATTTCTTTAGAATTTCCCTTCAAAGTCACTTGCTGTTCACTTTAGAAACAATTTACTTACATGACACGATACGACGTAACATAACCACACCAGCCTCTACTACCCGCCGACTTTGTCTACCTGTTTTGCGATTACGGTAAAATATCCCATTCAATGGGTTGCCATCCGAGGAGACTGGGTATAAATAATTTCGGTTAAAACTCTTGGTAAGAAATATTTTCAAACTTACGCGATCTGAACACATTATTATTAGTATTGTTAAACGGGTATTTATCGCGTTTATTTACCTATTTTGGTAAGATTACCAAAGACAATTATCACGTACTTAGTTTTTACATTATTTTGTACCTAGCTAAGTTATTTTGATAAGTATGTAGTATGTGTTTGACATGTAAGAAAATTTTCTTATACGTATACAAACAACTGAACTGAATCGAATCCACAGGTGAACAAGCCCCAACATTTAGCTAGGAAGAATGCGGAAAATGTTAATAGCACGTTTTTACAACGTGCTGACGTGTTCTAGCTTAACCATCAATTACATACTTTCTAACAAGAAGTCAACAAGTTTGGTTGTATTATTATCTCCGGAGATAAACCCTTGTCAGCTTGAAGCTATAGGGAAGCAACCCTTAGCTTCTACTCAGCTCATCTTCAGTAGATCATAGCTACCTCTATTATTTTTAAAATTAATTCTGCTAGCTAATACCGGCTTACATAACTTACTGTTGAGCACACTGCTCCAACGGATATTGTATTTAAAATACACAAAAACGAGCTCAAGCTCATGAAACTTCTCTTAGTCGGTTCTTACGACATTTTTATAAATATACACGGGTATTTATCGCGTTTACTTACCAGAGTGTAAACCTGTTGAAACGTCGGGAAAAATGGGTAAATAAACGCGATGAATACCCGTGAATAGTTATAATAATGTGTTCTGATCGCGTAAGAAGAAAACACTAGGCTCTGACGACATCTACGGACTGAGTTGTAGCGGTCGTTTCTCAAGTCACCGCGACAGCTACGGCCACAAATCGTGTCGTATCAGCCTAAATGACCTTTAAGGTCCCCATCACACGCTGTTCACTTAATAAGTTTCACAAAACTTCTAAAAGTGGGGTTCCATTCATTTATTTTTACCGAAGAGTAATCTATTAAAGGCGATAAACATGGCTGCGTTAAAATAAATTGATTTTATTCAAATTTTCTCAGCGAAGTTCTGTTTCATAAGATTGCGGGACTGAGTTAGGAGAGTGGTGGATTTGGAGCTGGTTATTTATCGACGGCCTTTATAGCATAGTGAGTAACAAAAACTGGCAAAGTGTTGGATTCATTTACGCTGAAGAGCTTTACATTAAAACAAGACTAAAAATTAAAAAAAACCCCGACAGATTTTCATGGAACACTCGGGATAAAATTATGACACAAAAAAAATAAAAATCGGTTCATGCGTTTGGGAGCTACGATACCACAGACAGATACACAGATAGACACGTTAAACTTATAACACCCCTCTCTTTTTGCGTCGGGGGTTAAAAAGGAAGGGCCTAGTTTTATGTCCGTCTGAGAAACATAATGGGAGAGTCACATAATAATATCTGAATTATTAACAAGCTAATAAGGAAAACTCATAACTCAATGTGCCTTTTCAAATTTTATCCGGGACCTGTTGCTTTTGGCATCTCTCCACTAATTAATCTTTAGCGAGAGTTTTCTAGGAAATTGTGAGAATTAAGAAAAACAGTGAAGTGTGGGCAAAATTTACCTTGCCAGGTTCCGTGATTTCTAGTGTATTATATATTTTTGTGTGAATGGAGGCGGCTAGCACGGGAGTACTGCTTTGAAAAGCGAACGAAGTTGACGGATGTAATCGGATAATAATACATTTTGCGAAAATAAAGTGAGAATTCGGGGACTGAGTCAGGTTTTATAATAAAATAATATAGAGTTTTATTCAAATCTTAAAATCACACGTTTAAAGCTAAGAAAACTAAAAGTAGAACTAAATTATAATTAGATTAAACGTCACCTAGTATTTGTAGTTTGTATATTTTATCCAGATCTTTTTGCCAATCAGCAAAGGCCTCCTTCAAACTTTTGAATACTTTTCAATAAATTTGCTTGTTTTGGGTTACTTTGTCATGAAGCCCAGGTTCATTATAATCACTGTTTAACAGAAAATTAATAAAATAAACGGTACCTGAACAGAATAACAGATGCGTAAATAAATAATACAATATCTTCGTTTTCCTCAAAATCCGTAATGAAGTGAGTAATGTAATTGAATATCGCGTGATTAGGGAAATTGCTTGCTTGTTTACCTGTTTTTCGAGATATACTGTTATTTCGCCGTCTTTTGAAAAAATAAATTGTTTTTATGCGGATAACAATATACTAATTATTTTTAATAATGTATCTTCAAAGTATATTTTATGAAAAACTTGCAAATAACCTTAGCCTACCTTCTAGTTAATTTTATGGGTACCGTAACTCAAAAAGAATGAAACCCTTATAAGATCACTTTGTTGTTCGTCAGTCTTTCCGTCTGTCAACCCCCTTAGCGATGAGGTATCGAGTTGAAATTAACATCAGTTATTAAACTCCATAACCGTAACCGAGCTGTGATGTAAATAAAACTTCTAAGTCAACGCAATCAAAAGTTACAGCCGTTTATGTGCGAATATACTGACATTTTCAAGCACACATAACCTATAGGGTATACTTCCTGTAGACCTAGAATCATCAATTTGGCAAGAAGCGAGATCTTATAGACAAGGAAAGGAAGAAATCCAAAAATTGTAAATTTGTGGTTTATTCACAAAAAAAAAATACTTTTCATTCTCGCCACGGACCAAATCCTATGTAAACCTAGTTACCAGACTCTACGTTTGGGTTAATAAAATACTTAAACAGAAAAGTGTGCGTTCCAGTCGTGTTTTTATTGAATTGATATTTTAGCCATAAATCAACGACTTGGTGATTACTGATTAGTTTATAAGTTATAAACTGCTTATATGTGTAGGTACATAATTTTGTAAATATGTATTTTTGTACAGTCAATTGTTCATTCATTCATTCATTTACATCTGGCCTAGAGCTAGATCGCACAGTTGAAATTCTAAGCACCTAAATTTTTGTTTATTTTATTTCGACTATTCCATAGGCAGGGAGAGACGCAGCTGATGAACTGACGAAGCGATTTAAACAATTGACTTAGAAACATAACCTTTTCGAAAGAAAAACTTCCTCACAATACAAACCTGCCCGCCCCATTGGCCACCTTACTGAATCGAAACAAGAATTGATACCCGTTGCCTCGTTACGATTGACGTGGGTTCAGTACAAATATCATCGTTCCCCGACATCTGGGACCGAACCCTTCGGGAATAGGTTGAGAATAGGTAATGAGATGAGGAAACGAATGGGTGTTTAGTTGACAGTGACGTTTTTTTTACGTTTTGATTATGGGGTATCGGGGTCTCAGTAACTCAACCAGATAACTGTGAAATGAGCGAAAATGGAACAATAACTCAGCTGAAGTATCTATCTGTACCTATTTTTATAGATTATTCTTCGATACAATGCGTGCCTAACTATTAATTATGATTTTCCAGGTCAAGACATCATTCCTATAAGTTACTCTTAGCATAAATAGCTTCTGGCCGCGGTTTTGCACGCTCTTCTCAAGTAATTTATGTATGTCCGTAACGGCTATATCATTTAACTCCCTGCCAAATTTCATTCACATCCGTTTAGCCGTTCAAAGATTACAGACAAATAGACAGACAGATGGATAGACAGACAGAGTTACTTTCCAATTTATTAGTAGATATAGAAGTATGGATAATGAATCACAAAGAATATTACAATCAAATAATAGAAATAAATTAGAACTAGTATTTACAATTGAAACAATTGAGCTAACTGCAGACGGTTGCAAACAATGTACAGGTAGCTCAACTGATCCATATCAATACCAGTCAGAAGCGTCCCCAAGACGCTAGCTGCATTAAAATTAATTAAACTCTATCCGTTGCTGTCTGTCACCGTTACAGCTTAAAGGTTTCACGCGTCATCCCGCAAGATATTTTATTTGTAACGGATACCCACTTGACTTTTGCTAACGGGTTGGTACTCTGGGTAGCAAATACCAGGTAGGTCTGAATAGGTCTTAATAAAGAGTGACTTAGAAGAACCAGAGTATCTGACATAGCTCTCAGAGTTAGCAGACTGAAGTGGCGATGGGCAGGCCATATAGCTCGCAGAACCGATAACCGTTGTGGAGTAAAGGCTCTTGAGTGGCGACCGCGATGCAATGCGACACGGAGTGTGGGAAGAGATCCCACTCCATGGACCGACGACATTGTAGCTGTCACAGGGAGACAAAGTTTGGAGGCTCATATTATATTAGTATGTAATTTAGTATTAATATCTGAGGCTCAGCAGGGCTATTCAGACTCTTCGCTACCGAATCATCGACACGGATTCGCGCAAAATTCAAATATTTTAGCGATTTTTAATATTTTCTGCGTTCTGCAAGTAATTAAACTAACAGAAAAGTAGTTTTCCATAAATCATGACACATTTTATGAACCCATGTTTTAAGAAACTCGGATTTAGTGCTACTTTTGGAGCAATTAATATTATTGGAGTTTTAGTACTTAAAATCAACATAATACAAAAAAAAAACATTATATCATACTTTATTGTAACATAGGTTTATAAAAAATTGTCTACGATTTTGATAAACTACTTTTCTGGGAGTTTTTGTGATAAACTAAGTTCCTTACAGAACTCAGAAAATAATAAAAACCTCTAAAATATTTGAATTTCGCGCGAATCTGTGGGGGAGCTGATGATGATGATGTTGAAAAGTATGAGCTACTTTTCACACTCACTTACTTCATAGTTTCGTATAGCCCGGTTTTCCTAATGTCGAAGCACCGGTATAAACAAAGCTATTTTCTCTTCAGGCCTGGTTTCAGAGATAAGTCACTGCGAGATGAGAGCTACACGTAAGTTTTGTAAAAGAATATCAAGTAGGTCCAGGCAGTTAATTTAACAGTTCAACTTCAAAGAAAAAATCTCATGTTACTTTGACAGCAAAAATTCAAATTTTTAATTTCCATTTCAACATTCAAACGTAGACTTAAAAGTAGGAAATTAATGTTCATGAGCATCGCTTCAAAGGAAAAAATTCAAAGAGGAATAATTTTAATTCGTACTAATTAACTGGAAGTAGGGGAAGTGGGGGTTATGTAGGTCCTTCCAACTTGTCACCGCAACCTGCTTTCCCCTGCACATAATTAGAGAACATACTCATACATCGTTATCACAGAAAAAGTTCACATAATTTTAGTGTTGTAAGGCTGGTTTTTGCATGCAGTCAACTTGTGCTTTTTAGCAACTTTATATGAAAGTTCATAATTTCCAGGTAGGTTAACTGGCATGTTACATGTTACGATTAAAGTTGATTCGAATTGGAATCGAATAAAGTTTATGAACCTACTATAGCTATATACCTATTAGATAGCTTTTTTGCATCATCTAAAACATAAAAAATAATTTAACCGGAAGTAAATATTATATCTACCTACCTACAGAAAGGCTCACCCAACTATTCTGAAAAAAAATATAAGATATACCTAAGATTGCAGCAGTGGGACGAATTAAGTTAATGAAAAAAAAGTTGTAGACACTCGTAATAAAGGTTTGTCGATTACTTATTGGTAGAAGGTAACAACGACTTACATTTGAATTTTTGTACAGATCTAGTCAGTTTTTCCAAAAAGTATTCATTATTGCAATACTTAAGTCTTTATTTAACTTTAAAACTATGATTAGAAACCAACCATGGTGATTATGTCCTCTCACAGAATTTCAGCCACGGCGGCCAGTCTCAACAGAGACTAGCCATGCGTAGAACATATTGTAGTGTCCAAGTGTGTACGCAAACACAGGTGCACTCTCTATTCCCTTACTCTCATTATCCGGCAGACCGACAGAACCGGGGAGAGGTAAGGCGCAGGACCCATTGGTCCTGCCCCTTACGAGCTTTTCGTGCCTCAGAAAGCACGTTAAGCCTACGCCATTAGTAACAAATATCTAAAGCCCTATTTCGACCACATCCCACCGTAAAACTAGGTTTATGTTGGAATACCTAGGGGCTAGATACTTCAAAACTAAAACAATCCTCTTTGTCTACGAACGAACATACGAACTTGCCACTTCCCGTCCGCTATAATGACTCCTCCATTGTACGCATGTACAACTTTTCATCCTGAATGTACAGTCATGGACATAATGCCGCTTTTTATTGAGTAAATAGTGACATTAGAACGACCATGTAGGCCAAGCACAGCAATTTTTGTCTAGGGAATATAGATCGAAACATCGCATTGTCATCATAAATATTGCGTAAATTGTATTTCAATTACTTTACGCATTCAATGACGAAGCGACGCGACGTACTTCTCTATTCTGCACTAGGCAAGAATCATGTTGGATTAAGCACCGAACGAACTAAGATTTTATTTAATTTACAAATAATAATATAATATATATAAATCTTCTCGTTATAAAATTAAATATATAAATCTATTTTCAAAAGCTGATCTTTGTTCCAGTGATCATGACTGTACACTTTGAAACACCTATTCGAAATTCACCGCTTGTAAAATCAACCGTAAATCCTTCACACAAAGCTTCATTTCTATCCGCAAGAAATTTGTTTATATTTTTCACGCTTTTCAAACCGAAGTGAAGATTCTCTAATTACACTCACATCTTCGTTTGAAAAGATTTCTTTTAATAAAATTTGGGTTAGTACTTTTTCCATCGTCCGTGAGAGCTCCTGTATTCAGGATTTTTATTTAATTATAACTGAGAAACACTCAAATACTGAATAACGTGCTTCAACTTAGAATGAGGTTATTTGAAAAATAGGTACTTGGTTCGGTTAAGTGCATTATAACTAATATACTACGCAGAGCTTGTTATATTTTCGTGAACCGTGTCTAATTAACTATTATATATATAGTATATGTGTCTATATGTAGTAACCTACTCAAAAGTTTAAAATTGTTTCAATTGTAAATGTTTACTTTTCTTTACATCTATATCATCTATAAGTACAAAAAACTATAATATAAAAATGAATCCCTATTTCCCTTGGTCATGGCATCACTCGTGAACGGCTAGACCAATTTCGTTTCGTCTTTTTTTGTACTTAGTATTTGTTATGAGAAGGTTCCTCTGAAAGAAAAAAAACGAGAAAGTCGGAAACATAAACTTTCACGCGGGTAAAACCGCGGGATGCAGCTAGTTTTTTTAGAAATTTGATTTGTTATTTAAGCTTTTACTTAGATAGGTACTCAATAAACGTACGAAATAAACTTACGACTTAAATCTTGAATTTTCAATATGATCAATTTTATAATTCTTTATTGTACACAATTATTACAAATAATGAACTTTTATAATAGGATATGTACATAGGCGAGCTTAACCCTGAAAAAGAGTTTTCTTCCCGCAAACCTTAGAGATATAGGAGAGGCGATGGAATAGGTGGAGGAAGTAAAAAAAAATCCCGTGGCAGGAATGAAACCAGAAACTTTCTGCGTCTCAGTCGGATTTTCGCTCTCTGCGCCTTTGAGACACGGCTAGTCAAAGCTGAACATACGCAGATGATAATAATAAATACTAATAGTATACAGAACGGACACTCCTCGCCGTCCACCTGATCGAGCTTCCTCACCCCGCCACGTTCTAGCGGTAGTTCGGTTTGCGTTCCAAATGCAGAGGATGCACGGCGCACGCACGGGGCGCAGTAGGGCATGTTGAATGATTTTGACAGACGGCACCGATGGTGTTCGATATTTTGTTTGTTTAACCATAGACATACGAAATTTCTTGTGTTTTCAGCTTTAATTTCACCTTTTGTGACAGAATAAAAAAAATTGTCTTTGAGTTATTTTGCAACTGTCGCACTCGCATGATATATTCATGAAGCGACCCTAGACGTCACACACCAGTTGCACGTGTAGCGCAAACAGTTGCGCATGTATGTGCCGAGACGCGAGTTTTTTACCCCCGACGCAAAAAAAGAGGGTAGTTATAAGTTTAACGTGTCTGTCTGTGTATCTGTGTATGTCTGTGGTATCGTAGCTCCCAAACGGATGAACCGGTTTTCGTTTAGTTTTTTTTTTGTGTCATAGATAATTTTTACCCCGAGTGTTCTTAGTCCTTAGCCATATTTTATGAAAATCTGTCGGAAGTCTTTTAATTTTTTTTTTGTTCTGTGTATGGAAAAATGGGCGAGTGTCCGGGGTATGACAGTAAGGCCGTGTACACAATGTGCAAGAAAAAGGCTTTCTACACCACTTATCTGTAACTGAGTGCATGTAAAACAGCTGCTTGCATAGCTATAGAAAATTACTGGCATTCTTTAACAAAATCAGCTTGAAACCGATAAAAAGGGGAAATGTTAGTTTAATTAAGGAACAGCATCGGCTGCTATAACAAAGTGCGCTCGGCGCGAAGTCTAAATGAGCTGAAAACTCGCGCATATTAAAAAGTAAGTCAGAGTAGACCGCTGAACACCAGCGCTAGTTACGGAATTGGTTTTGATGGAAGAGCCTTTGCCATTAATAATGTTAGATAAATTTTCACACAGGTTGATTAAAGCCTAAATTAAGTCTTTTGTCCATGTACGAGAATCTCAAGAGGCGCAAATATGCAGGTCTCGACAGAGTCTACAGATTTGCTCCCCTCGGAGTCGAGACCCTAGGTCCGAGGGGTACAAAGGCTCTTTGGTTTTTATGTTATGTTAACTAGTGGTTGTCTTCACGTTTGTTTGTCTTAATGTACATTTTACATGAATATTTAACTGTTTATTTTGTTTAAAACCACTGTTTAATGTTTGTAATTATTAATTTAAAACTTTTAGTGAAAATTATGTCTGATGTTCTCATTATTTTAATTTAAAGTCTTAACTTAGTTGTATACCTTGGAACGCAAATACTTAAATATTGTTATAGTATTATTGGTAGGAGCGGGGTCTCCTAACACAAGCAAACTTTGCTTAAAAGGTGACTCCAGAACCTGTATAGTTTTTAAGTAATTGCAATAAACATTTATTTATTATTTATTTATAAAAAAATTCTGAGCGTCTGGTCGAAGCGACGCGTGACCCGACAGCTGGTGAGTATCTGGCGCAGCGCATCAGCATTGCCATACAGCGGGGCAATGCAGCCAGCGTCTTGGGGAGACGCTTCCGACTGGTATTGAAATGGATCAGTTGAGCTACCTGTTGATTGTTTGAACACATGTTTGAACAGTCTGCAGTTAGCTCAATTGTTTTTATTGTAAAGTTGGTGAACTCATGTTTTAGTCTTCTGAACATTAATCTGTGGTAGCAGGTTAATAAATAACCTATGAAAATGCTTTAGGCCAACAGGCACAACGATTTTTAAATGTTTCATTTTGATTAACTTTGATATATTTGTATAGTTTCACAATTCACTAATCATAATTATGAAAGTTAAATACCCTTATGCAAGCCGGCCTTAGTGTTGTGCACTAATTTGAACAACACCCTATACAACATCATTAAAAAATCATCAAACAAAAATATCATCGAACAAAATAAAAATTACCTAAATGTTATGGCAACCTCTAATTTAGAGAGCACTAGTTTTCAGTATTTTGTTTTCTAGTTTGTAATTCCTTTTTCTCTAGTTAGTTGCTAAATATAAATAAATGGTTACCTACTAATTTCTTAAGTTGAGACTTCCGTTTCCATGAGCTGTATTTCATCGTTCCCGCTCAAACTTTAACCAGAGTAGATTTTTTCTTTTAAAAAAGTATTCTGAAAACTCAAAACCCTCTAATGGAGAAAGCCATTAGGCATTCATCGATTGCTAATTTATCTTACTTCTTTAATTGTTCTTACCAATGGTAACTTCGGACCTTTCAAAGTCGATTCCAATCGGTTCCAATTTAGGGCAGCCGTAAATCTTTCTGATAATTACTGAGATTTATTTGAATTTTCTAACGATAAGGGCGGAGGCCGCATCGGCTCACATAGATTGTTGAATAATCAGAATATTTTTATTCAAAATATATTTACGAAAAATATAGGTACAGTATTGGCCATGTTGAACGTTTATTCCAACCAGTCCTACTATTAACATAATTATTTATCTATTTGAAACTTATAATTTTTTGACCAATCCTAATATTTAATCTTAACACACTAATATTATAAATGCGAAAGTTTGGATGGATGTATGGATGGATGTTTGTTACCTCTTCATGCCAAAACTACTCAACGGATCTCACCTGGCTGAAATTTTGCATGCAGGTAATTCTAATCCTGGAATCAAACATAGGCTACTTTTCATCCCATAAATCAGTTCCCATGGGATAGAAATCACCTTTAAACGCTTCCATAGAAATAACGCGTGCGAAGCCGCGGGCATAAACTAGTATTAAAAAATTTTCTAATCCACCACAGCAGCGTTTTCGGCAGAGCTGATCCACCACAGATCTACGATCTCCTATCCGCATACCCAGCGTGAGGATTGTGGCATTACCCATAATGATAAGAGTCCATTAATCGCTTTTCAGGGGAGTCTATGTCCAGCAGTGGACTGGTAAATAATGTTGATGTGACTTGATATAAATATATTTTGTATTTTCAGAAGACTGGCATAACAACGTATTTATTTAAACTAGCCCCAGAAAACTAATAATAATGACGACCATCCCTCGGTAATGGAGGATCTATGAAGAAGAAAATTCACCATGAATGAAAGCGGGTTAACAACGAACCTTGTTGATATAGAAAGAACACCAAAGTATCATCAGGTTCCATCTGAAAACCTGCGCTGCTTTGCATTAATGTAAAGTAGCATGAAGCTGAGGTGGAACCCTTTGACCTACACCATTACAGCTTGGAGTATACCTACACTCGGTAGCTAACCGAACCAGGTATTATTAGTACCTATGTTGTTGAACCGTAGCTACTTATGGTTAAAATAGACTTACCCACTCTATAAAAGATTTTGTTTGCAGAATTTATGTACCTACCTACCGATGAAGATTTTATGTATGCACCCCCTATGTAGGTATCTGCAACCCACACACTGTAAGTAAGGTAAGTAGGTGCCTACCTAGGCGCCTACCTACCTAGTCCTACAGGTGGGAATAAAAAAATGCTGGACAATTCACACAGCATTATCTAGCCCCAAGCTAAGCAGAGCTTGTGTTATGGGTACTAGATAACTGATATACCTATACTTAATACAATACACTACATAGATAGATATTTTTTATTATACATAGAAAACATCCAGAGCGCCCTAGATAAATGTCTGCAGATCGTTCAAACATTTGTCCCGAGGCGAGAATCGGCCCGCAACCTTCTCCGTCGCAGACAGACCTTCGCCCGCTACGACACAGAGGTCGTCCAAGGTATGTTCCTTCTACCTACAATTTCCTTAATAAATTATCATTAACTTTTACTTTATTTAATCTGCTATGTAATTCTGTATAATTAATAATATTTACCTATGTTCTGTGCTGTAACTTATTGTGCTGTAGGTAGTTGTTTAATAAATGTTTCTCTATCTCTCTATCTATCCTTTAACAAGGGACTTCTTTCGAATGAGTAAATCGGCTTACATTCATAACGAATTTGTCAAACCATGATAGTTTCTACGTAGCGATGCGCGATGGCGAGAGGTTTTTTTCGATTATTTCGATTGTTCGAACATCTCGATGGTTCTCGATTGTTTCGACTTGGATTCGAGTCCGACTCGGTCTGATATTGTAACTGAGGCGGCGCATGGCGCGTTCATTCGCGGGTTGTTCCTGATGGGTTAGAGTTTCGCGGGATTCTTGACTTGCGTTATTTTTTAAACAAGAGCAATCGAAAATAATCTATTCCGAGACGGGAATAAAATGTAGGTACCTAAGTATAATAGTTAACTTACGTATGAATACATAAATAGCACCTGGGCTCGATGCATGACCCCGGTGACCGAGCGCGAGCGAAACTGGGTGAGTGAGAGTGACTGATTCGAACAATTGTAAACTAGCGGTCGATTCCGTTGTCTCGAAAGAATCGAAAAACATCTCGATTGTTTTTTAGAACGGGCGTTGACTCGACGGTTTATTTTAACGATTCCGATTATTTCGATTGTTAATACATCTGGGTATCGCCCATCGCTATTCTACAGTAATAAAATTCACCATGATGTTAAAACTGCGTATACTATACACAAGTAAATCTATAATATGAATCGAAAATCAAACAGCCTGAATAAACCCTAGCTTCTTATAAAACACCAGCTCCCATCTCTGCAGCTTACGGATAGGCGCGTCCTCGTCCACCTTCTTGCTCCTCTTGTACTTGTGGAAGAAGTCACCGTCTACCTTGACTCGCTGGTCACAAGATTTGCGAGATGCGACCGAACGACCTGGAAATAAAGTTCAAATTTATTTTATAGATATATAATATTAATAAAAATTATAACCTCGTTGAAGATGAGAAAGATAAAATTAGCAAATATCTTGATTTGGCTAACGAGGTTGTCAGCATGTGGGATGTTGATTCAGCGACTATCGTCCCGATAGTCGTTTCGGTTAACGGCGTAATAGCGAAGAGCCTCGATCAACATCTCAAGAGACTCTCGCTAGGAAGTTGGATCGAGGGCCACATTCAAAAGGCCTCCTGGACTCGGCGCGCATCGTCAGGAAGTTCCTCTCGCTGCAGCCCTAGTCACCGGCCGCTTGAGCCTAGCTTCGCGGCCGGTGATTCTCCGTTTTGATATATTTTTTACTGTAGAATAGTTTTATAACATTTTATTTTCTATAGTGAAAAATGTATTTTATAAACGAGATTGAAGATTAAATAAGTGTATAATAATAACAATAATGCTGGACAATACACACAGATAAGACCTGCAAGACTGTAATTAATGATTATTTATCGGTATTTGGCCGTGTGGTGCCAGCTTAGATGACCGTGTGGTGCCGGCTTATAATTTGCTTTTGTTATTTCTTGCTACACTAGACAGATACCTACAGCGATTTATTCTTTGACGGGGCAGTAAGGGGTCAACCTTAACCGGTGGATTATTTGGAGAGGGCAGTAAGGGGTCGACCTTAACTGGTGTAGGAACAGGAAAATGCATTTAGGAGACTTAGTTTAGTATTTTAAGAAATTGGCATTTTACACGAAAAGTTTTTTTTGATGGCAATCAATCCTGTTTCATATACTGATCAAAAACTTCTATCGGACCAACTGAGGTTAGAGTACTTACTAAAAAAGTCAGGAATCCCACAATACGTGCCTATTGTCGTAAACACTTTAACATCATATTATCTCATCACATTGCGAAAGTTTGGATGGATGGATGGATGTTTGTTACTTCTTCACATTCAAAATCAAAATCAAAATCAAAAACTCATTTCCATAAATACAATAAATGTACACTTAGAAAAGGTCAAATTATAAAATTAAACACTGACCCGGAAATAACGTGATAGTTTTGATTTCCGTCGCTTCGGTATGTAGACTAAAGTAAAGAAGCGACGAAGAAACCTTTAGTCTGTTAGTTGTTATTTTTAGAATTGGAGCAAAACCCGTCCCAAGCTTTTTTATCTTCTAGATAATCTGATATTTTATAGTAAGCCTTTTTGCACAGCAAGGTTTTGACAAGGTTGAATTGAAACTACTGAACGGATCAGGCTGAAATTTTGCATTGATATAGTTCTAGGCCTGTAATATATTCTATCCCAATCAGTTCCCATAGGATATAAAGAACATTGAAAGATTTCATATAAACAACGCGTGCTAGGCCGCTGACAAAAACTAATTTTTATTAAGATATTTGTTTCCTGACCTGCTTCTGCAGCCATGGCAACTTCGCTCTTGTAGGAGCGCGGGTAGAACATCCAGCGCTTGGAGCCAAGTCCGTCGCTCTTCAGGAACTCTTGTACTTTGTCCTGACGCTTCTTTGTCGCTAGGAATTTTGACGTGTTCTTTCTATGCTTGCTAGCTGTAAACAAGCAAAGCTTTAGCAGTGTGTGCAAGGACCGCCGTAAGGTAGCTTGTCTCTCGATCTTTTATAGGATACATTTCGGAGAATGCTCGCAAGAACAACATCTCACCATCTACCTTCTACTCCAGGACAAACAGAAGCACGGCACAATACCATCCCTGCAAGCGGTTTTCCTCCACCTTCATCATTCGTACCGCGGGTTTGGAATACGCTCCCTGCTGCTGTTTTTCTGGCCAGTTACAACTTGGGTCTCTTCAAGACAAGAGTGAACAGGTATCTTCTAGACCTTCGTGTGATATCGTCGGCCATATCGTCACTTTCCATGAGGTGAGATTGTGGTCCAACGTAGGTATATCGACAAAAAGTTTATGTAGGATATATAAACTTTTTGCTGGTGTGGTGTAGGTAAAAGAATAGACATTCGCACAATAGTCTCAGAACAATCTCGCCTGATGTTTACTGACAATGTGGCCGACGATCTTTCACAAAGATCTAGAAGATTCACACTTGTCTAGATTCTAGTTAGAAACTTTCGCTTGGTAATGATATGGATCAGTGATGCTACCTCTAGATTGTTTGGAACAGTCTGCAGATAGCTCAACTGTTTCAACTGTAAATACATGTCCTAATCCATCCAAACTAATATTATAAATTCGAAATAACTCTGTGTTTTTGTAACTTTTTCACACTTAAAGGACAGAACGGATCTTAATGAAATTTGGCAGGGAGGTAACTGGTATCCCGGGGACTGCCATAGGCTACTTGAGAAGAGCGTGCGAAGTTGCGAGCTGCAGCTAGTTTGTTTATATTCTTTAATTGAATTTTTTTGTACTAACGGGTTAGATATAGAACTCTAAAGGCATCCATAAACGATGGTTCCTTGATGTTGATCTCCTTAGTGGTTTGACTTCGGGACTTGGACCGAGAATGGGACCGGGACCGAGACCGAGAGCGGGATCGAGTTCGAGACCGAGTCACAGACCGGGACTGAGACCGTGAACGAGAACCTGACTTGGAGTGAGTCAAGCTTCTCGATTGTGATCTCCTCTTGTACATGCGTTGTTTTGATCTGCTAGGCCTGGAATTAAAACAATCATACTAATATTATAAATGCGAAAGTTTGGATGGATGGATGGATGGATAGATGGATGGATAGATGGATGTTTGTTACCTCTTCACGTCAAAACTACTGAACGGATCGGGCTGAAATTTTGCACACAGGTAATTATAATCCTGGAATCAAATATAGGCTACTTTTTATTCTATAAATCAGTTCCCATGGGATAGAAATCACCTTCAAACCTTTTCATAGGAACATCGCGTGCAAAGCCGCGGGCATAAACTAGTAAGATATAAGTAAAATAAATAATTATTCCTAATGCTGAACGTTTTCTGGAAGAAATTTTCTCCAAGCAATAACGACGGCCATGTTTTGTATTAATGTCTATACTGAGCGACGTGTGACCGAGAGCTGGTCAGTATCTGGCACAGCGCATCAACATTGCCGTAGTAGCGCGGGGCAATGCAGCCTGTGTCTTGGGGACGCTTCCGACTGGTATTGTTAAGGATGAGTTGAGCTACCTGTAGACTGTTTGCAACATTCTGCAGTTAGCTCAATTGTTTCAATTGTAAATACTAATTCTAGGCTGAGTAATAAAGAGTTGTGTTGTATTGTTTTTTCATAGATTCTCATAGTTTTCTCAATGCTTCGGGCTGCATAGATCTTTGTCTTTCAATTGATCAGGTCTTTTCTTTGTATTTATTTCCATGTATCAATACAACTAATAGATCTCGACCCGGGACACATATTTGCAAAGAATAATAACATCACGCGGCGATACCTCACCGAACCTGCAATTTCTTACACAAATATCTTTAAAATTATTAAACCAATTCTAACAATTCAAGTCGTAAACTAAGTTTTAAGCGAAAGCCTTTCTTTTAATACTTTTTTAACACAAATCTATACTAATATTACAAAGAGGAAACATTTGATTGTTTGTTTGTTTGTACTGAATAGGCTCCGAAACTACTGGACCGATTTGAAAAATTCTTTTACCATTAGAAGCCCACGGGTAGTAAGAATGTGGAGAATACAGCTGGTTTCTAATAAGTAAGAAAGTGCCATTTCAAATAACGTAATATCATAAAGACAAAATAACGAATTAATGCAAAAATATTCTAACTTAAATTATTCTACGTGATTTTTCTTACATTAGGGTTTCGTCACCGACACTATACATCACATAAATATACATCTACGTAAGCATCGCTAAACAAAGCCCATCACAGACATGTTGGTCTGTGATGCTACGTCTGTGATGGGCTTAAATGATACTCAGACCATCGTAAATGTAGGAAAAGTTGAGCATACCTGGCCGCTGCGCTCTCAGCCATGGGGGACATGCCATAGTACTCCGGATACCCATCCCCATGGTCCAAGTACTGGGGCTCGGGGGGTACCATCCCCTGGTACCCAGGCCCGTAAGGATACCCATATCCTTCCATTCACACTAGGAAAAACGATAGAAACATTAATTTTTGCGATTCTTTTGCTTGTAGACTGACACTGATGGATTTTGAAGAGAAAAATGAGGTTGTCAACTACTCGGACTGTCGTTTCGGGTTGTCAAAATTTTTTCTTAGCAAATATTGTGGAGCTAAAACAGGTCATATTTATTATTGTCAGGATGGAACAAAAATCGGCTTCTTTTGATTAGGGTGTATTACTCTCATTGGAATTTCGCGTTTAAGGAAACTCGATCAAAAGGGAAAATAAAACTTTTTAAACATTCGCGATTTCTTAACATAGTTAATGGTTTAATCGGGTATTTATCGCGTACCTTTTGTTATTATTTCCCCTACGTTTCTACCGCGTTACAGCGATCGTGGTCACGGGGCGACCAGATGTACTCGGAGTTACAGCCGAGAATTGACGGCAGTATCCACGACTACCCTCAATTCGTATTCATAATCAGGAATGTCCAAGTTCACATTAGGACACACTACACTGACCGTGTCCGATTTCAGTACAGTCGGATTTCGACGCACACACATATTAATCACAGGATTCAACGAGGAAGAGAGACGAAAACCATCTTCACGATTAAAATTCGGGTGTTTCTTGATCTCAATCGCCTCTCAAACCATCCTTTTGTAGTAGTGGCGTTCACGGAATAGAACTTTTGGCTCATGTAGCTCAATCCAGTGGTTGCTTTTTGAGTCTAGCAGGTGTTCCGCTATCGCCGACTTGTATGTTTGCCTATTTTTGACCGCTGCTATGTGCTCTTTCACCCTTTCGGCAATGGTTCGTTTAGTTTGCCCTATGTATGAGCGGCCACAGCTACAGTCAACCTTGTAGACGCCTGGCACATAGGAGAAATAATAACAAAAGGTACGCGATAAATACCCGGATAAACCATTAACTAAAAGGGAAAATGTTACTCATATTCATAGATAAAAGTAAAATTCTGAAGATATGGTACGTTTGCTAAATAACTCAAAGACACGCTATTTCCAATCTCTTGCAATATACCTATTGAACAACAACGATGGGAAGACGTAGTACCTAGACCGAAGAACGACCGAAATAATAATACGCTCAGGAAACACGAACGCCGGCGGCGCCGGCCGATCCGACTATGACTGAGGTGGGTGGACCTAATTGGACCTAATATGAGATTTCTACTATCAAGAAGCTAGTACCACATCTCTTTAATATTGCTTAAATCGATGCTGGTTTTACTTATTTCGACAAACTGTTAGCTGATTGAAGGAGCTGGGTGCGACTCAGTACCTAACTCTGAAAACCATTCCTCTTATGCCGTGTACAGACCAAGCGAGCGAGAGTGAGCAATGGCTAACGAACGAACGGGAAAGAACCAATGTGGACGTCACTGCGAAAGCAAGCGAGCCCAAACGAGGGCCTTCGTTCGCTTTCGGCCGTGCTCAGGCGGCTGTCGGTACAAGAAAGAAATAATTATGGAACGAACGTTCCGATCGTCGAACCGCACTCGTTTGTATTCGCTCGCTCTCGCTCGGTTGGTGTGTTCCCACTATAATCCAGTTGCAGAATCCTGCGGGAATAATCGTGCATGAAATTTCGCAGAGCGGGGTAGCCTAAAACTCTGTCGCTTCAAGCATTTCAGTCACAAAAATAAACTTCTAGTTTATGCCACCCTGGTACATTCATTGTCTACCCCAACAAATACAGTTTCAAATTATGTATGCATGAGACAACTCCAACATTGTACGATCCCGAATTAGCATCTCAATTCGAATAAGCTTATTTACCTCGACTCGTATAAATCTTTAATCTCACAATTTTACCCTCTCGATATTCAGCGTTGCAAAACACTTGGGTGTTTGGTTTGAAGGGAGACATTCGTAAGTGTACAGCTGCTTGGATTCAGTTTTGAGTTTATTTGAAACGGTTATCGTCAGGCAGTTTAGTAACGTAACAAATGAGTTGCAAAAATTATCAATAAATAAATTCAAACAAATTGTCGAACATATCCTTTGTAAAAAAGCTTATTACAAAATATCAGATTATCTAGATTCATTTCATTTTATTTCCTTAAATCTGTACAGGAGGCGTACAAAATCTATTATTATTATATATATAAAACTAGCTGCTGCCCGCGGCTTCGCCTGCGTAGTTCCCGTTCCCGTGGTAATTCCGGGATAAAACATAGCCTATGTCCGTCTCCTGGTTCTAAGCTGCCTCCCCACCAATTTTCAGCCAAATCGGTTCAGCCGTTCTTGAGTTATAAGTAGTGTAACTAACACGACTTTCTTTTATATATATAGATTTCAAGTTGATAGCTTGATTAGTTGCTCAGATATTAAAGAGGGAAAAAATTACAACCAAAATGAGACCATAAGAGTTTCAAAACTGATCTCGAAACCCTAAAAAGTGATCCCTTCTCGGTATTAATTAATGGACTCTACCGATGCGCGACTTAAAAATATAGGTGATTTTTTTCATCAATAAACCGCGCTATCTTCCACTTCTTTGCCGCCTTTTATCCCTTTTAATATTTGCAAAACCATACAACTAACAGTTTGAAGAATTTTTGAAGTCTTCCAAACCAAAACACCAATGCGCACCTAACACGTCTCAAACAATGTCTCCCAATAAGCAGCCTGTAGTTGAAGCGCCGCAGATACCCTCGAGGTGGCTATTAAGGTATACAAGCGTACATTCAGAATAGTTCCCCTAGCGGCATGCACAGAAGTTCTTCATCGTTCTGCATCCAAATTACCTCAGGGAATATCCGACAGACAGGTACGAAGATATAAGTTCACTGGAAGAGACAAATAATACATGCTATTGTTTTTGGAACTTTAGAAAATTAAATAAATAATGTTGGACAATCCACCCAACATTTTCTAGTCCCAAGCTCAACAGAACTTGAATTGTGTGGCTTTTGGATTTTTACGAGGTTATATTTAATTGGCCCTGTTTGATGGTGGGGGACAAATATTGCAACTGAATTTTAGATCAATCATCCTCAACCGATTCAGCTGAAGTAGTGGTGTTAGTATTTTTATTATTAGTAGGTATATGTCCCGCAAAACTAAAAATAGTATAAAATTAAGGCATCGGTTAAATTATTATTTAAAATCACATTGCACGGCAAATATCACCCTTCCAATCTGTCTTTATTACAGCTAGGTGCTCGTGTGGCCGTTCTCATCTATGTACCTTGGCGGTGGACCCTTTGAAACTAAAACAATAAACTCCTGTACAATAAAAAAAATGTTAAACTATGTATCATCATCATCATCTTCATCAACCTATATTAGTCCACTGCCGGACATTGGCCTCCTCTAATGAGCGCCATAGCGCCCTGTCTTCAGCTTGCCGAATCCATCTTTCGCAGGTCTGACCTTACCTTGCTGGTCCTAAACTACGTTTGCCGAGTTGCGGTCGCCACTCAAGAACACGTTTACCCCAGCAGCTGGCCGTTCGTCGCGAGATATGGCTGTCCCACTGCCACCTCAGGTTGCTAATTCTTTGAGCTACAAATGTCGGTAACTTTGGTTCTAACGATGCACAGTGTTTTATGAGGGCCGATTTTGTGATATCCCTTTTTTAAAGAGATTCCTTTAGATTCAGGATATTGGAAATGACAACCCTGACAAAAAACGAAAAGTGCTTATTCCAATAATCCATGGAATTTGGTCGTGATATTATTAGGGCACATGTAAGACACCTTAAGCAACCGCTTGGTGAAATATCTCGTCCTAATACGGCGGATTATCGAGTAAAAAATAAAACATAAAATGAAAAAAAATCTAATAATTTCGTAACGGTTGAACTTAGGTATTTTCTTATTGCACTTAAATGTGCGCCGTCGATAGTTTAATCTACCATTATTAATTATTATCGATTTGATTTTTGTTTTTAGATTTTAGAAGTTTTGATTTTTTTTAGTATTTATTCGGTAAAAAAAAACACAAATTTATTTCTCGGTAATAATGATTAAATAGACACGCGGGAGTTTTACTCTCGCATTTAAATTGATTCAAACTGCTTTAGTTTGAATCTGCATTAAAAAGGGATATCACAAAATCGGCTCCCCTTTAACACTGTGCGATGTACATAATAATTTCACCAGTGAATTACATAGCACAAACTCTGCTTAATGTGTCTAGATGATGCTGTGTAGATTGTCTAGCATTGTTTATTTCATTCATTTATTTCCAGTGAAAAAATTTAAATAGAAATGTCGATGTCGCTTCCATACAAACATAACTCCTTCCAAAATGAGCTACTGAGGGAACACAAAGGCTCATGTTAAGACCTATAACGCAACTTATTATCAAATTTGTTGTTCTAAACTCACCCCTCGCCCCTAGTAATTAGGTTCAACTTCAAAGGACTGCAAACGTGTTTAGTAGAATTCACGGTCAATTATCTTTTGTGTGTTATTGACGGTAATTAGATTAGGAATGTTTGTTTATACAGATTACAGTCCTTAATTATAAGTTACTGTACTCGGTTCTAGAATATAATATATTTTATGTTAACAAAGGCATTTATGAAAGACTAGCTGCATTCTTACTACCCGTTGTCCTATTACCCGTTTTCCCGTAGGAATGAAGCATTTTCCCGCGGTAAAAAGTAGCATATGTTCATCGGGAATAATGTGGGCTTCTAATGGTAAAATAATTTTTCAAATCGGTCCAGTAGTTTCGGAGCCTATTCAATACAAACAAACAAACAATCAAATCTTTCCTCTTTATAATATTAGTATAGACTAGCTGTTTAGTTCGCTATTTCGTTAGCGTGGTAGGTAGGATGCCTATCTATTGGCAATAATGCGTAACTTTTATCTATTGACCACGATAGATAGTCTTACATATTTTTGCAAAGCAAATTTATGACAACATCACAAATTCCCCATTACTATTTTGCCCATACTATTTTTTTTAAATCTAAATCGAGGGCGAAGCCCTAAATAAAGTAGCCAGTTGTATAAGTTAGGCTACGTTCTAAATGTATGCCAATTTCATCTTGATCTGTTCAGTAGTTTAACTTAACAAAAATTTCACATTTCACAAACTTTCGGCTTTATAATATTAGTGGGAAGTGGAATAGAATTAGTAGGATAAAAAGAATAACTTCACAATAACTGATAATGGTAACAGAAAACAAGGAAACAGCAAGAAAATCACTAATAACAAAACCACAAACTTCAACAATGCATAACTGCACAAGAGCGGCGAAAAAGGTTCAAATTCGAGTTGGAAAACGCACGATAGACAAATGGAATGAAGAATTCAAAGCTTTCAAAACCAAACATTGTTTCGGACTTTTGTGTTCCGATGATACGTAGATACCAGTGTCTTATAAACAAATTCAATCAAATCAAATCAAAAATTCTATTTATTTCCATAAATACACTAAATGAACACTTAGAAAAGGACAAATTATAAAATTAAACAGTGACACGGAAATAAAATGATCATTATTTTTTATTTCTGTACATAACGTGTAAATATAAACCATTTTAAAAATTAATGCCGAATGTATGACGTTTAGTGGAGGGTGCGTGCATTTTGGCGTGCATTTTTAGAATGGTTTATCTCTACCTACCTACGTGTAGGTAGGTATAAATTTTTGAAGTGAAAACTTCTTTAGCGGCGTTGAGCACTTTTTCTGTAATGGGTATAAAATCTTAAACTCGCGTCAGGACACGTGACCTGCAGACTCATTCTGTAAAAGTACGAATTCGAACTCGAACTCACTCAAGTGACCGAGCTCACTTCGAACGCAAATTCACTTCACCTTGAAATGGTATTCTGTTTATGTTTATAAGCACAAGTGAAGTGAAGTGAGTATCGAAATGAGCTAGTGATTGAACCTCTGTGTTAAAGCTCTAATCGACAAATCGAATTATCTTTGTTTTGAGTTTTATTGTAAAAAACGAAAGAAAATAATTATTTTCGAAATATTATGTCAATAAAAGGTCGAAGTCTACATTATAATTGCGTAAAATGAATAAAATTATTAAAAATAAAAAGTTGAAAATTTGTTTGGTGGAATGGAATAGACGTCTTTGCGTTATTCGTTATCTATGGGTCACAGTGTCATTCTCATGTAAACAAAAATATTACGAAGCTGGCCGGTTGTCTGGCTCAAGTGGTTTTCAAGTGGTTTTATGCTCGCTCTTTGGTCTGGTTTTTCAAGACGAATTTGTTTTTTTTTTTGATACACTCCAACTGAATAATAAAGAGATAATGAAGTAAGTAACTATTTACAAAAGTTGCCTTAACAATTTAGTACTAAGTAGCTAAAACATTCAACATTCTTCACCATTGCAGTGCCAACGAACGATCGTCGCTCGTGAGATTCTTTTAATAAACTAATAAAAACGAATAACCGAGACATAACAACCAAATTCGATCGCTCCTTTGTAACTTTTTATTTGACAAGTGAGTTCGAGTTTCAAGTATCGAGGTGAGTTGGGAATTCCCTTACGGAATACCAACTATACGTCATTCTATAGCGTAAATGTCAAAATCTCACTCAAGTTAGTTCATTTCGTTACCACGCTCGTCACTGAGGCGCTACAAGCACGATCGAGTTTTAAAGAATACAAAACTTGAAACTCACTGCGGATTCAGCTAAGTGAGGTTCGAAATGAGTTTATAGAATGAGCCTACTGATCGAAAAAGCGTAAGACGGATGGAGAGTAGACAGCTATCCCCTCTCTACGGCGCGGCGAAAATGTATGCCTGGGCCTACTGTTTCGTTTAGGTTGTCATGTTTGTGTACGATAGCGCAATAAATGAATATTGTATTCTACCACATAAATGATAGTACTTTTATACTGATAAAGCAATTGGTGCAAAATTATTCCCTAACCATTCCAAAATATCAAACATGCTCAACGTTAATAATCAAGTTTTCACTTCTGCCGGCACTCCCGGAGTGCAACCCGTCTTTTTTTTTATATTTTATGCACGATAGTCTTTAAGTCATTTATTAATATGTGCCTTGGAATTCGTTTATAACATCTATTCTTTATTTTACGTTGCTTGAAATAATGATTATTATTATTATTATTACAACCATACCCGCGGGAAGGGTTGGGGTGGTGCAAATTCTAAGCCGGCACCAGACATCACCGTGCCACCTAAAACCATTACTTGACTAAACTCCCACACAAAGTTTCATCGTAAAGGGTGTATCAGGATCATTAAACTAACACGTAAAGGGTGCAAGCTGATCAAGTGGAAACATCTCAATGTTTTCATTGGATTCGCCCATCTCAGCAGGATGCAATTGGGAACACTGCACAAAATGGACGGCAAACAGTAGTGTAACTTTATTATCCCAGTTATTTTTATTGACTGAAAGGCATTTATCAGCGCTGGTATGCCCACAGCTGAACAGGCTACCCCAAACACCCCCCGTGTTTGGGGTAGCCTATTGATTTATTGATTCAACAACTGATCTCGTGCCTCGGAAAGCAAGTTAAGCCGTTGGTCTTGCGCCTGATCTCTCCCCGGTTGTGTCAGTGTGTCGTCCCATCGGATTATGAGAGTGAGGGAATAGAGAGTGCACCTGTGTTTGCGCACACACTTGTGTACAATATGTCCTGCGCATCCGGCTAGTCTCCGAAGAGACTGGCTGCGGTGATTGAAATACGGCTAGGAGGAGATATATATATCACAATGATTGATTGATTGATTGATCACAACGCTTGGCAGGTGGTTCTGTGATCACAGAGATGTTTTTAAGGCTTGGTAGACCAGCAGAGGCCGCATTTTTGTGATTTTTAAAACCATCTGACACTTAGAATACAGTGTTTAAAATTCCGAAAAAAAGATATGTTACCTAAGGATCTATTCTAGTAAAAGTTGCATTCAGTTACAAGATCTAATGAACTTCACTCGATAGAAAATAATCCCAAAGTTACCCCTTTTTTAAGGGGAGCAAATGTGTATAGGCTCTTTCAAGACCTGCATATCTGCGCCTCTTGCGATCCTCGGCCAAATTTACCGCCGTGTGTGATACTTCTTGACTAAACTTACGTAAGTGTTTTTACTGTTTTTTTTTGACACCGTTCAATTTAATTTAGTAAAATAGCACTCTTTTATGTTTTCTGCGACATTTTAATGCGTCGTATAATTGATAGGGACACGCCTTCTTTATTCCCAGCCGTGATTGATGGAGTGGAGCTAAGTGATTTTTGGATTAGGTTGGTCCTTACTTCGAGCGTCAACGTGATGAATTGTTAAGCGTTTGAGGGGACTATTATGTACTGAAGAAAAACTTATAGGTACCTACTTATGTAAAAAAACTAGAACAAGAAGTTTACGTGTCCCCATCGATCTAATTAAAAAAGGGGAGATGAGGTTTCTCGAAGTGGAAGACTCAAATTAGGTGCAATTAGGCCCACCCACCTCAGTCGTAGTCAGAATGGCGGCGTTCGTGTTACGCGTGCTCGATACGACGTACTTTAGTGTTTTATATTGACTAAAAGACAATGCCTTCGTGTTTTTTCATTAGAATTATTGCACAGGATTGGTAATGTAACTTTGAGCTAGTGTTTGCGTGTAGTTGTAACACAGGCCAGTTGTTGGGTAAACGCTAGGAGAACGTACTATTTCTATAGATTTTACTTAGATCTATGCGTGCTTTTTCGAATTATTAATTAGGTAACACTCATTTTGTGTCACCCTATAAATTCTTTTTTAAAGTCAATATAAAAATACAGTCTCGTGTAGTATCTATTACATAGGGAAATTGTCAAGTTATTCTAATTAATACAAATTCGTGACGACCACGTCTCGATCGATATTCAGTACTATCGTCAACCGGACTCAGGGCTCTGCTCTTGACTCTGTGTGAAATGTGCAGATTCATCTCGTTATTCCATTTCAGTGAAATCATAAAAGGTATAACTTCCTCAGATAGCAGTAACGTAACGAAATAAAACGTTAGCAATTACTTAAACTCCGGGCCGTTCAAGTTGAATGCAAACACGAACCCTATCCCCGAGGGAGAGGGTCAAATTTAGATTGTAGAGTGACGCAGAATGTTTAGATAAATCTCGGTGCTTCGTCTAGTTGCTTTGTGATGAAAAATGTTATAATGGAAATGGAATATGGTTATTTTACCCTGTCAAGTATTAGCTCAGGTATCAGAAGGGGCCTGGCGGGGACTGGGCCTGACCTGTCCCAGGCCCAGTATGGGTTCAGAGCGGGGCGTTCGACGATAGACGCCCTGCTCTGGCTCAAGGGCTGGACCCAAGATGTGGTCAGCCGGGGAGGGAAGGCGTTGGCTGTTTCGCTCGACATTGCCAACGCCTTCAACAGCCTGCCGCACGGAACCATACGGGAGGCGCTCCGTTATCACGGAGTGCCCCTGTACCTGCGGAGGCTGTTGGCGGACTACCTCCAGGACAGGGAGGTCCTGGTCGAGGGACGCGACGGCTTGAGACACCGTCGCGTCGTCCGCGGGGTTCCACAGGGGTCGGTGCTGGGACCGCTCCTGTGGAACATTGGCTACGACTGGGTGCTCCGGGGCACGTTCCCCGCAAGTATGCGAGTGGCGTGCTACGCGGACGATACCCTGGTCGTGGTCAACGGGAGGGACCTCGGGGAGGCGATGCGGTTGGCCACAATGGCCACTACCCTAGTGGTCGACCGCATCCGCTCCCTGGGATTGGAGGTGGCCCTCTCCAAGACCGAGGCCCTGTTGTTCCACGGGCCTCGGGGAGGGCCTCGTCCAGGAACCAGGGTGGTTCTGGACGGGGTTCAGGTCCGGGTTGGGACCCAGATGAAATATTTGGGTCTCATCCTGGATGGGAGGTGGACTTTTGGGGCCCATTTCGCCCAACTGGCCCCAAGAGTCCTGGGAGCCGCGGCCGCTTTAGGGAGGCTGCTGCCCAACGTGGGCGGCCCGAGCGCCACATGTCGCCGGCTGTACTCCGGGGTCATCCGGAGTATGGCCCTGTACGGGGCACCGGTCTGGGTGGACGCCCTCAGTCGCGCGAACCTGACCCTGCTGCGACGTCCGCAGCGGGTCATCGCGACGAGGGCGATACGTGGTTACCGGACGGTGTCCTGGACAGCAGCATGCGTGCTGGCCGGTGATCCCCCCTGGGCTCTTCAGGCGGAGATCCTCGCCGAAGTGTATCACTTCGTGGCGGCAAGGAGATCTGCCGGGGAGCGCCCAGTGTGGGAGGAGGTCACGCGCATGCGGCGGCTGGCGCGGGACGCCTTGTTGCGGCGGTGGGCGGAGGACCTGGCACCACCGGTCCCTGGTCAGTGGACGGTGGACGCCATCAGGCCGGTCCTCCGAAGGTGGGTGCGGCGGCGGTTCGGGTCGCTGACCTTCCGATTGGTGCAGGTACTTTCCGGGCATGGATGCTTTGGAAAGTATCTGCACCAGATCGCGAGACGGGAGGCGACCCCGGTCTGCCACGAATGTGGGGCGCCGGAGGATACGGCGCTCCACACGCTGGAGGCGTGTGCTGCGTGGGGTCCCATGCGGCACACGCTTTCAGCGTTCCTGGGCCGGGACCTTTCGCTGCCGAGCGTGGTGAGCGCCATGCTCGACGGCGAAAGGGATTGGCAGGCCATGGTCTCTTTCTGCGAAGAGGTTATGTCGCAGAAGGAGGCCGCTGAGCGGGTCAGGGAGGATGACGCCCAATCTGACTCGCTCCGGCGCAGACGTCCAGGGAGACGAAGGGGGCGGTTCGCCCGCCTCCTTCGTCCCCCGTAGTGGGGCCACTAGTGGAGAGTCGGGGGACTCTCTGCCGGCTAGCACGGCTCCACGCGTCTGAGGGGTGACCCGTGTAAAAGGGTTGCTCCTCCTTGAGGCCGAGGCCCGGACCGGTTCCCGGGCCACCCGCCGGAGCGAGATGGTGAATGCCAACGCGACCCCATCTCGCCCCATGACGGCGGTGGACGTTTCACGGGGGGGGTTTTAGTGGGTTCGAGTCCCACATACCCCCTTCCGTCACCCCCATGGCGGGGGAAGTGCGAGGGCATTTCCCCCCTCCAAAAAAAAAAAAAAAAAAAGGTATCAGAAGGGGGCAGCGTCGCTTTGCGAAAATCCTAACATACAATGTCTTTATTAGTAGTTCATTTCTTAACCGATCGAACGACATAGAGACAATATAGATTACAAGCCATAATTGAAGACAAAGTTCTAATTGGTCTGGTCTGAAGTATCGACCCCACACAAAATGTTTAAAAAATATATGTCCACTCAAGCGAAGCCGGGACAGGTCGTGAGTAAAACATAAAGATATATTTTAAAAAGCTGGCGCGTTCCTTTTTGTTTTTCGTACAGTTACTGGAGGCAACAAATTTTACCTTGGTCCTTTCACAGGAACTCGGGATACTTTGGAATACAGCTGCAGTGTTGAAATCAGTTTCAGAAATCAACTTGCAAATTAATGTCGCTTTTTATTTAGGCACATCACAATATTATCATAAAAGCAAACGTTCGGATGTTTGGATGGATGTTTGTTACCTCTTCACGCCATAACGACTGAACCGATCGGGTTGAAATTTTCCATAGATATTAAGCGTGGAATCAGACATAGGCTAATTTTATCCCAACAGTTCCGATGGGATAAAAATGTATCGTATCGTAATCATATCGTATCGTATTTGTAATCGTATGATTCTCTGTATGCATATAATTTGTGAAATGATCAAGTTCTACACCAATATTACTTAAGTTTTGTATATTCTGTGATTATTTTATGTTTTGTGTGTATAGTTAAATAAATAAAAAGAAATAAATTCTAAACGTTTCCATAGAAGTCGCGGACAGAAAATAGTAGGTAATATTTTTATCCTTATTCCATTGGGTAGGTGCCCTAAACCTGTGAACACGCCCTGTAGTATTTGTAGCGATATCGCATGATTCTCCCACATTCCCGTCACAGTATTGCCATTGTTTTACCAACGAACTCCTTTATTTGCTTATTAATACTGGCAACCCTCACCCTATAAACATAATTATTTCCGTCACCGTGTCTGAATCATAACTTTTACGATCTCAATCGATAGATTCGCACGCGATCATAAAAAAAACTAAGTTTTAAGTACTTAACGCTGTTTTTGTTTGGGTTTTATTTATAACTACACTTGCGAGCTTTAACCCTAGCTCACTAACCTTAATTTCGAGTAACGTTATCACTAACCATTCGTAAATTTTACGACGACTTAAAACATCAATATTTTGTTATTCAGTTTTTATTAATGAGACAAAACAACCATAATTAGAACGTTTAGCCTTCTCTGAGTAAAACTTAAGGGTCTATTTCGAAAATAACTTATAAGAATAGTAAGTAGACCCATAAACAATATGCTCCCTGCAAATCGCTTGTTTGCTGCCTTACAGAAGTTCAAGGTCTTATGATTTTTTTTGTAGGATATTAGCTGCAAGTTTTAAAAGTTCTGGGAACACCTTGAATGGCTTACCTGAAAACCATCAATATTCATGATTTCACCGATGATTTGGCTTCATATTTGTGTGCAAAGTTACAGTCTGAATTTTTTATAACTCGTTATCTCTCGTTTCAACATATGTGCATCCGCAATAAGTGACTCCAGGTCTCTAATAATACAATTTAGGAAGGTATTAGAAACGGGTAGGGTGGCAGAGGTCGGGAACATACCGAAACACTAAATGCTCCAGGTACTCCTCGTCATTTTTACGAATGGTTAGTGATCTAGGGTTAAAATGGAATCGCTTCATCGCAAGTTGATCAAAAAATTTTTTTTACAATTTATGTACAATGAACTATAGATTGTGGTATATCATTTGAAAGGTAATTTTGTTACCTTTCAAGTGATATCAAGAAGATTTCAAATTAATTAAATTGGCTACCTAAATTTTGGGAATTATTGCAATAGGTCGAAGTTGCATCTATCGGCTTCTATCGGCGCCAGAGCTGGATTAGCTGGATTTCTCCCTCGTATCCGCTGTTTTAGCTCGTCCCACATATGCCAGATTGGGTTCAAGTCAGGAATAAGGGCTGGCCAGTCTAGTGTGGGAATGCCGACATGGAAGACGTCTGTCGGTACTGTCTAGTCACTGCTGCGGTGTGGCAGCGGACATTATCGTCCATTAAATCAAAATTTATCGTCACCAATAAATCCTGCGTAAGGGAAAACATAACTTAACTCATAGTTCACTGCAAAGAAATTGTAAAAATTAGTCGTAGTAGTAGTAGAAGCGATTCCAGTTTAAAGCTCGCAAGTGTAGCTTCTGGTCGCGGTTTCGAACGCGTATTTTTGATACAATTAATAGCACAGTATCTAAGTTTACAAGTTCAGTAGTTAAGGCTTTACTCTAAACGTACGCCATATTTCATCTTGACCTGTTCAGCAGGGCTATTCAGACTCTTCGCTACCGAGTCATCGACGCGGAATGTGACACAGATTCGCCCGAAATTCAAATATTTTACGGGTTTTTAATATTTTTTGCTTTCTGCAAGTAATTAAAGTAGCAGAAAAGTAGTTTTCCATAAATCATAAAACATTTTCTGTGAACCCATGCTACTTTTGGAGCAATTAATAATATTAGAGTTTTACTACTTGAAATCAACATAATTCCAAAAAAAACATTACATCACACTTTATTGTAACATAGGTTCATAAAAATATGTCTACGATTTGTGATAACTACTTTTGTGGGAGTTAAGTTCCTTACAGAACTCATAAATTTTAAAAACCTCTAAAATATTTGAATTTCGCGCGATTTTGTGTGGGATTCCGTGTCGACGACTCGGTAGCGGTGAGTCTGAATAGCCTCCAGAAGTTTTTGAGATCCTAGGTAACAAAAAAGTAGGATCACTAGCTTCTGCCCGCGACGCGTATTTTCGGTCTAATAAGTAGCATATTATCTAAGTTAAGCCATGTCCTATATGTACGCCAAATTTCATCGTGAACTTTTCAGTAGTTTTGGAGATCTTAGGCACAGATATAATAATACTATTAGGTACCTAACAAAAATTCACATTTCACAAACTTTTGTCTTTTTATATATATAAAGTAGGATAGGATATTATTTAGTTAGTATGAAGTTTAAAATTTTTCTAGAGACCTAGCACACAACCATGTGTTTTATGGTTCTGTCAACGCGCGAACCGATGCATCCTGATTTTATAATTTATTTATTTTCATAAACATTTATTATCTTGGCCTTTCAAGTGTGACTCCTCGGAAGAAAGTGTTTATTAGGTTTACCGCAAAAGGAATAGGGAAGATAGATTCCCCATTTCCCTTGCTGTGTGATACTGGCTTAGAATTTACACCATCCCGATTCTTCCCGCGGGTCCCGTAGAGGCTACTAAGAGATATCCGCCGGGGCGGGCAGGTTTTTCTGATATCAAAAAGCCCGCCTAACCTGCCTCGTTGGCCTAGCGGTCAGCTTGTTCAACCGCTGATTATGAGATCCTGGGTTTGAATCCCGGGCGGGCCGATAGTTGTTGTTGGGGTTTTTCTAGCAAGGAAAATTCATAAGAAATTCGGCGATATTACACCCCCGTGCCTCGGAAAGCGCGGTTATCCGTTGGTCCTACGCTTATCCCCGGTCGTGTCGATCTGTCGTCTCATCGGATTATGAGAGTGAGGGAATAGAGAGTGCACCTGTGTTTGCGCATACACTAGTGCACTATAATATGTCCTGCGCATCTGGCTAGTCTCCGATAAGACTAGCAGCCGTGGTCAAAATTCGGCTAGGAGTACATTATTACTATATCAAATAGCGACATAAAAGATTAATGACACCCAAATTAAATCTCCGAATGCATTACAGAGGGCGCCCCTAAAACGCCTGAAGGGAACCGGGGTATGTAAATTGGTAAGAATGGTTGCTAGTTATAAGTAGCTAATGATTAATGGTTTTGAGGGTTATATGATACTCTTTGATGTATGGTTTTCAACATTAACGACCTCTGCGGTGCAGTGAGCGAAAGTCTGCCTGAGATGCGGCGGGACTAATTTTTAAGGCCTGAATAATAAGGCTTCTGTCCACTAAGAATAAATCGGATGGATTTGAAGTTTCTTATTACTAATTATGATACGTAGTTAGGCAAAATCAAAATAATTGATCGAATAAAACATTGTTATTATTTTTAGAAAATATTTTTGAATAAATTATGTAGGTAGAGATATCTATTAAGTCACGTGACCATGACCACCAATCAGAAAATGTGACTAAACAATAGGTTAGACCACACAACTGGCGGATCTCTGTAGAATCTTGTCACAATAAGAAAACAAACGCCAAGCATTGTAACAAACGCCACTTTTGGCGTTTGTTACTGTGACATGGTTCAATAGCGATTCACCAGTTCTGCAGTCTACCTATAGTTTATCGCATTCACTGCCCAGCTTCGGCGCGGTGACGGCGGCGGTGCGACCTGTAGGGAGGGGTGCGCCGCCGAAATATGGAGGTGGACGTTAACATCTGCGTCTTGGTGATGATTATACTGTTAATGCCTCTGTACCTATGACACATTTTTGACACAAATCAAATCAAATCAAAAACTCTTTATTTCCATAAATACAATAAATGTACACTTAGAAAAGGTCAAATTATAAAACTAAACACTGACACGGAAATAAAGTGATATTTTTGATTTCTGTCGCTTGAACATAGACTAAAGTAAAGTAGCGACGAAGAAACCTTTAGCCTGTTAGTTGATATTTTTCGAGCTGGAACAAAACTCGTCCCAAGCTTTTTTATCCTCTAGCTAGATAATCTGATATTTTGTAGTAAGCCTTTTTACAAAGGATATGTTTGACAATTTGTTTGAATTTATTGATTGATAATGTTTGCAACTCACTTGGAGTTATGTTGTAGAAGCGTATACATTGCCCTTTAAAAGATACATTTATCTTGTGTAACCTAGTTGTGGGCATAGCGAGTTTATTCTTATTTCTAGTGTTTATATTATGTATGTCGCTATTTTTAGGGAATAGATTGATATTTCTATGAGTGTACAACAAGTTTTCATAAATATATTGACATGGTACTGTCATTATGTTTATTTCTTTGAATTTATCACGCAGGGAGGCGCACATTTTTGTATCGTGTTATGTTATAATGTGAGTATGTTGGGCGTCGCAGGCGGCCTCCTCTGCTGGCAGTGCCTCATGGTAGGACCAGCCTGCTCGGCAAGGCGCCACTGACCATACGAACGCTAAATCTGGTAGCGATAACCGTCGACATTTTCCACTGTCCAAAGAGCGAGTTCGTAGGAGCTTTATTGTATAATGCTATAGTAAGTAATTATTATTTTATATTATTTTTTGGTAACTGATATTAAGATTATGTATGACATTTGGAAGCTTTGAATGCATTTATTTGTTTTTATTTTATGGGTTTTTATCGTTGACATTTGTATGTAAATAATTTGCTTAATAGACTTATTAGTTATTTAATTTGTTGCTCTATGATATTTGTATTACTATTGTGTTGTAAAATAATTATTTGTTATGTAATGACTACTCTATTGTATTAGGTTTAACCTGTAAGGATAGATGTAATGTTTTGAATAAATACAAATAAGTTCATGACTCGGCAGAATCAAAATATTATGTTTCTACCTGACGCTAAAACGTCATTATTTTGAGGTTATATTACAAGTGTTTGACCTGAAGGCATGGCCTTCTAGAATTCAAATACCCTTCGTGACTTTGACGATTTCATCGAGAAGCTGAAAATTCCTTTACCTACAAAGTAAAAGTAAGCCTTTTTCGGGGTTAATTTTCTTTGATCAGCTTAAAATCTGAGCTTTTTATATAATTTCAGGCCAGGATCAGAATTAGTCGACAACTCGTTCGGTCATCAATTAGAGAGAAAATTAGTTTCGGCGCTTTGCTTCAAAAACTAAAATTTTATAAAGGTTAAACTACACTTGCGAGCTTTAAAATGGAATCGCTTCATCGCGAGTTGATCAAAAAATTTTTTTTACAATTTATGTACAATGAATGTGAATGATTGTGGTATATCATTTGAAAGGTAATTTTGTTACCTTTCAAGTGATATCAAGAAGATTAAAAATTAATTAAATTGGCTACCTAAATTTTGGGAATTATTGCAATAGGTCGAAGTTGCATCTATCGGCTTCTATCGGCGTCGGAGCTGGATTAGCTGGATTTCTCCCTCGTATCCGCTGTTTTAGCTCGTCCCACATATGCCAGATTGGGTTCAAGTCAGGTATAAGGGCTGGCCAGTCTAGGTGGGAATGTTGACATGGAAGACGTCTGTCGGTACTGTCTAGTCACTGCTGCGGTGTGGCAGCGGACATTATCGTGCATTAAATCAAAATTTATCGTCGCCAATAAATCCTGTGTAAGGGAAAACTTAACTTAACTCATAGTTCACTGCAAAGAAATTGTGAAAATTAATCTTGAACAACCCTTGAAGCGATTCCAGTTTAAAGCTCGCAAGTGTAGTTTCTTGCGTCTTTCGTCTTGATATAATAGTTTTGTTAAGTTTACCTAATCTTTTATTATCATTGTAATGATCATTCCAATCTGATATCATCCATAAGTTGATCCCTTCAGGATTCCAGTTCACGTCCGCAATATTACGATTTTCTCGGATATTGTGTTTTTTCATGCAAGATAGATAGATAGAAAAGTTATGCTTGGTCATAGATTAAAAAAACATACGCGGCGACTTGGAAACTCCGCCGTTTTTCTGTTGTAAATACTTTATTATACCACACAAATACGGGAAACAATACAGAGAAAAAAAAGCTTAGAATACAGGAAGTATCAAGGGCGCCCTTATCGCTGAGAGCGATCTCTTCTAGGTAACCTTGGGATGGACTGGACATGAAAAGAACAAAATAGACGGTGGCACTGAATACATCTTTTTAGATCACAGAATAAAGAATTCCAATTCCGTGATTCTAGTGCAAGGTTTTTTGTAAGTAGGTTTTGATCACTCGACGTGATACATTGAACCTCTTTTCCGTTCCTAGCCACTTTCAGTGTGCCAAACTATATTAAAGAGCGCCAAATGTTATTATATTTGTAAAATAAAGCTAGTATGAGCTGGATTGTTACAACGTCTCCTTTTGACGTTACGATTACGTCTAGTTACTAAACAAATAGACTCGCCCCTCAGATCTTGGTCGGTAGCGAGTCTAGTAAAGTAAAGTATCGTTTATTGCATGAAATACATGTAGGTACAGGTGTTTTTATGTCTATTATGCGAGTCAATGTATTCCTACCGGTTTTACGGTGTGCAATGACTGTGTACAAATAATAACAACTTATTAAGCTTACAATAAAATAAAATAAAATTCACTGAGCTGGAAACTAATGTGGGATGAAGGCAACTTAAAAATAACGAATGTCACAAAGCAGAAAAATCTTTGTCAGTTAAGAATTCATATATAGATATAAAAGAAACTATACTATACTAACATTTATTTGATAGAATCGTCTTTAACTTTCTCTGAAACTTCATAGTCTAGGCCTACTATTCTACTTCATGACAAAATCATAGGTACTTTTGTAGTTACTTTGCCATCATAATTCACCCAGTTCATAAATTGTGCAAAGTAACGCTGTACACTACACAGGCTGAGAAACATAACTTTACAAGCCTTCATTTTAAACCCGCGAGGTTTAAAACTTGCACTTCCAGCGGTAAAGGAAGGATGAACACACGGTGCTCACATTCGGTCCGAACATTTTAAATTCTTGTAAAGTTTTTACTGAAGACGATCAGACAGAATTGCCTGTGGTGCTGGCTTAGAATTTGCACCACCCCAACTCTTCCCGCGGGTGTCGTAAGAGACGACTAAAGGATCCCTTTAGAACAAGTCTTCCGCAAAACTTCGACCCCAACCCGCATTGCCAGCGTGGGGATTATGGGCACTACCCCCCCCCCCCCCTATATATAGATATAGGTTGTTGAGGTCAGATGAGGTGAGGACCAGACAGAATGGCATTATTTAGAAGAGACAGTTGAGTACTCACTTCTGGGGTAGCAGAGGGTAATCAACTGCTTATGGGCTTCTAGATGATCGTAACACTTTCATGGCCCACGGAGCACATGTCCGTCTGCAGCTGCGTCAGGCAGTAAGTGTGTAAGGCGCTACCCTGACCCAAATCAGCGCCCCCACCTATCATAATTATTCTGTTCAACGAAGGAATTTTCGAAAAGTGATTGGTTGTTTGTGATACTTATCATAAGCTTATTTTTAATGCCTCTGTAAAAGTTTTATTTTGTTTACTTTAAGCAGAGATACGAAGTTGTAAAGCAACTTAGCATCTCTGCAATTCAAGCAACAAAGTGGATACGAGTAGTGTGAACGTCTATCATCTAAAGCGTAAAGTGTTTACAATTACTGGAATGGCCAGAAAAAAGAGAAAATCGAGTCCAGTTAAAAGTCTCCTGCACTTTTATGAACAGAAAATGATTTCTGGTTTTGTTCAAATAAGTTTATTGAAATTGAAATAACATGACTGAGACAGTCCATTTACTCCAGTTGCCAAGTGATTCAAAGTGAATCATAGCCTCCGATAATAAATTTCTAGTCATATTGAGCAATCTCTTCTCGCTAGTAGCGTTAGGATTGCTTTTAATTGGTCACACTTAGTTTGACTGGTGACTTTCTCAAAATTTCCAATTTATTACAAAATTAACGACGCACTGCATCTAAAAAAATATCAGGGCGGCAACTTTCCAACCGCCTAGCAGTTTTAGTTACTTCCTCAGTTTTTCCTAGCACGTCAATTTTCCAAGCGATAACTCAGGAATTCGGGAGCTAATTTAAAACTTTGGCCGGGTCTTAGCGGATCATTAGTTGGCTAAGCTTTATGGTTGCTTCGTTTGATTTGAATGCTTAGCTGGGCTTGCTTGGTTGATGGTTGACTTTTCGGGGAAGGTTTGGGTTCTACTTGCCAAGACTGATGGGGGTGTTTTTGCTATGCACATTATAGTCTTTTGACTATCGGCAACATTGTTATTGAAAGCGAATTAGAAAATTACATTTTAATTGACGTTTTTGACCAAAGTTTTCGTAGACGATGTCATTTTCATACGTCAAAATTAACCAAAGAAGCTGCAAATTTTGACCGAATACCTTCAAAAAACACCCTGAAGGAGCTTGCGGTCAAACGAATGACCCACAACGGATACCTATATAAAAATAAGGCCGTTGATTAGCCTTTGATTGTATGAGGGCATTAAAACTATTTCTGAAACTGCATCCAAGAAAATTACATTAAATTTCAAAATCGCTAAATTTTAATTTGTGCGGTTTTGTTAGCCAGGCGAAGACACGGTGTTTTTAGGATCGTTTCTAAGGCGACGTATCTAATAAAGTGCTTCAAGTCAAAACAATTCAAAAATCGAATGTGATTTATCAGTATTTGCACAACACGACAAGGGCGTGCCAGACTACATGGGGTGTCCCTCAGACTACTTTGTTGCTTTTCAAGGGTGACCCAAAATGGTTGTTTTTTACTACCCTCCCCACAGGGTCAATCTCACTGGATTTTATCATCACTTAGTGTTGAGTGAGCCATCAGTGTCCCCTCTCGGATGATTTGACAGAAAATGGATTTACGATGATATAAGTGACTGAAAGTGCAGGATGAAACAACTTAAGCTTCCGTCTTGAATAAAAGATTTTAATTGGAATATACTCCAGGTTAAAAAAAAAATAATTTGAGTTAATATGCGTCTGACGTAGAACCCTATTAGTGTTTTGACCTAGGTCTCTGTTGGCAAAATTCAAAAGTTCCATTACCAATTCCATGGATCTAATTTTGATATCCGCTTATTCAGACTTTTAAAATCAACTAGTAAATGCCCGCGGCTTCACACCTGTTGTTTCTATGGAGACGTTTAAAGGTGATTTCTATCCCATGGGAACTGATTTATGGGATAAAAAGTAGTTTGATTCCAGGATTAGAATTACTTGAATGCAAAATTTCAGCCCGATCCGTTCAGTAGTTTTGGCTTGAAGAGGTAACAACTATCCATCCATTCATCTAAACTTTCGCATTTATTAGTGTGATAACGGCAGGCTAAACATAAAATAATCATTTACATTATCGCCTTTATGCGTAAAGTTACTTCAAAAAATTACTACAGCCCACGGGGACATTTTTTGTATGGACCAATTTACTAATGGATGTTTCCATACCATTTCATCCCAGCATAAAACATGCGTTACAATATTGTAGAATGCCAAACAATGTAGTACTTACCCGATCAAAACAGTTTGAACCCCTAAGAAAACAAACAGACGTTCAAAATGCAAGGCAGGCCCGGCTGCATCCAGTACGACCCCCTTGGGACCCCGTAAAGAGCCCCTACGCAAGAAATTCTGGAGAATTCCGGGCCATGCCAACATCCCCCGGCTCACCCTATACCAATATTCAATTTTCACAAACAATAAACTGTAGATGTATGACCGTAGAGTCGAATTTCGAATGGTTAGTCAATAAAATAAAAATGTTCTGGAAGTTTAAGTTTGGAACATCACAATGGCTCAAGTAATTTAATTGATGACGTGTTCGATTTTTGAAATAATGGCGCGCTGTCAATTTATACGTTCTAAGTTCGGATAATCTAAACATTCCATTTTCTGATTCGCAGTGAGAGATTTTGGCGGCTTACCTTTAGTGGTAGATCTACCAAAAGAGTTCGAATTTAAACCTTTTTTTAAGGAGTGGCCATTTCTTGCACAACCAAGAAGGTTTCCTTAAAATCTGTAATTTATTCATGCAATGCATTTCGCACAGTCCTATAAAATAGTGGCTACATCAATCTCTAGCTCGTGCCAGACGACAATAGAGCCGCAGGTTATTTGAGCAGATAACGCCAGAACTGGGAATTTATGCGAAGTGATTTTTAACCCTTTGTCACAGTGATATTTAAACAGCGGGTTTAAAAATCCGTGCTGGTTGTTACAATCTCAGAAGAGCTTATAAGAGCAATATGGAATTTCAAGCTGATAAAAACAGACAGTTTGCTACTTTCGTATTTTATATTTTTTGTTTCTGCCATCGGTTGTACATACTAACGTTAGTCCTAAATAAAAAGTAGCCTATGACCACTTTGACCTTTTCAGGACACAAAATCTTTGTCAAACTATTGTTCACTTGTGTTTTTTGTACGTGTTACGTAGTCTTTTATTTTATTTTATTATTAGTGTAGTGTTTAATAAATAACTTTCTTTCTTTCTTACTTTAAGCGATAAGGCCGCCAGTTCCCTTGCTGTTCTCTACATGTTTCTATGTAAAACTAGTTTTCTATGGTGATGAATAAAAGTATTATCTATCTATCTATCTTTCATATTGCCAGCAGAAATAATGCTCTATCACTTCGCAAAGAGTTCCACCTAGATTTAGAACCACTGCCTTATTGCTTGTGGATTACTTTACTCTTTTTTGTCTGCACCAGCTGTTGCGCCCTCACTGTGGTTTTACGGTGTGGTTGATATATGGCCCGTTTGGGCCTGAATTTGTACTCGCTCGTCAGTTGTTTGACCGGCGTTATCTGGCGATTGTTCTGTGATGGATTGAGGTAGCGGTACAATGTCTGAATTAGTTTTACGGTTTTGCCGCTATTATGGTAAATGGTTTTACGGTATTCGTTTGACTTTGCCATTTTTTGTAGCAGCACTGCGTTACAGGATTCCCTTCGCCCTGGTACCTATTTAGTACAAGTGAAACCCGTCGATATTGGTGTCAATAGGCTAGTTGACTCTATTTTAAAGTAGGTCTTAAATTATTATTTATTGTCCGATTAAAGGAGGAAAAATATTGAAGGACCTAGAAAATCGCAAAACTTTATTTTAAAGTTAGTTTCGTAAGCAGACGAAAACGCTGTCGGCCATGTTTATCTGTGCTGTGACGTCATACGGGTCGAAAACTAATAATTGACGTCAGCAAACGTCCATCATTGTAAAAACAGACTACATAGAGAATTTCACTCGTATAAGATCTGACATGAAAATTTAGCTTAGAGTTGGCGTCACAAAAAGGCCGAAAAAGTTCTTAAAATTCACAATTAAAAAAGAAAATTTAAAATATGTAGTCACCTTACACTTTTAATATCTGAATTCTATGAATATTGATTTATTAAATCAAAAACTACAGAAAATATTTACTTGTTGCGCCAAATTTGATACGAGGCAAATAGCATATTCAGATATTCCGAATCCAAACTCTAATTAGACAGCACCAAAAATGATGCCATCCTTTTTATTTCAATCTATATAAAAGAGACGGCAACATTTTATGTGCGGTTTAGTTTTGGAGTCATCTGAATTGACACCATTAGCAAGAAATATAATATCCAAACCATTATTCAGAATTTTCAAGTACCAGCTACAACATGAAAACTTTGAACCATTAGGAGATTGCAAAGTTTTTGTCACAAAATAAGCATAAAAATCTTAACCCATTTACGCCCAAATGAAACCAGGCAGTGTCATTTAAATCTTTACTTTATTAATAGCTCAAGAAATACCTATCCAAAAACTAATTGAAAAAAAAAATTGAAAAAAAAGTTTTCTTCCCTGAAAAAAAAAGCCGTCCTCAAATGGGGACAACGGGCATAAGCAGTGTGAAAAATTTTAAAACATTTCTTCGCAACGCACAATGTTTTCAGGTACTTTTCGCATTACCAACGAGCTTTATTATGACAAACTGCACATTGTAATTGTTTGCTAAGCTTTTGAGGGTAATGACCAACACCATCATACTTGGAACCAAGGATACTGCAGGAAGTTCTCTAGAGGCGTGGGTCTGCCTCAAGTGGTTGCGGGTAATATGTCGACGGAATTGAAGCTGATCAAGCTTTGTATCATTGGCCAGGAGGTGTAAACGCCATTAGCCACTGCTGAATCCAGCATATATGTGAACAAAACCCACCACCACTTCGAATAGCTGTACAATACAGAATGATAGATCGATCAGCTTGATCAACCCCGCCCATACCCTTATTGTAATTTTGAAACAGATGCGGGATGCCCACGTCGATTTTCTGCATATTAGCAGTGTTCCACTGCTTCACTTATGGATGGGAGAACGCTGTCGTGGTTTGAGCCCATGGTGCAGACACTATTGTCGAGCCATCGAACAAAGAGAACCTAGTTGATTGAATCATTACTAGGTCAAGTAACATATTCTAGGTCTCTTATTCGCAGTTGAAGCTAATGGTTCCTCATCGCCACTATCCCATTCATCATTTCTTCCTATAAATACCCCAACGTGACCTGGTATATCCAGTGGAAACCCACTCCCTTGAATGTTATCTTCATTGCCTTCTTCTCGTCAGTCACGTAACTTGGATCTGAAGGTAGCGCCACCAAATCAACCATCACATCTGGGTCTTTTTCCTTCATGATAGCTTCCAAAGCCTCCTGAATCCCATGGTAGTCATTGTGGTGACCGAAAGTGTTTCGCACCATTACTGGAAAAAAAATCCTGAAACAAACAAAAACGAATAATATATCACCAATGTGCCCAATGTCCCCATTTGGGGACGACGTTATATTTTTCCTATTGTAAACAAATGGTTATAATTTTTTGCATACTATTTAGGTTTATTATACAGACAACATACTAAACTATTACTGGTGGTAAGAAATGACAAGAAAATCTTGAAAAATATATTCGAAATTCTTTACTCACTTTTCTCAAGTTGTTGCTGTCACTTACGTTCCACAAAACTGCTTATAAAAACACTTTTTCTCAGTGAAAATCAATTATAAATCGCGAAACATAAACAGTCACTATCACACTTTGGAAAACCAATAATGAAACTCACTGTGCAATTAAATTTAAAAAAAATATGAGTAGTTTTATATGCGTACTCGTTTGGGCACGGTAGGCGTAAATGGGTTAATAGTTATATCAGTGAACCAGCACGCACTGTTGAAAACAACATTATCCCACTTTCTGCCAGTAATAAATAGGTAGATACGAAACTGATTTTGAACCGCCGACGACCACGTAACAATAATGACGTTGGTCTAGCGGTCGCGTGTTCAACCACTATTACTGATATCCGGGGTTCAAATCCTTGGTCGGGCCAGCATTTGTGTTATTGGGACTTTTATAGCAGAAAATATTTACAATAGCAGCCCGGAGTCAGGAAGTTGGCGGTGGTGTTACAAACCTGTGCCTCGGAAAGCACGTTAAGCTGTTGGTCATGCGCCTAACCTCTCCCCGGTCGTGTCGGTCTACCGTCTCATCGGATTATGAGAGAGAGGCAAAAGAGAGTGCACTTGTGTTTGCGCGCATACTTGGGCACTATGATACGTCCTGCGCACCTGGCTAGTCTTCGTCGAGACAGGCCGCCGTTGCCGAAATTCGGCTAGGAGTGCATCAATGTGATTTTCTTCCAATAAAAATAATAACATTATTTATGGTTCAATAAGTATGTTGCTATTTATTTTCATGTTTTTTTGTTTATTTTGAGAGTTATTTAGAGGAGATCTGACGTAACAGTGCGCAACTTGTTATGATAGCTGGTTAGCCTGACATTGTAACAAAAACTGAATCGTATAAACCAGTAAGCCCTAAATCTAATCTTGTTGTGTTGTTCATTACAGCCGGCGGCGAAGCTCGTTTTTTTTGATAAATGTTTAAAAAGGTGGCTATTACTTTCAAAAGGGAAGCAACCTCATCTAGTGTTATTGATTTTATTTATTTCGAAACAGTTTTTTAAATATTTCTAGGTTTCGTACATTTTGAATACATCGAAACGTATAGAAAATGTCAAAACAATTTTTGAATTTTTTCTATATTCATAAAATTGAAAAGAGAAGAAAATCGACGATTTTTCCCCTACTCCCTAATCTCCGTAGTTTGAAAAGCAATCTGAAATGTATTTACCTACTGTTTTTAGATATTCATTAAAGCGCGAAGTCACTAACTGGTACCTACCTATTTGTATATTTGATAAAAGTTCAAAACCCTCGGCGCGTGAATTACACACGCACTTGGCGGATATTGTTTGAATTGAATTGAATAATGTATTTATTCTCTCTTACAAAAGATAATTAGTATTTTTTGCGTTTTGTAAGAGATTGGTGCCCGAGTGAGGTTTATAAAACCTGTGGTACGGGTCACCAGGGCCTTCCTCCGCAAGATAATTTGGGATACCTACATAAAAGAAACTGTTACAACTACTTGTTCCAAAAATAACAATAAATTAGACTTAGCTAATATAAAAAAAACAGAAAATAAGTAAATATAAAAGAATATCACTTCTATGGGCCCTTACTACCTTGTTTTAACCTACTGATATAAACTTGTAGGTATTATCGGTCCCCAGGGTGCCGTTTTCCTTTCCCTTTCAGTGACGTCACGCATACACGCGAGTTTTACAACATGCTCTAAAGTTGACTCATAGGGAATAACATACTCGCGGGTACTCAGTTTGTAGTAAAATTTTGTTAGACTTAAATTTACTTAGTAGGGCCACAGATTAAATAAATAACTAAATAATGCTGGACAATTCACACAACATTATCTAGCCTCAAGCTAAGCAGAGCTTGTACTCGTATAATGGGTACTAGATAACTGATATACTTTATACAATACACTACATAGATAGATATTTTTTTTTATTATGTTATAGAAAACACCCATACCAACGGAACCTGCAGATCGTACACAAATTTGTTCCGAGACGGGAATCGAACCCGCAACCACCTGCGTCGCAGGCAGACTCTCGCCCGCTGCGCCACTGAGGTCGTCATAAGTATATCCATATTCTGAGGTAATAAATTAATAAATAATGCTAGACAATCCACACAGCATCATCTAGACCCAAGCAGAGCTTGTGTTGTGGGTTGACTATACTCATACTCATACTCATACTCATACTTATTTATTCCGTAGGAACACAAGGCACACTTGGAAATGTCACTTTATATACCTAAGGTTACAATTTGATGTGCTTAAATTATAATTCAAAGCCATAAAACAGACAAGACAGAAATTAATCAAGGCACATATATACATACAAAAATATACATTCATAATACAATACATTACATACTTATATTATAGATAAGTGCTTTATATGATACATAAAAAAATAGCCAGAACATATATTTGCAGATCGTACAAACATTTGTCCCAAGGCGCGAATCGAAACCGCAGACTCCGGTGTCGCAGACGAACTTTCGCCCGCCGCGCCACATCGATCGTCCTAGATGAAGGTAGAGCTATTATTCCATAAAAGTTTTTACATAATTAAACAAGATCCGTCAAGTGCGAGTGTAACTTGCGCGCCGAGGGTTTCGAACGTTTGTCAACAAATATGTACAGTCAGCGTCAAATTGATTTGAGCGTCTAGAGTAGTCAAAATCATATGAAAAACGTAAAACCAATTTGATATACGCCGTTCGAATCATCATATTGCTGTAAGCACCCAAGGTGTTCTAAATATCTTACTACTCATTATTTCATATTTATATGAGCAGTCAGTCACCCTGACTGCTCATAATGTAAATGTGAAACAAGTAATTGTTTCACATTTGAGCACCTTGGGTGCTTACAACATTATGGTGATTCGAACGGCGTATATCAAATTGCTTTTATGTTTTTCTGATCATTTTGACTACTCTAGACGCTCATATCAATTTGACGCTGACTGTATCAAAAGTACCGGTTAGAGACTTCGCAATTTAACGAATACCTAAGAATAGTAGGTACCAACCTACATTTGCAGATGGATCTCTCTGCATGCTTCGGTTAAGGTACTGATAATTTTTTCGACTTTTTTCCAAATATTTTAAAAAGTATGACACTTACAAAAATTTCAAAAACTATTTTGAAATGTATAAACTGATAGATACCTATCATTTGATATGACCCTTTAGGTATCACAAATTGTATTTTCATTTATTTTTCTTTAAATCTGTACAGGCGCACGAAATGTTTTATTATATTAAATTTCAAGTTGATAGGTGCAGTAGTTGCTGAGTTATTGAGGAGGGAAAAAAGGACAGACAAAGCGAGACCATGAGGGTTTTGAAACCGATCTTCGATCTCGAAACCCTGAAAATATATATCTAGATAAGTACATATAATGTAGTAGGTACCTATATCAATTATCTAGTACCTACTACACAAGTTCTGTGTACTTTGGCTGTAAATAATGCTTTGTGGATTGTTCACGGTCCAGTTTTTTTTAAATAATATTTTAATCTTCGATGTTATGGGTTTTTTTCCTGTGATAATCGGATAACTGCTAGTTTTTACAGAAGTTTTCGTACTCTTGGTACAATTTCACATATAAAGGATGCCATCGGTTTTGCTAGATAAGGAATTTCATAACTTTGGTACCTACTAACTAGAATCCTAAACTTTTGATGCTCATTAAAAACAATAAAAAAAATCAATGTTTTTTGCCTTATATTTGATTGATTATTGATTTTCGCCTCAGTTAAAACGCTTTTTGACTGTACGGTCTTTCACTTTGTTACTTTACCTTATTTAAGGTGAATGTTTCTTGTAACAGTGATAAAAAGACTTGAGACTGAAGGGATTCAGTCTGAAGTGTTTATTTTACGTATGCCATAGTTTAAATAAGATGAGCAACTATCAAATACACAGTCAAAGCGCTCTCTACACTTTGTCAATGGCAATAAAAACAAAAATAAAACGTTAAGTGCTATTCGGACTCGCGCACTAAGGGTTCCGTTTAATTGTAAGACCTTGTTTCTTGCCAAATAATTATTATGATTCTAGGTCAACATGAAGTAGCCCTGTATATTTTGGTTGAGGGAGAGAATCAAATATAATATTTTATTGTTAAAAACTACCTACTAATTTACGGTTTTCAGATTTTTCTCAGACAGACAGACGGACAGCAAAGTGATCCTATAAGGGTTCCTTTTTTCCTTTTTAGGTACGGAACCCTAAAAATGTAAAACAGTCTTTGCTTTACGTATGTCATCGTTTTAATTATGGGTAAATACAACATTTAATCAAAACGCTATAGGATGTATTTGCCAAACGCAATAAAAATAAATAAAAATTTATTTAAGTAATTAAAAATAACAATGATTGTATCATTTTTTTCTCCATTGAAATATCTAAAACTTTTATTATGAACACCAAAATCCCTAAGATGACATTATTTACCTTTTACGATTTGTGATGTTCGAACCATGGTAAATGCCCATTTTAAGAGATTTTATTTCAATATTTACGCACCTACTTGCTGTGTTTCATCTCAAATGTTTCAGCTCCTACAATTACAAGATGGCAACTTTAAGTTGAGTATATTTAACTGACCCGCTTGGCTCCAGACCTCAAAGTTCCAGATCTGTGTTATGTCAATATGGAATTTAATTATGCAGACTCTTCGGAAAATACTAACTCAATTTGCATAAATGTGTTGCTTCACTTTGTTTGAATATAAATTCGTAGTTTGATTCAGTACAATAGAGAAGGTAACCCGAAGGAATCCATACTATCACACTAATATTATAAATGCGAAAGTTTGGATGGATGGATTGAGGGATAGATGGATGGATGGATGGATGGATGTTTGTTACCTCTTCACGCCAAAAGTACTGAACGGATCGGGCTGAAATTTTGCACACAGGTAATTCTTATCCTGAAATCAATTATAAGTTATCGGTTCCATAAATCAGTTCCCATAAGATATAAATCACCTTTAAACGTGTCCATAGAAACAACGCGTGCGAAGCCGCGGGCATAAACTAGTGTATAATAATATAAATTCGGTCTGTTCATTAAGGATATAAGCGGGTTAACTACGAACCTTATTTGTGTTAGAAGAACACCAACGTTTGTTTGTAACTCTGTCTGTCTGTCACCTTTTCACGCCTAAACGGCTGAACGGATCTCAATGAAATTTGGCAGGTAGGTAGATAGTATATGGGGGACGAATATAAATAGGCTACATAAAAATCACTACATAAAAAGTGCGAAATCACGGGCATCAGCTAGTATTTTGTAAGTAAGTACCTATGCCGTATGGGATACATTCAGCGTAATGTATGTTTGACATATACAGGTGGTTTTTTGAGAAGGATGGTGATGGCCAAGTCCGAAACCACGCTAGTTAAAGAAAAATCGTGAAAGGATTCATGCCCTCGATTTATAAGAAAACAATAACTGTTTAGTTAGTTTTTTTAAGACCTTTTACTTTTGACGGAAATCGACACTAATGATTTTTAAAAAAAAGCACATCTTGTACTAATTAACCAATGAATTTTGTTGCTGATAAGGATCAAACTTTGCAAAGAAATGTATTACTAAAAATTAAAGAAAAAAGCAAACTTTTACAAATTACTTTTAATACATATCTCGATTTCCTTCAAAAGTAAAAAATAAAAAAATATGCTGTTATTTTTTTCTTATAAATCGACACTGACTCCTTTCACGACTTTTCTTTAACTCGCGTGGTTTCGGACTTGGCCATCACCGCCCTTCTCAAAAAACCAGCCTGTATACAGGGTTACTGTAACCAACACAAAAGTGAAGTGGACATCTCATCCGCGGATCAGTTTGAGATTCGGACCAGATGTACCCTAACCCGTAAAAATGCTAACAAACATATCAACTTTTGTCCATTCGGTTCTGATCAAATCAGTTGTATTCGTGAGTGTGTTATTCAAACTTTTTTAGTCACCGTTTTTTTGAAGTGAAAACTTCTTTAGCGGCTTTGAGCACTTTTTCTGTAACGGGTATAAAATCTTAAACTCGCGTCAGGACACGTGACCTGATCGAAAAAGCGTAAGACGGATGGAGAGTAGACAGCTATCCCCTCTCTACGGCGCGGCGAAAATGTATGCCTGGGCCTACTGTTTCGTTTAGGTTGTCATGTTTGTGTACGATAGCGCAATAAATGAATATTGTATTCTACCACATAAATGATAGTACTTTTATACTGATAAAGCAATTGGTGCAAAATTATTCCCTAACCATTCCAAAATATCAAACATGCTCAACGTTAATAATCAAGTTTTCACTTCTGCCGGCACTCCCGGAGTGCAACCCGTCTTTTTTTTTCTTTTTTTCGTTCGTAATAAAAATCCAGCTATTGAGCGGTAAAAGTAATATGAGAATTGAAAAGTTGATTGGCCATTAAGTAACTAAATGAATTATTAACAAGAACAAAATTAAAAATTTTAAAAACCCCCCGTCAGATTTTCATGACACAAACATGGCTAACATAATATACGGGATAAAATTATCTATGACACAAAATAAAACTCATCGAAAATCGGTTCATCCGTTTGGGAGCTACGATACCACAGACAGATACACAGACAGACACGTTAAACTTATAACACCCCCTCTTTTTGCATCGGGGTTTAAAAATCAGGCGACTGCTGGTATGACTATGGTATATGGCCGGAGTATCAGCCTTATTTGCCACGTTGAACTGCCTATAGATTGTTTTCAACAGTGTGCAGTTGTTTTAATTGTAAATACTAGTACCTACTTATTTGTTTCTATAATTTTTTTGATTATTTTTTTGGTATCTATTTTAAAATAATTTCTTAATAAAAACTAAGCGATACGAAAATACCTGAAATTTTTACAGCTTTTACGCCACCACACATGTTGAGCAGTTTTTCAAATAGCTTGACCACCACGTCAAGATTTCACCGCAGAAAGCGTAATAAGGCCTCATTCACACGAAATGGCCGCGGCAGCAGGTGGCCGCGGCGGTAGGAAATTGCCAATCACATGCCCAATGTGGTCGGCTTTATGAAGTTAGGTACATGCTCGCTCCCAATCGCGTGGACAAATCGTCGGGGAATTTTCTACGTGGAAATGATTGGTGGTATTTTCAATGGAAGCACAGGTAAAAATATTATTTCAATTCAATAGGAACGTAATATTTCAGCTGGACCTAAACCACTGAAGTTCAATAGGAGTAGAAAAATATAAAGAAACTGATAATTTCGTAAATCACATCATATCACACTAATATTATAAATGCGAAAGTTTGGATGGATTGATGGATGGATGGATGTTTGTTACCTCTTCACTCCAAAAGTAGTGAACGGATCGGGCTGAAATTTTGCATACTGGTAATTCTAATCCTGGAATCAAACATAGGCTACTTTTTATCCCATAAATCAATTCCCATGGGATAGAAACCACCTTTAAACGTTTCCATAGAAACAACGCGTGCGAAGCCGCGTTCATAAACTAGTTATTTATAAATAAGCTCTATGACATAATATTCACTGGATGTGAATTAAAACTCACGTGATTTTAAAAAAATTTTGTCGATTAATATACCTACATGTAGGTATTTTATGATTTTTGGGTGAAATTAATACTTTGTACTAAAAGTACCTAATGAATAACCAATACCCCTGTATATGCTATGAAGGAAAAATTTTGAAACAAGACAACTAGAATTTACCGTTTTATAAATTCGACATCGAAGCTAACAGAATCTAAGCCAAACCTCCCCCTCCCCTCCCCCCACAACCCCCTCCTTGATGTGTACAAATAACCACATAATGATTAATATCAGCGCCATCTGTTACTCAAAGGCCGGTGCACACGTCCACTGTTAATATTTAGCGTCATATTTCAAAGGCAACGGAAGATATAACCGCGACTTTCGTATGATTGATAGCTTTAGTTTATCTTATACAGGGTGTGGACTCGGGTATTATGTGAGCTTGATAATGTCAACTGCTGGCACAGTGTCCTTAGTTTGGAAGCGTGTGAAGACAGCTGAAGAAGCCAATTCTATCTTGTGTACGTAAAGGTATACAGGATAGCTTTTTGAGAGGGGAATGGTTGGCTAAATGCTAGAGAAAAGTTGTGAAAGGAGTCATGAGTTGCACTTATGAGAAAACTAAAACTGGACACTTTTTGTTTAATTTAATTTAACAAAAATCTATAAGAATAGATGTTTCATTATGAATAAACCCCATCAAAATATAGACTAAGTATCGTAGTAGTTAGATAAGACAGAGAGTGCCTTAAATGCATAAAACATGGTATAAAAGGTGGTTCATGTTATGAGTTACGAGCTCATGTTAAACTATTCTATAGCATGTTAATAATTAACTTATGTCTATGGCTTAAAATTAATAAATTCATTAATATCGTAAAAATTACGTTCATTCAGCCAACTAAACAATTTCTTTTTAAATAAACGGTCATTCAATTATTTAAATTCATTAGACTTATTATTATAAATTTTTACACACACATAGTCAAGCAGCTTTTTTGATGTTTCGCTGATTTTGAGTTTTTTTTAAGAATCATGATAGTGTTAACACAGAACTTTTTTACTAATGAGCTTTTACCAAAATCCCAATAAAACTCTGCTAATTCATAGTCAAAACGTTACAAATAAGCTAGCCCTACCAAAAGTCTAAACATATGTAACTAAAAACTAAATTCCGTTTCCAAAACCTTTTTGCCAATCATCCTCTACACTAGGTCAAGGGCGTTTCAGACGAAACGAGATTGGCTGATACGAATGACGAGATGAACGGGATGTGACGTCACCGAGTAATGGGATACCGTTATGTCGCGAAGTGGAAAAACGGAAGCTGAAAGTTGCGATGGGAAAGTGGATGATATTTGGAGTAGTACATAAATACAATAAGTGGATATAAAATGCATGGATTGTTGTTTTATGAAATCTAGGGAGTATTTTTGTGATGATTTCAAGTTTTCATTCTCAGTTGTTTGATTTTTATCAATGTTGCTGTTAAACGATCTCCCAACGGGTTACCATTTCTAATGTTGTAAAAATCATTTACTTAAAACATAGAAAATTGGATTAATAGTAGTTTATGCAACTGTCATATAATGAAGGGTATTAAAACACGAGTGTGAGTTTATAGTAACGAGTGTTTTAATACCCGTGTTATATGCAGTTGCATACACTACTTTATCTTCACTAATGCAATTAATCAAACAACAAGAGTAAAAGCTGACAATAGTTTATTTATAATAATTGTTCAAATTTTGGATGGTACAATTTTGAAAGTTAATGTTAATTATTGATCCAGCAGCTTTAGCGGCCGCGGGGCAAGCAGTAGAGCTCGTAGACGGAGTCGGAATATTTATAATTACTTCATTCGTCTTGTTTTCTATACTGTTCAAGATCGTATTTGAGACTTGAATAAGATCTTACCAAAGAGTTCTGTGTATGTAAGTTTAGTAGTTTCGACGAAGTTTTCACGTATAACCCAACTGTTTTCAAAAGCCAGCCTGATATCAAAATTTTAAACAACTTGTATGAGGATTTTGACATAAGGCTCGCCAGGTTAATTGGTCGCGTTTTATTGATGTTATAATGAGATTTTACGATATCGATGTGGATATTATACCATCATGTGAAATTGCTTAAATTGAGTGTTTTGTTATCTGCGCTATAACAGTAGTAATTATAAGTCAAGTATTGGAAATATAAGTAGAATGTTATAACATTAGTGTAGATAATAGAATAAAACAACTACAACTAGTATTTAAAAATCTAAGCCGTCACCAGAAGGCAGAGTGCCCGGAATGTGGCATTGCCACTTTGAATGGTTTGCCATTCTGTTAATTCGTTGACCGAAATAGAAGCCAGCATTCCGATCACCTGTGGACTCTATGAGAAATTTTGTAAGATTTTTATATATTGCGTGTGCTCCTGGACCCCAGGACCTAGAGTTTCCACCCGAAACGGCTTGAATAGGTAACCATTTTAATTTAGCTATAATATAGGAACATAGAATATACAGAATTTTTGAATGACGTCATTAAATCAAAAATTCTGTGTATTCTACGGTTCTAGGTACGTGATCATGGTGTAGGTAACATTTAATTTCATTATATTTTACACGAAATAAACCTAGCTATATGGTCACATCAAAATAAATAGCTAACCAAGAAATATTTTAATAACCTTGTAATAAGAGTACGTACCTTCCTTACCTTTAACAAAATTTGTCAAGTCAACAGGCTAAGAACACACAAACTCACAAAAATGTGTCTGATGCCGGCCTATTGACGCTAGCCTTTATACCAACTTCAAGTTGGTACTATTTTATATACAGAGTAACTGCTGAACTCACACAAAGCATCGCAGAGAACGGTAACTTCCAGTTAAACTGAGTTAAAAGCTTTAATTCGAGTTGTCTTACTAACGAATGTAGCACGCATAGCTTTGGCTTTGCACATCATTTCTCGCTAGGAGATTACATCTATCACCCAACCTCAACCTCAACACCCTGTATTGGTTCACTACTGGACGCAAGCCTCCCCCTGATAAGTGCCTTATTGGGTTTATCAATTCCCATAATCCCCAAGCTGGGCATGCAGTTTAGGGATCGCAGTTCGGTGGCAGAATTGTTCTGCAGGGGGCGCTGCTGCCCGCCCTCCGGTGGATCTCCCTTAGTCGCCTCTAAAGACACCCGCGGGAAGAGTTGGTGTGGTGCAAATTCTAAGCCGGCACCACACAGCGCTGTGTAGCGCCGGCATATATCACTCATGGTCCTATTTTCGCTGTAGGTATAATATTTTCATGCAACGGCCACTCGTATACTTTGAGAGGGCTATAACTGCAGTGCTTATGCTGGATGCGGCAAGATGAAGACTGGTTGTAATGGCGCCTAATAAACCGATGTCCAGCAGTGGACTAAAATAAGGCTGATGATGATGATGATCATCAGCCTACATATATAAGATAACTGCAGTTACTTGGTTGGTATGGTATAGTAGTTCTAATGTGGGCTTCGCTCCCCAACCCATTGTCGTGGTAGTGGCCATTATTAATTTTCCTATAAAGAAAAATAATAGACTACTACAGAAACAGGGGCATGTGATGGACAGAGGCTTATTACGAGCCAAAAATAAATAATAAATAATGCTGGACAATCCACACAGCACCATCTAGCCCCAAAGTAAGCTACTCAAAGCTTGTGTTATGGGTACTAGATACCTGATATATTTAATACATTATATACATAGATAGATATATTTTTTTAAGATACATAGAAAACACCCATACCAACGGAACAAATTTCTGCAGATCTTACACAAATTTGTTCCGAGGCGGGAATCGAACCCGCAAACCTCTTGCGTCGCAGGCGGACTCTCGCCCGCTGCACCACTGAGGTCGTCAAAGTTAGCTCAATTGTTTCAATTGTAAATACTAGTTCTAATTTATTTCTATTATTCGATTATAATTTTCTTTGTTACATAAGTTAAACTCAGTTCAGCGCATAGCGCCCGTTGATCCGGATCAAGCTGAACTTAGTTTAACAAACGGTGAAATTGGACTAAACACTTTCATGGCCGAAGACGCATATGTCCTTCTTCAATCCCGTGTAGTGGATGGTGGTGGACGTGTGATGTAGTGGCTGGGCAGTGAATGCGATATACTAAATTAAACGAGTCTCGTTGTCACTATTTAAGGTCCTAAAGGTACAAAGTTTTAACCTTGAAAAGCATTTACCTACAATCTGCATGCTTTTGTCTCCTGTCCTTGAAACAGAAAGCAACTTTTGAACATCAGAAGTAACCCTCTCGTACCGACAAGCCTGTTCTCAAAAGTTCTGTTTTATGTTGCCTTAAACTCAGCTTAACTTCTGATACAAACATTATACGTGTAAAAGCTTTTGAACACCTCTTTTACTTTTAACAAAAGCTTTTGTTATAAGTACCTACTTTAGGTTCTGCGTATTGTATGTGTGTGAGGATTTCACTCACAGTTAGGTACCTAAATGTGGGTCAGGTGTTAGTTTTTACTACGTTTGAAAGGGTTTTCTACGTTGCTTTCTCTGTCGTGGTCCCGTGACCATGATAGAGTGTAAACCTGTTGAAACGTCGGGGAAATAGGTAAATAAACGCGAAAAATACCCGTGAATATGTATAATAATGACGACTTCAGTGGCACAGCGGGCGAGAGTCCTCCTGCGACAAAAGAGGTTGCGGGTTCGATTCCCGCCTCGGGACAAATTTGTGTACGATCTGCAGACATTTGTTCCGTTGGTCTGGGTGTTTTCTAGGTTTGTTCCGCCCAGACAACCAAACTTGACAACTGGTTTTCAACGTGGAAGAAATCTATGTATAATAAAATATAACATATCTATCTATGTAAATAATGTATTAAATATATCAGTTATCTAGTATCCATAACACAAACTTTGAGTACTTTGGGGCTAGATGGTGCTGTGTGGATTGTCCAGCATTATTTATTTATTTATTATTAATGGGCTTTCTAGAGTTCAAATTATTATTAAGCTTTAGAGATACGTTTTATACTTACGTACCTGGTAACAATATAGCTTTTTTTAGTCAAGGAAAATGTAGCTATCTTTCTATGACAAATCTTTCACTGTACAAGCTACCCGTCTATGGAATGCTCTCCCTCTGGACATCAGACGTGCAAAATCACTCCCTATTTTCAAAAAACTGCTTCATCAGCATTATATATCCTTGTAAAGAGTTAGACAACCTTATTTTATGTTTATGTGTTTATTATTAATCTTTGTAGGTATTATGGTAGGTATGTAGTGTATTTGTTTCCTTTTCTTTAAGTAGGTATCTATCTATATATTTATTCAGTACCACCGTCTATTTTGTTCTTTCATTTCCAGTCCATCCCAAGGTTGCCTGGAAGAGATCGCTTTTAGCGATAAGGCCGCCCTTTATACTTCCTTTTTTTTCTAAGCATTTTCTTTGTATTGTTTCCTGTATTTGTGTGGTATAATAAAGTGTTATCTATCTATCTATCTAGCTCTACATAAATATAAAAAGCTTGGCATCTATCCAAGCCGAACTGGCCCAGGGAACATAAGAAATAAAGTTGAAAAAAAAAATTAATTCGTCTGATTTAGTGCGAACCAGTATGCGGTTCCATACGAGCTCATACGACGATTTCTATAGTACGGCACGGCGCAGGTGGTGACAGCGGCGGCGGAAACGGCGCGGCGCGTTTGACTCAGCATCTACAATACATCAAATGGCCTATACCTTAGGTAGTTCAAAATATTTTACTATAAAAGCTATCGTTGTTTGACGAATTAATTACGGATGTAAGCGGGCTAGCTACGAACCTAATTTGTGTTGGAATAACACCAACGTTTCGTCCATTAACGAGGGACATCTTCAGGGTGAGTGCGGTTCTAGACACGCGCGTTCCGCATCTCTCCAAGAACTACGCACGAGCGCGCGTTGAGCTCACGACGTGAGCGCCGGGGGTGGGGGTGGTGAGGGGTGCGCTGCTTGTAGATGCTGTAGGGCGTGAGAGTCATCCTCTTGTAAAGATCCTACTGTGTTGGGTGTTGGTATTCCCTGAGTACGTATGCTGTTCGACTTCTCACGAAGACACGGCTTCCAAGCGGGTGGTAGGTCAAACCTCTATCTCTGTTGAAGTTGGGCCATCGTTCTATCTCTATCGCCTCGCGTATCTTACGGGGAACAGAATTTTTCCCTAGACATGACACGGGCTTTGTCGAAACGTACGTAATGCGATGGTCTTTCCTCAATACAGTGTTCTACCACCGCCGAGGTGTCAACATTCTTCAGTATAATCATAGTTCAGTATAAGCAGTCAGCAATTGTAAGATCATACTAGTCATTCACGAAACGGTGTGTGGGAAGAGGTCTTCCCATTTCCCATACAACGGTCGCAGAGTCGATGGATGGAGGTGGCTCAGGATCGCTCTTCGTGGTGTTGTTTGGGGAAGGCCTGTATTCAGCAGTGGACGGGCATGATGATGTTGACCAGTGTAATTGAAAATACTGCCATTGAACGTGATGATTGAATCGACAATGATTCACATCGGACGTTGGGGCCGGTTCTCGCCACGGAACAAAACTTTAGATGACATTAGTAAATATCGTTTTAGTTGAGGTACCAAGAAGTTAAGTATTTGTCTGTGATACCCAGGAGGCAAGGAATCGTATTGTGAGGTCAAATCAAGGGCTTCTTTTTGTTGACATTAGCACTCAATAGCCTTGTGGTGCCCGGCTTACAATTAACAACACGCCAACTCTTCCCGCTGGTGTCGTAAGAGGCGACTAAGGGATATCCACCGGGGGTGGGCAGCAGCGCCTCATGCATAACTATTCTACCACCGAACTGCGATCCCCAACCCGCATGCTCAGCGTGGGAATTATGGGCACTACTCCCCCTGAGATAAAAACCATTAAGACGCTTATCAGGGAGAGGCCTGCGTCCAGCAGTGGACCAGTATAATGGCTGTTTAAGTGAAGAGGTCAGGTTGAGAAAGTACTCATTGTTCATATTCAACTCAAGCTTACATAAAAAGATGGCACAACTGTTCTCAGTTGAGCAATGGGGAACAAAATGCGCGGCGCAATTGCTAAGCCCCATTGCTAAACTATTCGCAGTTAACCAGTGGGAAACTCGCAAAATATGTGGATCAGAAGCCTTATCTAGCTTTCGAACGAAATGTTTGAAAACGAAACTTTGCAGGCATTTCCTTTGTCTGTGCCAGATACAGTTACAGCGATCATGGTCACGGGGCAACCCGGACCCGGACTCAGTCGCCTCGTGACCATGATCGCTGTAACGCGGTAGAAACGTGGGGGAAATAATAACAAAAGCCACATGATAAATACCCGATAAAATCATGGGTAAGCTAGTTCGAAATAAAAACACAGACAGCTACAATTTAAACAAAACACATGCTCTTTTCACATACTTTAAAATCCCCTATCCGATGAAACAAACAAACGCTGGAACTCCGAGTTGGCACTGCGAAGTGGATTCCGGAACTTTCGTTGACACAGCCTGCAAAGTTCCGCTGTAATTAAAGTGAAAACTGTTTTAAGGAATCTTTATTGACTTTGTTTTACGTCTTTTGGGGCGATTGTGCATGTTTGTTGGTATAATCAGAGAAATGTCAATGTCTGTCGTTTTGTATGCGGGTGTTGTGTCATTTACAAAGTCTTTATGATGTGTCTTTGTGTTGTGTGGTGCCGGCTTGGAATTTGTACCACCACCCCAACTCTACCCGCAGGTGGCTTATGAGGCGACCCCCATGTGATAAAAGCCTTGAAGGCGCTTATCAGGGGGAGGCCTGCGTCCAGCAGCCTTGAGGCTGACCTCAACAGCCTGTATTGGTCCATACAGGCTGTTGAGGTTGAGGTTGAGGATGATGTTGAAGAAAAATCAGATTTCATAGTGTTTCATAGTCTTAAGTCTAATACGTTCAATGACTATATGGATTTCATTCTAATGATTGGCTCTACCGATCGGTACCATAATATTACAAGTTGAGGCTTTGTTTTTTATTTAGTGAGTTCAGTTACAGTTACAGTTGATAGAATAGTTTCAAGTGCCAAGGTTGGTCCATCTGTAGTTGTTATCAACAACAATGGTTTAACGGGCTACCCCGACCCAAATCAGCGCCACCACCAATTTTATCTAATTATTATGATAAACTTGGGGAATTTTCAAAAATCGATTGGCCGGTTTGTGATACCTATCATAAGCTTTTTTTTAAATGCCTCTATAAAAGGTAGAATTTCAAAATAATGTCATTCTGTGTCAATACCATTGTCATGTTGAAGCGATTAGTTGAGCAGAATAGGCCTCACATGTATATAACAAGATCTGTCAAGTGTGAGTGTACTCGCGCGCCGAGGGTTTCGAACGTTTGTCAACAAATATGTACCAAACGTACCGGTTACTAGACTTCGCAATTTAACGAATACCTAAGAATAGTAGGTACAAACCTACATTTCAGATGAATCTCTCTGCATGCTTCGGATAAAGTGGGTTAGGTAAATTTTTCGACTTTTTTCAAAATATTTCAAAAAGTATAAAACTTACAAAAATTTGAAAAACTGTTTTGAAGTACTCAAATTGATACCTTTTAATTGATACCCCACATAAACCCGTAGCTCCCCTTTTGAAAATTATTCCTTTTTGACCATTTTTCAAAAAGTATTCATTTTACAGACTTCTCTATATTTTCCTGTAAAATATAGATACATGTCTATAAACGCTCCATACATTTTACATGGATCGCTCTGCAATCTTCGGAGATAGAGGGGGGGGGGGAATGGGTATTTGTTCGACTTTTTTCAAAATATTTTAAAAAGTATGAAACCTAGTCAAAGTCAAAAGTCAAAAGTCATTTATTTGCGAACATGAGTCATAAAGATGTAAATTAATATAAAAGCACAACATGTTCTACCTAAATCTAGGGCATGCAAATATAGGTCAGTAGTTTCTTAACCCGGGAACGGTGACCTATATGTCTGTGGGACCGGGTGACTTGAAAAATTCGAATAACTTTTTCACCCGCGACCGATTTTCGTCGTGATTTCGAGTAGCTGCCTCATTTCCCCTCCCCCATCGTCAGTTTATACTGTGACGTCGGAGCGGGCGCAGGTTTTTGAGTTTTGGAGCCAACCCGGTGCGGTACACCGGGGTCACCGAATATGTAAGTAAAATAGACAGAGTTGAATTATTTACTATTCGTTTTTTGTCCGGTTTATGTACATTTTTTACTTACTTTTGTTAATGTTTTATTGTATTATACTATAATCAGTAAGTTTATTGCATAATTTTATAAATTTTATCGAAATATCACAAAATTTATTATATCTTGTTCCAAATGTACACTTTGTTAAAGCAGGTCGTTCGAAAGGGAACAGCATCTTCTAGAGTCGCTTCTCCATGAACTGCTTGATGACGATGGATGCATAAATGTGGATGGAAAAAAAATAGAAAGACCAAATACACTTGCCACAAGTGCAAGAAACCTTTGTGTCTTGAGAACGTAGTGCCTTATTGCAGTATTTGCTTGACTGAATAATAATGGTTTTCAAAGATTTTTTTTTATTATTTTGTGGTGGTAGGATGAATTTTTTTGTTTAATATAAGTAAGTTCCTAGAGTCTAGAAACTGAAAAGATTGAACTAATTTAAAAAATAATGTTGACTGATGTCTTTTTAAATTTTTTAAAAGCTATGTCTACAAACTTAACCGGTTTTGTAGGTTCTATGTGAAGTTGTCTAGTCATAAGAAAAAATAAATAAACGAGGCTGTAATTAATGAAATATCGTTGTTTTAATGTCAAATAATTTATAATTACCAAATAAAATGGCCAGTAAACAAAAGACTTTGAAAAATCATCCATCGTAAACCCCGGTGCGTGAGACCGGGGTCACCGAAGGTGTAAGTCAAATCGACGTGACCGTTGGCGGGTTAATAAATTAAAAATCGAATAATTAAATTTGTCAATCAAATAACATGGAACAGAGAAACATTTGAGAAAAATAAAATTACAAACTTGGTACGTACTTATTACTAATCAATCAATTTTGATGTCCTTATCTAGTAGAAAATCATTTATGTGATAATAACATTTTGATGTCAAAAATTTATTCAATTTATTTTTAAAAAGTGTCAGCGGTAGCATTTTAACATTGTTCGGCAATTTATTAAAAATTTTAGGAGCCATTCCATAGAAACTTTTCTTAAGCAGGGCTGTTTGAGCGCCGGTGGAACACAGACGCTGTTGGTCGCGTCTACTGCGTAAGTGGCTTGGTTTTCCAAATAAATTATTATTGTTTTGACAAAATCAGCTATCTCAAAAATGTAGAGTGCTGGAACGGTAAGTACATTTAATGCTATAAAGTAGGGTTTACAACTGTCGGTTGTCTTCAGGCCATACATAGCTCTTATGCATCGTTTTTGTGATTTAAAGATCTTTTCTCTGTCTGTGCAGTTTCCCCAAAATATAATTTCGTATCGTAGTTTAGAAGACACGTAGCTGTGATAAACGGTTTTAAGGGCATCCATACCTACGATTTTCCGCAGTTTGTAGAGCATATAACTAAAATTTCACCTACTAAAATTTACCTACCTACTAAAATTTCAAAAACTATTTTGAAATGTACAAACTGATACCTTTCATTTGATACCTCACATGACCCTGTAGGTATCTTTTAAAATTTCGGCATCACAATTTGTATGGAAAATATTCATTTTAATTTTTCATTTATTTTAATTTATGTTTCTTTAAATCTGTACAGGCGCACGAAATGTATTATTATTTTAAATTTCAAGTTGATAGCTGCAGTAGTTGCTGAGTTATTAAGGAGGGAAAAAAGGACAGACAAAGAAAGACCATAAGGGTTTCGAAACCGATCTTCGATCTTCGAAACCCTAATAACGAAGAAATTGGTACAATAGCCAACCCTATTGCTGAAAGTGATGCAATTAATATTTTTTCAACAGCTTTACAAACTACAAAATTTCTTCATTATTGTACAATACCAACAGTCCCAACAAAAACTGTTTATACCAAGTCCGTTGCAAAAATCGAATTTCAGAGAAAGAAACAAACATTTTATATAACTTTCCAGAGAAAAAGTTTCTACATTCACTTGGCGAAAATTAAAAAGAAACGAAATTAAAAGACCAAGTGGACTTTAGTGAAATTTCTAATGAAGAAAGTTTTAAAATTAGTGGCGGCGAGAGGTCACGCGAGAGACAAAGAAACCAAGATGGCATTTTTTCTAGTTTTTACAAGAATTCTGTCTAAGCTCCGCCGTTACATTTATTCGTTTCATCTATTCAAGTAATTGCGTCAACATTATAACAACTTTCTTTGAGTAGGTACAAGGTACAGTCAATGAGAAAAATCTCAGACCAAAGTCTACAAAATTTGCAAAAGAGTATTTAACCGCTTCTTCTTTTGTTCTTATAGTACCTAGGTTGTATAGGACATGTAAGTGCCGTGTTTTAAACATCGGTACGGTCGAAATTTCAGGAACCCTGCGGTCTATGGAAATAACATATGTATGTTTTGATTCGTAGAATTACTAATTTTTACGTTTTTTTATAAGTTGTCTTGTAAATAGGCAAAAACTAGATTTTTGCATATACGCCATTCTTAAAACGTTTGGTCTGTCCCGCTCCTATGAACGCAAAATCCTATGCCTATCCTTTTCTCAAAATGGCGCGTATTGCGCCCTCTTAACTGAGAGTTCAGTTAGGTCATGGTTATCTTTAAATCATAAGTGATTCACACAATCTCACCTAATGGTAAGCCATTAGGTGAGATTGTGGTCAAAAGAAGGTATTGACAAAAAAAATGGTTCACTTTTTAAGCTGCTCATGGATTATTGTTATTAATTTGTGGAACATTATGTAGAAGCTAGCTTTTGTGTTCTATTATGTTAAGAAAAAGCTTGTCTTCGCATAAAACAAAACAGTTATGCACTAAATGTGTTCGCGTCATCGCAACTCTCGAGGTAAAACTTTTATTTATGAGGCAACTTTATTCATTTCTCTTTCTAACGTTTGAAAGAATAAAACGTGTACCGCTGCAGGACGTAAATAACGCTGTAGATCAGGAGATGAATGGAGACAGCAATACTTCACTAAGCTCTTAAGCACATCTGTGACTTGATCGTCTTATGTAGCGATTTTTTGACGTGCTTAAGGGCCGATTCACACATATCAGTGACGTCATTGTTTACTATCAGTGAATATCCAATTCGGTACAGACTATTAGGTAACGGATTGTTGACCGCCAATATTCTGGACCTACCGAATTGAATATTATTCAGTGATACTGAACGGTGACTTCAGTAATATATTGTGTGAATCGGCCTTAATTCTTAGTAGTGTTCGAGTATTCGGTGCTCGGTACCAACCAACTCATCTGGGAATTCTCTTGAATACAGTTCCAATCAACAGTGACAGTAAAATCAAACAAGATCTGTCAAGTGCGAGTGTAACTCGCGCGCCGTGGGTTTCGAACGTTTGTCAATAATATACAAATAAGTACTAACTACTAAACCGGAAAATACCTATAATAAAATAATTTATATCAACACCGGGAACAAATATTTGCAATAAAGATCGTACAAATATTTGTCCCAGGGCAGAAATCGATACCGCAAACTCCTGCGTCGCATAAGGGCAGGACTTTCAACCGCCGCTCCACATTAGCCGTAAAATTTATTTATTTATACAACATTTACTAGACAAGAGTGATTTTTTATTGATTGATATTTAATACCATGTACCTATAGAAAATCAACAAAGGGGCTCATTAGGGGAGGCCTTTGTGGTATATGCTGATCATGATGATAGGAAACCGAAGCAGCCTTTCAGACTATATCACAACATTTATAATGTATGAAGGAGACGAATTCACTTCGGAATTATTAACAAGAGAATCTTGCGGGTTTTCCGGGAATGGCGGTTTGTCTTATTGAAATCTTTTGTTGTTTTGGGCAGTGTAGGAAAAACACGAGTTTTTGTTGGCCCTCTAAGGCCACGGTTTTGTTTCACTTAGTTCCAATTATATTGATGAAAATATTAAAGTCTAGAATCGTATTGGTGTCGATGCAGATATCGCCAAAACTAAACTAATTTAAAAGGACTAAGAATGATACCATCCTTTGATGACTCTTTTCAAAGCAGAAGCTCGATCACTGGCTGTTTTTCTTTTTAACTTGATTCCTCTGTACCTACAATAAAAAATTGTTATTAGTTGCTTTGACATAAATATATGTTTATATTAGTTGCAGAAGTCACTGGCTCCTGAAACACAGTTTGAAACTAGTTTAGGAGCCTATGGCGTTACACTAGTGTGTTAATTTTATAACATTAAATTTTTTTTTCATCTTGATCGTTATAAGAGTGACGGTACCTTTTTTTAACCGCCTTCAAAAAAGAGATAGGTTCTATTTACGTTATTTTTATGTATATTCTTCAATTTCTTCGGCAAAGGTCCTACAAAATTTCATAAAATGCTTTATTTTTAGGCGCATTAATTCGAGTCACAAGGCAAAAATACTTAGTTTATTAAGTTCAAATCGAATACCTACCTACCAAGCGAAAGTTATTCATAAATCGGTAAAACTTATGACGCTTGGACGCCGAAATCCGTGGAAATATGATTTGTTTAACCAAGCTACAAAAAATTTCTTCCTAGCGCTACAAGAGTAAGATTAATAGATGCAGAATTTTTTGCTAATTTTCATTAAAATTTGCAAAATATTCTACGTCGACGAGTTAAACATGAAATTACAGCTTACTAATAACAAATAAGAACTAGTAGTACTTATCTACATTGAATTGAATTAGTTGAGCCAACTGCTGAGTGTTGCAAACATTCTAAAGGTCAAAGCTCAACTTAACCATATCAAAAGTAGTAAGTAGGAAGCAAAACGTTTCAAGCCAAATCACGAAGAAAAATCAACTTAGTATTTCAATTAAGAATCTCGTAACGTTCCATTATCGAAACTTTGTTTTAAATTGCAGTCGAAGTCATTCCGTTCCTTTCTTCACTTGAATAGCGTTGCTATGAGACCGTATTCTGAAAAGCGTCAGAAAAGCCGTATAAAATGTTTGATTTTTAATACTAATAATAATTATCACTACTTTTATTAATTTAATATATTCATTGTTTTATTTTAAGCCCTCACATTCGTCCAAGATGTCCATTATAATACTCTCACTTTAGAACAGTGAAATGAAATGATAGTGAAAATTTAATGTAAGATTCTGTCACTAGATGTCGCTACTAGAAAAATTAGAAGGCGTTATCGAATCGTTTCACTTTATTATAGACTTCGGAACCATGCTTAGGGCTGAGCAAGGGAGACCGTTACGATGTGGAGTGAATTAACACAACGTAATGATTTGTCTTGCTCATGCTCAAGTCAAAAGTCTTTCTTTCTTTAACAATGTTTCGAATTTTCAAGTAGTTGTGTGTGGGTTGTTGACTGTTTTTGCGTTAACGTCGTTAACGCGTTAACTTCACGAAACGAAACCGTTTTCTTTTCATTCTATAAACTAGTTGAAAAACCAGTTGACGTTTATAACTGGTTTGTCGTAACGAAACGTAAACTTTAGTGAATTGAACTAGTAGTAATTAACGCGTCAAACGTTCTAGAATTAAGGTTGTAAAACGAACTCGCCATTTGATGGTAGTTATTCCTCTAAAACCTCATTGCTTATAAATTTACTTTGTATAAGTGAGCAATTGAATAGAATTATGAATCTCGACTGTAGGTTAGGTTAGGTAAAATGAACTGAACTTTCTTTTATACTTTTCCATGTTAGGACAGGCTGGTAGCTGAAAACTTTCGCGCTAAAAAAGCGTTAACCTCACATATTTTGTCCATGTCAACGACAAAGTATGTCGTTGAATAAAATATTTTTTTTATAGAATCAAAGTTTTGCAATAAAGAGAAAACAGTTGACTCGTTAACCGTAGAAAAACTCTTTAAGAAACGGTTCGTTGATTCAACGCTCACTACTAGTTCGAGCTTGTTCACACTGAAAGTGCTGTGCTGAAGCTGAACGCATATTTATAAAAACATAATTTATTGGTCCACTACTGGACGCAGGCCTCCCCCTGATAAGCGCCTTATTGGCTTATATAACACTAGCTGTACCCGCGACTTCGTTCGCGATTGCCTCACCTGCCGACTAATTAAGTTCACATGGTCTCTCATATTATGAAACGCCGCCGTGCAAAAAATCGTGTAGTGTCTACGGGGGATAGCATGTTGTCATCTTCAATCCCATTCTTTATCCACACGACTTTTAGCTACGACTCGGCCAGCGTCAGTGTTAAGAAGTGTCATACTCGTTTCACTTCTTACTGATGGTTCCGTTCAGCTGGGGCCCTATTCTGCTATACTAATCGCTTCACTATGACAGGGGTATCGACACAGAATGACACGTTTGGGTATTCTACCTCAGATGAAAGAAATTATGATGAATGCAGATGGAGAGACGTGCGTCAAGTTTGAAACTATTAATTTATCTCGCACGCACTATCTGGAGTTTTATAAATCTAAGGATTCTACGTGATGATTCTGCGACGATTCCATTGTCATATTGAAGCAATTGTATTGCAGAATTGGGCTCCTGATCCATTTGACTGGACCACCGTAATTTTTTTTTCGTTAGTAGGTAGGTACAGTTGGCTGTGTACCACAGTAAAAAATATTTTTCTGTGGTCTAGTTAGTTTAATTGGACCACTTACTGCAACCAAACTTCGGTAGTACAGTTAACTGGACCAGCTAAACCACCGTATATCATGTAAGGTAGGAACCTAACTTATTTTTCCAAGACGCCTTAGTAGGTAGGAACCTAACTAATGGGTGCGTCTTGGAAAAATACATAGATAGGAACTTACCTACCCTTTATCTACTAATTTTTTTCTTCTAACTACAGATTTTCTACTTAACTTTCTACTGATTTAGTCAAATTCGATCTTGCAACACTGTTTCTAACAAAAATAATGCATGAAATCGGACGACGCGTAGACCCTTCGTGATGCGCGGTTAAAGAATTCTACTTTTTCCTCTCTCCCAGGGGAACCTTACTGAATTCCAGGATAAAATGTATTCCATGTCCTTCCTTGTAGTATGAACTCAAAACGTGCCAAGTTTCATTCCAACTCATTACCTATGTAGTTTCGGCGTGATGCGCGGTGAAGGAATTTGACTTTCATCCCCTCTGCCAGGGGAACCTTACTGAATTCCGGGATAAAATGTATCTTTCCTCATAGTATGAACTAAAATCATGCCGAGTTGCATTCGATTTCATTAAGTAGTTCCGTCGTGATGCGCGGTTAAAGAATTTTACTTTCATCGTCTCTCCCAGGGGAACCTTACTGAATTCCAGGATAATGTATCCCATGTCCTTCCTTGAACTCAAATAGTACCAATTCAGTCCAACTCATTCAGTAGTTTCGGCGTGATGCGCGGTGAAGGAATTTTACTTTCATCCCTTCTCCCAGAGGAACCTTACTAAATTCTGGGATAAAATGTATCTTTCCTCGTAGTATGAAATCAAATTATGCCGAGTTCCATTCGAATTCATTCAGTAGTTCCATCGTGATGCGCAGTTAAAGAATTTTACTTTCATCCTCTCTCCCAGGGGAACATGACTGAATTCCGGGATGAAATGTATCCCATGTCCTTCCTTGTAGTATGAAATCAAATCGTGCAAGGTTTCATTCCAACTCATTCAGCACTTTCGGCGTCATGCGCGGTGAAGAAATTTTACTTTCATCCCCTCTCCCAGGGAAACCTGACTGAATTCCGGGATAAAAAGTACCCTATGTCCTTCCTCGTAGTATGACCTAAAATCGTGCCGAGTTTCATTTCAATACCTTCAGTAGTTTCGACGTGATGCGCGTTTAAGAAACAGACAGACAGACAGACAGACAGACAGACATGAATGAAAAAAATTACAGTTTTGGCTTCAGTATCGATAATAGAGTGCCCTCCAAAAAAAAATTTCAAAATATCTTCAATGTACAGAATTGGACCTGTTACAGTTTTATTATAAGTATAGATGGGAAGTAATGCCCATAATTCCCACGCTGGGCACGTGGGTTGGTTTGGGGTTACGCCGCTAAGGTAGTCATTGGTATGTAGCAAACTCAACCTAATACCAGGCCTCCCAAAGATAAGCGCCTTATTGGCTTTTATCACATGGGAGGTAATGTCCATAATCCCCATGCTGGGTTGGGTATGGCAGTTCGGTGGTAGAATTGTTCTGCAGGGGGCGCAGCTGCCACCCCTGGTGGATGGATATCTCTTATTCGCCTCTTACGACACACCCGTCGGAAGAGTTGAGGTTTAGAGGGGAAGTGCAAATTCTAAGCCGGCACCACAAAGCACAACATCTACTTACCGGATATTAATTACTAGCTTAGCTTTTGTTCGCGGCTTGGCACGCTTTTTTCCTTGATAACTTACTGCTAATCCAGGTCCAGAAACAGTTCTATTAATTCTAAATTTCAGCCCGATTTATAAAATAGAAAGTCATGTTTGCTGTTTTGAATGATTTTCATTTGATAGTGTATTGTTCAGATTATAATAAAAAAATTAAAATTCTTAACCTAACGAAGAACGTGTCTATTTTAATCGCCCGAAAAGAAAAAAAAAGCCGGACAAAAGCAATCTCATTTTGTAATAAGACTTCAACGTGTTCCGACCTTTTAAGATCTTTAACAAAGTAATCGCTCGATCGACAGAAAACGGGTGAAATGGAACGGAAAAGTGCAATTATGGCGGATCATTATCTGGTTATGATTTATGAATCGCTTTTGCGAATACATTTTAGTTAAGGGAGGTACTTTATTGCAAAAAACTACCCGCACCTATTGTCCTAGAGTTAAGCCGCGTTGACGCGATCAGATGCTGCTCGGACCGAGTGGACTCGGATACCTACTCAGACGCAACGCAACTGTCTGTCTGTCTATCTGTCTGTTGGTTCCGGCTAAATTCCGAACAGCTGGACCGAGTTTGACGGAACTTACGCCGTCGAGTAGCTGATGTTACAGGTAACGTAGGCTACATTTATTTGCTTTATTTTCCGTCGGGACCACGTGGGAAAATTCCGTTTACAAAAATAATTATTATTTAATGTTATCACTTATCATCTTTTGTTTTATATTCCTTCGATTTTTATTGTTTTAGTTGAAATGAACACGAAAAAAGTTTTTCATTTTCTAGTGTTCAAGACTGTACAATGTCGTTTGGAAATTAGTCCCATTTGCTACTAGGTCATTCATGTTGCTGATAGGACGGTATGCTATTATGCCGTTTTGCTTTTAGGACGTTCTGTTAATAGGGCGTTCTGCTTAAATGTCATTTGGATACGAAACGGTGGCAACCCCTAAACCGAGTCCACTTGGACGACGGCGTCCGTTCTAAGTATGCTACTTTTCAGAGAGAGGTCGTATACGAGTAGGAAAACAAAATGACGTGTAGTAACAACAACCAGGCGTATCATGTCATTTTTCGATGTTGACTAAGAAAATTGTCTGAGTAAACTATGTTAATATCAACAGCTCTCCTAGTTGGTACACTTGTATGTAGCTACTCCAACGAATCCACTCGGTCCAAGCCGAGCGGACTCTGATCGTGTAAACGCAGCTTTATAAACGTAGCGAGATTGATAGCGTATTGCACAACGTATATAATTATGTGTATCGTAGTCCTGGAGGGCGATTACGGTGTGGTAAGGCACGGCATTACGGCTCAAACGTTAGCGGTTGACATGTTCAAAATCTCTTGTATTGTATAAAATAGACATACCTAATTAAAATAAGTCAAATAAAAATACCATACCAAAACTCAAAAGTAAACATTGCTCACATTATTTTAATTAAATTTAAATACCTACGTTATTCAATTTATACACTTAATTGAATATTTGATACCTCGCTTCATGAATAAGTATAATTTTTATTGTAATTTCATACATGAATCGTAAATGTATCTTTTATTCAAATTAATTTTCTCTTGTTCGTTTTAAAACTGTAATGATACTCGTAAAGGTATTGGTGTGATAAAATTGAATTTTATTCATTTATATATATTGAATTTTACCCAATGACCTTAACTACACATATAAAATTTGACTAAACCTATTGATATGCATTATTTAGACATAAGACATTAATACGATAATAATAATAAATTATTTCCGAGAACATCCGTGGTCGGGTGCGGTGGCAAATTTGGCCGAGGATCTCAAGAGGTGCAAATATGCAGTTCTCGACAGAGCCTACACATTTGCTCCCCTTGGAGTCGAGACCCTAGGTCCGTGGGACCGAGGCTCTTCGGGTTTTAAAAAAATTATCTGAGCGTCTGGTCGAAGCGACGCGTGACCCGAGAGCTGCGGGGCAATGCTGGCTGCATTGTCCCGCGTCTTTGAGACGCTTCGGACTGGTATTGATATGGATGAGTTGAGCTACCTGTAGATTGTATGCAACAGTCTGCAGTTAGCTCAATTGTTAATACTAGTTGTTATTTATTTTTATAATTTTGTTATTTCTATAATTTTCTGTGTGAATAAAGACTGGACATTAATAAATAAATTAATTACGTATACGGTCCGTAACGGTAACAAAAAAAAAGATATAAAAATAACTAGATTATTATGTTGTCCCATCGAGATCTTCTCCGCGTGCGATCTTGACCCACCCACTTCTAAACCAATCGAGATCCTATCCTAAAGCAACGTGCCCAAAGGTTCTTACAACAAACCCTTCGAGCCCAAGTCTTTTTCTCGGCTTTTTCAGTATTTCACGGAACTTCGACTAAGAAATATGAAACAAGTTTCAGCATAAAATAAAACTTATGAAGGCTGTCGGCCGTCAAAAAGAATGGGTGTATCTATTAGAAATGTGTAAAAATAAAACACAAAAGTTGTAACTTGCCTTTTACCAGCTGCGGCTCAAAAAGAATAGTTTTTCAAATAATGTTATGTTTGATTTTTTGAGCCTTTTTATATACATAACCATTGTCTGGTTGACATAGAAGCGAATTTACACGTTAACGTTCGTTACAGGAGGCCTGTTTTAATTCTACGCAATTGCGTGTTTCGTATCGTTTTTAGTGTTCCGTACCTCAAAAGGAAAAAAATAATTTTAGGCAGACTCTGCCTGTCTGTCTGCCCGTCTGTCAACCACCGTTTCTCAGGAACGAGTGGAGGTATCGAGTTGAAATTAATATCAAGTTGGTACTCAAGTCCATAACCTCTTGGATCCGTGATATAAATAAAACTTCTAAGTCAAGGCATTCAAAAGTTACAACCATTTAGGCCGTTTATGTATGCAAAGTCTTGTAGTACAAGTAAAGGGGAAAATCCGAAAACTGCAAATTTGTAGTTTATTCACAAAAAAAAATTTAGTCTCTCCATGCACCCAAACCCTATAGGTATATAAGTACTTCCCGTTGACCCAGAATCATAAACTTTGGAAAGAAGCAGGTCTTATGATTAAACGGAGCCCTCGGTGCTTGAGTCCAACTCACACTTGACGTTTTATTTTTTGTTCTAAAATTTGGTGTATTAGATTGGAGTACCCAACCATACGCAATTGCGTGTTATTCGTTTCGTAGCAACTGCGTATTGGATAATTAAAATAGACCTCGAAGCTACTGGACAAGATTGCAAGAAATGTAAGATTTCCTTACTTACATTTTCTTCATAATTCATAATTATTCTTTATTGCACAACATAGGTAGTACAAGTAAAACAATGCAAGAAAAATAAAGGTAAAGGCGAGCTTAACCCTAAAAAGAGTTCTCTTCCAGCAAACTTTATTGGGAGAGGGAGCCAAATTTGGAAAAGTTGGTACATGTGCTAAAACAAAGGATATAAGATTTAATTTGAACCCACTTATTAAATAGACTACTACATAATATAATACAATACATAAAATACTATAACAAATACTATAATAAATAACATACGCATAAAAATTGAATAAATAAATAAATACAACAGAGTCATAAAGATAGGTAATGCTTCATCATACTCGAAGGAGTATAATAAAGAAAATGTCATAAAATCCGTTGTTAGACGAGCGATTGACCAGCTGCCCAGATATTAGGGATGTACAGCAAATATATAATTTGCAGTAACTGTACATTTTTATAAACTAGAGTAATCTTGCAATGAATGTTATGTGGGAATTACACAAAATTCGGTCTCAATGTATAATATAGTCTCGAACTAATTATATTTATAAAATAAAGGTTTCAAAGGAGTCTCTCTTCCTTACTCCTTCCCCCTATTCAAGAGAGAGGATCCACACGGGCAGCTGTATGGTTCACGACAAACTGAAAAAAGATTACGAGGCTGCGGACTTAGCCACAATTCTTCCCGCGGGTTTCGTAAGAGACTAACGTTACTAAGGGATATCCATCGGGAGCGGGCAGCAGGGCCTCCTGCAGAACAATTCTACTAAGGAACTGCCATCTGCCCATGTGATAAAAGCCAATAATGCGCTTTGGGAGGCCTGAGTTCAGCAGTGGACCAATATAGGCGGTTGAGGTTACTACATATCAATGACTACCTTAGTGGCGTAACAGGCGAAGGTCAGTCTGCGACGCAGGAGGGTGCGGGTACGATTGCCGCCACGGGCGGTATTAACAAAAAATAGCTTAGTACTTACCCTTAACACAAACTTTGTCTAATTTGGGGCTAGATGATGTTTTGTGAATTGTCCAGCATTATTTTTTTATTTAAAATAGGTTCATCATCATCAGCCCTTCACGACCCACTGCTGGGCATAGGCCTCTCTACGTTTATGCCATTCGCCTCGGTCCTGCAAAAAATAAAAACTGCAAAAATAGGTTATGTAGTTTTGCGCTGTTTCTATAAGTAAGTTTTATCCCATGGAAACTGTTTTATGACATAAAATCTATGTTTGATTCCAGACTTAGAAATTCCTGACTTACATCTATGCAAAATCACAGCCCGATCGGTTCTGTCGTTATGGCTTAAAGATTTAACAAACATCCATCCATACATCTAAACATCCAAACTTTCGCATCTATCCTACTCATATAATAAAGCTGAAAAAGTTTGCGAAATCTGAATTTTTGTTACCTAAGATCTCCAAAACTGCTGAACAGATCAAGATGAAATTTGGCGTACGTTTAGAACAAAGCCTTACATAGATAATAGGCAAAGCTGCGGGCAGAAGCTGGTAATAAGTAAATAATAACAATGCATGTTGTTGGGCATTTATTCTAACTTTCTTTCAGAATTCTTGAAGCTGTCATAAAAAAACAATTTTAAGAGATGCTTTTTGGAAAACGTGATGAAAATGGCTGCTTACTAGCTCAAGCCGTCTTCTGCAGAAAATTCGAAAGCATTATCGCAGTAGTTTCGCAGGCTTTCAATGTACAGGGGGAGCAAAGTGACTCCAATTTAAGTGAGACGTTGGCATGTTCATTAACTTTAACAAGATTTTAAGACCCACCCTTTGAGAGTTGCTAAAATATTAATAACGTTTTTAGATTTTAATATTTTGGCTACGACGGTTATACTTAGTTCAGATCCCGAGTTCGGTTGACGATAGTATCGAGAAGGGATCGTTACGTATTATTGAATGGGATTTGCGTAGTTTCCTGTCTGCACGATACTGTACCAAATCCTATAGAAAAAGGAGACGATACGATCACATCTCCGTTGACGATAGTAATATATATAATAGTAGTCAACCGGATTCAACCCTCTGGTTTGAAGGGTTATAGTTAAATCCCCGGTAAAATTACAGGCATGAGAGCTAGGCCTCTGGTTGATGAACGCAGGTGGCACCGGGCACATTCTTAGATTCATAGATAAAAACAACGAATAAATAATAATAATAAATAAATAATATTGGACCTCTACACAACATCATCTAGCCAAAATATAGTACACTGTACACCTAGGCGAGACAGTGCCCAATTCCTATCGAGTGTGTCATTTGAGGCCCTCTACTGCGCCTCGGGCCTTAAAACCCACGATGTAGGAATCGCACTTTCTCCCGAATACATAGTGCATAGAGAGTGCTATAATACAACACCTTCGAAGAAAATCATCGTTTAGAATTTTCAAAATCATTCAAGCAAATTCTAATTGTAAGCTTAAACGTCGCAATAAATGCGCGCACGTGCGATTTTCACATGTTTCTTTTTTTGTTCCGAATACGGAAGAGACCGATATTATATACGGATTCGGAGTAAATACTTTTTGACGTTTGACCTAATATGAAAATAACTTTCTGACTGATATTTCAGGAAATTAACTAAAAATAACACGTTAGTAATGGATTTCCATACACTTTTTTCTCCAGCTAAACGCATGAGAAATTAAATTCCATAGAATTTTCCCTCTCGCATTTTAGTGCGCGTACGTTCTTTCCACCTCATGAATCACGTATGTTTTATTTTTACAAAACTACCCATATGGTAGGGGTTTGCAATAAATTTCTGAAATTTGTATGATTTCCACGCGAGTGAAGTGGCAGGGCGCAGCTAGTAACTTTATGATTGCGGCAGTGAAATTGTTCAACGGAATGTTCTTCAGTTAGCTAAGACGGAAGCTTCATCCACTCGCATATACTTACTGCTGTTGGTCGTTCAAAAGGAATAAGCAATTTTCTGAGCAGATAAATAGTATATAAAGAATAAGATAGACATGACGCTTATTAGGGGATGCCCATGTTCCATTCAGCAGTAGACCATCATGGATGGACAAGTGATGACACGGACACGGGCATGTGTGGTTCCGTTATTGTCAGACTGATCCCAGCTCCCTCGTGGTAACGGCATTGTAGTCATACTTTTGGGGACTTAATTATTTATTTATTTATTTATACAAGTGGACTTACAATTGAAACCAAAACGTACAGGAGTCGGGTAAATTTAACCCCCCCCCCAACCCCCCCCCCTCCCGACAGATTTTCATAAAACATAGAACACTCGGGTTAAAATTATCTATGTCACACAAAAAACTAAACGAAAATCGGTTTATCCGTTTGGGAGCTACGTACGATACCACAGACAGATACACAGGTACACAGACAGGCACGTTAAACTTATAACACCCCTCTCTTTTTGCGTCGCGGGTTAATAACAACATAATATACAAAAACAATGAATACAAAATTATTAATCTCAATGAGTCAATCGAGTCCATACAATCATTAATAATTAATACAAAAATCTAATATTTATAATCTACTTGAGCGATAGTGCAGTGCCTCAGGAATGTTTTTCGAAGCGCGGAATTCCTTAAACGCCATTCAAAGAAACCGGGTTGCCAGATTTGTCTAGAATTGACAGATGTTAAGACTCTGTTAAAGCTAGTCTGGCAGAAAGAATCATCTTAATTGGTATTAGTACATTCTCTAATTTAAAATAATACTATGTTTATAGACCTAACTCTTTAGTTTCTGTGTAACGTTTTTGTAATAATAGAAATTGGTGTTCTTTTATCTTTAAATTTTCATGGATCTTGTGTTTCAAAAGTAAATATGATTAATATTAATGTATGTGCTCCTGTTTCCCAGAAGTTGCTGCAGATGGCGAGTTGCGATAGGTACTTAAACCCTCAACTCAACTGGTGCTCTGGGCAACTTTGTCAAGCTACTTGTGCTGCCATTGTCAAGAAAGTATAGGTCTTAGACATAATGCTTACATGACTTGAAGTATGTACCCATAGGTGTTAGAACTGTGCTTGCTTGACTCCACACTTGTGATCGAGGCAACTTTGTCAAGGCTACTTGTGCTGCCATTGTCAAGAAAGTATAAGTCTTAGACATATGCTTAGATGACTTGAAGTATGTACCCATAGGTGTTAGAACTGTGCTTGCTTGACTCCACACTTGTGATCGAGGCAACTTTGTCAAGGCTACTTGTGCTGCCTTTGTCAAGTAAGTATAGGTCTTAGACATAAAGCTTACATGACTTGAAGTAAGTACCTGTATGTGTTAGACCCGTGCTTACTTGACTGTAGACTTGTGGAGAGACATTTTTCTGGCCAAGTCGCCTTACTTTTGAATCCAAATCTTAGACAGTTTAGATGAAATTGAAATAAAATATATTAATAAAAGATATAAAAACAGGACGCTGATGGCCAGCAGTGGACGAGTGCATGCTTGTCCACATTGCATCCAGTATCTGCATACATATTTCACAGGTTGTCATCACACCTGGTCGGAGGGCGTCCTACGTTTGTCAAGTCGCGGTCTCCACTTAACAAGACAAAAACTTCTTCAAATTTATAAAACAAGATTGTAAATTTCTGCAGAAGGAAAGGCATCACTCAAAGCTCTCTGTAGCCAAAGCCGAGGCAAGAAACTATCGACTTAACTTTTTAAAATTATCGGAAGCGGAAATATTTAATTGCGTTACAAGGGAGGTTTCGAGAAACTCTGCCTTTGTGGCGGGAATAATGGTAGTACCTATCATTTTAGTTTAATAACTAGGTTATTTGAGGTGAGCATTACCATTTATTTTGGTAAGTAGAAACATTTCTCTCATGCTTTCATTTCCCCTTATCTATTTAAAAAAATCTGGAAAACAGGTTTTCAAGGTCTTTCAAATGACAAACAAAACAAAAAAATTATGGGTAAGAGTGTCTTTGCTATGGCACCCTCCATATATAATAAATTACCACAATCTATAAGACTACTGCCGAATATGGAGTTTCAGAGAAAGTTAAATACAATTCTTTCAAATAAATGTTATTATGCTATAAATGAATTCTTAACTGACAAAGATTTTCTGCTTCGTAACATTCGTTATTTTTAAGTTGCTTTCATCCAACATTAGTTTAAAGCTCAGTTAATTTTATTTCATTTTATTGTAAGCTTAATAAGTTGTTATTATTTGTACACAGACATTGCACACCGTAAAGCTAGTAGGAATACATTGACTCGCATAATAGACGTAAAAACACCTGTACCTACATGTATTTCATGCAATAAACGATACTTTACTTTACTAGACTTTAATTTGATTCTTTTATCGATCAGTGTCATAAAAATACAGTAGGATATTTTTTAGATTTTAGTGGGTTCGTTTAGCCTGATTTTTTAAAATTGTAAGAATGCAATTTTACATAATTAAGGCGGTTGAATGCCGCACACAGCGCCGCCAATTATTTTTACTTATAATTACGTATAATACAAGAATTTTCAAATATCCAATGTACAGTTTGTGATATCTATCCTAAGCTAAAAATATTTATAATCCGTCTGAAATATTTTATTTTCGTATAATTTAGAAAGAGAAGCGAAAACAGAGTTCAGTGGCCATCAAGAGCAACTTCACTATTCTGCATAAAGGAAATAAAAGAAAACTATTTTATTGGCTTTAAAAAAAAGCTTATGATGGGTATCATAAACTGTACAATTGACTTCTAAAAATTCCTTTGATTAACGTAATTATAAGAAAGAATAGGCAGTGGCGCTAGTTTGAGGCATACAACTGCCTTAAAATATAAAAATGTTTTCTTTAAGTAAAATTTTTATAACTTCAATATTTACTACTCTCCGTTAATTAACGGCATCTTATTAACCCTCCTTAGAAAATGTTAGTTCTGCCACCCTGTAGGTTATATGTAAATAATTGTCAAAATCTAGCTTAGCTTAAAAATATATTCAAAGAAGTCAGGCCAAAAATATAGCCCATTCGATTAGATGGCCAGACAGGTCAAAATCTGTTCACATATTAAAATTTCAATAACCTTATGATGTGGGTCAATCAGCTGTGAAGAATTGGTCCACGCCAGTACGTAATTATTCCCCTCATGTCGGGTTTAAGGGGATTTTCCCACTACAACCCAAATCCAACCCTGAACTGAGTGTATAAGATTGGTTTTGGGACGGAGCTGTTATCCCGAAAATTGGTAGACGAATGGACAATACATCGACGCAGAGTTGTTCGAATATTAAAAATCATTCGAGCATTATTGAATTGCTCTTTGCTATTAATTCGTGGGGTGGTCGGTATGTAAGCGTTGAAATATTTATTTTTAACTCTTCATCAGTCGAAAGAAAGAAAAATATTTTATAGCCAAAACCACTAAACTTTATATAACTAATCCAAAACTAACTTACCTAGATGACGATAAAATGTGGAAAAACTAAGTTATCTGCTAGGTATATGTACCTATGTATTAAAAGTTTTTTAAATAAGTTTGCATAAACTTTTTGGCAATTTTGCCGGACGTGAGAGTAGAGATGCAACTAATGGAACAGAAGTTTGCCCAGCAGGTGAATGAAGATGTTTTCAACAAAAAACTGTTCTCAATAATAAATTTGAAACAAATGTTAGCTTATTTAAAATTAATCTTGAGATTTTAGATGGCTCGTATACATTTTTATATTAAATTATTATAATAAGTCGCTGAATTGACTTTGTAATAATTATTAGAGCGGAAACTCTATAAAAACAGAATGTTGACTTGTTAAATCAACCTTAAAATTATGTTTATTTTTAGTTTATATTTTTACAATAGTTTTAGAATTTCTAAAGTGATTTTCACAATTTTGTAATTATTTCGTAGCTCAAATGACTACTGAGCATTCCATTTTCAAATAAGTCGTCTGCCAGCTCGTAACCGTTATAACGGGCACTTTTGGCTATCGAGTTTTTTGTCAGTGGGGCATTGGTGGTTGAGCTACGGAACAAGGAGGTTGTCTGGGGTCCGATATAGTAGCTTTGTAAAATAATAAAAAAGTGAATTGGTATCTCGGACGCCACGCAGCAGTCGCTTGCCGCTGCCACGCAGTCGTCGCTCGCCACAGCCACGCAGTCGTCGCTCACCGCAGCCACGCAGCAGTCGCTCGACGCTGCCGCGCAGTCGTCGTTCGCCGCAGCCTCGCAGCCTCCTTCGATCACCGACACCACACACAACTCGACGTTCACTACCGAGAAGTCAAGGTAGAGCAGAAAGTCGCGAACCTTCGCACACCCATAGGGTTAATGATGTATGTAATAGGCAGAGGCGTCGCAGATTACAGACTCCTAGCAGCGAACGATTTAGTAGGTCACGAAGTCCAATACAACGCAATGGGATACCTACATCTGCAACGCCGCGGCCTCCAACCACAAATGATATCAATAATGAATTGTTAAAATGTATTAGGGAATCATTACAAACTATCTCAGCTGTAAATAACCAGGGCAAAGATAAATTTACCCATAATAATGTAGTTCCAGAGTTTGACCCTAAAGCAAAAAATCAAACCATCGATATTTGGCTAAGTAAAGTAAAGGAATGCTCTGAGATATACGGCTGGGATGGTAGACAGACTACTCATTATGCTCTACCGAAGCTAGTCGGAACTGCTAAAAAATGGTATGAAGGACAGGCTTCGGTGTTATATACATGGGATGAGTGGGTTATAAAACTTAAAACTGCTTTTCCGGTACACGAAAATTATGGTCATTTGCTTACTGAAATGTTAGCCAGAAGAGCGAAATTCGGGGATGACTTGGAAGAATACTATTATGAAAAATTAATTGCTGTCACTCGATGTGGTATTGTAGGTAGGAATGCTGTCGATTGTATTGTTTATGGGATAGATGACAAAACTGTCCGGTACGGAGCAGAGGCAGTAGGCTTTGATAATGCCGATAAACTATTAGGATATTTGAGGGGCATCAAACACGAGCGGGTAGATAGGTTCAATAAAAAACCAACACGTAATGCTGCCGAAACAATGCGTAGGTCAGAAAAAAATGAGCCGAGTAAATCCATGAGATGTTTTAACTGTCATGAAACGGGTCACGTGTTATTAGACTGTAAAAAGACAATTGTTAGGTGTAAAATATGTAAGCGCGTTGGCCACGATAACCCCGCTTGTAAAAGGAGCGTTTGGGTAGATAAAACTGAGGTTAAAACATTATGACTAGATAACACTGTTAATTTGCGAGCAAATGACAAATTTACTAAAATTGTAAACGTTAACAATGTACAATTGACAGGTTATGTAGATTTTGGAAGTCAGTGTACTTTGATAAAAGAATCTGTCATCAGAAGAATAGTATCTTGTGAAAAATGGGAATTAGATAATTTGCCATCCCTTAAAGGTTTTGGGAACACTTACGTGAATGCGTTAGGTAAAACTAAAGTATCTATTATTATTGACAGTGTTAAGCTAGAAGTAGATGTAATTATTGTCCCTGATAATTATCTCAACTGTCATATCCTTATTGGACAAACGGCAACAGAACAGCCTCATATATGGGTTTTTAAATCTGATAAAGACTTGACTATCACTGACAAACGTTTGAAATATAGTGGGCGACTGGCTTTGAAATCATTTTCATCTGCCACCGTTGAAGGTAGTGTCTCTGTAAAGGTGGTCACAGACCCAAAGTTCAGTGGCATTGCTGTTGTTGAAAATGGTCACCGACTTAATTACAATGTAGAAGTAGGCACATACTATATCAAAGAAGGTGCAGGGCACTTGAATATCTTAAACGTTGATAATAAGCTACTAAAATTTGAAGAAGGCCAAGTGTTAGCTCGTGTTAGTGCTTTCCAACAACCACCAGCGTCGACTTACAAGAATATTTTAGGCGTAAATAATATACAACCTGTTCAAATCCCTGGAGGTAAACCTTTACTAACATTAAATGATCTTAATATTGACGAAGATTTAGACCATAGCCAAAAAATTAAATTATTAAATACACTCAATAAGTATCGTGATTGTTTTGCGAAAGATTTATCGGAGTTAGGTAAAACGACGGTTACAGAGATGGATATTCAGTTGACGGATACAGAACCAGTTGTCTATCGACCATATAGGTTAAGTCATACAGAACGTTCAGAAGTTAGGACTATGGTAGAAGAACTTTTAAAATATGACATTATAAGGGAATCTCAATCACCATACGCGAGCCCAATTTTGTTAGTAAAAAAGAAAACTGGTGACAAGCGCCTTTGCGTAGACTACCGTGCCTTAAATAGGAAAACGATTAAACAGCGTTATCCTTTGCCCCGTATTGAAGATCAGATTGATCGTTTGGCTGGTAATAAGTATTTTAGTGCTTTAGACTTGGCTTCTGGCTATTACCAGATTCCACTAGCGGAGACAAGTAAAGGCAAAAGTGCATTTGTTACGCCCGATGGGCAATATGAATTTAATAGAGTCCCTTTTGGCTTAGTCAATGCACCAGCAGTTTTCCAGCGAACAATCAATCTAGTCTTAGGTAACATGCGCTTTAATGAAGCTTTGGCTTACATGGATGATGTTTTGGTACCTAGCAAGACCTTCGAAGAAGGAATAGAAAAATTGGAAAGTATATTACAAAAGTTAAGAATTGCTGGATTAACACTAAAACCGCAAAAATGCCATTTTTTCCAAAATCGCGTTGATTACCTAGGTTTTGAAGTCTCTAGCGAGGGAGTTAGGCCAGGTGCAACAAAAACTGAGTCTGTCAAAAATTTTCCTAGGCCCAAGGACGTTCACAACGTTCGTCAATTTATAGGTTTGGCTAGTTTTTTTAGGCGTTTTATAAAAGGTTTTGGCGAGATAGCTCGACCACTTACAAAACTATTAAAAAAAAAATCTACTTGGGTTTGGTCAAAACCTCAAGAAGAATCATTCGGGAAACTGAAAAATGCACTTATCTCAAGGCCAGTATTAGCCTTATACGACTCCAAATTAGAAACTCAAATACACACGGACGCTAGTAAACATGGAGTAGGGAGTATTCTACTGCAAAAACAGCCGGATGACCTTTGGAAGCCGGTAGCGTTTTACAGTAGACAGACGTCGCCTGAAGAGTCTCAGTTTTCAGCGTATGAGTTGGAAACTCTTGCCGTCATTGCAGCACTAGTAAAATTCAGATCGTATGTTCTTGGATTAAACTTTACCATTGTAACAGACTGTAATTCGCTTAGATCAACCTTTTTAAAACGTGATATGATACCTAGAGTTGCACGATGGTGGAGTTTGATTCAAGAGTATGACTGTAATGTTATCTATAAATCAGGGAAGGGCATGACTCACGTCGATGCGCTAAGTAGAAATCCTACCGTAGGCGAGGAAGGTGTTACTCAGGTTATTGAATCATTTGTCATGACTATAACGGACGATTGGCTAACAACAGTTCAGTCACAGGACTCTGAAATACAAAGAATCAAAAAAATCCTTTCAGATAAGGAATATGACAATTTAGTAGAGATTCGTAAAAACTTTGTGCTCAAACGTGAGCGCGTATTTAGAATCACTGAAGACGGACTGAGGTGGGTAGTGCCGAAAGGTTGTAGGTGGCAGATACTCCAGAAAAACCACGACGAAATAGGTCACTTTGCATTTGATAAAACTTTTGATAAAATAAAACAACATTACTGGTTCCCTCGGATGCGAAAATTTGTAAAAAAATATGTAGAGGCGTGTTTAGAATGTGCACACAATAAATTACCGGCAGGAAAAAAACAGGGTTTCTTACACCCTATACCAAAAAAAGCTACTCCTTTCCATACCATCCACGTTGATCATGTTGGCCCATTCGTAAAATCAAAAAGAAAGAATTGTTACATTTTGGTTATTGTAGAGTCTTTTACTAAATTTATTGTTTTGAAAGCAGTGAAAAATACGAAGTCCACTTCCACTATCACGGTTCTCAGAGACTATTTTGGGACATTCGGGTTACCAAAACGTCTTATAAGTGATAGGGGTACGTCATTTACAAGCTCTAAGTTTAAGAGCTTCATGTCTGAAACGGGAGTACATCATATCAAAAATGCGGTCGCTTCACCTAGAGCCAATGGTCAAGTGGAACGGTACAACCGTACTATTTTAGATTCCTTAGCTTCTCAAAATTATGGTAAAGATGAAAGACTGTGGGACGACCGACTGTTACAAGTACAATGGGGCCTTAATAACACAATTAATAAAGGTACAGGTAAAGCTCCCTCAGAAATTTTATTCGGTTTAAGACTAACCGGAATAAACGAAGGTAATTTAGTTTCCGAAATAGACCATGACATAGTTGAGACTATTTCTGAAGATGAGGCTAGTTTTGATAGGTTACTTAAGATTAGGCGCGAAGTAGAGGAACATACTAAAACTTTTCAAGAAAAACAAAAAAATAGATTTGATGCAAAGCGAAAAAAAGCTTTAGTATTTAAAGTGGGGGATCTAGTTAGAGTAGAACGAACGACACATACAGTAGGGAAAAGCAGGAAATTGTTACCTAAATGCTCAGGACCTTACCGTATCACAAAAGTTATGGATAATGACAGATATGAGGTCATAGATACACCGATTACAAAAAAAGGGACGTGTTATAAGGGTGTGTTCTCCATTGATAAAATACACCCTTGGCTCTGTTTCAATAACAAAGACAGTGATTCTTCTGGTAGCGATGGCGCTGATGAGTAGTGTGATTAATAGAGTTAAGAATCATAGAGTTAACATTGTAAAGCTAACTTCATCATTATTGTACGTAATTGATAATATGATTAATAATAATTATGCCTTGCTTGATTTGTTAATTTGATTACGATTAATGTATTTAATCATGTTTTAGAAATCATTCTTGAAAGGTGCAAAACATTTCAATTTACATAATCGTTGTAAATGTTATATAACTGCTATGTGCAGACATCAATTATATATGATTTACCTACAGTGTACACTTGATTTGTATAGTTTTAAAAGTGCAATGTGCACTGGACTTGCCTAGTTTTAGAAGTGCTATGTGCACAGGACTCGCCTAGTTTTAGAAGTGCTATGTGCACAGGACTCGCCTAGTTTTAGAAGTGCAGAGTGCACAGGACTCGCCTAGTTTTAGAAGTGCAGAGTGCACAGGACTCGCCTAGTTTTAGAAGTGCAGAGTGCACAGGACTCGCCTAGTTTTAGAAGTGCTATGTGCACAGGACTCGCCTAGTTTTAGAAGTGCTATGTGCACAGGACTCGCCTAGTTTTAGAAGTGCAGAGTGCACAGGACTCGCCTAGTTTTAGAAGTGCTATGTGCACAGGACTCACCTAGTTTTAAAAAAGCGCAATGTGCACAGGATTCACCTACTTTGGAAGTGCTATGTGCACATTGATCTGGTATAAATTAGGATTATACACTAAGTAAATTCTGTGTTATAAAAATGTATATACACTAAGTAAATTCTCTGTGTTATAAAAATGTATCTTGTTCACGAGGACGCGAACACTTTATCAGGATGGACGAATTGTTAGCTTATTTAAAATTAATCTTGAGATTTTAGATGGCTCGTATACATTTTTATATTAAATTATTATAATAAGTCGCTGAATTGACTTTGTAATAATTATTAGAGCGGAAACTCTATAAAAACAGAATGTTGACTTGTTAAATCAACCTTAAAATTATGTTTATTTTTAGTTTATATTTTTACAATAGTTTTAGAATTTCTAAAGTGATTTTCACAATTTTGTAATTATTTCGTAGCTCAAATGACTACTGAGCATTCCATTTTCAAATAAGTCGTCTGCCAGCTCGTAACCGTTATAACGGGCACTTTTGGCTATCGAGTTTTTTGTCAGTGGGGCATTGGTGGTTGAGCTACGGAACAAGGAGGTTGTCTGGGGTCCGATATAGTAGCTTTGTAAAATAATAAAAAAGTGAATTGGTATCTCGGACGTTTTCATTTCTCTGGCTTAGTTGAAGTTATCACAAACAAACATGTTTCAACACATTTCTTTCTTCGACAACACAGTTCAGCAACCACCCGTGGCGGTTTCCTATTTTCAATCACATGAAACAGCGGCTAATCCAATTTAGAAGTTAGAGTAGTAAATTTGCATAGGTCTATGAAAAATTCCAGCGTCCTCTGACGTCTAAACTTGTAAAAATTTGCTATCTGAGCCTCTGAGCAGATCATTGCAGGCCCTTCCATAGCTTCTAAGAAAATAATCTATGGTTTAAAAAATCTACCCGCTGCCACCCCAGCCACACCCAACATTCGCTGCAAAGTTTCGCACAGAGTGGCTTCGTTTTGAGCGATAATGGTTTTCGAAGGACCACGCCGCCGCCGCCGCTCTGCATTTTGGTGTTCCGCTGGCACTCATGGCTTTTGCTTTATATTTCAGTCGATCGAGGGTTAAATCTTTTGTGCTGGTTTATCCCATCTGTCTGGTAGTCAATTTCAAAAATTGGGGTTTGTTCATAGTTATCATCACACAAAAAAATATTAAAAGGTATAAAACTTGAACAGATTTTAAAGAGGGTTTTCCAACAAATAGTTAACCCGGCGAGCGTAAGGTCGGGTAATATTAACCCGAGGTAACTTTGATTCCTCGATCATTTCACGCGGTAAACTAAATAAATAAAGAATGCTGGACAACCCACACCGCATTATCTAGCCCCAAGCTAAGCAGAGCTTGTGTTATGAGTACTAGATGACTGATATACTTAATACAATATACTACATAGATAGATATTTTTATTTATACATAGAAAACATCCAGAACGCCCTGTACAAATGTCTGCAGATCGTACAAACATTTGTCCCGAGGCGGGAATCGAACCCGAAACATCCTGCGTCGCAGGCAGACCTTCGCCCGCTGCGCCACAGAGGTCGTCGAAAATTGACTCTGAAAATAACTAACTTAATTTTATGCTAGTTACCTCTATACATAACCCACTAGGTTAACTATACGTAGATAGCTAAGCAATTTGTAAAAATCCTCCCTTAAAGGAACAGTCAACGTCAAAAATCGCTTCTCTTCAGAACATATACCTGAACGTGGGGAAATTTTACAAAAGTGTTTGAACGTAGGTATTTCTTATATGAATATTATAGACAACTAGCTCCTAGCCTTCACATGTTCTTCTCCTTTATAAAAAGTAGAGACGAGAAGAAAGTAATTAATGATTTTATCGGGTATTTATCGCGTATCTTTTGTTATTATTTCCCCTGCATTTCTACCGCGTTACAGCGATCGTGGTCACGGGGTTTCAGTCGCGTAGAGGAAATAATAACAAAAGGTAGGTACGCGATAAATACCCAATAACATCATTAATTATGTTATCTAATCGCGAAAGTTTAAAAATTTTAAAGAGAAGAAAGTAGGCTATGTCCTGACATGTACTGACCGGGATACCGTTTGTCAAATATCATTAAGATCAGCTGAAAAGCTAACAGATAGACAGAATTACTTTTGCTTTTATAATACCTACCAGTAGTCTGAATATCAGCCATTTTTGTCGTTGAGTGTACCCTACTAGGTAAACAGTGCGCAGTCCAGTCAAAAACTTTTTAATTGCCTTAAACTGTTTAGTCTGCGGCTGTTTTTATAACACGTCCAGCGGTTTGGGGTAAAAAGTTCATGTTGGGGTAAAAGCAAATGTTGGGGTAAAATGTGGACTGTTCTACTTAAAAATACATCGCGCTCGTCTGTGTTTGCCGTGACGTCATCCTATGGGAATAAGGCTTTTAAACTATACTCAGGATATGCGTTCATTTTCCTTGACTGAATGAAAGATGCAATATTTCAAAAGCTCTGTTTCTTTTTTAAAAAGTGATACGAATCTATCTACTCGAAAAATTATCGAGACTAACGAAAGCTTCGATAATTATCGAGCTGATGGATTACATGTGAAGGTTACTGAAAACAAGCAAAAGAGTCGATATTTTTTCAGCCCCAAACCAAAAACCCAAAGTAGTCTACAATATAAGACGACCTCCGTGGCGCAGCGGGCGAAGGTCCGCCTGCGACGCAGGATGTTGCGGGTTCGAATCCTGCCTCGGAACAAATTTGTGTACGATCTGCAGAAATTTGTTCCGTTGGTCTGGGTGTTTTCTATGTATAATAAAAAACTATCTATCTATGTAGTGTATTGTATTATGTATATCAGTTATCTACCCATAACACAAGCTCTGCTTAGCTTGGGGCTAGATAATGCTGTGTGAATTTTCCAGCATTATTTATTTATTTTATTTATTTTATATTTGTTTTCAAAATAAAATTGTACTACGAGTGACTGGTATTTATTCCGAACTGCTTAAAAAAACAATTTGAAAATAAGGAATTCAAAGTCAGTTTTGGTTTATAAATAATCCAAATTATTAAAATGAATAACTTACATTCACTTGTATTCTAGGAAGATGGCCTGCGATCGCACTTTAATTGCACATACAACCTTGTTAAGGGAAATCTATTTGGATTTCATAATTTTATACCTACTCGTGTTTTTGTATACAGGGCTAAAAATGATATGATAAGGTAGTGTGAGAAGAAGTTATTGAAAACCTTCCTATTTATTAATATTATTATTATTAACTAGCAGTGCCTCGCGGTTTCACACGCGTAATACCCGTTCCCGTGGGAATTCGGGGATAAAATATGCTAATAAGCCTATGTGCTATTCCAGACTATAATCTATCTCTGTGCCAAATTTCATCCAGATCCGTTCAGTAGTTTTTACGTGAAAGAGTAACAAACATCCATCCATCCATGCTTACAAACTTTCGCGTGTATAATATTAGTACGATATCTTATTTAAACGCACAAAGTACGTAGTTAACACACTCAAATTAGGGTTTTCTGTAAATCAACACTTCCATATCATAGCTACATTCAGATTACCAATAATATACTGCATGAACTACAGTTTCTGCTCATCATCACGAGCATCGTGTGAAGACATTCTCATTTTTTTGTAAATTATCCCAGATACAAAATGAAAAAAACACGTTTGTCCGGAACCCAATGAAATATAGACCAATCTTCCACTCCCATACGCACTGTTAGTTTAGGGCTGATCCGTTTATAATTTAAGGAAGAAATAACGATTATTGACTGGAGGGAGTAACTAGCACCAATACCAAAAACTAATAAACCTGGTGTCTTCACAAAAAATCCATACACATAACCCTGTATGTGTATAGTGAGATTTTGCTATAATCATGTAGAAGTTAATGGTTTAATCGGGTATTTATCGCGTACCTTTTGTTATTATTTCCCCTACGTTTCTACCGCGTTACAGCGATCGTGTTTACGGGTCATTAACTATGTTAACAAATCGCGAAAGTTTAAAAAGTTTTATCATGCAGAAGTTTAGATTTTAAACTCCCAATCAAAAATAATATTCTAATAATTCAGTTTTTGCATAAAGCCTCGAGTAGGATATCGAGACAGAAGAAGCGCTTTTTATAATATTTTTTAGAACCTTCGCGCTAAAACCCGGGGCCATAATGGATACCTTATTATTTATTCAAAAACAACACTAATGGTATCTTGCAGATGTTAAACATAAATTCTTTTAAAACGTACATTAATAAAGTAAACTATAAAAAGGACGCGACGGTATGGCTGCCCGCTGTTCCGCGTCCTTTTAGACTCACTTACGGAGTTTTAGTTGGTTAAGCTGTCAATCAGATGTAATGTTTAGGTTACATAAATACATAGGTACATTTATTTGCCGTGGGAGCACAAGGCACACTTGCTTAGGTCAATTTACATTTCACTTATAATAAAGATATCTAATAGGACAAAATACATAAATAATGAAAGCATCACAAAACAAAGAAATTAATACTTATTTTCTTCTGTAAATAGGCATTGTCATTATTTAAGGCAAACAGAATAATTATAAAATTATTTACTGGAGCAATATTAGAGACATATTTAGTTTAAGTTTTGTAAGCAGGAAGAGCAAGAGCCTGAGTAAATTTTTGACAGATATCAAAGCGTATCTATATAAGTAGGCTGTGCTAATATTGTAAATGTAAAGTTTGAACCTAAGTAGGTATACCTATGTTTGTGTGGACGTTCATTATTTCTTCACACTCAAAAGGCTCAACGGATTTGGATAAAAAAAAAATTGATGTTGGCCCCTTTCATCATTTCACAAGCAAATAACAATGTGCCCCTATCACTAGAAATAATTAAATGTTTATGAATAGAACGACTAAACAGTTTAGAAGATCGTCTCGCTTAACCCCGTATACTATGGGAGCATGTTATCTCTTTTAAAATCAGTAAGTTGTAATCTGAAGCATGATTTTGCTGTGGATAATAATAATTTACAAATTGTGGACCATTATCAAATATATCTAAGACTAGCTGCATTCTTACTACTCGTTATCCTATTACCCGTTTTCCCGTGGAAATGAAGCATTTTCCCGCGGTAAAAAGTAGCCTATGTGTAATGGTAAAATAATTTTTCAAATAGTTCCAGTAGTTTCGGAGCCTATTCAATACAAACAAACACACAAACAATCAAATTATTCCTCTTTAAAATTATTAGTATAGATGAAACGTGCCCGTGATGAAGTATTTTATAGGAATTCTGAAACAACTAGAATTCTGGTGCCTAAGGAGACATCTGTAGACAACTAAAGTAGACAACTTTAAAATCTTATGAATCCTCTGATTTCGAACAAAGGATTTTCTATACAATCATTATCACTTTATTGCATTAAAAATTATTCTACAAATAAAGAATTAAAAAATTTAAAAACCTCCCGACAGATTTTTTTGAAACATGGCTAAGAACACTTGGGATAAAATTATCTATGGCACAAAAAAAAACTAAACGAAAATCGATTCATCCGATTGGGAGCTACGATACCACAGACAGATACACAGATAGCCAGAAAGACACGTTAAACTTAAACACCCCTCTCTTTTTGCGTCGGGGGTTAAAAAAGGTCTTAGGATTAAAATTAGTTCAACATAATTCACCGATTAATTCGGCGCCCAAAATAGATAGGTACACAACAAAAACTATTCCTAATATAAATTTTAATTGAACAAAATATAAAATTAATGAAAATAAAATTCAAAATCATGTTATATTATAAGTTAATCATATAACATCAGTAAATATTTCTAAAATCTCAATAGTTATGGTATTGAGATACAGTTTATAATGATTTGTCGATAAGCCTCTTTTACCTTAAATTCAAAAGCTAACGAATATTTATAATATTCCTAAACTTTTTTATTTCTAAAAGGGAGCTAAACTGAAGGATCTACGCCGTAGGCCTACCAACCCACCAAATAGTATCATTGTTTAAAACAAAAACCCAAAAAGCTGTCTGCTCCTACAGAGAAAACATATTTTATGTGCTCTTGCTATAATACAAGAAGACTTCATTGGTACATGCTCAGGATTTTAATCTTGGAGACGGTTATACGGATTCTGTTTAAGCTATAAGATGAAAGCGGGATATTTTTCCTTTACAGCAGTTCTTTTAGTAAGCTTAGATAATTACAAAAATACAATTCAACGTTACTTATCTACCCTACTTAAGTTTTCCCAAAGTTCAAGACAAAATAAAACTCAAAACTCACAGTGCTATTTCGTTAAGACCTTCCTCTTGAACACGTAAAGTATTTCGCATAACATTATTATGTTTATCTAGGAAATGTAGGGGCTATTTTTGTTCACCTAAAGGTTTTAAGATACAGAAGTGAACAAGAAACCTTTACCTTGTTAGGTTGCTAGGTTTCGAGTATGAGCGTTGAAGCTAATATTCACGCAGCGTGTAGCGTAACTCTATGCTATTTACAAAAACAAAACTGCATACTCACCAAATTTTAGATATTAGGGCATTATTTATTTATTTAATTTGGATTGCCATCAGCTTAAATAATAATAACAATAAATTTTCAAATATACGCAGAGAGCAAATAAGAGGCATTTACTAATATAATCATAATAAACTAGGTACCTACCTACATATTTGTGAACACAAAAAATTTTTCGTCAACAAAGCGTACTGAAGCAATAAAAGAAAAAAAAAAAAAACATAAAAATTAAAATTGAAAAAAAAAAACAATGAATAACTAATTTATAATTACTTAGCGTTTTTTTACCGCCTATCTCAGCTTATTTATCTATCTTTGGCCACCAATCGAACTCTCTCCCCGCTTATATCTTCTTCCAAACACCACCGCAGTCTACTTGAGTCGAGAGCCAGCGATAAATCTTCGCATTGTCACCGGCAGATGGCGTTGTGTCCAGGTTTTTACCGCTATAACTTGGTAACAAAGAGCGCTTTTTGCAGAGACAGGTGCTTTTAGAATGGGATCTAGCATCGAAAAGCTCTGAAGATCTAAGCAGCTCTAAGCTTCTGGGTTTCTAATGCTTCTACGGAAAAACAAAGGAATTGTTGAACTTATACGCTGCGCTGTTTTATGCTTTTACGGTATTTATAAGGTTTAACGAAATTACTGGAAGGATGAGGTGAAAAATAGACAGGTAAATTACTGATGCGGTTCGTCAAAAATCCATACGCAGTTCGTCCAAAAAGCGATTCGTCCAATAAACGTTTCGTCCAATAAGCGGTTCGTCAGGAATCCATGCGCAGTTCGTCCAGTTCTTGAATTATCCAAAATAGTTTACATTTCATATTTATTGTTTCATACAGATTTGAAAATTGACAGTGAAGAACCTAGAAAAACACTTTTTTTTTCTAGTGTCACCAACCATTGGAATTACCCGTGTAATTCTTTTATAGATTATGTTATTACTCGTTTTTTACAATCACGGTTCCGTGTTATTTATAAATTGTTATGTACGAAAATTCAGTTTTCACTTGATTAAAGTGCCGATAGAACGAATCAAAATAACATTTCAACATGAATTTAGGCTATAATTATTATACGCTTATTGGACGAATCGCGATTTGGACGAACTGTGTATGGATTCTTGACGAACCGCTTATTGGACGAAACGCGATATGGACGAATCGCTTTTTGGACGAACCGCTAACAAATCTCTTGAACATGTAATTTAGATAGTAAATAACAAGTTTTGTGCACATTGTAAGCCATTTGCTTTAAATAATTTGACGACCTCCGTGGCGCAGCGGGCGAAGGTCCGTCTGCGACGCAGGAGGTTGCGGGTTCGATTCTCGCCTCGGAACAAATTTGTGTACAATCTGTAGAAATTTGTTACGTTGGTCTGGGTGTTTTCTATGTATAATAAAAAATATCTATCTATGTAGTGTATTGTATTAAGTATATCAGTTATCTAGTACCCATAACACAAGCTCTGCTTAGCTTGGGGCTAGATAATGCTGTGTGAATTGTCCAGCATTATTTATTTATTTATTTATTTTATAATACTTAATGCTAGACGATCCATACAGCATCATCTAGCCTCAAGCTAAGCAGAGCTTGTGTTATGGGTACTAGATAACTGATATACTTAGAAAATAGTAAAATCCCATTAGTTATATATTTTTTAGAGTCACCATCTTAACATTTCCTAGTCACACAATAATTTATTCATGAAAGTGTATCAAGATGTCCATTCTTCCATCGTAAAAGGACGAGGAATCCCGTATATTTACTCAGTAATTAGGATTCGACAGCGGGTGGTCTAATTAGTATCTCAATAAAAACATCTCTCCTCTCTTTCACTCTTATGCGAGAGAACAAGACAAAAGATACTTCCCATGGTCCTGCATTAATAACATCTTATAGTTTATTTTTTATCGATGCAGCTAAGAATGGCGCCACTGTCTTCGTCGTATTTGAAATTTGATTTGAAATACAATTAGTTCCAAATTCTACCGCAAGCGTTGAAAGATTAACTCAGTAGCCGAGTTTATTAATTTGCTGTTCATTTTAGGCGCCATAATTCTCATTTTTAATTAGTTATTAGAATGTAATTAATATGTTAAGATTGGATCAAAGCGATGTAATCTGTTCACAGCAGGTTATTTTTTAAATTAAAAATCCATTTTAATATACCAACTAATTGACTGTGTTGTATCTGCTATTGATTGTTCAAAGAAAAATATGTAGTTCTTGTCCTTTCGAACACAGCGTCGAGCATTCGCAAGAAATGAAAGAATGTAACAACATTACATAGAAATGATCTAAGCAACGGAATATTTGTTTGAAATTATACTGTAATGCTCTAGTAGATGCTTTAGTCTATAGTAACACTCATAGAAATATAAATCAGTTCCCTAAAAATAGCGATAAACATTATTTTAATACCAGAAATAAACATAAACTCGCTGTGCCCACAACTAGGCTACACAAAAATGTATACGATTCTACAAAAAAACTCCTAGTGAGTTGCAAAAATTATCAGTAAATAAATTCAAACAAATTGTCAAAACCTTGCTGTGCAAAAAGGCTTACTATAAACTATCAGATTATCTGGAGGGTAAAAAAACTTGGGACGCGTTTTACTCAAACTCGAAAAATAACAACTAACAGGCTAAAGGTTTCTTCGTCGTTTCTTTACTTTAGTCTAAATACCGAAGCGACAGAAATCAAAAAATTCACTTTATTTCCGTGTGTGTTTAGTTTTATAATTTGACCTTTTCTGTATGTTATAACATTTATTGTGTTTATGGAAAACAAAGAGTTTTTTGAATAAGCGCCAAGAATTGACGATTTCGTACGATATTGTACTCAGCTGTTTGAGAGTAAGTACATAAATATTTATACGAAGCTTCGTATTTGGATAAAACTTGCACTAAACTCAACATGAAAAGTATAACAATATCCCTAAGACACTCTGTATAATGATGAGCTACAAACATCTCGTCATATTTCTGATAACCTTTATTATCTTTTTTGTTTGTTTTGTGTGAAAAGAAAATTTATAAAAATTATTGTTTTAGGTACAAGTATCATGGGTAAAATCACGAAAAGCGGATGGAGAGAAAATAGAGTTCTCCAGACATGTGTCAGTATCGGCCAAAAAATAAAATAAAATATTTACTTATGAAACTAATACAGAAACAGCACCTCCTTGAATATTACGTAAACAAGCCCTGGCCTTATTCCGCTAAAACATTTTCAGTAAACAGAGGTAAGTAACATTTTATCATAGTTACAATAATTGTACCGGCAGGCAGGGGCGCGTAAGACCCAGTTTCCGTCGCCGCGCGCCGGTGAAAGCATTAATGAACCCATTGAAAATGTTTGCGACCCCACCTAGTTACCTAACTACCTCCGAGTTTAAAATAAACTATATTTTTCGCCTGGCAGCATTAAGTTTCAGGGGAAGCATTTTTAGTCTTGAGCAAATTTATTTTAAAAAGGAAGAAACTTTATTGTAGGCAAAGGTAATTCATACTATGCAAGAATAAAAATGTTTCTCTATAAAATAGCAAGTCACAAAAATCGCCCCCGGGTGGGCTTGAACCACCAACCTTTCGGTTAACAGCCGAACGCGCTAACCAATTGCGCCACGGAGGCCATGACAGGGGTCCCGAAATAACACAATTAAACTTCATCTGCAGATCTATGATGTCATAGAATACATACGAGTCACTATTAACACAAAAAAGGGAACACTTACAGTTCGAGGTTTGAATGAGTGTCTGCATAATATTATCGAGTATCAAAGTAGATGAGTTTTTTTATTTTGTTTTTAAGGAATGGAGTGTATTTGTAATGTATTTGATTGTGTTTTAATGTATTATAAAAAGCTGAACAAAACACTACCACCGAATAAAATCTTCAAAAAGAATCATGGTCAACCGTTTCACTATGAGTTTGTAATCTAATTATGCTAAGTTAATTTAATTAAATAAGTTCCAAAGAGGGAATTAATTGACTTCTTCATTCTACATTATGAATGACTTTTAAAAAGAGGGCAAATAGCGAATAGAAAGTAAGTTCCAATTACGCGCGCTCGACGGATCTGGATCGGATCAGATCAGATCTTGACGAAACCCTAAAAATGACTGTCTAATATTTACTTTGTAAATTTTCTCCACATCTATCACAACCAGATCTTTTAACTTTTCTTCGCTCTACCAATGCTCTACCACATCAGAAAACTTAGATCAAAATCCTTAGGCAAACTAAAATGCGCTTCTTCCGAACTTCAATAGCGCTGTCAAGTCCAGCAAATCATAGGTGAGCGGTTTTGACAGGGATTTAAACTATTGAGTAGACGCCTAGTGTGGGGAGGCGCTGGGCAGAAGGTATGGTCTAGAAAAAATGTAAATAAAAAAGTCAAAAAACCAATTAAATCTTCTTAGGCTCTATTTGTGCTAGAATGGCGACTACTGGCAGTGATGCGGCAAGTACTGAAGCAGGGTTTACACCGCGAAAGCGTGATAAGCGGAAAATGGTTAATCGGGACGGAGTCATTTTATTTATTTATTTACTTTATTGGTATACAAAACAGGAGACATTCGAATTATGGTTAGTACAAGTTATAAAAATGGTTCGTATACCAGATTCAGTTCCAATACCTGCACACACAACATGATTTTAAGAGCAGTGAAAGCATACTTATCAAAATTATAAAAAATGCAGTGAAAAATTTGGATATACCTACTATGACTAATAATGAAATAAAATTAATATAACAAATGCAGTAAAAAAATTTGTATGGAGGGTGGCCCTAACTGTGAGTATCTCAGAAACCGGATACTTTAGGACATTATGTTAAATAACATTTTTTATTTGTTTTGGTATCTCCTATGTCGGTTAATAAAAGGAATAACACCCTTTTTAATACCTACCCTTCTGCTTCCTTACCCTACCGTGTCCTAACACTAGCTGGCAATAATTCAGACAAGTTGGGTGAAGTCCAAGCCAGCGAGCAGTTTGATTGTTTAAGGATTTGGCGCTAGCTATTGATTATGGACTAGTTTGGGATAATACATTAGCTTAGGTAGTCTAGTTTTGTCTGAATAGGAATGGACTGTTCGAGTAGGTGCCTATTTTATGAGGACGAGAAACTCGGAATATCAATTCTCAACGATTTAGGGCCCACCCACACGTACCACAACCACACCACGACCACAACCACGCCACGTGGTCGGGCGTATAATTTGTATTGAAAATGAATAGGACTATTCACACGTAGAACATTTTGCAGTCGTTATCGACCGCTTGTGTGATACTGACGACATCGCATCCACAACGCAACCACCAGCGACACCGAGACATTTTGTAATGCACAACGGCATTTTGTAGTTACCACAGCGCAACTGCAAAAAGCTGCTGCGACACTATTCACACGTAGCCAGTGCTTAACCACTTTTTGTTGCTGCAATGTGGTGTGGTTGTGGTACGTCTGAGTTGGCCCTTAATTAAGAGTGTAAGAGTTTATGGGTCTCTTCAAAACAAGAGTGAATAGGTGTCTTCTAGAACTTCGTGATATACCGTTGGTCCACTTTCTATCAGGTGAGTTGTGGTCAAACAAGGTCTATTGCCAACAAAAAAACCTAATACGGCTTCTCGTCTTTTAAGAAGTAAAGTACTTATAATTTTTTTCTACTTCGCTATCCTCCTAACGCTGTTTCCCCCGTACGGTCGTAAAGATATCCTCGGGGGGAGCTGGCAGCAGTGCCCCCTACAGAACATTTCTACCAACGAACTGCGATCCCTAACCCGCATGCCCAGCGTGGGGATAAGGAGCTTATCAGGGGGAGGCCTGTGTCCAGCAGGGGGACCAATATATGTAGGTCGTGACCCATCACAGAAGCGGCTTCTCCCGTACGAGATGTTGCCATCTGCTTCGGCATTCAGCGACATGTAGCCCATCTGTCATGCTGATGTCGAGTGTGGTGCGGATTTGCATGGCTATTATAATTAGATCGAAAACAAGTTTTCGTGTCCAAGACTCGGAATTGGTCACATACGAGCGAAATTTTAATTTTTTTCTTGAAACCACTTTTCTGCTAGTTTTTATCCTTGCATGACACAGAAAATTTCAAAAATTGCAAAAATATTTGAATTTCGCGCGAATCCGCGACACGTAAACATCGTTTCGATTGAATTAGAATAACTTTGTTGAGCAGTATTCAGACACTCTGCTACCGAGTCATTAACACGGAATCTGATACGGATTCACATGGAATTTAAATATTTAAGTGGGTTTTGATTTTTTCTGCGTTTTTCAAGGAATTAAACTACTCAAAAAGACCTTTATTCAGAAATAAAATTACAAGCAACTATAGAAATAAATGACAACTAGTATTTACAATTGAAACAATTGAGGTAACTGCAGACAGACCATAAAAATTGTTTTCGATGGATAACAAAACATTCTATGAACCCATATTTTAACAAACTTCGATTTAGTGATACTTTTGGACCAATAGACCAATTTTTAGTAATATAAGAGCTTTATTACTAAAAATCGACGTATTATTATATCATACTTTATTGTTACAAGGGTTTGTAGAAAATAATCGAAGATTTGTGAAAAACTACTTTTCTGGTAGTTTAGTTCCTTGCAAGACGCAGAAAATATTAAGAATCTGATGCGAAATTCAAACATTTTCAAATATTTTAGATATTTGAATTTCGCGCGAATTTGTGCTAGATTCCGTGTCGATGACTCGGTAGCGGAGAGTTCGAAGAGCCCTGCAGGTCTGTCCAGCGGCATGGTCTACTGTCTGTCCAGCGGTATGGTCTACTAGGCTCCTTCTTCTTACTTCGTTATAAGTACTTCCATATTATTATAACCATAAAGCTCTAGAGAGAAGGCGTTATGTATTCTCTGTTCCTACGTATTTTAAATGACAACCCACGGCTGTGTTGCCGAAAGGATAAAATCTGGTTATTTGAAGAAAAACGTAGGTAAAAAACTGAATGTAGGTTTCATTATTTTTTTTGTGGTGGTCTAAGAATTTTCCTTTGTTTTACTTTTCTTCCGACTCAATCAATATTTCTTCTTCATTTTTCAATTTTTCATTCTACCTCAGATGAAAGTTATTTCAAAGATCTTAGCCAATTTAAGAACCCACCTTTCCCTTTCATGTTGTGACTAAAGTAGCTTAATTTTCTCAACAATGTTTTCTATTAAAAAGTCGATTCAGGGCTGCAGTCGACTGAAAATTCAATGTCCTTTGTAAAGGCCTTATCTTGGGGTTGGGACACAGCTATGTGCACGACCGCGTACTTTAAGACACTTCCTTAAAGTCTTTAAAACTTATAAATCCATCATGGTTATTCATTACTAAATAAAGTCAAAGCAGTAAGTAGTAGTAAAACGTTCGTAGCAAAGACAAAAAATGAGGGTAGATCGATATATCTGCCAATAACAACTCAGTAGCCAGTGCCCTCAATTATTCCGTGATCATGGCGCTTTCATGCGCCGAAATATTGGAAAGCTCAAAACTCAAATCATGGTAAATATCCCGTTGTATTTTCCGTAAAGTTAGATAAATAAAAAATGCCGGACAATCCACACAGCATCATCTAGCCCCAAGCTAAGCAAGAGCTTGTTTTATCGGTACTAGATGACTGATAAATACATAATACCATAGACTAAAAAACCGTTGCTTAGCATAATACAATACATTACATAGATAGATTTTTTGTTATACTTAGAAAATATCCAGAGCACCCGGAACAAATATTTGAAGATCGTACTAATATACTAAGTCAAAGGGGGTTATTCAGGACATCGAATTGGTGAACGTTTGTTCTACGATTTTTTTTAATTTCTAACATTTTTACACCCGTTATTCCTTCGTATTCGTGTTTTTTTACGTGTATTCTTACATTTTTATTATTGATTTAAAATTTCAAAGAAGTAACATTTTTTTTTTCATTATTTCGTGATAAAACACTGGTTTTGCGAAAAAACAAACAAAAAAACATTTATTTTGTAAAATATTTTGTAATGTAAAATAATGCAAGAGTACGTGTAAAAGAATATTACAAATAAAAAGAAAAAAAATCTGCAACATAAATCGAAATTCAAAACCACTTTATTTACAAGTTGATATACCATCGGGGTCCAGAATCACCCCCTTTCAGCTTAGTACACCCTTTCCGTGGCACCCTGTATGTCTATCTATCGTCAAGCCGGCTCTGTTTTCATTAATTTGTAAAATTTTACTCGAGATATTTTAAACATTTTTCTATACGGCTTCGTGTGAAGTGAACACGTTATAAGGTCCAACCTAAAGGGACTTAAGGGCAAGGTGTAAATAAGGTGGAGGACAAAGGCAAGGTTCTGAAAGGTCGACTAATTTTAAAGGATTTAATTATTTTGGTTTAATCATTAATTAGAAAGTTTGGTTTTGAAGCTCACTGAATTAAGGGATCGTTATAATGATAAGTTTCTTAAGAAAGGTTACTTTAAAAGCTTCTTACCTAAAAATTTAAAATTATTGTATTAATAAATAACAGAGTCAAAATAAAAATTTACTACATTTTAAATGAAATAAAAAAAAGTGATGATGCTAGAACTGGTAAAAAGAGGAAAAAAGTGGAATCATAATGTAATAAATCATATTAAGCTTAGGTACTTACATAATAATCAAAATGTATGTTGGAATAATAGATTAGGTTACATTGTGCATGTGTACACGGAACTGTAACGCCGTGTGGTGCCGGCGGCATAGAATTGCACCACCCCAACTCTTCCCGTGGGTGTCGTAAGAGGCGACTAAGGGAAACACACACCGGGGGGCGGGCAGCAGCGCCCCCTGCAGAGCAACTGTACCAAACTGCGATCCCCAACCCGCAATGCCCAGCGTGGGGATTATGGGCATTACCCCCCCAATGATGAAAGAAGCCAAAAAATGGCCCCCAGTTCCCGGCCGCCTCGCTATTCCTGGCCATGGTAGCGGCCACGGTAACGGCGGGGCAGGGGGTGCTAGGAATCCCCAGGCTACATTAGGCTACCATTCATTGCTCAAAAAACTGACCCTGGCGACGTTTAACGGACGAACTCTGAGGCTGGACCATCATCTAGCGCAGTTGGAAGTGGAGTTAGAGAATATTAAATGGCATGTTCTGGGGTTATGTGAAGTCCGTAGAGAGGGGGAGGACACCGTAACTCTAGACTCAGGCCATCTTCTCTACTTTCGCGAGGGTGATAAAACATCCCAGGGTGGCGTAGGGTTCCTCGTAAATAAGGCTCTCGCTAGCAACGTTCAAGAAATCTCCAGTGTGTCGAACAGGGTAGCGTACCTGATCCTTCGGCTATCCAAGCGGTATAGCATGAAGGTAATTCAGGTCTACGCACCGACGTCGACACACTCGGATGATGAAGTGGAGGATATGTATGAAGACATATCCAAAGCCTTACACACCACCACTAAGGCCCACTTCAACGTTGTTATGGGGGACTTTAACGGCAAGGTGGGAACCCAGACTGGCAACGAATCCCGAATAGGCCCGCATGGTTATGGAGTTAGGAATCACAGGGGGCAAATGCTTGTCAACTTCCTTGAGAAAGAGGGGCTGTTCTTAATGAACTCCTTCTTTAAGAAACAGCCTCAAAGGAAGTGGACATGGCAAAGCCCCGACACTGTGACTAAAAATGAGATCGACTTCATCATGACGGATAGCAAGCACATATTCAGAGATGTCTCAGTGATCAACAGGTTCAATACCGGATCTGATCACCGACTGCTCCGAGGCTCTCTGAATATCAACTTGAAGCTTGAAAGAAACCGTCTGATGAAGTCCACGCTCCGACCTAACCCAATCCAAATCATGGCGGGCACCGAGAAGTTCCAGCAGCTTCTCGGGAATAGATTTGTTGCCTTGGATCCCACTGATGACGCTGACGAGACCCTACAAAATCTGGTCGAAACGCTGAGGGATGAGGGCATCAAGTTTTGCAAAAAGCAACGCACTGGCAAGAAATCCAAACTCTCGGATGAGACTCTCGGTCTGATGACAAAAAGACGGGAAACCACTCAAGCGTCTTCGTTAGAGAGGTCAGACCTGAACAAGCGAATTGCGAAGATGGTACGGCGCGACCTTCAGAGCTCCAACACACGCCTCATCGAAGAGGCGATAGAGCGAAACCGAGGGTCCAAAGTATTCACTCAGCAGCTTGGCAGGAGCCACCTGACGAAGCTTAAAACGCACGACGGGAGGACCGTATTGTCGAAACCGGAGATCTCCGCCGAGGTAGAGGATTTCTATGGCCGTTTATACGCTGCACATGCCCCCCATTCCCGGCGAGACGACCATGATTCTAGAGCCACCCTGACACGCCACTATACCGACGAACTGCCAGAAATCAGTCAAGACGAGATCGTGTCAGCTCTGAGGCAGCTTAAAAATGGAAAAGCCCCCGGTGAGGACGGAATAACTTCAGAGCTTTTGAAAGCCGGAGGTGCCCCTGTTGTACAGGAGCTACAGAACCTCTTCAACGCCGTCCTTCACAGTGGGAGAACTCCAAAGGCGTGGAGCGGGAGTTTGGTGGTGCTCTTTTTTAAGAAGGGAGATAAAACCCTCCTTAAAAACTACAGACCCATCACGCTCCTGAGCCACGTCTATAAGCTGTTCTCACGAGTGGTCACGAATCGTCTCGCCAGGAGACTCGACGAGTTCCAGCCACCAGAACAGGCCGGGTTCCGCGGAGGATTTGGCACCATAGACCACATTCACACGGTGAGGCAGATTATACAGAAGTCCGAAGAGTATAATCAGCCTCTGTGTCTGGCCTTTGTGGACTATGAAAAAGCCTTTGACTCTGTCGAAACCTGGGCTGTTCTGGAATCCTTACAGCGATGCCAAGTAGACTATCGTTATATCGAGGTGCTGAGATGTCTCTACGAGGCCGCCACCATGAGTGTCCAAGTACAGGGCCAGCAGTCTAAACCCATCCAACTGCGCAGAGGAGTGAGACAGGGGGATGTTATATCCCCGAAACTGTTCACGAGCGCGTTGGAAGATATGTTTAAGACGCTGGACTGGAAAGGTAAGGGCATCAACATAAACGGCGACCACATCTCACACCTGCGATTCGCTGATGACATAGTCTTAATGGCGGAGTCGCTAGAGGAGCTGAACCAGATGCTGGACGGCCTAGCCTCAGCCTCGCGACGCATCGGTCTTGGCATGAATTTGGATAAAACCAAAGTCATGATCAATGGCCTCATTGATCCGGGACCGGTCGTCGTACATGGCCACCTTCTCGAAATTGTTTCCGAGTATACTTATCTTGGGCAAATTCTGCAGTTGGGTAAAAATAATTTTGAGAAGGAGGCCAAGAGGAGGATCCAGCTAGGCTGGGCAGCGTTTGGGAAACTACGTCGAGTCTTCTCGTCATCCATACCGCAATGCTTGAAAACTAAAGTTTTCAATCAGTGCGTCCTACCCGTCATGACCTACGGAGCTGAGACGTGGACACTCACGGTAGGGCTGGTCCACCAGTTCAAAGTCGCTCAGCGAGCTATGGAAAGAGCTATGCTCGGAGTCTCTCTGAAGGACAGAATTCGTAACGAATACATCCGACAGAGAACCAAAGTTATCGACATAGCTCAAAGAATTAGCAAGTTGAAGTGGCAGTGGGCCGGCCATATCTCGCGAAGAACCGACAACCGCTGGGGCAAACGTGTTCTTGAGTGGAGACCACGACTCGGCAAACGTAGTGTAGGACGCCCTCCGGCCAGGTGGGATGACGATCTGCGAGAGACTGCAGGCAGATGCTGGATGCGGCAAGCTGAAGACAGGGCGCTATGGCGCTCATTAGGGGAGGCCTATGTCCAGCAGTGGACTAATATAGGTTGATGATGATGATGATGTGTACACGGAAGCACAATTTTGGGCACTCTCATACATTTTTGAATGCTGTCTCTTTTCAATGCAGGGAAAATAACAATTGGTTTAAATCAAGTGATACAAATCACGTCAACCCTACCTAATACCGCGTAGGTACCTGATATATGCGAAATGCGATAAGAGGAAGTGAAATATATTGAGTTATGTTATTTCGGTAATGTTATAAAAGTTAAAATAGTTAACCCGAAATTCCCGAAATTTCCCGGGAAATGATTTTGGATTTAAGTTATAGGCTATAAGTTATAAGCGTTATAAGTTCAGAAAGAAACGAGTGACGCAAAAGTAGTGTGTATCTTTACATGAACCATAGAGCACCATGTACCTACATATCTCAGATATTTTATAGAAGTCTAATATCCATCACATAAGTGAAAAAAAGCCTCTCTCTTTCAACGGCGGCACAATGGGTTTGTTACTTCAAAAAATAAACAACATCATCTACTATACAAAATAACCAATAAATGACAATCTAAAGCGATGGCCACACTATCATTTTTAACCGAAGTCTGTTCAGAATTCTTTGTATCACGGCCCGGCCTATAAAGGAATTGATCTGACGTCAAGTTGGCCGATAATCATTTGGCGATGACTGGCCATTTTTACGGCTGGAGGGTTACTACGTGCTTTATCTGAGATGTGTAAAACTACATAAAATAAGTTTTGCGCTGGTTAGAAAATGTTATAAAATTTGATATACCTACTAAAAATCTATATGTAACATAAAAAGTCTGATTCAGAATCACTATCACCCCAATGCGATAGTTTGGATGTTGGTCACCTCTACCCGTCAAAATTACTGAAAGGATCGGGCTAAAATTTGGCGTAGAAGTAATTAAAAAGTTTAAAAAGTTCAGACATTCTTTATGCCAAATAGGCAATTAAATTAACAATCTACAATTCTTAAATAAAGTTTATTTTATATTATTTATTTGGTCTACCAGTCAGTGTTACAATAAAATACATCTAATCAAATCAAATCATTTATTTGCCAAATACATTATTACAGGTACCTGACTTATGTCAGGTCTTATGACTACAGTGATTTCAAATGTATTCAACCCGCAAGGTGTGCAAATATTAAATCATAGTGATTCAAATCGTTAAAATAATCAGTAATGAAAATAATCAAGGATAATACAGTCGAAGTAAATAGATAGTTAACAATCAGAAAATTAATTAATGATTGTGGTCTATAAAATACAAGCATCTCAAAAAACAAAAATCAGTAACTTTTATCTCTTTAGGCTTCCGAAAAATTACTCATAGACTAGTCAAATTTTAATCTTTAAATTATTATTAGGTACATTTACATTACATATATCAAATAAAGTGTTGATTTTATCTTCACTCAATTTTTTTCGGAGGACGAAGAAACGTGATAGTAACCCCCACATCTTTGATTGCCCGTAACCTGTCAAATCAAAACGTTGGTTGGCTTTCAACGACCTCCGATATTTATTTTTGTTGTTGATATTGATTTTATCAGAAGAATAGGCCTAATGGACCCGCGGTCTTGCAATATCCTTTGTCAGAAATAATAATTTTCAAGTTTTTTAGGACAGGATCAAGGCATCAACACCTTGAAAATTACGTAAACTTTATAGGCATTACACTAATGTTATAAATGCGAAAGTTTGAATGGATGGGTGGATGTTTGTTACTTCTTAGCGACAAAATAACATAGCGAATCGAGCTGCAATTCTGTGTTGATGTAGTTCTGGACCTGTTATACTTATAAGTTATAACCCGTAGGTTTCATCCAGTCGTATATCTTTGAAAAATGTAATATGTACTTACCATTTTTTAATTTTCTAATGAAAATATACGTGATAATTACGTTTGAAAATGTGTTTTTCGACTTTAACTTCGTCAAAAAATTATTAAAAACAAAACTATAAAATTTCGTATTTAACGCATAAATTCCGTGAATTTCACATTTATCGCTTTTATTTCGTAAAAACGAAAATTACGTATCTCTACCTACATTTCACCCCTTAGATCAGTTACCAAGGGATAAAAATGCCTTAATCTAAAACGTTTCCAAAGTAGAACTTCGGATCGCTGTTAGCGATAATGCTGCTGATTGTGCCACACTAGATATATGTAGTTATGTTTTAAGTTCTTGTTTAATTATCTTATAAATTGAATCTGCAACAAATTCTTAACAGACTTGAAATCAGGTTTTAACGTACTTGGAATAACGTATCTACAGCCAATTTTTTCTCCACTGTTGCTTATAAAGGCGTCTCTTGATCAACACGTTAAATTATTACTTTGAAGAAATCGTATTTTCATGAAAAACATTAATATTGAAAAGGCACAGTAATTAATTAGTTTAAAAGCAAGTCATCAGCGCTTTTCCTTATTTCATTTATTAAAATTATCTCCATGATCGCAAATAGGCAACATCCGGCTCTGTCATTTTTGATTAAAATATTCTGTTTCGAAAGAGCAAGTCAGGCTCGGGTCTGCTGACATGTCTGTTAGGGTTCCGTGGGGGAATTGTAATGAAATATCGGTTTATTTTTTATGCAATGCTGTCTCGTTATGACTCAGTCTTGGGTTGAATGTAGGAGTGCCACGCTACCTGTCATATAACCGCGAATACTGAAACGCAATTCAGATAAAAGCACGTCTCAAGTCGCCAATAATTTTTTGGCAGTTTTCAATGAGAGTCTGTCAAAATCAGAGTGGCGGTTTTTTATATTATCCTGTATATGTAAGAAAAAATGTTGATGTCGCATATATATATCATTAATATTATTAAGGCCTATTCAGACCTACGCAGTATTCGCTAACGCGGTAGCGAAAGCCGAGCCTACATATAAAATGCGCAACGTAGCGAAAAATTTTGACATTTTTCGCTGCCGCTCTGGGTAGTGAATACCGCATAGGCCTGAACAGGCAGGATTAGTAGTAGTGGTAGTAGCGGACAGAAGTAAGATTGTTTTTCTATTTTGATATTTTTTAGAACTTAAATAATTTATACTAATAATATAAAGAGGAAAGATTTGATTACCGCTTTGAAAAATCTTTTACCATTAGAAGCCCACATTATTCCTGATGAACATGGCTACTTTTCACCGTGGGAAAATACTTCATTCTTACGGGAAAACGGGTAATAGGACAACGGGTAGTAAGAACGCAACCTTTAAAAAGCACCAATCATCATTGTATACATTGTTCTCTTTTGTAAACCTTTTCAGCCTTACGTTATTAATTTTTAAACATATTTTTTTTTTAATATATTTTTTATTATCTGATCAAAGGTATGTCTACATTCGATAAGATCGCAAGAACAAAACACTAGGATGCAGCCATGCAGGCTAATTAAATGAATTTGCTTCATCATGACGATTTCATTAGGGGTAAAGGAGCCGACTCACCGGGCAAGGGCAGAGATACAAGTTCGTTGAATGGTCACAGAAACTAGCTGACTTTTGACCAAATCAAATCGGATGTATTATTGCAACCATAATGTACATAACATATTCAATTTCAAAAGTCTCAAATATCACTCCGGCTAAGACACAGCAGGACATGTACTTAGAATATACTTAAGTTCTAAGCTAGGTGACTACTCGTAAGGATAGGTATTTTTGAAATAAAATAGGTTTATATGCTAAGAACTAAGTAGGTACCTACCTTAAATCCAGGTAATAATATAATTCTTAAAGAAGTTCAAATAGTGAATACTTAACCGTAAGATTTTAACAACGAAATTAAATTCGATGAAATATTAAGTTCAAAGCATCTCTATATAGTATAAAACAAAGTCGCCCTGCTGTCTGTCTGTCCCTATGTTTGTTTAGATCTTTAAAACTACACAACGGATTTTGATGCGGTTTTTTTAATAGATAGAGTGATTCAAAAGGAAGATTTAAATGTATAATACATGCATAATATAGTAGATAAACACGTCGTAAATAAACACATTTTTTTGCGCTTATATTGCAAACGCTGGCTGAACCCTAAGAGATAGATCAAAATAATGTACTACAGTATTGTACACCTTAAAAAAGTCTACAAAAAAGTCTATATCAGCATTGCACCCGTGCGAATCCAGTGCGGGTCGCTAGTAATGTAAAATTACTTTTTATATATTGTATAGAAGGAAATTAATTCATATTAGACCAGCCCTACTACGTAAGACTCACAACTAGATTGCTTTTTTAAAGACAAAAATTGTATAAGCGAGTGAATCAACCTTATACCTAACCTATGACGACCTCTGTGGCGCAGCAGGCGAAGGTCCGCCTGCGACGCAGGAGATTGGGGTTCGATTCCCGCCTCGGGACAAATGTTTGTACGATCTGCAGAAATTTGTTCAGGGTGTTCTGGATGTTTTCTATGTGTGTATTTGTATTATCTATGTAGTGTATTTGTATTAAGTAGATATGTTATGTAGATCTGTTATCTAGTACCCATAGCACAAGCTCTCCTTAGCTTGGGGCTAAATAACGCTGTGTGAATTGTCCAGCATTATTTATTTCTTCTTCAAGAAAACCTAACGGATGCCAGCCTTTATGAAATATCATTAAAATTTCTCAGTCGTGTTGTATAAAAAATGAGTGCAGATCCTAGTAGAACAAAATCGTCAGACAACAGTTCTATCAATACCACATTCTGCATCCTGTCTAAATTGTGTCTTCCTCACACGTCCGCAGTGTGGGTGCTCCTTTATCTCCCTACGTACTCCCTGTATCAGATGACTTACAGATAAGACCACCATGTCCTTAAAATTGGGTGCATGAGTGGCTGAATTCTTTACGGCTCCTTTATTGGTTGATGTTTTTTTAAATACCACTATCTGATTGGTTGTTTATTGCTTGTGAATACTTTTAAATTTAAACAATTGATTTGAAATTAGTTTTTAATACAACTTGAGTAGATGGTTATTTTAATAAGGTTTTTAACTGTTTTGTTTTTTCATTATTTATATGTATTAGTTTGACTAAAAGTGTGCCTATAAATAAAGCAGTATATAACTTACTTGTTCATAAGTTCGTTTCACTAATTCCCAATGACAAAGCAAACAGTGTGCCGAACGGTTAAAGCCGGCAAAATATAACCGTAATTTATAATAATTATATCATTTCCAGTCCCTTCTGCTGGCGGAGCTGGCAACATTATTGGGAATGTAGTGATTTATTAATGTTTTGTGTAAGTGTTGTGCTAACTCGGGGACTTTATGATGTAGGTATGCCAAAGATTTGGTGTTTGAAGCAATTGAAGTCTTGTTCGTCGTATAAGAAATAATAAACGGCTGTAACTTTTGAGTACGTTGACTTAGAAGTTTTATTTATATCGCGGCTCCAAGAGGTTACGGACTTGAGTATTTGACGTTAATTTCAACTTGATTCGTCCACGCGTTCCTGTGAAAAGGGGGTTGACAGACGGTAAGACAGACGGATAGACAGACGGACAACAAAGTGATTCTCTAAGGGCTACTTTTTTCTTTTCGAGGTACGTAACTCTAAAAATTAACCCATACAGTAATACCAAAAAAAGTTAGACCTGTCTTGAGTGCGTGTTTAACAAAACCGTTACCACAAAACTGCGTTTTACGACGGTTTACCGTTAGACACGGCTTAAACATAGTTTAAACGAGAGTTAAACTCTTGTTAAACCCAGTCTAACGGTTTAGACACGGTTTAGCTGTTAAATACTGTTAGACCAGTATTTACGTTGCTTTTTGTAGTACTGATAAAAGCATCTATGGTCGGATTACCCACAGCATACATCTGGAACAAAGAGCTTTAACTTGAACTGGAAAATTTTAATTATGTGATATTTTAAAAGCGTTTGATCCTGTTTTCTTTGAAAAAAATCTAATGTCATTCATGTAAATTGGCGTAGTAAAATTAAATTATTGTTTAATTTACCTTACGTAAAAACTTTATTGTACCATATTTGCCCTGAAGATCTGTTGAATAATCATATTACATCACACTAATCTCATAAATGCAAAAGTTCGGATGAATGGATGAATGTTTGTTATTTCTTCACGCAAAAATTAACCTTTCGGGCTGAAGTTTTGCTTAGGTATAGCTTTAGACCTGGAACAAAACAAAGGCTTTGTGTCCCTTACATCGGATCCCATGGGATAAAAATTAACTTTTAACATTTCGTTTTAATAGAAACAACGCGTGCAAAACCGCGGGCAAAATTAGTTTTCCTATAAACCGAAATATAACGCTTTACACGCCGAAAACCTATATGAATTTCGCATAAAACCTTGTCCAATAACACTAGACAAGTAAAGCTTATATAACAACAACAAAATCCTTCATCTCGAAGCTCAAAACGTAAGAAAATAAGCAGCAGTACGGCAATAAACAAAGCGCACATCAAATAAAATAAAGCGCTTTCAAGCGAGGATTATGCAGCATCAAGCGCTTACACGCCGCTCGACAATATTACTCTTAATATGAATTATTGTGGAGGAAACCTCAGGACAATAGTGGATTGGGTCGCTTTTAATAAATGTTTTGTTCAGCTAAATTTAGATTGTTTGCAACAGTCTGCTGTTAGCACAACTGTTAAGGTACAAAATACTTAATGAAGTAATCTTAATAAATATCTTAAATCCAAATCAGCGCCCCCACCTATTTTATCCTATTATTCAGTTATACGAAGGAATTTTCAAAAATAGATTAGCCAGTTTGAAGCATATAATAAGATTATTTTTATTGCCTCTGTAAAAGTTCGGATACTTTAAGTAGAGATGCGATGTTGCTCTTCTTGACCATCATGGTGACAAAAAAGAGCAACTTTGCATCTCTGCCTACAAACTAAACAACTATACAAACTAAAACTTTTAAAGAGGCATTAAAAAAAAGCTTATGATAGGTAGGTATTATACACTGACCAATCGATTTTTGAAAATTCCTTCGTTGAACAGAATAATAGGTAATAAAAGGTAGGTAATTGGACAATATAATGACATATGAACTAACGTTTTTGACCGAAGAATTCATAAATTACTAGCTTCTATCCGCGGCTGCGCCCGCACTTTTCAAGTAGCATATGCCGTCCTCGGGATATTGTTTACCTCCCTGCCAAATTGTATTAAGATTCGTTCAGCCGACAGACATACTATTCAGTTTTATAATAGAACTAGTTTCTACCCACGGCTTCGCACGCCTTGTTTTCTATGGAAACGTTTAAAGGTGATTTCTATCCCATGGGAACTGATTTATGGGATAAAAAGTAGCCTATGTTTGATTCCAGGATTAGAATTACCTGTACGCAAAATTTCAGCCCGATCGGTCCAGTAGTTTTAGCGTGAAGAGGTAACAAACATCCATCCATCCATCCAAACTTTCGCATTTATAATATTAGTGTGATAGTGTGATAATCAAGCGAGCTTTTCTGAAGCGAAGCTCAATCTTGATTGTACAGCCTTCACCAAATAATAACAGTATGGATAATAAACGGACGAACTTGCTAATTTGGTCCGATTATTAGAATTAGGCAACAAAAGTAAAAAAATACCAAGTTGAAAATTCATGTTTTTCGAGCGTACATAATAATATCTATGTGGTTGGCTTCTCTCTTTACTACCCCAAAGCAACAAAACTTCAGAACCAATTTTGGTAAATAATCTATTAAAACATTTGTCTAAGCTCTGGGACTGTTCTTTCTTACATTATGTAGGCCTTTACAGAATCATTCGCAAAATAAATTAAACAACGGACACTGAATCAGGTTTGCTCATAGCTGTTATCAATTAATTGGTTACTTGTTATTCGGGGAAAAAAGCTTAGCCTAGGGCAGAAACGCCTGAAAAAATAAATATGTTCGCTAGGAAAAATCCTGATTAATGTACCTCTAAGTAAGTATTACAGATAGCCTTAGAAAGCTCTCAGAACAGGCATCATTAGATTTAGCCCAAGATCTGGCCGTAGCGCATGTCTGCCCGCGGCCAGTTCTGAACATTGTTGGTTCTAGACTACCGTAACTACAAGTTAGTAGGTACGGTAGTAAGTACAGGGGAAATTATGCTCAGGTTTAACAAGAGTCCGTGAACTTACGTAGGTTATTAGGATATTAGATAGGTATACCTCACAGCTCACATAGATAAAATCACCCAGCTTGGTTTCGAAAAGCGTGAGTTTTCATACAAATTCATACAGTGGATTCGAACTTCGAGAAAAATTGCTTTTGCGAAGTGGATCTCATTCAGCGATTTCTGAAGTTGGTTCCTTATATACCCCGGCATATGAGAGAGAGAGAGAGAGAACATTTTTATTTACCTTAAAAACTACTATACACAATTAGCCTCAGGATTCAATTAATTAATGCTACCAAACAGTTACAAAATAGATTTGTTTTGTGCGTAGCAGCGTTCATGGCAAATATGGTCGTTTACACAGCGTTGTTACATGTTGCATATGTTTATTTACCTCCCTAAGGATGATCATTATGGCCGTCTAACCGAATTGGGGCCACCACGGTACGGCGGTTATTCTCAAGGAAGACTAGCCATAAATGATAATAAAGTACACAAGTGTCTACGCAAGCACAGGTGCACTATCATAATGCGACATGACCGGTAGAAGTTAGACACAAGACCAGGCTTTACGTGCTTACTGAGCCACGGGGGTGTGACACCGCCAGCTTCCGGCTCCGGGCTTTTTTTACTAGAAACATCCTAAAAGCAATTTTGGATCGACCCGGGATTTGAACCCAGGACATAATTATCAGCGGTCGAACAAGCGACCGCTGGACCAAAGAGGTAGTCATACCCAAATGGCACATTTTTATATTTTTCCAGTTGGGTTCATTGTATTCGAAAGTTACTTGGTAGTACATGTCAACTGAACAATACCTACCGTGTCCATATTTACATTCACAGCACAAAAAACAAATTCACGACCAACTACATTCTTGAACTCTAACTCCAAAACCCAAGGGACCATTTTTCCTACGAACCCTATACTTGTACAAATAATTTCGCAAAAACTTTGAGTAAAGAAAAAGAAGGGTTTTTTTGCCCTCAAGGCGTGAAGTTATCGGCAACCACGCAAATAGAATTTTTATAGTAATAGACGAGGCGAAATCTCATTTTCATATCTTTTGAGAGGAAAAATTGTCTTCGTTGTTCATAAACTTTCGGTGTGCGGTTACATCGTCGGGAAAATAATCAATAATCCATTAATTTGAAACCTTAACTTTCTACTTTGTATATTTCCGTGCCTTATATACTTATTTTTAACCCCCGACGCAAAAAGAGAGGGGTGTTATAAGTTTAACGTCTCTTTCTGTGTATTTGTGTATCTGTCTGTGGTATCATAGCTCCCAAACGGATGAACCGATTTTCGTTTAGTTTTTTTGTGTGATAGATAATTTTATCCCGACTGTTCTTAGCCATGTTTCATAAATCTGATCGGGGGGTTTTAAATTTTTTAATTTTGTTCTTGTACACAAAGATCCATAATCATTGGTATTGATATGGATCTGTTGTACTACCTCTACATTGTTTGCGATAGTTCGCAGTTAGCTCAACTGTTTTAAGGTTTTTTGTTATTAAAGTGCTTAACACTCAAGAGTCCGTACGGAAGTCCCAAAGATTTTCGACTTCGTCACTTGACCTCGTGGTGTAGCTGTTAGCACATTCTCGTACTGAGGGAAGGATGCGGGTTCAAGTCCCGTCGAATACGATTTTTTTTTGCGATATTATTTGATTTCAACTGTTGTAATAGTAAATATAGTTCTCAATTAATTTTATTCTTGAATTGTATTTCTGTATACGTACAATCGTAATTTAGGAGGTAGGTACCTAAGGTAGGTACCTAAAAATCATAGATACTCAGAGCTATTGTTAAAATTTAACTTGTTTACATCATACGCGTTATCAAATCATAGAAATTTATAACAATGTGTTTTGTCTGATTTGACAAAACACATTTGGTCTAACTTATACAAAAGAACAGATAAAGAAAAGTATGTACCTATATATTTTATACCTATCCAGTCCCATTTAGGTCATCACCCTACTTATTGGAGATGCGAAAGTTTGAGTAGATGTTTGGACGTTCTTAACCTCATTATGAACGGATCGGGCTGTTTTGTGCATTGATGTATTTTGGATTGCAGCTGAACGATTGGAGCTGATCGTAGACGCCCAGACAGTAAAGCCTTTCATAAAATGATACGCGGCGGTTACTTACAGGGTTCTAACTGTCCAACATCAGACCAACGCATATTTAGGTTTTTTTCCAATGAACCAGCGACCCTCAACTTTTGAGAAAAACCGCCGCGTATAATTTTTGCATTTAATTAATATATTTAGTTAACGCACGCTGAACGATACGCACCATATTGGTGGTAGGTATTGATGTATTGTAAAGTTGTATACCGGAAAAACGTGTGCGTGAGCTGCGAGCAGTAGCTAGTAAATATGTTTTCTTTTTTAGTAAATGCTTACTGCCAAGCCCCTAACGGAAGACCAGCGTGCGCTGGACCTTTTGTGGAATCTTCAGCCAGCAGGATGCTTTTTGTATCAATTTTATTAATTTGATTCTATTACCAGTGTGTTTTGTGGTTTCCTCTGTCATAGTTGTTAAAATAAGTAATTAATCGAGCTAGTAAAAATGTTTTTGCAATTATAAATGGGATACTTTAATATTAAAACGGGTGAAAATATACTGAATGGACGAAAATATACTGAACTAACTGCATTCTTACTACCCATTATCCTGTAGGAATGAAGCATTATCCCGCTGTAAAAAGTAACCTATGTTCATCAGAAATAATGTGGGCTACTAATGGTAAAAGAGATTTTAAAATCCGTTCAGTAGCTTCGGAGCCTATTCAATACAAACAAACAAACAATCAAATCTTTCCTCTTTATAATAATAGTATAGATGGGCGACAAAGCCCCCCCTCCCCCTACACAGAAGCTAATAATGAGGTTTATTAGGTTTAATTTAGAATCACCAAAGCCCCGCAAAGCTGGCGTAACCTCCCACACAGAAGCTAAAATGTGACAGTGGGTAGGTTTGATTTTATGTTTAGAACTACTATCGAATGTATAAATAATGTAACGATTAAAATTGTTACTGAATCATTTCAGTAACAATTTTAATCGTTAATATAATTGATTCATATCAATATTGCTCAAAAATAATTTAATTTAATATTGATCGTATTGAATAACTAGTAACTAAATTTTTTTCAAGTCGCCGTTTTAAACATTACTTAGTATTTCAGTACGGCATTTTGACATGTTAAATTATAATTTATTTTCGCTTGTTTAAATACTACCTTAGAAAATGTCTCTTCTTCCTTTCTACCTACCTATAGAAAATGTTGTAAGTAAACATTTATAAGTCACGCTGTGCGTTTTGATCAAGATTATATCCATATATTATAGCCGTAGGTGTAATATTACCAACTCGATACGTGAGCGCAGCTATCGCCTCCTTGGTGCTGATAAAAAACCTCTGTGGCGCCGACGATGATTTTTAAAGATGACAATGCATGAAAAAATGTTAATGTAACAGAGCGTGATGGTTGTTTCAAAAAAATTAACGTAAATCGGTTCATCCGGTTGGGAGCTGCGATACCACAGACAGATACACAGACAGACACGTTAAACTTATAACACCCCTCTCGTTTTGCGTCGGGGGTTAAAAATAATATTTGTTATGGTACGTAAATCAAAATTTATGTAGGTGTTGGCTAGAGGTTTTTAATCCATCAAATAATGATTTAAATAATAGTTTTCACCATCAATCATCCATTATCTGACTTATTCTTACAATAAGTGGTTTAGGTATTTACCTAAACCACTTATTCTATAATTTGGCGTGCTTAAAAAAAACGATAAACCGACTTCAAATTCTTCTAGTGGTGACATCTAGTTTTAAATTTGAGTCTAATTTAGTTTGTTGGCACATCGAGATATACTCTATCCAATAAAAAAAGAATGATCGAAATCGGACTACTCTGTAAAAAGTTATGCGTGGTCATACATAAAAAAAAAGATATATACGCGTTGACCTGAGAACCTCATCTGTTTTTCGTCGGTTGAAAATAGTTATGGACGGTTGTTCGTCCACTAATTAACTAATCAATCTTCCGAATAAAATGTACCAGTATTTAATTATAAACAAATTAAATGCCTGGAGAAAAAGATCCACATGGCGCCACAGAAAGGTTTACGTTTTGTCATCACCCCGTTATGCTACTAGAGCCGAGAGTTTAGTTTCTCGATATTATCGAAACGTCATCGAGACGTTCCAATTAGTATTAGAAGGATTGATGTACATCTACCTCAAAGTAAATTCGTCAAACGAGCACGTAAAAATTAGCCACAATTCTATTGTTCTGAAAAAATCTTCAGTTTATTATTATCTTTATTCACAAAGAAATGTACAATCAAATAATATAAATAAATTAGAACTAGTTTTTACAATTAAAACAATTGAGCTAACTGCAGACCGCTGCAAACAATCTACAGGTAGCTCAGTTTATTAATTTTGATTATTCTAAACTCGTCGTATTGCTTTCCGCATAGACAGCAGAAGAATCAAGCAATAAGTAGAATAAAGTAGAATTAGTTTCAAAATAAAAAAAATTACCTTCTACAGTCAGGATTTCAAGAATTTAACTTTATGTATAAATAAAAATCACAGTTCACATGTGGCTGATTGCCCATATCATTACATATTTTCTCCATCAGACAGGGATCTACGCAAATCCTTTAACAATATGGAACGTCTCGATGACGTCTCGATACTATCAAGAAACCAAACTCAGGGTTCAGGTCATAAAGTTATCTAAATTTCCATCTACCAAGCATATTCACGAATTTCTACGCTAAAACTTATTCAATTGTTTTCTAAGTTCTGTCCCAGATCTTCGCATCAGCATAAACAGAGCACATTGTTTCGCTGGAACATAAATCGTGGTCCGATCCACCGATATTATTGTTGGAAAATGCTATTACTGTACCTTACGTCGGGTTGTTCAACGTCGATTGATTTTGTGCGCATAAATTGTGCCCTGGACAAGATGAGACGAAAAATAAAATGTAACTTTAAAGCCACTTGGGTTATTCCAGTTTTCCCCCTTGAAAACCTCCTTAAGGGGGAAAACTGGACTCCAAAAAAATTAATTCCAGTTTTCCCCCTTAAGGGGGATTTGTCAAGGGGGAAAACTGGAAAAACCCGTTTTAAGGTAGGGCTTGTATGCAAAATATTTTTTTGACCTCATTTTATTATTAATTATACCAACGCAATATTGGTAAGTAACACCGACACTGCATTTTGTTGTAGAACACGTAATTCAAACTCGTTAATTCCGTTCAGTACAACATCGATTCAAACAAGTACTTACTCCTACTACCTACTCTTGTGGCTCATCTTTTGCCAAGCAATTAAAAAAACTTAAATCAACTAGCAGAATGGGTAGGTAACCATATCACTATTAAAAAAGGAAATTATAAAAAAGAAAATAAATAATTTAATTTGCCTTAAATTTACTACACAATAACTAACTAAACACTAATTAAATCTTAGACCCAATTTTTGTGCGTAGCAGATTAAGGACAAATATTTATTTAATTATATATAAAAAATATAAATATGACCTACACTCAGCATTGTCGTATAAGGTTACCATTTTATTGGATTAGTATCAAAACGTTTTCCAAACCAAATGCGACGTGATACCTTTTTCGTGAACATTTTGATCAAACCTCAAGGATGACCACGACGTTGCCGACCACCGATCGCAACCGCGCAATAACAGCCAAATGCAAATGAATTAGAGTGGTGTCGTGAGAATGACTCCACCTACTGTTCCCACATCGCAGCGATCGCGTTAACCTGCTGGCGGACCCCTGACCTGGGGATTAGGCCTTCTACGGTTTTCGGATGATTTAACCGATTTCACGGATCTTGGTTCTCGATAGTGTCGATTCTGTCATGCGCTTGCAACCATGGCATAAATTTTTACTCCTTTCACGGAAGAATCTTGTGTTGGTTAACACTTACATGGCCCAAAACGCACAAGTCCGCCTGCAGCACCATGTGGCGACGCTGACAGCGCGCCTCTGCGGGTAGTACCTAAATCAAAAAATCGACCTTTTTTAAGTGTACATTTATTGTATTTATGGAAATAAAGTAATGTTTTTGATTTCTGAGGCTTCGGAATGTAACCTAAAGTAAAGAAGCGACGAAGAAACCTTTAGCGTGTTAGTTGTTATTTTTCGAGTTGGAGCAAAACCCGTCGCAAGCTTTTTTATACTCTAGATAATCTGATATTTTATACATAGTAACCCTTTTTGAACAGAAAGGTTTTGACAATTTGTTTGACCGCCGGGGCTGTGCAGTAAATGCATTAAACTTCTGGGCCGAAGCCTCTATTTTTCTCAATAATTTCATTTCATTCTGAAGCGCTAGTCCTAAGTCCGGACATCGGGTGTCAATTTCGTTTTGTATGACATAATCCTGTATGACTAGTGTAAAATTGAAACTGCATTTCTGTACTACCTCAATAAATTTTGGTAAAGGGTCGCTAAAACCTAAGTTACCTAATAAATTACAGTTTTATGTAACTACATAATTATCATTCATCTTCGATAGGTTACAATAGTACAAGATAAGTTAAGATAAATACAAACATGGTACCTAACATTATGTAGAACAGATTGTCTAAGCAAACAGATTAAATTCTCATTCTGTTGAAATAAACGAAGCCTATGAAACACTCGGCAAAGCGAGATTGTGCACTTTGTGTAGAGCCTGAACAGATGGGTTTGTACTAGAGTCGGAAACTTGCTACATTTATCAATGACCCGACGTGAATAACTGGAGAAAGTACAATTATCGCCAAAATTAGGAACTTCGTCCTAATAATATAAAAACAATATTTCTGTGTATGTAATCTCACTAATATCAGCGCGTAGGGTCTGCGAGCTGAGGGGAAATGCGAAATTTTGGATGGATATATGGATGTATATTTGTTACCTCTTAACGCCAAAACTACTGAACGGATAGGTATGAAATTTGCATAAAGGTAATTTTAATCCTGGAATCTAACATAAGCTACTCCTTATCCCGTAAATCAGTTCCCATGGAATAGAAGTCACCTTTAAACGTTTCCATAGAAACAGCGCGTGCGAAGCCGCGGGCATAAACTAGTATATTATATGCATAAGTTAACCCAAAATACCAGCTCTGCTTATTTTAGGGCCAGTGAAATGAAATTATATGCTTATTGTTGATACTGTATAAAACTAGCTAAAATCAATAGTATCAATAGGATATAAAAACAAAAGGTACCTACGCGATAAATACCCGATTAAACCATTAACTATAATAGTACTTATGTCCATTGATTATGTGTATGGATTTATGTCTGAAATAAATGATTTTTATTTATTTATTTATTATGTATGTAGAATATTTAATTGAATTTAAATATGAAATCTAATAATATCCCAAAAATTTGTCTACTTTGACGGGAGTTGAACCGGCATCTTTCCCTGAAATTAAATAGCTTGCTATGATGTGTGGATTGTCCAGTATTATTTTAAAAAAATGCAAAGGCGAGCTGTTTTGCGATAGGTGAGCTACTAAAAAACGGGACAGAGAAGATCGCAAAGAAATCTGAAGAGTTTACTGAAAAAATCCTAGTCCTTAAGTCGAAGAGTAGTAGTAAAACTCGTGTGAAATGGACAAACCATGGTAAGATAGCACCTAAGTCATATAAGACTTGCAGCACACGATTGGTTCGCTATTCCAAAAATAGACTGAAAGCGCATTGGAAGAGCTATCAAATATTCAAATATTTAATAAATAAAATCATTTCACTTGTCTCTTTTCATTACATCCATTATTCGTTTCGCTTTGATAAGCCCAGGGCCACGTACCAAGCCATGGAGAGACAAAAGTTTTCAGTGTTTTTAATCTGCATGCCTTCACAACTGAGTCCTTGCCTCGGGCCGTTTTAATCTGTTTTCTGGTAAATTCTGAACTTGTTCTTATTCTTTGCTAAAGGACCAACGAGCTTTTATTGTGTGCTTTAGTATTTACTTAAATTTAAAGCTTTTATTTAACTTGCAATGTATGTAACTATGTTTGTACGGGTTGAATCCTGCAACTCAATTATAAAGCAAATATCTTTTACTGATTCAGCTGAAAATTAAAATCAAAGTATAGAAATAACAACTAGTACTTACAATTGAAACAATTAAGCTAACTGCAGACTGTTGCAAATAATCTACAGGTAGCTCAACTGATCCATATCAGTACCAGTCGGAAGTGTCCCCAAGACGCTGGCTGTATTGTATGTGCATTGTACTGGAGATTGTTTGCAACAGTCTGCAGTTACTAAAAAATCAAATAAGACTTGAACCCGCATCCTTCCGTCAGTACCGGAGTGTGCTAACCATTATTAATTCATAATTTCCCTGAGTGTGGGATTACACACTATATTAACAAAAAACCTTAGAATTAAGCAACGCGACACCTCTCGTCAAACGAACTAAATGTAACTTTAGTCTTTGAACAGGATTGGATAAACTTCAATGTTTCCCCTGTAGGTGGAGCTAACGGACAAAAATCCGTAGGAAGTCGCAGAGATTTTCGACTCCCACGTCACTTGACCTCGTGGTGTAGTTGGTTAGCACATTCCGGTACTGACGGAAGGATGCGGGTTCAAGTCCCGTCGAAGTCAAAAATTTTAACGATTTTATTTGATTTCTTAGAAATTTACTTGAGTGTGGGGTTACACACTATAAAAACAAAAAAAACCTTAGTCTGCAGTTAGCTTAATTGTTTCAATTGTAAGTACGAGTTCTAATTTATTTCTAATAATAGATTTTAATTTTCTTTGTGTATAACATTAAGGACGGACAGTTAGGTACTTAGACCTTTCGTTACAAACACGTTATTAATAAATTTATTAGTTTTCAAATATTTAACTGCCACGAGTTAACAAAGTGAAAAATTAGTAACACTTTATAAATCATGAAAATTATGTAAATGCTTTATAAATATTAAACTATTCAATGACCACGATAAACACGAAAAATTCAAATCGTCCCACCTAATTAATCTAAACTAAAGCTCATTACAGGTTATAACAACACAAATAGGAACTATAACGAATTTATAACGAATTCATTACGCTCTCAACACGATAGCAATTCGATTCACAGCTTGCTTGTAATGCAAGGTTATCTACGCTCGTTGCTAGGGATGGGGTAAAGTGATAGCCTTGGGCTTGCAATCTTGCCTTAACCACTCAGGCTCGCGCGCCCCGGACTGCTGAGTGGTTAAGATGCCAAAATTATAATTATGTTAACAAGTACTACATAATACGTTGACCCGAGACGCCAAAAATGGCTAATATGCGTCATCGGTACTGAAAGTGATGACGCACGGATATCTCTAGAAAAAAACACATAAAAATAAATGTAGAGAAATAGAATTCTTTTAGAGCACTCTCTTAAATAATCTGTTTCAGTAGGCCTAGCACGGAGATTGTTGTCTGGGGTAGAATAGAGAAAAATTACATCACATCGTCATCGAATGCGTAGTAAGTTTGAAACTCATTCCTTCAATTTCAATAATTTACGCGATGTATGACACTGCGATGTCATTCTTCTCTATTAGAATAGTATAGGGTAGACCCTAGACAACTATCCCCGTGCTTGGCCTACCGTAGTAAGTCTATCATTGAGAAAATAATAGACGTTTACCTAACTTTCAAGTTCGAAGTTATGTTTGATCAGATAAACTCCTATTGTCAAAGAGTCGAGGTTCAAGAAATTAGAACGCAGAAAATAAAGACATAAAAACAAGAATGAGATTATTATCATTACTCATTTATTTATTTGGAAATCTCGGTCCTCCATAAAAGGACCGCATATCGTTCTCAACCCTATAACTCTTCAATGTAAGAGAATCTGGCCACACCTTCGGTTCCTGCTGCGTACAAAATAGAACCGCAGTATTTTAAACGTTAAAATATGAAGTAATGACACTTAATAAAATTCCTTTAGGCCGGACGAGATAGCCTCGCCATAAATTGTACCGAAATTTCAAACATAGTCCCTTTTCTTTTTATTTGAAATAATTTGTCGTTTTATTACGGTTTATTCTTCCTAATTTAGGTAATAATGTGTTATGAAAACGGGGTGGAATACGGTTGTGTGTGATATCGACGTTGTTTATAAAAAAGTTAAGCCAGTTTAAGCTAATAAAACCTGGCTGAAAAACACACTGTTAGAAGTGCCCTAAAGCCGATGTTAGGTTTAACTAGACAGAGTTCTTGCCTAATTCAATAAGAGGTACATATTATAAGGTAGGTATATTAATCGAAATACTTAAGTATCTTTCAAGCTATTTTTAGAAAAAATACCTAAAAGTTAAGTTCTCCGTTTCTTCATTCACTAGTTAGACATTAAACCGCAGTTTTTTTTTTTTATTATTAGCAGACTTTTGCCATTTAAGAAAAATATTTGGGTTAAAAATTAAAAGCCCGTAAAGAAAATTAAAGTGTCATTGTGGAAAAGAGTATATTGCGGAAATGACATAAAAGGAACGGAAGTTATTCTGCGATTAAAAAGTCTGGGTTTTTACCCCAGTTTAACTATAGAGGGGTGCTACTGAGGTTTCAAGCTCTATGCTAAAATTATCGTTAAAAAATGTATATAGGTACAGGGTGCCACGTTGTACTAAGCCAAAAGGGGGTGTTTCTGGACTCCAACGGGATCAACTTGTGTTATACGATAAATTGGAAATCCGTTAAGTACCCTCTTAAAGTTATAAATATAAACAGGGCAAAAGTTTCTATATGTTCTTTCACTACAATCCCCGCGCGCTAATTAATTAAAATTACTTATTAATTAGAATTACCTTTGATGACACTGAGGCCCAAATAACTACAACCTAAAATCTTCTTGAAATATTCCTGAAATGATGCTGCAGATACTGCATTCTTGCAAACCTTGCAACAAAAATTCAGTTACGTCTCGCATTTTACACGCTTTTATTGTGCTCATAAAACTTTAACTGCTCTGTTTTACAGCCGAAACTTACAATGTTAATGTTTGCTTACTTTGTATAGCTGCTACAATTTACTAATCACAAATAATATGTTGCTAAATTTAGGAAGAAGCATTAAAGTTATATTTTAGAACCTACTCAAGCCGCTAAGTACCTTGGTGCCTGCTATATGTATAAGAAACTTTAACAGCTACAACAATGTGGTCACAAAATGGATGAAACAAAATATTGATGTATATATTATTTAAAACTAGTTTCGGCCCGCGGCTACGCATGTGTTGTTTCTATAGAAACGATTTTCTACCCCATGGGATCTGACTTATGGAAAGAAAGAAAGAAAATAATTTAATTTGCCTTAAATTTACTATACAACACAATAAATAACTAAGACTTTAAATAAATCTTTGACTTAGCTGCCCAATTCTTATGCTTAGTAGGCAAATAATATGTAAGTAGGTTTAGGGCAAATATGACCTCACTCAGGTTTTCAGTGACCAACCTTTTTTATTATGCAAAATAAAAAGGTTTCACCAAAATCACCACGCTTTGGCATTCGGATTAGTGATATGATAAATAAATAAATTCATTAAATAAATAAATAATGCTGGACAATCCACACAGCATCATCTAGCCTCAAGCTAAGCAGAGCTTGATGGCAGCAAAGGTGTTAAAAGTACTCATCAAGAAGTAGATTGCCATAATTGCCTTTTCCAATATGAATAGGCTGCGTTGGCGCGGGCGATTCTTACGCTGGGACCGCCAAGAAACGCTTAAGTGCACATGTGTAGGTGTCGTGGCCATATCCTAGAATTGATCACTTCATGATTTACCCGACCATTTCATTGTAATGAATGAATGAAATGAAAATGAAATATGAAATGAAAGGAAATAGTATTTATTTGCTTAAATAGGTTAACAAAGATGTTTTTAGAATAGGGTAGGTATCACTATATTTGACTTATTAGTCGTGCAAATGTTTAATTTGGTCAATTTTGTTAGAGTAGATTATCAACTTAACTTAATTGATCAATAAATTTGCTCTCACAATAAAAAAAATATAGGTACCTACACACTTGCAGATCACATGCATAAAACCGTCAAAAAGAAACTTTATTACAGAATGATTTATCAATGTTAGGTACATGTCAAAAATAATTTATGTGAATTTAAATTTCAAATATTCAATGGTTGTATTTCATGATATGGCCAGCTAAAACTTACTATATCGTTTAAGCATCAACGTTTAATGATATTGTGTGTGTTTAATGATATGTCAGTAAAAAGAGCCTGTATGTAATTATTTAACTATACCAGAGAGGTGAGTCTATTTGACGTTAGTAACTATACGTGTTCGTGACGTCTCCTTTTCCATACAATTTAGTACAGCGCCTCTATCGTGCGGACAGGGAACTACGCAAATTCCATACAAAAAGGAGACGTCTCGATCACGTCTCGTTACTAACGTCAAATAGACTCGATCCACAGGCTCACAAACCGAAGAATGGGGTCGGCGAGTGTGTGGATCGGTGGGCTCGCCGGCCAGTTATAGGAGGAAAACGGGACGCCAGTCGGGCCGCGGAGGTTTTTAAATGTTCCCGTGGTTCGGCGAAAATGGCGAGTGAGGGACACCGGTGAGGTTTTAGTGGGTATTACGTTCTTTTCAGGACGTCGAGTCTCACATAATTCTGGTCCCCCCAGACCAGTTTATTCGTAAATGAATTTCCTCGCCGAATAAAAAAAAATACTGAAACCGACCAATAACCTCCACCTTCCTCCCGTACATACTTTAGATCCTGTTACAAGCGGGAAGATATTTGTCGACATCTAATTCGAGCTGCTGACAACTCGGAGTGCGTGGAACTACGTAAAGTTCGAACTTAGGTTCATTTTGAATATGCATACCATAGAAATCTAAATAACAAGGCACTGTTATTTAGATTCCTATGACGCATACCTTTTTGAGATGAAATGACCTTTTCTGAGTGTACATTGATTGTATTTATGGAAATGAAGAGTTTTTTATTTTGATGCTCAAACGAAATTAGGATGAAAACCGGCACCGGTGCCCTGATAAACATTAATTGCCATCGTAAAAAAAATCTTACCCACATAAATAGTAGGTAGTATTTTCGTGAGAATCACTCAAATAGCATGAAATCGTATCAAACCTATCACACTAATATGTAATGTTTGGATGGTTGGATGGATAGATGGATGGATGTTTGTTACCTCTTCACGCCAAAACTACTGAACGGATTCGGCTGAAATTTTGCACACAGGTAATTCTAATCCTGGAATCAAACATAGGCTACTTTTCATCCCGTAAATAAGTTCTCATGGGATAGAAATCACAGTTAAACATAGAAACAACGCGTGCGAAGCCGCGGGCGTAAACTAGTTATAAAAAATATTGCTTAAAAATCCACACAGCATCATCTAGCTCCAAGCCAACTTGAACCTAGTTTAAACTTCAATCTCGCACACTTTTGGAAGTTCCGTACTGCAGTTTCTAAAATCTAAATTATTACGCAGTCGTAAGGTTTAAAAACTTCTCTTTCAGCGTTCTCCACTTAACCAGCAAAGCATGCATGGCCGAATACGCTACTTCCTCATCAAACCAGCCATAGTGTGGATCATTTTGAATACGCGCTTCATTCTGGCCTGCATGGAAGACCAACGCTACTAAGACAGGATTTCTTGCCACGGCATCCGCTGAGTGTGTAGCCATTTTTGTTTTAACTGTGTTGTTAGTGGTTTTTTTAGGGTTCCGTAGCTCATAAGAAAAAAAGAAAAAATTATATGATCACTTTGTTGTCCGTCTGTCAATCTCTTTTCTCTGGAACGCGTGGAGGTCTCGAGTTGAAATTAACATTAATACTCAAGCCACGATATAAATAAAACTTCTAAGTTAACGCGCTCAAACTCGACGCGCACTTGACGTGTTATTATTTTCATTTATAGTGCTTGAATTGTCAATAAAATAAATAAATTGTTACTCTCACTTTACATACATTCAAACTGTGCACTTAAATAACTGCACTGCACTTATGACTAGTCACCGTAAAGACCGACCGCCGTGGCCGAAATTCAGAGGACATTCAAGGTTTCATTCAAGCTATCAATTTTCGTCGAAGTCCAAACTCTCTCCGGCCACCACCGGTAGTTTTTGTACATCCCACTAATTATAGCCACGTGTACGCTAACACGCTTGAGGCGGTGAGGAATAATTCATAATTCGCTCCCTTCTCTGTCGCTACTGTCATAAGTGACGAACGGTGTTGGTAATTATTGAATTATAGCTTGGTTTACACCTTCTACTTTATTAATATCTTCATCTTCCTTGCGAGCGGAAGGTCTTATATTACGTTATCTGTACTTCCATGAGAATAATTAGCATAAAAGTATCGCATATTAATAGATTAACGTTCACTATGTAGGTAACGTCTCTCTACTTTATGAGAACCATTCCTTCAGAGAGAGACGCTACGGCTTCAAATACAATGTTTGTATCTGCAAATATATTTTCCGGGTCTGGATGTTTTTTAGGGTTCCGTACCTCAAAAGAAAAAGTGGAACCCTTATAGCATCAATTTGTTGCCCGTCTGTTTATTTGTTTGTCCATCTGTCAACCCACTTTTCTCAGGAACGCGTAGAGATATCGAGTTAAAATTAACGTCAAGTAATTGAGTCCGTAATTTCTTGGAGCTTCAATACAGATAAAACTTCTAAGTTTACGCAATCAAAAGTTACAGCCGTTGATGTCCGAATATTTTGAAATTTCCAAGGAAATCACATGCACACAAAACCGCACTAGACCTAGAATCATGAAATTTGGCAAGAAGCAAGGTCTTATAACACAATTAACGAATTAAATCCAAAATCCTTACATTTGTAATTTATTTAAAAAAAATATGTGTGATTCTTACCATGGACTAGAATTACCAATGACTAATGACCAAACCCTAGGGTTCATCTTCACCTAGAATCATAAAATTTTGCAAGAAACAGGGTCTTCTAATTATACGGAACCCTCGGTGTGCGAGTCCAACTCGAACTTGACGTTTTATTATAAACTGAGGTACCTTTAAGAATGTGCCTGTAAGAATATTATAGAAAATGCTCAGACTTCAACAAGAATGTATGCCCAAAGCCCAGGCAATGCTGTAACCAAACTGAGACCAGCCAGTGCTATACATAAGGTTTTTTTATTATAGTGAGTAAACCCTCACACTCTGGGTAAGAAATCAAATAATATCCCAAATATTTTCGACTTCGACGGGATTTGAACCCGCATTCTTCCCTGAGTACGGGAATATGCTAACCAACTACACCACGAGGTCAAGTGACGTAGGAGTCGAAAATCTCTGAGATCTGGTTCCTACGGCCTCTAGCGCCCTTAGCTCCATCTACAGGGGAAACATTGAAGTTTATCCAATCCTGTTCAAAGAATAATTTTGGGATATTATTTGATTTCTTAGTGCTATACATAATACCTAAATGCTTTCTTTAATGACCATGTTCTAGTGGGCCGGCATACCTACGATTGCATGAACATTAAAAACAGACAAAAATTCAACCCGAATCACGTAACGCGCACTAGGTCCAACCATCCAAACATTTCGCAACAAAAACTATTTTGCTATTCCGATTGAAAATTCAATTTATTACTTTATATTTGTCCGAGCACTCGCAAAGCCTATCGGTGGGTTTGAAAGCTGAATCCTTATTCACTAATTCGCAACCAAACATACACGCATGTATGGCTCGATGTGAACTGATTGCGACTTTGACCACGAACGACCAGGGCCGTGATCACAGTGTGGAAAATGTAGTTATCTATTGGCATTACGGCTCAAGCGTTAGCAGTTGAAACGTTAGGGTGCGCGTTCACAGGCCGGCATCGGACAATCCGCTGATAAGTGCGTCCACTGATCGGCAATCCGAATGACGTCAATCGTACTAAACGGCAAACCTGGCCACGACCAGACGGGGCTGCTCGTTGATTCACACGTATTCAAACCTAAATCGTTCCCTCTAAGTACCACTTATCAGTTTTGGAGCCTAGTGTATCACTCATACCATTTTCCCCGCCTATTGTCTGCATTTTGATAACGAATAAAAAGTGAAAGAAAATTAACAGCGGAAACAGTGATGCATTCACGAATACATCTGAATCGACCTGCAGGCACCGATTAGATAAAATTGAGGCAGGTCTCATGCAGAAAAATTAAATTAAAATATAATTAATATTTAATATTTTTATTGCAAACATGTTGTACATGGGATCTATAGAGATAATTTGATTTAAACATGCACCCTGATAGGGCACGGCAACATTTAACTAAGTGGCTAATACTTATAATCTAATGTTTGAATCTCATTATTCTAGGCACAAAAATATTAATTATTTAATAGTAACGAATAACTTTTATCTATCCTTATTACTAATGACATCTAATTAGGTTATTAAAATAATAACAAAGAAATTAAAAATCTAAAATCTCTTGTAGAGAACAAAAACTGTGTTTGATTAGGAATGTTTTCGAGAGAGACTTAAATAAACTTATTTATTTTGGTTTCATTTAGTATTCCTGAAAGACTTTTAATATATATTTTGATAGATATGGGGTAGGGTCCTGAGTGAAACATAAAATTAAATTCATTTATTAATTCAGACAACACAATGATCCATAGATTACCTATTATATTTAGTAGTAAATGTCCAACAGTTTCAGATAATAATCAAACAAATAACAGAAATAGTTAATTTAAAAAACAAAGAGATTTGTCAGAGCTTATTATAGACTCCTCCCCCTAGCCTTCTCCAATTGTTCATCAATACATACTAGACAAGCTGTTGTTGCTAGAATAGAAAAAGAAACATACATTGCGTAAATTATTAAAGTTGTTACTATGTGTTGATGGCTCGATAAAAATTTTTGGGGGCCCTTGATTAGCGTGCTGATGGAATAATAAAAGACACAAATAGGTAAATTGGGTACAATAGAAAGGTAAAAATGTTAAATAACTGTTTAACGTCACTGTCGTTTATATTTCATAGCCATAGAGGTACGAGTTTCTTAACTACCACAATTGTAACTCTTAATTTTAAACAGTGCCATTTTACTTTTGAAATAAACATTTTCTTTACTTTAAGTTCATAGCATTAAAATTATGATTACCACACAAAACATAGGTACCAAAGAAATGGAGACTCAAAAGTTAAGAAAGTCTTCCATGATGCCCTCCTAGCTGAATTTCGACCACGACGCGGGCGGCCAGTCTCACCGAAGACTAGTCAGATGCGCAGGACATATTAAAATGCACAAAATGTGTGCGCAAACACAAGTGCACTCTCTATTCCCTCACTCTCATAATCCCATGGGTCGGCAGAAAGCCGTGACCGGGGAGAGGTTAGACACAGGACTAACAGCTTAACGTGCTTTCCGAGGCACAGCGAGTCCAATAAGACATCTTGCGTTATTGCCGTGAAATCAGCGAATCGCCGTGAATACCGGCCCCAAATTTAATTGATAGCAAGTGCTCACGTTGGTAAAGTTGTCGATTCGTATCAAACGAACGTTGACTAAGTTTACCTTTACGATTCGATTACATTAAACTATTCGATTATAGTGTGCATTCTAAGCGGACATACCTAAATGGAAAAGCGGTTGCAGTGGTGTTGTTCACTAATATCTATACATACATAATATGTTTTCCACTGTATTTTCCTAATGGTAATTAGTTCTACTTGAAGGTTAACCAAACTTACCTTATGAGAAATTTGACCATAATTACACAATCGCTACATCCGAAGACATTTTCGGTCCCTCCCATCCTACGTTGTAACCCCTTTTTTCCTTAGCGAAATCGCAATGCCGACTCTAAAAAGACTGAAGTATGCACAGCATGGCGCGCCCGTCAGGTGTCACGGCGTGACAGACGTCAGATTTTGACAAATGTTGACAGACACTTTGACTTTAGCTTTGTAAAAGTGTTCTAGCCTAGTACATTCAAGAGTGAACTACTAATAGTTAAAAAATGTCTAGGATGCGGCGACGTAGTGTAAATAATAGTAATTCATTTATACCAGACTACAATAATAAGCTTAAAGATTTTACTATATAACCTAACTTACTCCCGAATACTCAACGCACCTCAGACTTAAGACGTCTCTTATGACGATTTTTGACAGATTTTTCATAGAAAACTGTCAAAAAAATCGTGACTTGAGACGTGCTTTAATCGTTGCGTTCGAGTATTCGGGGGTTATTCTACGATCCTTAATTATATGCCTACAGGGTGGATTTTATCGGCCAGCTGGGATGGCGATCTGCGAAAGACTGAAGGCAGATGCATGTATGCGGCAAGCTGAAGACAGAGCGCTATGGCGCTCAGGGAGGCCTATGTCCAGCAGTGGACTAATATAGGCTGATGATGAGGGTGGATTTTTTCGGAGGGGCAGTAAGGCGAGGTACTAGAACCGGTGTAGCTGCAGGTAAATGATCTTAGGAGATTATTAACCATAATCTTAAGAGAAATTTTGATTCCCAATGACAGATTTTCAAAATAATGTACAGTTAGTAAAAACAAGATGCGTCAGGCACCGAAGGTTTCGAACGTTTGTCAGTTAATATGTACTAAAGATACCGGTTAGAAACTTCGCTATATAATGAATACCTAAAAATAGTAGAAACCAAACAACATTTTAGATGGATCGCTCTGCATACATCAAATCAAATCAAATCAAAAACTCTTTATTTCCATAAATATTAGAGAGTACACTTAGAAAAAGTCAAATTCATCGGAGATTACGTGATTTTTATTTTATTTTAAATATTTCAAATAGTATGTAACCTACAAAAATTTGAAGCCCCTATTTGAATGTACATTTTTGTGCTGTGTGGTAGCGGTATTGGATTGAGAGCTCAACCCGCCGGGCTGTGTCGCCGGCGTTAGCGGACATAATACTGCAAGCATACTGCTTAATAAAACGTAACAATTCAACTTCAACTTCAACGGCCTATAATGGTCCACTGCAGGCCGCAGGCCTCCCCCTGATAAGCGCCTTATTGGCTTTTATCTCACGGGACGTAGTGCCCATAATCCCCATGCTGGGCATGCAGGTTGAGATCGCAGTTCGGTGGTAGAATTGTTCTACAGGGGGCGCTGCTGCCCGCCCCGGTGGATATCCCTAAGCCGCCTCTTACGACACCCGCGGGAAGAGTTGGGGTGGTGCAAAAATTCTAAGCCGACACCACACAACTCAAATATTTGATATTCAAAGAATATTCAAATATTCGCAAATATTTCATAACGATAAATTTGGTGTAGGAAGTCCGCTACATCTGCGCAGAAGATCTTGAGCCAGAAAGCAATCTCGTCAAGGATATGAGTGCTTCCTCCAATCCTACACTCCTAATAGATTACAAGTTCCGTGTAAGTATTTGGGGTAAACGCAATTTTCGTGATGACTTTTCACATTAACCTCTGTTCCTCTGAGCAAAATTCCTAATGGGATACAGAAGGTTGGAAACAATCAGGCATTGTTTTAAAAGATGTTTTTGGAAATTTATGAAATCCGCTCACGCTTTCCCGCTATCTATCGAAAACTCACCTCACCTATAAGTTCACATTCAAATTCAGACTAGCTAGATGATTACATTCCTACCTTCACAATGAAGAGAATAAGTTCCTTCTGTGAAAGCATGCTCCAGCTTATACCACATCTTCACTTTCATAAATGAGATGGTGGTCAAACGCTATACCGTTAACAATAAAAAAGTGTAGCTTTGTAGATTTTACTTACAGATAGAGCAAATTACCCGATTTATTTCGGTAGAGCCGGCGAGTCGAGATGACAATCAGCAAAAGACTGCAGGCAGATGCAGGCAGGCTGAAAAGATATCCACTAACTCATCTTTTCAGTCAGCAGTGACTGTATATTAGTACCCCTACCTAATCTGTGACTCTACCCCACTCCCTTACATGTCATAATAAAAATAAATACAATCTAAATCATTAAGTTCAGACCTTAGTGGTCCTTATAAACCACACTTACAAAATTTTAAAAGTACATAGTCTTTAACATAGTTTTAATACAGTTTAGAAACGTTAAGAATATGACAAATATAAATACTTTGTTTACAAGAGCAAGTGCGCTCAGTGTCAGGTTTAGGTTGCAAGTACTGAATGCACCCCTACTTAATGCTGCAGGAATCGGCTGTTCAGGTCTTCAGCCATCGCTGCGAGGAGGATGTTGTGGCTGGTGGACGCAGCCAGCTCGTATCACAGCTGGAAAGCTGTCCATCCCCGCGTTAGCAGACATGTCCGACGCACTGCACCAGCGCGGCAGCTGCAACAACGCCCGGTAAGCGTTATTGAATAATACACGAAGGGCACTCATAGAACTTTAGGTTTAGTTAGTCCACAGGCTACATGTATAAAGTGACGTGCAAAACGCTTTGTATAACAAAAACTTAATTTAATTTAATAATGTAAATTTTAATAGGAACTGAACAACAGCGAAATCGCTGATCAACCGTGTTTGCTTGCACTAATATTATAAGACAGTCACTATAAATTTCAATTGTAAATACTAGTTCTAATTTATTACTATTATTTTATTGTTATTTTCTTTGTGAATAAAGGCTTCTGCCCTAGTCATTTACAGCTTAACTACAAAGAAGTTAGACATCTGTTGAGCGTGTGTTTAACAAAAGCGTTACCACAAAACTGCATTTTACGACGGTTTACAGTTAGACACGGCTTAGACATAGTTTAAACGAGAGTTAAACTCTTGTTAAACCCATGTCTAACTATTAAGACACTGTTTAACTAAACGCTTGTTAGACCAGTGTTTACATTGGTTTTTGTAGTAACGCGCTGTATTATGTTTATCTAAATAGTTCTAATATTATTTCATCTACCTGCATGCATAAGTCGGTCTATTTAGAGTACAAAGTTTGAAGCTAGGGTCACCAGTCGCCCCAGGGAGCCATCGGTTCTGCTTAGTTGACTTGAAGGGCGCACCAGGGAAGCCCTCTTTAATTCACAGCCCTAGCTTGGTTTATGCATAAGTGGGAAAGGTTTGTTAGTAATAGGTAAAATAAAATGTATTGGATTGTATGAACTTTGCAATTAGCAATGCATAAAGCAGATGATTTTGTCGAGAATAAATTATGGAGAAGGTGTTCGAATGCGTAGAAGCTTACTTACTGTTTTTGTTAACTTATCGTTGATAAAGTGGTGATTTTCTTTCTCTTATTTTTCTTGATGAGGCAACTGAATGCCTTTACAAAAAGAAAACACTAAGGCTGTTTTTCAACAAAAAACCCTAATTTAATAAAATAACTACCAAACTGTAATTTTATTAATGAGGGGGTTTTTAGGACATACCTATCGAAATAAACAAAACTAGAAGCTCTGAAACAATGTAGTTTCCTACAAATAATTAAAACAATTGATTGCGTTTCACCGAGCCGTAATCACTTGGAGTGCGGATTTGGTAAATTAATGTTGCACTCTCATTACCAGTGTATTATACGCTATTTTTGGAATTTGGGATAGTTTTGATTGATGCTAGTAATTATTTTTGAGGTCATCATATTATTTAAATTTCATCATCATCAGCGCATATTTGTCCACTGCTGGACATAGACCTCCCCTAAGCGCCTTGCTTTCAGGTTGCCGCATCTAGCATCTACCGAAGGTTCTGACCAGGTGGTCGTACACTACGTTTAACGAGTCACGGTCTCCCCTTCTGTGCTTTGCCGTAGTCGGGTAAAAAGGTGATAATTTCTGGCATCTTTGAAGGTGACGTGTTATGGGAGGATCCAGATACCTATACAATTTTAAACTGCTAAAACATTTTAGTAGGAGAGCTGCTCAATTGTGAGTTGTATTCCAATTCATAATTTGTTTTAATTTAGTTCCTACCTGCCTACGCAATGGATCTGAATTATCTTCTGCGAAGCTGAATTTTAGAAGCCAGACCATGCCAAAGAGACACATCTCCAGATCACGTAGTGCACCGAATCGGAAGAATTACAATTTTATTTCTTCAAATAATTTATAAAAATTACGACGCCTAACATGGATATGGGCGCACTTATCTTGCGCAACGTTCGCTGAATATTAAGTACATTGAATAAACTTTAGGAAATGTGAGAAAAATGACATTTATAAATGCCAATGTTTAACTCCAAGGTGTGTCTTTCGTGAGATGTTGGGAATATGCACGTATTCCGGGATTGAATGTTCAGGGAATGGACGATCCAGATTTTGGACAAAGGGGAATGAGGATCATTCACATAACAAAATTCTAAGTATGGGAGCGGATGTAGGTACTATATTGTTATTGATTATTGATCATTTTGTCTCTTAAATTATTTAAATCCATCACCACCAGAAGCTAGAAATAATCTAGTTGTAGTAATTTATATAGAAAAAATCTAGTTCGTGCGACGGTGGCGGTGGAAAAACGATGGAATGATTTACCAAAAAAAAATACAACACAAACAAATGGAAGCAGCAGCAACTGATTTGAATTTTCACATTTGAATTCGGAACTCCAATAACCCTTTCGTGCCGTAGTGTATCATAAAAGCCGAAATTATAATGGGATTGCGAAAATTATCATTTTCTCCGCCATATCGTCCTCAAATTTGAATTTTATATTAAGTATCACACCCCTCGATTAGGTGCATTACTGTGGGTATTATAAGCCCCAGATCTATTTGGACCCGCATTGTCTTTTCGAGCATTTTGCTTGATTTATGGGGCAATCTAAGATTTTGTAATTTAGATCGCTTATAGTATTAGGTATTTTCTGTTTTTGTAATAACTAGATGGCCGAGAACTTTTTTGAATAAAACCTATTTGATTTTTAATGTTAATATAAAAATATGCACCGGTCGTCGTCGTGTCGCTGACTAATTGTCTTGGTAGAGATCTTGTTTGGTCAATAATATCTCTCGTTACTCTTTTAATGGATCCAATATATTATGTTAGTTTATGTCCGCGGCTTCACACGCGTTGTTACTTTGGAAACGTTTAAAGGTGATTTCTATCCCATGGGAACTGATTTATGGGATTAAAAGTAGCCTGTGTTTGATTCCAGGATTTGAATTACCTGTGTGCAAATTTCAGCCCGATCCGTTCAGTTGTTTTGGCGTGAAGAGGTAACAAACATCCATCCATCCATCCATCTATCCATCCATTCAAACTTTAGCCTTTATAATATTAGTGCGAAGTGCGAAGAAGTTTTTGATCTGACGTTGAACAGAAACAATACTAGAACACTACAATAGAATCCCTTAAATAAAAACACAAACAAGGCATAGTTGCACACGCGCAACGAAAAAATTTCAAATTCGAGTTCAAAACGATGAATGAAAGTGAATCCAAAAACTGTTTCGAACTCCTGCGATTTGCTTCGAAGATACCAGGTGTCGTAAGATATTTTCCAGAAGTAAATTTCTACAGTTTATTTATGATGACCTCGGTGGCGCGGCGGGCAAAGGTCCGCCTGCGACGCTGGAGGTTGCGGTTTCGATTCCTGCCTCGGGACAAATGTTTGTACGATCTGCAGATATTTGTTCCGGGTGTTTTGGATGTTTCTATGTACCTATATAATTAAAAATATCTATTAGTGTATTGTAATATGTTTATCATATAGTACCTACCCCTAACACAAGCTCTTCTTATCTTGGGGCTAGATAACGCTGTGTGGATTTTCCAGCATTATGTATTTATTTAATTATTTTAACAAATAAATTTGTTTTCTAAAACCGAGAACGTAATCCAAGTACAAAACCTATTGATATTGATTGATATTGTAGACAAAGTAATTTTTCAGACTTTTTAATGCTCATTTGCCAACTTTTTTTCTTTTATTTTGAAAAGCGGTAACCCCACAAACGAACAGGGTATTAAAAGACAAAAGAACCGTGTAATTGTCTTGTCCACACGAAAGATACAATTAAACTTCTTGCGGTACGTTTTGTGTTGAATATTGCCAGCTATTGTGGTGTAATGTTATGCGACTTTCAGAAACAAGATCTCAAATAAGAGTAAACTTATTCATAGCACAATATAGAATTAAGAAGGCGATTTATGAATATAGAATAGGAAGACCTATTCTATGTTGTGCTATGAGTAAGTTTGTATGTTTTAACTTATTTGATGTAGCTTTCATTTATTGCTACGATTCTTTTATTAATTTTCTTATGATTGACTGTTTCATAGTTTAGATGCGTGTAATTTAAAACCTAAAAACTTACAATAACCGACTGCCTTGTTGGTCTAGCGGTTAGCTTGTTCAACTGCTGATTATGAGGTCCTGAGTTCAAACCCCGATTCGGGCTAATATTCGTTATTGCGGTTTTTTTAGCAAGAAAAATTCACATTCGCAGCCCGTAGTCAGGAAGTTGGCGGAGTTACACCCCCGTGTCTCAGAAAGCAAGTTCAGCCGTTGGCCCTGCGCTTGACCTCTCCGGTTGTGTTGGTCTGCCGTCCCATCGGATTATGAGAGTGAGGGAATAGAGAGTGCACCTGTGTTTGCGCACACACTTGTGCACTAAAATATGTTCTGCGCATCTGGCTAGTCACGCTAGTCTGGCTAGTCGAAATTCAGCTAGGAGGACATTATTAGTAGCTATTTATCATTACAGTAAAACCTTATTGACCAAACTTTTCTTCATTTTGTAATCATACTATCAATGAACATACAAATGTCCACACCTAATGCTAGATCCAGCAAAACTTTCACATGCTGGCAACACCCACTCTACCAGCCGACAATTGCTCCAACATTCGTGAAACGACGTAAATGATTAAAAAACTTTAAACAGAAATAGAAACAAATTGGAAACTGTGTCGGATGAAAAAAAAAATAAAAAGAACAAAGAGAAATGGAATTTTCTGGAGTGATTAGTTTCAAGTTCTTGATTTATTGTGTACCTACCGACTGTATTGCGTGTTATTTTTTGTTTGAGAAGAAACTTTGATTTCAATTGTACATTTTGATTAAGATTTCATACAGTACACAGAGAGACACAGAGACAGAGACAGGCACACAGAGAGCTATGGAGAGAGCTATGCTCGGAGTTTCTCTACGCGATAGGATCCGGAATACGAAAATCCGTAGAAAAACCAGAGTAACCAACATAGCTTTCAGAGTTAGCAGGCTGAAGTGGCGATGGGCAGTATGGATGGGAGTTATTGGGTATTTTTTCTAACAGTTATTAGTTGGGTATTTTGTTCTAATAACGTTAGAACCAACTGGTACCCAATAACGTTACAATATTTAATACTTGATAATACCTAAACTTAACGTTAAAATAAATAGATAAGATAGTTATTCTATTTATATAACCCACCCAATTTATTCGCAAGAGAATACTGGTGATAGACAGGGATGCCAACAAGTATTAGTTATTTCTAACCAAATCAACTGGATGGACGGTGGCTAGCGTGCCTTGATTAGATGATAGTTATTGAAGGGTTGGGTAAATAAAAATAAATAAATAAATAATGCTGGACAATTCACACAGCATTATCTAGCCCCAAGCTAAGCAGAGCTTGTGTTATGGGTACTAAATAACTGATATACTTAAAACACTACACTACATAGATAGATAGTTTTTATTATACATAGAAAACACCCAGACCAACGGAACAAATTTCTGCAGATCGTACACAAATTTGTTCCGAGGCGGGAATCGAACCCGCAACCTCCTGCGTCGCAGGCAGACCTTCGCCCGCTGCGCCACTGAGGTCGTCAAACTGAGGTAGTTATGATAAGATATGGCTCAGGTCGATTGTGCGCTATGCTCGCTTTGCAGTTATTCCCTAGCGGTACGCGAACTTAACAATAACGTTAGATATTATAGGACCTGCCTAACAGTTATTCAGATAGTTATCGGATACCGGACTCATGACTAATGGGTAGGCCATATAGCTCGCAGAACCGATAACCGTTGGGGAGTAAAGGTTCTCGAGTGAGGACCGCGATGCAATGCGAAACGGAGTGTGGGAAGAGCTCCCACTCGATGGACCGACGACATTGGAGCGGTCGCTGCGAGACGATGGATGGAGGCGGCTCAGAACCGCTATTTGTGGCGTCGTTTGGTGGAGGCCTATGTTCAGTAGTGGACGTATACAAACTGATGATGATGATGATGACCGTATAAGGCCTTTAGTCTTGATAAATTCAACTGGATATAGATATGTAGACTGTTGCAAACAATGCACAGGAAAAAAAAGTTAGTTTTTGCAGCAAAAAAACTATTCGGAATTCGGAAAATTATAATTCAGAAGTTGATCCCCTCGGGGTCCAGAATCACCCACTTTCGGCTACACTCTTTCTGTGGCACCCTGTATAAAGTAAAGTTCTGTAGATATGGTACCATCTCCCAGCTAACTCAACAAATGGCTTGTGTTACAACTAAACGCAGACACGCTATTTCCAATCTTTTGCAACATATCTACGTAATGAACAACAAAGATGGAAATACGTATCTAGACCGAAGTGCGACTGCACGCGAAACACGAACGTCAGCGGCACCTCCGACTATGACTGAGGTGGCCGAACCTATTTGGACCTAATTTGAGCGTTCCACTTTCAAGAAGGTGGTACCCAATCTCCGGAATTTTACTGACATTGATGATTTGATAAAAGATTTAATTGTTGATTAAATTATCTATTACACAAAAAAAAACTTAACGAAAATCGGTTCATCCGTTTGGGAGTTTACAATACCACAGACAGATACACAGATACACAGACAGACACGTTAAACTTTTAACACCCCTCTCTTTTTGCGTCGGGTATTAAAAAGTAGCCTTGTCCGGGACATTGAGATTCGTTTACAACAATATCTTGGTGTTTCGATGTTAGTATCTCTCTCTCTCTCTCTCTCTTTAGTCACACACATCATGACCATTGAGCTTTGTGACCCATTAAATAGGTTTAAATAATTATTTATTTTCTCAAAAATACTCATCAACATAATTTTAATCTTTTATAAAAAACTCCCAGAATAATTCAACATTTATAACTGATTTAATATAGTTACGGATAAGATAAACGACTTGCACTGAATCGGAAGGTTACCTTGGAAAAGTAAGGACAGAACACAAAGTACCAAGTTATTCTGAGAATGTATAAAAATCTAGGTACCTACAGTTTGAACGATAAATCTTTTTACACTGTAGTCAGTTTTTTTCCAATTCGGAATACTTTCCACATCGTGCTACGATCGGTAATTTCTTGATTATTTTCGTCGCAGATTAATCCAACATGTCTGAAACATATTGGTACCTACCATGAAATAGGTTTACTTTATTTAATATGACTTTGTACAAATTATCCATTTATGGTACCAAGTCTCAATTTTGATTTTCTGTTCGCTAATGGTTATAGTACGGATTGAAGCCCCAATGGGGAAATACAATGCCAAAAAATACAACCTCCGAAAATCGCTGTCAAGTTTTGATAAATCAAATCAAATCAAGCCCATTAGTTGATTGCGATTTTTCTGAAGTTAGTTTTCTTGGCAGTGAGTTAAAAAACCAAAAAGCATTACCTAGATAATAACATTAAAAATCCTTTTTAACCTGATCCCTGATTTACACAGTATGTAAAGATGCAAGGATGATTTTTTTCTGACCGTACCTCTCAAGCACGTTATACGTAATTCAATTTTATCATAGCGTTATTAAGTGTAGCGACACCTTGCTTGGCAGACACCTAGCTCTCGCCGGTAGTCGCATCACGTTTTTGCATCTTTTTCCTTTTTTTAAGATTTCTAGTTTTATCGAATTTCATCTAGTTTGCATAAAATATGGGGCGTTGGGTTCAGGATTACTTATTTTAGTACTCCTTATCTACTTTGTTAGAAAATGAAGCTCTAGCTTTGTTACTTCTACCTGTACAGTTCCTGTCTTTTGCTGTTGCGCCTAGCACCAATCTGTAGGTAGGTATACTAAGAACAGGTAGGTAAGTATTTATTTTATCAAACACTGCAACCATAGAAATCTAAATATCAGTGTCTTGTTATTTAGATATGTGTGATATGTGTGATATAGTTCGATGACTGCAACGGTATCTTCGCATATATTGTTTTGACACATCATTACTTGTTGGTATCTCGTTTTTCTGGTTACCTCAGGAGGGTATAACTGCAAATCACTGTTTGTTCTTCGATCGAAACTATGCGCTGAGTTATTGCCTTTTTGCTGGACTGCATGCAGCACACACCTTACCTGCCTATTTGTGATTTTTTTTTAATTAGTGCTACTTATTTTCTTTTATTACTTTTTTATTCTATTTTTCCTTGTCAGCTCATTATATTTTCTGTCAAATGTTTATAACCATACCTATGTACTGTGTGTTGCAGAAGCAAATAAATGATTTATCTATCTATTGATCTATCTATTTTTTTCTTTGCCGGCTACTGACCGGTTTTACGTTATGTACCATTCGCACCGAGCATAATACGTTACATGTGCTAAAAACCATCACGCACGTTGCTCGTTGCGAGCGCCTTCTTTCTCTGTACAGACCACACACACGAACGTTCGCTGTGTAACACGTTACATGACGCCCCGTAAAGCTGATCCTTAGGTAGTATACAGAGTTATTGGTAATTCACTGACACTGCGTAAACTGCACGTTCTCCCCATCATCACGAACACGTTAGTGAAGACGCCAGGTCCTATTTTTTTTGTAAATCGCCTTACATACAAAATACTATCCGTAACCTAATTAATAACTAAATACCGATCTCCCACTCCTAATTAAATGCACATCATCATCTTTCGCTTATTTTACATGTACGCAATATGATTTCAGTGGCATAAGCCTGAGTGGGAGACAGTCGAACACACACACCCTCTGATAATTCATGGCAGAGCCGTTTTTAGGTTTAATTTCAAAGAAAACACCTATATAATGAACAATTTTTGAATGAAGGAGGGTACATACTAATATTATTCCCTTACCACCAATTTTAAGAATTGAGACCTGGCGTCTTCTCGGACGTGTTCATGATGGTGGGCAGAACCTGCAGTTAACATAGTGTCAGTGAATTATCAATAACCCTGTATACCTGTATTTTTGTTTAATTTTCTCTCTCTTATCTATCGGTTGGTTGGTAGAAAAACGTCTGCGAGACGACATTGTTGCGTTTCTTTTATTTCCTTCGCAACACACTCAAAGGACTTTTATTGCGCCCCTTGCAAATAAAAACTTCCAAGCAATATAGCTAATTAATTTAATTAAAGTCTCCGTCGATACGTCTGCTAGACGTATCCTTGTTTTAAGAGACTATCAAGTTTGATGGGTCTTTTAGACCCCCGACCACATCGGAGGGTTGAGCTTTTTGATGGGAGATCCTTGTCTTTGCTAATCAATTTGAAATGAGGGATAAGTTCTCTTTAATTGGACCATAAACTTCAGCATTCGGTGTCTGCTTATGCATGCGTAAAATAATTTATAACGAAAGATAACATGGGCGTGACATGGGCTTTGGCCTTACCTATGTAATTAGCTATAGGTATGTCTACCAAAAAAGGCATGCTGAAATCTATGTACTTTTCCTTTGGGTCGGTTAGTAAAAAACTTGACAATGGCGTAAATGAAATTTGTTGATCTAACTTTATGCTGTCCCACTGCTGGGCAATGGTCCCTCCCAAACTTTTCCAAGAGTCATTCATTGGCCTGGTCCCTCTTATCTATCCGGAATACATCTAAATTACATAATAGAAAATATTTTGGCTAGAATAACATGGTATAAGAACATAATAAAGTTTAGAAACAAGACCAAATTAAAATTTTAAAAACCCCCCAACAGATTTTCATATAACATGGCTAAGAACACTCGGGATAAAATTATCTATGACACAAAAAAACTAAACGAAAATCAGTTCATCCGTTTGGGAGCTACGATACCACTGACAGATACACAGATACACAGACAGACACGTTACACTTATAACACCCCTCTCTTTTTGCGTCGGGGGCTAAAAAAGGTATTATGCTTAATATTAGTTCAACATAATTGACCAATTAATTCGGCACCCAAAATAGATAGGTACACAACAAAAACTATAATATGAATTTTAATTTAACAAAATATAAAATTAATGAAAATAAAATTCAAAATCATGTTATATAAGTTAATCACTTAACGTCAGTGAATTTTTATAAAATCTCAATAGTTATTTTGTGTTTGCTAGTTAGAATTGAGATACAGTTTATAATGATTTATCGATAAGCCTCTTTTACCTTAAATTCAAAAGCTTACGAATATATACAATATTCGTAACCTTTTTTATTTATATTATACTTATAACACCCCTCTTTGCGTCGGGGGTTAATAAAAGAAAGAAATCGTCCGACGGACTTTAACACTTTCAGTGCCGCAAAAACACATAGTGTTTAGCGGGAACCGAAGAGGAGCTACAACGATGACGTTGCTCCTCCAGGTTGCATACCTCAATTTAGCAGGGAACGCACTGGAATCCTTTTTAGGCTTCCGTACCCGAAGGGTAAAAACGGAACCCTATTACTAAGCGTCCCGTCTGTCCGTCCGTCTGTCAGAGGGCGCTATCTAGTGTACCGTAAGAATTAGATTATTGAAATTTAAAGGGAATGTGTATTTCTGTTGTCGCTAAAACAGCAAATAATATTTTTTAAATATCCAAATTAAAGAGGACTTACATACAAAAAACATATTTTTATGGCTATTTTGCTCTTCACTAAAGTCACTTATAACGGGATATTTACCATGATTTGAGTTTTGAGGTTTCCAATATTTCGACGCAGTTACATGCGCCATGATCACGGAACAACTTATCCGTGATCATGGTAAATATCCCGTTAAAAGTGACTTTAGTGTTAATAACCATGATGCATTTAAAAGTTTTATTTTGCTCTTCGTTTGTCAAGGCTGTTGCTCTTGAACCACATTAAGTAAACAAATGACACTTTCTATAAATAAGTAACACTTAAACAACAAATACTAAATATTATAATAAAGTTGAAAATTTAAAGAGGTCTCGAAACAAGTGAAAATTTGACGTTCATTGAATAAATTGCCTGATTTTATAACTAGATGTCACTTGTATGTTAAATATTTGTACGATGGTACGGTACGGAACCCTTCGTGTGCGAGTCGACTCGCAGTTGGGGGTGCTTATTCAAAATAAGTCTTTTACTACAAAATGATAAGAAATTCTACCACAAAATCAGTATATTCCTACCACAAAACGTTTCTACGTGAGTGAAAACACCATTTACCCTGTACCTACTGTCATGGCCGCTGCTTTATAACATTTCACGCTCGCGAGCGGAAGCGAACGCTGCAATTTGCGGTTTTAAATCACTCGTAACGAACATCTGCGCCGGCGCACCTGTTGTGGGGATTTATTGGGAATATTTGGTTATTATATGATTTTTATGGTAAAACTGTTGTAAGAAGAAAGAAAATCCATTTATTTGACCCCAACATACACAAACACAAAATTAAAAGGAATAAAAATGACGGGGCCAAAAAGGTCCCTGTCTCAGCATTATGCCGCCACAAGCCACAGCGAGTAGTGGCGCTGATTTTCAGACAGGGCCTAGTGTGGTGGCACAAAGATGGTGAAAATATTAACATACAATGAATACACAAACAGAAAAGAGTAGATAGAGAAGTTACATACAACACAGGAAAAAATGACAGAAAAAAGAAAAGAAAACAGAAAAAGATAGTTATAAATTAAGTTTTCAAATTAAGTTGTACGGAAAAAGTTTTAATCAACACGTACCTACCTTATCATTTTGTCGCTTTTTGCTGAAAGTTCAAATTATTACACAATACACAGTGGTGACCACGACTCGGCAAACGTAGTAGGATGATGCAAGGTGGGATGACGACCTGCGAAAGACTGCAGGAAGATGCTGGATGCGGTAAGCTGGAGACACAGCGATATGGCAATCATTAGAGGACACCTATGTCCAGCTGTGGACTAAAACAGGCTGATGATGACACACATTACACTAATATTATATACGAAAGTTTGGATGGATGTTTTTTACCTCATCACATTAAAACTACGGAATGGATCAAAGTAATATTTTGCTTGACCTGGAAAAGCTTATTAATTTATTTCATCCAAAAAACGCATGTAAATCTGAGTGCAGAAGCTAGTTTTTGATAAAATATTTAGCTGAAAAGTGAAATGGAATGCGTTTATTCTGATAGTACAACAATATGGAAACAGGTAGGTAGCTTAGAAATTATACGAGGACAACTTAAAAAATATCATGCTTCTTAACCCCCGACGCAAAAAGAGAGGGGTGTTAAAAGTTTAACGTGTCTGTCTGTGTATCCGTGTATCGTCTGTGGTATCGTAGCTCCCAAACGGATGAACCAATTTTCGTTTAGTTTTTTTTGTGTCATAGATAATTTTATCCCGAGTGTTCTTGGCTAAGAACACTCGGGATAAAATTACCCCCCTACAGATTTTCATGAAACATGGCTATGTTTCATGAAAATCTGTAGGGGGGTTTTTAAATTTTTAAAATTTTTTCGTTTCTTAAAAATAAATAACGGAAATGTATTTTGATCGGAGCCAAGTGTACTGCGCAATCAGAAGAGGTACATGCTCTGCTGAAAATAACCCACGACGCTGATTTTTAGCATGCACCAAAGTGCCATTTAACACTCAATCACCGACTAACTCATTAATATTCTTTGATATTCCAACTATACCCTCTTATTCTCATACCTCTACTGATGTTAACGAAATAGTAACAAAAACAAAATTCTAAATTTAAAAAAAAACCTCGACAGATTTTTATGAAACATGGCTCGGGATAAAATTATCTATGACACTAAAAAACAACGAAAATCCCTTTATCCGTTTGTGAGCTACGATACCACAGACAGATACACTGACAGACACGTTAAACTTATACCTAACACCCCTCTCTTTTTGCGTCGGGGGTTAAAAAGTCGATTGGATTACTTATTTTGACATAACACGGAATGAGAAAATACACTGCTTAGAAACTGTTAAAGAATTGACTTGGATTGAAACTGTTTAAAGTTAACAAACTCATATGAATGCGGGGGTGAAGCTTGTCGCACATTTGGAAAGCACCGCTGCCGCACAATACAAAAATGTGCATTCAAATATGGGCGTAACATTATGCATTTTATGTTGACGGCATCAGATGATAGACAGCTCGCGGACCACTCGTTTGATGCTTGTGGGAAGACATTTTGTCATTGTAAAATATATTTAAGACTAGCTGTACCCGCGACTTCGTTCGCGATTGACATACGTGCCGACTAATTAAGTTCACATTTAACCAGTTTCTCTCATGTCATGAAACGCCGTGCAAAAAAACTTCGATGCCCAGAATTGGACCTGTTACACTTCTAACATTCACCATTATACATCTTTATTAAGGTACCTAGTTAAATTGTGTATAAATCGTGTAGAGTCTACGGGGTATGTTGTCATCTTCTATCCAATTCTTTATCCACACGACTTTTAGCTACGACTCGGCCAGCGTCAGTGTTAAGAAGTGTCATACTCGTTTGACTTCTTACTCATGGTTCCGTTCAGCTGGGGCCCTATTCTGCTAAACTAATCGCTTCACTATGACAGGGGTATCGTCAAAGAATGACACGTTTTGGTATTCTAACTTAGATGAAAGAAATTATGATGAATGCAGATGGAGAGACCCGCGTCAAAGTGTCGAGATTGAGACTATTAATTTATCTCGCACGCACTATCTGGAGTTATATTAATCTAAGGATTTTATGTGATGATTCTGCGACGATTCCATTGTCATAGTGAAGCCATTTTATTACAGAATTGGGCTCCTGATCCATTTGACTGGACCACCGTAATTTTTTTTTTCGTTAGTAGGTAGGCTCAGTTGGTTGTTTACGTCAGAAAAAAATATTTTTCTGTGGTCTAGTTAGTTTAATTGGACCACTTACTCCAACCAAACTTTGGTGGTACAGTTAACTGTACCAGCTAAACCACCAAATATCATGTCCATGAATATCGCATGGACCATTTGCACATTTTACCTACTTTGCCTGAAATAGGCATTGACGCACTCATTAGTTAGGTTCCTACCTACTTAGGTAGGAACTTTACTAATGGGTGCGTCTTGGAAAAATATATAGATAGGAAGTTACGTACTCTTTATCTACCGATATTTTTCTTCAATCTACAGATTATTTCTTCAATCTATTAATTTTCTACTTGACTGTCTACTGAATTCCGGGATAAAATTTATCTTTCCTCATAGTATTAACTAAAATCATGCCGACTTGCATTCGAATTCATCAAGAAGTTCCGTCGTGATGCGCGGTTAAAGAATTTTACTTTCATCCTCTCTCCTAGGGAACCTTACTGAATTCCGGGATAAAATGTATCCCATGTCCTTTCTTGTATTTGTAAGGTTGACTTCTGTTAATAATGTGGGTAGGCGCAAATATGAATAAACCAGTCTGTGTTCTAACCGGCCTTTGATTGAATGCTCCATTGGCGACGATCCGAATTTACGCGTATTTACTAAGTAATATTCGTGTGTGTGACGCTAAAAGTGTTTCGGAAACCTGCACAAAATGCCGATAGGCAAATTGGAACCGTTTGAAATAAACTCTAAACAATGGCCCGCGTATATCCGACGAGTGAAACAATACATCGTGTTGAACGAAATCAAAGAGACGTTACAAGTGTCATTACTTATCACTGTGGTTGGCGAGGCTACTTATTCGCTGATGTGCGACTTGTGTTCCCCGGTGCATCCAGAAACAAAGAGTTTTGACGAGTTAGTAAAGCTCGTAAATGATCATTTGGAGCCGCAACGATCTGAGATTGCCGAGCGCCATGTTTTTCGCTTGCGAAGGCAAAATGTCGGCGAATCACTCACGGATTATTTACAAACTCTAAAACACCTCGCAACAACTTGTAATTTTGGAGCTACGCTGGAAGAAAATTTGCGCGACCAATTTGTTTCGGGCTTAGCAAATGAGATGATGCGGTCGCGTATCTTTGCCGAGAGGAAAATTACGTACAAGGAGGCGGTAGAACTGGCTCTCACGCTGGAGGCAGCGGAGCGCCACGCGGAGGTGAGCGGTTCCACGGCGGCGGCCGCGACCACCAGCGCGGCGCCAGCGGCTGCGGCGGCGGCGGCGGCGGGCGAAGGCCTGCACCAAGCGAACGTGAGGCGGCGAGGCGGCGCCGGGGGGCGCGCGGCGGCCGCGCGCTCGGGGCCAGGAGGCGGCGCTGCGGCCGCGAGCCCTCGAGGCGCTGGCGCCGAGACGGGCGCACAATGCTGGCGGTGCGGTAAGCCGCATCGGGCGGACAAGTGTCGGTTCGCGCAATATAATTGTGATGAATGTGGTATAAGAGGGCATCTTAAAGTGATGTGTAAGAAGGTACGTGCGGGATCTCGACAAAACTACGTAAGTGATAACGAGGACGAGGACTTTTTCAACATCCAGGTGGACGGAACAGGTGATCGCCCTTATGTTATTTCGGTGCTCGTAGATCGTCGGTCTCTTGACTTTGAAGTAGATACAGGTAGCCGGATTTCAACTATAAGTGAGGACTTCTATCGCCGTAACTTTTCAAACAAAGTTTTGAAGGCGGACCATTTAAATTTAAGAAGCTACGTCGGTTCAAAAATGGAATCGCTAGGGTTCATTTCAGTTGACCTAGGGTTAGATAATGTGGCGGCGCCCGATTGCCAGCTTCATGTAATTCGTAACGGGGGACGTCCCTTGATGGGGAGGGAGTGGGTGCGCGCCCTGAAAATAAATAAGATAACCATTGCGTTGAATGAAATAAATGACCAAGTAAGCGATCCATTCGTGAACCGGCTCACAGCTGAATTTCCAGAAGTGTTTACTGATAAGTTAGGACTTTGTAAGAAAACGATTCAATTACATGTGACCGATGATAAACCCGTGTTTGTACGGGCACGAGCGGTGCCTCTGGCGCTGCGCCCACGCGTGGAGCGCGAGCTCGAACGCTTGGAGCGCGAAGGCACCATTTACCGCGTCGAAACATCTGACTATGGCACGCCCATTGTTCCTGTCATAAAGGAGGGCGGTGATATACGAATCTGTGGCGATTACAAAATAACTATCAACCCAAAACTCAAACGCGATCCCTACCCTCTTCCCCGGATTGAAGAATTGTTTGCGACCCTTAGCGGGGGAGAGGAATATTCTAAATTGGATTTAAAACACAGTTATCAACAATTAATGCTTACTGAGGATTCTCAGCCCTACACAGCGATAACGACGCACGTGGGCACATTCATCCATCGCAGAACGCCATTTGGCCTATCATGTATACCGGAAAAGTTTCAAAAAATTATGGAGGAAACCTTGCGGGGTATACCGAATACTGTGGTATTTTTAGACGATATTTGTGTAACAGGCCCTACTAGGCAGGAACACTTGGATAATTTGCGGGCCGTTTTAAGAAGGTTGAGTCAGATGGGTTTTACTGTTAAACGGGAAAAATGTAGTTTTCTACAAACAAGTGTAAAATACATAGGTTTTATTATAGATAAAACAGGTCTTCGCCCCGATCCAAAAAAACTGGAGGCTATCTGCGAGGCTCCCCAACCTACGAATGTCTCCCAGTTAAAAAGCTTTTTAGGTATGCTTAACTACTATGGTAAGTTTATACCTAATCTTAGTATAATATTACATCCATTGCATGCATTGCTAAAGAAAGGCGTCGACTGGGAATGGAACAGTGAATGTGATGAGTCATGGGCGAAGGCAAAACGCGCATTGTGCAGCAAGCGCGTGCTGGCGCACTACGAGGAGGGGCGGCCGCTGGTGCTGGCTGTGGACAGCAGCGCGTACGGGCTGGGTGCCGTGCTGGCGCACCAGTACCCCGACGGCAGCGAGCGCCCGCTCTCGTGTGTCTCAAGAACACTTAATTCGGCTGAAAAAAACTATAGCCAGCTCGACAAAGAAGCGCTCGCTATCTTTTTTGGTATCACAAAACATCACCAATACTTGTATGGCCGGCACTTTATATTTTTAACTACCGGCCCATCTCACTAGCAACCATCATCGCAAAGGTGCTTGACAGCTTGCTTAATAACATTCTCTTGCAACATGTCAAGCTTCACGATGCTCAGTTTGGTTTTAAGGCCGGGCTATCTACAGAGAGTGCGATTTTATCTCTTAAGCAAGCTGTCAGGTACTATACGGAGAGGAATACCCCTGTTTATGCCTGTTTCCTGGATTTGTCCAAGGCCTTTGATACAGTTCTGTATCACAGGCTTTGGGAAAAACTGGTAAGCGAGGGTGTACCGGGTGAAGTAGTTTCCGTCATGAAGTATTGGTACAAATGTCAAAAAAACCAGGTGAGATGGGCGGGCGCTCTATCTGAGGAGTATGCCTTGGAGTGCGGAGTTCGGCAGGGTGGAAGTCCTTCGGGGCTTTTATTTAATTTGTATATTAATGAACTTATCGTTGAGCTCAGCAATACCCATACAGGCTGTTTTGTTGATAATGTTTGTGTAAACAACATAAGTTACGCTGACGATATGGTGTTGCTGGGTCCATCGGTAGGTTCTATTCAAAAGCTTGTTAACATTTGTGAGGGCTACGCGGCTGAACATGGACTCACATACAACTCCAAAAAGAGTGAAATCCTTGTATTTAAGAGTGGAAATGTAAGGCCAGCCTATGTTCCGCCCGTAGTTCTCAATGGTGCGGCTCTGAAGGTAGTTAGTACGTTTAGATATTTAGGACATGTCGTCAACGACTCCTTATGTGATGATGCGGATGTTGAGAGGGAGCGTAGAGCTTTGGCTGTACGGGGGAACATGATCGCGCGTAGGTTCGCACGCTGCTCGAGAGAAGTGAAAGTGACGCTATTTAAGGCATACTGCCAGTCGTTCTACTCGAGCAGCCTCTGGCTGAAATGTTCCCGCCGCGCAGCCAGCGCTCTACGTGTTCAGTATAACAACATTTTCAGGATGCTGATGCGGCTGCCTCGCTTTTGCAGCGCATCTGGTATGTTTGCGGAGGCGCGAACGGACGACTTTTACGCGATTATTCGCAAAAAAGTCGCTTCCCTATTTCAGCGAGCGCGAGCCAGCAGCAACAGCATCCTGCAAATGATTATGTCCCGTCTGGACTGTCCCATCCAAAATAAATGGATGATGATAATGATGGGGAGTAACTCCATTTAAAATTTAATTTATGTTAGTAAGTAGGTAGTTATGTTATGTAATTTTTATGTAATTGTAATGTAATCATGAACTATATATTGTTTTTATATCTAATTTAATCATTATTATTAATTAAGTTAAGATTTTATGTAATTTGATTTTATTGTGAATTTTTATGTTGTGTCTATGGATGGTTACTACCTATCTGAAATAAATGAGTTAATTAAATTAATTTATATTACGCACCGACCATCAGCCGTTGAGTTATATTTTTGGGGAAAAGGGAGGCATTCCGCAGACGGCAGCTAGTCGTTTACAAAGGTGGGCAGCTCGTTTAGCGGCATATGATTTTACGACAAAATTTGTCAGATCTATTGATAACGGACCAGCTGACGCTTTATCTCGCCTACCGCTGCCGTGCGAGCGGCCGGTCACTGAAGCGGTCGGCTACGTAGACTTAATGCGCGATGTTATGCCGGTAAGTTTTAAGGAGATCGGGGCGGAAACCAACCAAGATAAGATCTTGACTAAAATTAAAGGCTATGTTCAGTTTGGGTGGCCGTCCGCGCCCAGTTGTGATGAGGAGAAACCTTACTTCGCTCGTAAGGACGAGATCGTACTTGATTTAGGCTGCTTGATATTTAAATATAGACTGATTATACCCCCACCATTGCAAGCTAGGGTTTTAGCGGAAATTCACGAAGGGCACTTGGGAGTTAATAAAATGAAAAATTTATCACGAAGTTATGTGTACTGGCCAAGTCTGGACACCGATATTGAAAGGGTATGTCGTACCTGTGAAGCGTGCCGTGCAGTGCGCGATGCGCCACCGCACGCGACCCTGCACCCTTGGGAATTTCCACTGAAGCCCTGGCAGCGAATTCACGCGGATTTCGCTGAGTGCGCGGGTAAGAAGTACATCATTGTAATTGATGCGTTTTCTAAATGGATCGAAGTTATTCCTATGGGTAAAACGGACGCAGAGTCTACTATTTCTGTGTTCCGAGTTATATTTTCGAGGTTTGGCTTACCGTCACAACTGGTCACGGATAATGGCCCACCATTCCTGTCGTTCGATTTTAAGGAATATTGTAACAAGAACTGCATTAAACATGTCACGTCGGCACCGTACCGGCCTCAAGGAAATGGAGCTGCGGAGAATGCAGTTAAAACCATAAAGAAGGTCATTAAACGGGCAATTCATGAAGGGGAAAATATTCACAAAGCTTTGTGTAAATTCTTATTCCAGTATAGGAACGTCGAACACGCGACTACAAATGTCTCGCCGGCCGTGGCGCTGCTAGGCCACCGGCTGCGCGGACGCCTAGACGCGCTGCGGCCGGACGTGGCGGCCGTGGTGCGCGACGCGCAGGCGAGGCAGGTCGCGAACAAGGGCGGGCTCGAGCGCGACGACATCGCGGTAGGGGAGCGGTGCTCGTCCGAGATTATTCTAGCAAAGGGCAGAAATGGGCCGAGGGGAACGTCACAGAGAAAACGGGTCCTTTATCGTATAAAGTTCAATTGGGAGATGGTTCACAATGGCGCAGGCACCAAGACCAAATGATTTCGGTCAAACCAAGTCGCAAAAGCAGGTATTCACTGTCTCGACCTACTAGCAATTTGTCTAGTGATCCATCGTTGAGGCCGACGGGCAACGATATGTGGGTAGGCGCAAATATGAATAAACCAGTCTGTGTTCTAACCGGCCTTTGATTGAATGCTTCAGTATTATGAACTCAAATCGTACTAATTCAGTCCCAACTCATTCAGCAGTTTCGGCGTGATGCACGGTGAAAGAATTTTATTTTCATCCCTTCTCCCAAGGGAACCTTATTTCGGGATAAAATGTATATTTCCTCGTAGTATGAACTCAAATTATGCCGAGTTCTATTCGTATTCATTGAGTAGTTCCGTCGTGATGCGCAGTTAAAGATGAGTGAAAGATTTTTACTTTCATCCCCTCTCCCAGGGGAACCTGACTGAATTCCGGGATCAAATGTATCCCATGTCCTTCCTTGTAGTATGAAATCAAATCATGCAAGGTTTCATTCCAATTCATTCAGCAGTTTCGGCGTCATGCGCGGTGAAGAAATTTTACTTTCATCCCCTCTCCCAGGGGAACCTGACTGAATTCCGGGATAAAAAGTATCCTATGTCCTTGCTCGTAGTATGACCAAAAAACATTCCGAGTTTCATTTCTTACCTATACAGTAGTTCTTACCTTCAGTAGTTTCGGCGTGATGCGCGTTTAACAAACAGACAGACAGACAGACAGACAGACAGACAGACAGACAGACATGAATGAAAAAAATTACAGTTTTGGCTTCAGTATCGTTAATAGAGTGCCCTCCAAAAAAAATTTTCAAAATATCTTCCATGTACAGAATTGGACCTGTTACAGTTTTATTATAAGTATAGATAGATAACGAATTTAAGCCAGTATTTGAATGCACGTTTTTGTACTGTTGTTGTTGCGGTATTGGATTAATGTACTCACAGCTTAAGAGTTTAACGTGTAAACAAAATGATTGAGTACCTTTATCGAATTTTAAGGATAAAAAAAATATTAAGTAACAATTCCGCGCAAAGCATAGATTCAACAAAAACACTCTAAGTACCGCCAGAATCTATTATCAATCAATAAATCAATCAAAAACGTTTATTTGCAACTAAAATACATTATAAATAAATCGTTACTTAACTACTAAATAATACAAAATTACAAAATACGATACAATATCAATCTTAAATTCTCTTAAATTCTTTATTGCACACATAAGATAATTCATACATAAAAGTTTACACATAATGGACATGTACAAAGGCGAGCTTAACCCTAAAAGAGTTTTCTAACAGCAAACCTATGGATATAAAGAGAATTTATGAAAAGAGTGTGGATAGAATGTGTACATTACAAGACAGAAGACATTACACAGATAATAATATTATAAAACCTACATATGAAACTAACAAATTAAAAGAAAATAAAATACGTAAACTAAAATAAATATATACCTATCTAAATACTATAATGTTAAGGTAGGTAAAAAATGGTTCCAACTCAGCTTATGCAGGTGTTAAAAAAAACCGCGCTGGTTTTCTGTTGGGGCCTATATATTATTATGATTAATATGATTATATCGACCTCAAAATATACCTAAGTCAAACCTACATCCCTACAAGCAACACAAAACATAACCCTACAGTAATCCGGGTCTAAAATCACATTCCCGGCATAACGGCCCCCAGATGCACAATTCGTCCAAGGTTGGCACACTGGCCCTGCGAGGGCGTAAACCACAGTTTGGAGCTTCGTAAATTATGTTTGTAAGTTTTGTGAACTTGTCACGACCGTGGTTCATATTCTAACTCGGGAATAGCGTAGTTTTAGCTAAGTTTTGAGTTCACGGGCACACGACGAGTCAGTGAGTCAGACTTTAGTTATCAACTAAAACTTTAGGTACACAGCGAATTATATTATTTGGCTGGTGGTTGGTATTAATGTGTAATAATAAGTCGGTATGTAAATTAGGTAACTTACCTACGGTTTCGAAACCCTTATGGTCTCGCTTTGTCTGTCTTTTTTTCCCTCCTTAATAACTCAGCTACTACTGCAGCTATCAACTTGAAATTTAAAATAAGAATACATTTCGTGCGCTGTACAGATTTAAAGAAAAATAAATGAAAATAAATGAAAATGAATATTTTCTATACAAATTGTGATGCCGAAATTTTAGAAGATACCTACAGGGTCATGTAGGGTATCAAATCATTTTGTAAATTTAAAATAGTTTTTGAATTTTTTTTAGGTTTCATACTTTTTGAAATATTTTGAAAAAAGTCTAAAAAATACCTAGTACCCCTATCTCCGAAGTTTGCAGAGCGATCCATTTAAAATGTATGAAGCGTTTGTAGATATGGATCTATATTTTACAGGAAAAATATAGAGAACACTGTAAAAAGATCACTTTTTTAAAAATGGTCAAAAAGGGGAGGAACATTTTTCAAAGGGGCTACCCCACCGACTGGGGTATCAAATGAAAGGTACCTATCAGTTTGGATTAATTTGTTTTTGAAATTTCGGTAGATTTCATAGTTTTTGAAATATAATGTACCATTACCCACTTTAACCGAAGCATGCAGAGAGATCCATCTAAAATGTAGGTTGGTACCTACTATTTTTAGGTATTCGTTAAATTGCGAAGTCTCTAACCAGTACTTTTGGTACATATTTATTGACAATCGTTCGAGCCTCGGCTCGCGAGTTACACACGCACTTGACGGATCTTGTTTGGAATTCTTTCCACTTTAGCTTCGGAGGAGGGCGTTGTCATCTGCGACACCGCATCCATTTATAACCATGTCCATTGTTTTGGTTCCATAATAAAAAATATAATATAAGAAATATAAATAAAATAACTCCTTTTTTGTCTAATTATATTGTATGACACATGCGGGACAATCGGCCCTAACGCGACTCACGGGTTAGCGTGCAAAATATTCTAACTACCGAAATGCGACGCGTAGAACTTTAGTGATGAAATGTTTTTCTATGGAAATAATTAGATGTCTACTATAATATACTTACAGTCTTAAACGCAGGTAGCATAATGTTCCTTCTCCAGGAAGAAATGAATCATTCGAAGGGCCTGTAATAAAATAATAGCCCTAAAGTTCCCGCGGGGCGATCCGTTGCTCTAATAATGGTGATGGATAATTGTACGCGATTAGCTACAATGGTGTTGGAAGCTGGCAACATTCCGATCCGAATCCTCCTCGGTGTGTACGTACACAGTTAAATTACTAGTTAGGACAATCCCCTTTTAACAAAATTTTCAATCTACGGTGATGTTTTAGTGGTTAAACCTGTTTTGGTTTATTCGTTGAAATTAAATACGTTATCCGTTATTTTGTGCTAAAATTAATAGACCAGGAAAAGCGTTTGAAAAGCTCTAATTATTCCTAATAGCGAATCAACTCCATTATATAAATACGAGAATACTATGGTTACTTTGATTTACTAAAAGACTGAACGGATTTTAAGGGAATTTGGCAAGGAGATAGTGACCCTACTAGCTACTTTCTATTCAGAAAAAACATGGCCGAGAATTATCTAGTAGCCTTTGTTTTAATCCATTAGAAGCTAGTAATAATATAGAGTCATTTTCGATACACAACATAAAGTCCCTGGACTTTAATTTGTACAGTATTATATATATTTAATTATATTATATATATTTAATTTGTACAACATAGTGGAGCCTTAAGTTTTATAACAGGCCGTGTGGTTTATGACCGCTGGTGTTAGCAATCAATTTTATTTATCGTCCGACGATTACGAGTATTGCTGTAATGTAGGGCTAATCGTCTTTTATAGGGGCTATTATGGAGCGATTTTATTCCTTTTATTGATGTCTGTACACGGTTGGGTGGTGCTCATTTTTGGGTTACCTAGCTTATTAAAATAAGCTGGGCGAAGGTAACTTGCCAACAGTTCAATGCAGATACCTAGGTATATTTATGAGTGTATTTTTAAGGCAACGCAGCCAACTCTCTACCGGCTGCTCTAGACGCAGATAATTTCGTGAGTGTATCGCTCATAGTATTTTCATCGCTTATTTGTTGCGTTGTATGTAAAACTAGTTTATGTGGGCTTTCTTCAGTGTATTTTGAACATCTCTCTCTACTGATGACAAATCCGCCTGCCAAGTAAGGCACCAAATGTGTGCGAATGAGGTAGAGTCAAATGTATGGGATGAGGAAAATGTGTGCGGTTGAGGCAAACGTGTGCGGTTGAGGCTAATGTATGGGGATGAGGCAAATGTATGGGGATGAGGCAAATGTGTGCGGATGAGCCAAATGTGTGCGAATGATGCAAATGTGTGCGATGAGGCAAATTGGTGCGGATGAGGCAAATGTATGGGGATGAGGCAAATGTGTGCGGTTGAGGCATATGTGAGCGGATGAGGTATATGTGTGCGTATGATGCAAATCTTGATCTATTTAAGTTACACTGACCGTTACTTTTTAAAAGATTTGGCCAAGGATCCCAAGAAGCGCAAATATGCAGGTCTTGACAGAGCCTAAACATTTGCTCCCCTTGGAGTCGGGACCCTGGGTCCGTGGGGTACCGAGGATCTCCGGGTTTTTTTGAGCGTCTGTTCCAAGCGACGCGTGACCCGAGAGCTGGTGAGTATCTGGCGCAGCGCATCAGCATTGCCATACAGCGTGGCAATGCAGCCAGCGTCTTGGGGACGCTACCCTAAGACTGGCTGCATTGCCCAAGACGCTGGGATTAGTTGAGATACCTGTAGATTATTTGCAACAGTCTGCAGTTAGCTTAATAGTTTCAATTGTAAATACTAGTTCTAATTCAATTAATTTCTAATTTGTTTCTATTATTTGATTGTAATTTGACTTCAAAAAAAGCAGGAAGTTGTATGTTCAGCAATATGTTTTGTTTGACCTACTTATTTTTTTTGTTCGTCGAGTTCTCTTTCAATAATGGACCGATTTTGATGATACTATCACTTTTGTATACAAAATAATCCCGAGATGGTCCCATAAAATTCCCGTAAAATCGTAGTAATAAAGATTGATGGATTAGTCACGATAAAATTAAAAACAGTGTGAATCTAAAGGAATTTAAAGTAGACTTTAATTTTTTTAAAGTACCTAATCAAATTATAAGTTAGCTTAATATGTACATGCACTATGACGCTGGCATACTAAAATGTTGATTGCTTTTGATTTTATAACGTTTTGAGAATGACCCACCTTTTTGTGAACCAATTCTATTAAATTTAAGCAGTAAGGTACATAGGTATGTAACTATTACTAAGCCGGCCGTACAAAATAAGTCTTACAGCTACCGGCCGCACTGCAGAGTGTCAGCGTGGATGGTTGATGATAAAACAAATGAACATTTGCTGGACCGGCCACACTGGACACGTCTAGCTTAGCTAGTTGCGTCATTTTCCACAAGCGGACAAAAAACCTCAACCATAACCTTAACCTCAACCTCAACAGCCTATATTGGTCCACTACTGGACGCAGGCCTCCCCCTGATAAGCGCCTTATTGGCTTTTATCACATGGGGGTATTGCCCAAAAAAATAAATTAATGGACTGAAAATTATTTATCGATCAACACTTTATTTCTTACTAGTTTCTGCCCGCGGCTTCGAACGCGTTGTTTCTATGGAAACGTATAAAGGTTATTTCTATTCCATGAGAACTGATTTATGGGATAAAAAGAAGCCTATGTTTGATTACAGGCTTAGAGCTAAACCTATGCAGAATTCACCCCAATCGGTGCAGTATGGCGTGAAGAGGTAACAAAAATATATCCAAACATCTTTACACATACGTCCATATTTTGTCATTTATTATATTGCACTTTAAGGCCAAGCGCCTGGCTACCATCGAAGCAACCATACAACCTAGCCGCCTACTAACCAACCTGCAGTGCGGCCGTAGCTTCATAGATGTCTCAAAAATATATCTGTTTTAAACCTAGATTTTTTATAAATAAAGGACATACAAAACCCATGAAGCAAGACATACAAAACCTTTTTGTTTCCTGTTTGTTATCAGTTTGAGTAAAGTTTTCATACGTAGGTACTTCTTAGATATCTTTGTTAACCAAAAATATCTTGGATTGTAGGATCGAGTAAGTAAATAAATCTAGGCAAATAAGCATTTATTTCTGTAACCGGTTTGAAAAAATAAAATAAGAGCTAACGTCAGATTTTCAACTATCTACCAAAATCTTTGGCAGGCAAATAAAGCATTGGCCATTAGAGACGACCCGTATCCGGCCCGGGCGGGTAAATTGTAACAAATGGCAGCCCATCCTCCCACTAGTTTAGGGTTAACAGACATAAGCCGCTTTTTGCCAGACTTTCTCCCAGTCCGTAAAAAGTGTTTGGGACTTTTTTTGGTATAGTACCTTACCTACCGATAGAAGCTTGTTTAGCAAACAAGCCGAGACAAAAAGCCTTATTATAAGGGACAAGCATTTTAGGCTTCTTTTCGGCATTTACTCTTTTACATCACTTCATTTCCATGTCAGTTGTTGTATTTATGGAAATAAAGAGTTTTTGATTTTGATTTTTGATTTTACACATATAAACCTAATATGTAAGTAATAGAATTACTTAATGGCCAATTTTAGAACAACAAAAACGAAGCCAAGAATCCTACTAAAAGCCGAAAGTTTGTGAAGTCTGAATTTTTGTTACCTAGGATCTTGAAAACTACAGAACAGATCAAAATGAAATTTGGCGTGCGTTTAGAGCTTAGCTTAACTTTTAAGTTTATGTATAATCTTCTTCTTCTTAGTCGTTCACTCTTGGCAGAGTGGTCGTGGTTATGATGGGGTCCTGATGAACGGCAGCTCGTGCAATGCGCCGCCATCGTTCCCGGTTGGTTGCGTTGTGGGAGCAGTCGGTCATGCTGGACTGTGTCAGAGAGGTGATGAGGTCCGACCATCTGGTTGGAGAACGACCACGAGACCTCTTGCCCTCCATTCTGCCCTGAACCACGAGACGCTCCATGGAGTCTTCATTCCGTGTTACGTGCCCAAAGAACTTCAGTATTCGTATCTGCACAGTCGACGATAATCTTTCCTTGACACGAAGTTCTTCGAGGATGGAGACGTTCGTCCGATGCGCGGTCCAAGGAATCCTCAGGAGACGTCTCCAGCACCACATCTCTAGTGCATCGTTATTGTTATCTATAATAGAATACTCATTATACCGAAAATACGCATGCGAAGCCGCGGGCAGAAGCTGGTATGTCTTATTCTCACATTTTTATGTACTAATAACGCAATAGAAGTCGAATGTTTCTTCTGTTGACTCGAGGCAAAGAAAAAACAATGTATAACTACAATTTTAATATTATTTTGATAGACAGATTGTTATGTAAGAGGTTTGTAGAAAATCCCCTTGTTTTCCCAAATTTTTAGAATACAAAAAAAAACTCATTATAAATTAGATAAACAAAAATACTGCTACGGCTGGCAACGGGTAGTTTTTTAATGCCGGTGGTACAAGTTTTGATTTTAACAGCAGTTAAAAAGGAGTTTTGAAACTCCGTCACGCGGCAAAAATGTGCCCATTAATAAACCAACCTCAAACTTAGCAGACGCTATACAAACTCCACCGTAAAAAAGAAAAAACCATTCGATCATCCGAACACAATTTAAAAACCCACAAAGACGAATCGCCGTTCATAATTCGAATTTCGAGCGCTGATAAAAAACAAAATGGCCGCCCGTGCAACCGGCATTTATTAACCCTACCATAATCCCCGGGTCCGAGTGATAAATACGGGGTGCTCCCTTAACTTTTACTCGTGAGTCATTATGGTATTTAAATAATTCTGGGCTGTGATTTATGGTAGTCATCGTGACACGGGTTTAATCTGTGTTCAGTAATATGACAGTTTGTGCGTGCGTTGCGAAGATGTTTATCTTGATAACAGCGGTGAGTGAAGGGCTGAGATTGGGAAGTTCGCAAACATAGTTGGCAGCTATTATAGGTAGCGTGGTTCCTTGTCGGTATTAAAGTACCTCTACCTTCCTTATTGCAGTATCTGACAAAAATATAATGTTTCAACAGATCGAGAAAATTGCCTTATTTCATTTAAGAAAAAAACAAAAAAGTCAACCAAAAAACCACTTGAATAAATTTTATATAGGTATTGCACATTTATGTATGTATGTGTTTACCTTACCTTATATTATACTAGCCCGCGGCTTCGCACGTGTTGTTTCTATGGAAACGTTTAAAGGTGATTTCTATCCCATGGGAACTGATTTATGGGATAAAAAGTTGATTCCAGGATTAGAAATATCTGTGTGCAAAATTTCAGCCCGATCCGTTCAGTAGTTTTGGCATGAAGAGGTAACAAACATCCATCCATCCATCCATCTATCCATCCATCTATCCATCCATCCATCCATACAAACTTTTGCATTTATAATATTAGTGTGAAGTAGGAAGTAGCGTTAAACATTACAAACCTACCTACCAATTTATATATCAAAACTGCAGCATTGATACAGAACTCGCTTTCCCCATAATTCGTTAGAAAACTTTATCTCCAAGAAACTCAAAATTAGCAAGAAACGTTACATGCACTGTAAATTGTGAGCGTCTGCAAATAATTTACAAACTGCAGAAATAGCCGAGACGAGGAATATAGCACGTACTCCGTACGTGTGAGGTTGCTAGCTTTGCACCCACACGGGGTGTTTTTCACTTGAACACCTCGATTGAACAATGTGTTTCGCATCTATGCAAGCTGTTGAAGGTAAGAAAAATAGTTTATACAAGGCGCTACAAAATAATATGTGCTTTAAGTTGAAAAAGTGGCCATTTTTGTTTTACGGTTTTTCTTCGAATAGGTACCTACCCTACCCACCTATTGCATGATATTGTAAAAAAATTCTCTTCGCTTTTGCTCCGCTGTCCAACAAAATCTTACCGGTTGTACCAAACTTCATCGAAATTCCATAATATTAGTGACACAACAAGCGAATATTTACAAGAAAATAACAGCCCTAAGTTCTCGCTTGTAGATTTTAGGACATTATTGAAATAAGAAAAGCTATCTGATCCTACTTAACCTAAGCTGCTTAGCTTGTCTAAGCAAAATCCTAGGTAACCTTTTGTTTAGTATCGAAACACCTCCGTAATTTCCCGACTCCCCGGCACTGCAGCGCGACGTGACCTGAGAGCCGATAACTGCTCCTGATACTCCCCGATTATACGGTATGCAGCGAAAGTGGGCAACACTGTCTTGTTTTCATGCGCTTTGTGACTGTTTTCTTGTTGTTTGTGTTTATTACACGCGAGTTTAAGTTCTATCATTTTGTGTTTTTACATTTAGCACAATCAATAAGATTTTGGGCCATTTTGGGGCTGACGTAAAAGTACCTGTTTATTAATTTCTAACGGGATATTTACCATGATTTGAATAACAACTCACTCGCAGTGCCGTCAGTTATTCCGTGATTATGGCGCATGAAACTGTGCCGAAATATTGGAAAGCTCAAAACTCAAATCATGGTAAATATCCCGTTAGAAATTACTTTAAGTGTTAATAACCATGATGGATTTAAAAGTTTTACCTGGGTATTATAAAATATTTTTCCTGTAAGTGCTCATCGACAGTATATTAGGTTGTTTGTACCTATATTCTAAATCATAGTTATAATATTTCTTTTATTAAGACTGATTAAAAAAGTTCAATGCTTATAAATAAATTCCCCATTAAAATGTCTTAATCAGGCAACACAACAATCCCTAGTACTTTTTGAAATTCCGACCCCATAAACATCACACTCACCTATCCAAACACAGCTCTAAATAAATTTATAAATCACACAATCACAACGGGGAAGAAAAAATAAAACTCCAGGAAGAAATATATCAGATCGACGCAGTAACCCTCAAGGCTTCAAACAAGGGTTTATTGAGATATCAAATAAAAAATCAGCGGTCACACACGAACTAACAATGCTCCTTGATTTAGCCCAAGTTTATTGTGCAACGTTATTTATACGTTGTTCCCTTACGATTCGATATTTTGTGCCAGCCCTATCCACATCCACGTAACCACCAAACCTACCAACCTGAAATCAACTTTACGGCATCCACACACAGTCTACATCGGCTTGGTTAGCTTTTGGAGGTTAGGTTAGCTAGGGTTGCCAGTTGAAAATTTACCAACGCATTTTATTAAGAAACGAGAATGTATCTCGATTCTGTATGCGGTTTGATTGGAAATATGCTTATGTTTCAGGGAACATTGGATTACGTCTTCTGATTGCAAGCGATCTAAGCGTTTAGAAGTCTTAGAATTCTTTGAGCAACTTCTTAGAAAAAATTAAGTGTATCACAGAATTGAACGAAAACAAAACCAACTCTGATTGAAACACGAGTTTCAATTGAAGTTTTTTGAGGTTTATTGAACATTTTTGTAGACTTATTTTCTTTATGCTAAACTTTTGGATATAACGCAATTATGTGTGATCTGAATTTATCTTTAAGTACTTTGAACTTATTTTGAGAAAAGATTATTTTGAGAAAATACATAGTTACATTGCTCCAACGGTATAAATAAATACTTTAGTACCAAAGTACCACTTTACCTTTCATAAGGATAATGGACCGTACAAATTATTATATTTTTTCACCTTCTCCACGTTATGATGGATCATTTTTACTGCAACCACCTAGTGACAGCGCTTCTATATCGTTACTTTCCCCGTAATACCATTACCGTTGGAACCATCAATCAAGGGAATCGAATCACTTGGCTCTTCAGTTATACTAACATTGTCATGGAAAATACTATAATTTTATATTTATCCACTAGCTTTTGCCCGCGGCTTTGCATGCATTTAGCAGGTAAAAAGTAGGCGAGTCTATCGCCAGTAGAGAATACTAGCTTTGCCCCCTGGTGTTACCTGTAAATTTGATCATGCCATGGGGATTTTTCTGGATCAAAAGTAACGTATTAACCCAGGATACAACCTATCCTAGTACAAAGAATCATCCAAAAGAGTTCAGCCGTTTGAGCGTGAAGGAGTAATAAACACATACATATGTGTGTGTTTGAATACAAACTTTCGCCTTAAATATAATAATTGGTACGCTATTTTCTTGAGCAATTTCAGGAGATAAGTTCCGATTAACTGCCAAAAGTTGAAACACGAAATTAAATAATTAAAAGATGAAATCGCTATTTAATACCATCCAATGATGATAACGATGATATTGGTCCTTTAAAATACCTGCATCAGCAATCAATTTAATGAACACGTTCCACGGTTCCATTGTGTCCAACTTTAAAACCTTTTAAAAAGCAATCGTAACGAAGTGGAACGGATACATAACAAAATTAAACTGGTAGGTAACGAAATGGAACTTGCAACAGTCGCCAACAAACGGACCGCGAGTCGTCTCTATTATTAATTAAAACCAAAAACGTTCCGTTAAGCCGGTGAGTGTTCTGAAATCGAATCAAAGGAGTAATTCGAATGGAATCGTCGAATGAATTGATCGAATTGCTGAACGCGTCAAGCACTAGTGGTAGATAGATGTGATATTCTACCAATACCCCAGGTATTCTTCATATTCTTCAAGACAAAAGAGTGAATAGGTATCTTCTATACCTCTATGATACATCGTCGGCCACGACGACGTCACTTTGCATCAGGTGAGATTGTTGCCAAACAAAGGTATATTGACTACTAGTTTCTGCCCGCGGCTTCGCACCCGTCGTTTCTATGGAAACGTTTTAAGGTTATTTCTATCCCATGGGAACTGATTTATGGCATAAAAAGTAGCCTATGTTTGATTCTAGGATTAGACTTACCTGTATGCAAAATTTCAACCAGATCCGTTCAGTAGTTTTAACGTGAAGAGGTAACAAACATACATCATATACCTACCCATTGCAGGGCTTCTAAGTTCTTGTGCTATTCCCTACCATTTTGCATTAATTCATTATTTAGGAAGGTTTTTGTTTCATTTATTAAACACCACACAAAAGCCTTTCCCCCTGATTCTTAATAGTCTGCTAACTTAGAGCATTGCTATTTCTTACTCTATTTTCTTCTATTGACATAAGTCAGAGTGAGAAATAACGCTGCTTAGCAACTGTTTTAGTTATCAGACGTTAGATTAGAGCTTAGCTGAGGTTAGCCGCTGCGCTGCACACTGCCTTTAAGAAAGGAATTTAATATTGAGGTTGCTATAAGCCAAGCAGTTCTGACATAGGGACCGATTATGTATGACCAACAAAGATTATGTGTTGCAAGTAATTTATTACGGGCATATTTAGTCTGTATCGTCCTACTTCATGGAATAAGGAGCCATTTGCCCAAATGGCTCCTTATTCCATTTCCAAACTTCACGTTACCAAACATTGTCAAGCAATTCCTGCTCGCCCCGCTATCTTCGAATAAAAATAACGTTTCATATGCAAAAACGAGTTACGCTTCTACGCCATTTACTAACTTACCTACAAACAATTTTTATCGCAACATTATCATGCATCCAGTGAACAGTTGCACAAACTATTTTAGTTTTAAATTCTATTGACCTAAAGTCGATCTTCAGTTTTATAGACGCTGCGGTTAGTTTTGATTTACTAACCTGGTTACGTAGATTGATATTATGGTTGTCAGTTCTACAAATGAGTAAAGTGTTTGATGGATCCGTTTTGTTTAGATATTGCCAGTATTTTTATCTTTTCAATGAATAAATTAGACAGAGAATCAGAGTGAATAATTTGATTTCATTTATCTATATTGTAACAAAGGTGATCTTGAGACATATCTTTGAGTTCTTACCAAGCCACATTCATAGAAATGCGAAAGTTTGGTTGAATGGATTTTTGATTATACCTTGCGCCATAACTTTCTACCTACTGAACGGATTGGGCTGAAATTTAGCAGTTCTAATTCAAATTCTGGAATATATATTAAATTAAGGAGTCCAGAACCAATTATGGAAAAAGAAACATTCTTTATGAAGGTGCGCAGTTATACAACAACTTACCTGATAACATTAAGAACTGTTTATCAATGTACATATTTAAAAAAAGACTAAAACAATATTTAAATGATAATAATATCTTTTAAGTCAGCGTAATGGTACCAACCATTAAGGTGAAACTTGCTACGAATATTATTAGTAAACTTCTGTAATGTAATATTAATTAAATAAGACAGTAAGGTAAGGTAAGGTAAGGTTATTGTATGTATTCATTTAAGTGAACATTGTTCTTTTGAGTAGGTATATATTCGTTAAACTGAACTGATATTATTTGCAAAACGCGTACGAAGAATCAGGTTTAAGATAGTTTAAACTAAAAATGCGAAAGTAACTATGTCAGTCTTACTGTTATCTGTTCTCGTCGAAACGGCTGCACGAATACTCTTATAAAATCGACGATATAAATTATAACCTTGCGAAAACCCATTATGCTTCTTTTATCTCGTAAAAAACATTCAAAGCTCCAGGCAGAAGCTAGTCCTATTAATATTATAAAGCCGAATGATAAATGTGAAATTTATTTTGTTACCTAAGATCTCGAAAGCTACTGAACAGATCAAGATGAAATTTGGCGTCCCTAGAACATACCCTAACTTAGAAAATATGATACTTATTACCTACTAGTTTATGAACGTGGCTTCGCAAGCGTTGTTTCTATGGAAAAGTTTAAAGGTGATTTCTATCCCATGGGAACTGATTCATGGGATAAAAAGTAGCTTATGTTTGATTCCAGGATTAGAATTACCTGTGTATAAAATTTCAGCCCGATCCATTCAGTAGTTTTTGCGTGAAGAGGTAACAAACATCCATCCATCCAAACTTTCGCATTTATAATATTAGTGTGATACCGAAAATACACCTGCGAAGCCGAGGGCTAAAGCTAGTATAAAATAAATTCAAAGCACCCGTCAGGTCGTACACAAAACCGCCCAAGAACGTGGCGAGGCAAGCTTTTAAATATTTCCGCCCTTGATTTATGTTTCCCTTACAAAAGCCGCCGGCTAACGGCCCCGGTACCTACTTAGTTGATGTATTTTCTGAGATAGATCTTGCTCTCTTACTGAAAACTCTGAAAAGTTTCTTTGGCCTTTTAGACGCGAAAAATTTTCGGAAGCCCAGAGCAACCTAGAGGAAAACGAAATTAAATAAATGGAATGAAGTTCTTAGAAAAGATAATTTGACGATAGAAAATTACATTAACAGAATAAAACAATTACAACTAATATATGAGCTACCTGTAGATTGTTTGCAACAGTCTGCAGTTAGCTCAACTGTTTCAATTGTAAATATTAGTTAAATTTTTTTTATATTATATTATTGTAATTTTTTTTGTGATTAAAGGCTTCTACCCACTAGAAAAGCTAATAATACAATTATATCTATTTCCTAAAAATCTAAGACATCACCAGGCAGACTGCCCAGAATGCTGGCAGCATTGCCACGTTGAAAGGCAATGCTAATTCGTTGACTGAAATAGAAGCCAGCATCCTGATCACTTGTGGACTCTATAAGAAGTTCGGTAAGATCTTTGACGATTTCATTTCTATGGACGTTCTTGACAGAAGTTTTCATAAATTAAACGTTAAAGTTAAGGGACAAAGCTGCTGATTGTCCGATTATCTATCGAAGAACACCAGCCAAACAGTTGAAACATAACTTTTTTGACCCTCTTTGTGATGCATGAAAAAACTCACTATTTTAGTATTGGTCTGATGACTCACTATTTTAGTATTGGTCTGATGACCAATACTAAAATAATGAGTTTTTTCAGTTTAGTTTGGTAGGTATTTTCTGTCCTCTAAAATTATAAAAAATGGAAAAAGGGATGTGACTATAAATATTGGTGTCAATTAAAACTGATGCCATCCTTTTTATTTCGTTGATTTTGAAAGGAATAGCTACATATTTAGTGCTGGCTGTCAAAATAGTTTAATTTAGTCTTGCCGACATATGAATTAACACCAACTATCTATCTATCACTACACTTAGTAGTGTATTAAGGCGCATGTGTGCCGCACACCAACTAAACGTTGGTACACAAGAATTTTCAAATATCCAATGTACAGTTTGTGATACCTATCCTAAGCTTTTTTTAATCCCTCTGAAATAGTTTAGTTTCGTATAATTTAGACAGAGAAGCGAAAACAGAGTTCAGTGGCCACCAGGAGCAACTTCGCTATTCTGTATAAAGGAAATAAAAGAAAACTTTTTTTATGAGCGTTTATATAAAGCTATGATTGGTATCATAAACTGTCCAATGGAAGTAAAAAAATTCCTTTGATTAACGTACCTACGTAATTATAATGCTACGACTCCACCTGCGTTAGCGTTGGCGTTAGTTTAATGTCCATCAACGCGTTAATTAAGCTGCTAAAAATACACCTTGACCACTAGTAGTGCCGTTAATAAAATGAACACGTTAAAACCTTGGCCACATCTGCGTAACGCCCTTATTAACGCGTTAAGATGCAGGTGGACCCGTAGCATAAGAAAAAAATGGCAGCGGCGCTAGGTTGAGGCATACAAGCGCTTTATCTATTACCCATAATACAAACTCAAAAAGTTTTAAAAGCTTTGGCTTGCTAAAAGCTAAGCAGAGTTTGTGTTATGGGCTAGCTAGATGTTGCTCAGTGAATCGACAGCATTATTTTTAAAATTGTATTTTGTAGTAAACCTAAATATATAAAACCGGACTATTAACCCTGTTCTATTGTGAGAAGGAAGAATGACCGATTTCTTACAATAAAATATTTATTCACAATGTATACTTTTACTTTGACATTTTTATTTGAACATTATAAGTTTTAATTCTTTGTTAGTTTTGTGCGTTAAATAAAAATTATATTAAGTTAGTGTAATTGGCAATCGCCGTTCTAATAAATAAATAAATGACTAAATGACTAACCCTTCACTGTCATCCAACATCTGGCCTCCCAAACTTCCTTCCAGCGAACAAACTTTAAATTATTACCTAATTAAGCCACCCCAAGATTAGTAACGACGTATACACGGAAGCAAACAAAGAGTTGGCACAATATAGCCGTCGTCACCGTGCCAGCTTAGACCCTTGTCTTACGGCGGACTATTAATCAAAGCGAGTACTTATTTGATGGGAACTACGAATTAATAGCGACGGTTGTTTATTAAAATTCATGGAAAGATTATCACCATCAATGGCTATAAAAGCTATCGTAGTTTGACGAATTCATTACGGATGTAAGCGGGTTATATACGAACCTTATTTGTGTTGGAAGAACACCAACGTTGCATCCCTTAACGAGGGACATCTTCAGGGTGAGTGCGGTTCTAGGCGTGCGGTTCTAGACGCGCGCGTTCCGCATCTCTCCAAGCACTAAGCACGAGCGCGCGTTGAGCTCGCGACGTGAGCGCCGGCGGTTGCGCTGCTTGTTGATGCTGTAAAGCGTTAGATTCATCTCCTCGTAAAGATCCTACTGTGTCGGGTGTTGGTCACAAATAAGGTTCGTAGTTAACCCGCTTATATCCGTAATGAAACCATCAATGGTCTTAACATCAAGAATGGTTTATGTTGTGTTTGGTTGATGGCACTTATGTAGATGACTTGTAAGGCTGATACGGGAACGACAGATGCCGCCGCCGTATTAAAATACGTGCATCCTGGTAAATGATGGTGGGTTCTGGCAGACGCTGCAGCCCACTTCTCAGAAAGACATTGGAACCACGCTTTAGCTAAGCGCGTGGTGTTGGTTGTAGGTCCATTGAAGTGGGGAGAAGAATTGGTAAACCGTGATCTTTGGCCCAAAATGTTAATGGAGGAGTTGTTTTTCATAGCAAAGTAATATTAATAGAACAATGACTCAGATGCGCATGTTGGGGCTGCTGGGCTGGTAAACAGCTGCGGCGGGGTCTTGCAAATCTCACCGCTAAGAGTGGGCATTGATCGTCTCAACAGGAGACAGAATACTTATTGTCCTAGCTGAACATCATAAACGAAACAAATCGTCTATACTCCGATGACTCGGGTATGCAGTCCTGATAGGAAAGCCAACGAGGCCTTCAAGCAGCCAGAAGAGCAAACGAGGATGTACTAGCGTCTAAAGTCAGGCGTCCAAGATTCTGCTGAAGCGATAAAATCGAGAAAGGCTTCCATAATCTTCGTTCTTTCACATAGTTGCCGTCTTTTAAATCGTTTTAGATCACGTCTGTCCACTTTTTGTAACCCTCTCTGAATAACAAGATATGTTTCTCTCAAAACAAATAGATAATATATTCAGTCCCAAATGGTCCCAATTATTTCTTTCTCAGATATAGGCATAATGAAATCGAGTCAAATTATTTAAAGTACTTATATGTTTATTCCTTGTTATGTTTGTAAAATTTATTCTTAGCATAGATCTACATAGTGCCTACCTACCTTAATGTTATGTAATTTTAAGTTTTATTGTTTGCAACAGTCTACAGTTAGCTCAATTTTTTCAATTGTAAATACTAGTTCTAATTTATTTATATTATTTGATTGTAATTTTCTTTGTGAATAAAGGCTTCTGCCCAAAATTGTAAGTTTCTATAAATATGGATTTAAGAATTTTCTACTTTATTATTATTGGCTGAAGTAGCCGCGTTTTTTCACTCAATCTTATTTGAATTTTAGAAATCATAAATAGATTAGTTTTCGTTTTAAATTATATATCTTTTGAGGTTAGGTCGGGAAGGGAGGCGATGGAGTGTCTTTGTAGATATACCACATCCATATTTAGTAAATCCTGAACCGATAGAAACTTACAGCAAGCCTGATACTTATTTAAGTTACTTAACACTGAGCTCTGAATTACGAGTGGCCTACAAATTTTACTTGGTTTTCGTTTCTTAACCGGGACTAGCTATGGCTAGCAACCAAATGACCATGATTTTAATAAACTGTTGGGAAATTATTGGTAGGTACATTTTTACCTGGTTTAAATATACCTAACTTCAATGATAAAAGTTGGTTATTCCGTTTTACCATTTTCATCTAGCACTAACGCATAAAACTTTCAAACGACATGTAACGGTTAAAATTTTACAACATTAAGACCCAAGTTCACCAACAGAAGGTTAAATTTTAAACAGTTGTTTTTACGTTTTTGTCACATGTTTTCATCCATTAAATGTCAAAGTTATCCGACGGAGCTGCCTAATTGTCCAATCATATTTTGGTGAACAGAAACCTTAAAAATCATTTCAGTGAGCGTCGTTTGCTTTTTAAAATGGATCGTTTTCGGTCGCGATTGGTTGAATTGGACCGTTCATTTATTTTATTTCCTTTGATTAATATTAGGTACTAGGTAATAGGCAGCCGGCCAAGGGAACCCCCCAGAGAACTAGCAGAAGCTTCCTTCTGTGTATTTCTTAGACTTTACTGCGAAAAGAAAACCAAAAGCTTTGCAGGCGCAAAGCAAGGTGGTTATGTCCAGCCCTGTATTTAGGGAATGTATGTACAGCAGTGGCCTTAAATGTGCTGATGAGGTTAAGTATGAAATATTAGAAAGAAATAAATAAAGAAAGAAAATTATTTATTAAACACTACACTACTAATAAATAAAATAAAAAGAATAGTTAGTAACACGTACAAAAAACATTAGTGAAAATTAATATTAACACAATACGTATATTAACACATGTACCTAAGCATTGGGTTGGTACTACATAAGTAGCGCGCTCAGCAAGCCGACGAGCGCGTGTGTGCAGGTCTAACAGCTGACTCAGCTTGTTGCTCTAACAAAAAAACTTAGGGTAGGTATTTTGTGAAAGAGTGCTGGTTTTCAGTCAGGACCAGGGTACTAAGTAATGTCTCTACACTTATGATCACCAAAAAGGTCAGACTCAGCGGTACCCAGCCGTGTGGATGCTGTTCATAGAATGAAATAGGTCGTTAGCACTTGGGCCTATTTTGGTAACATTTAAATAATAGCTGAATGCTTGATTACATTTAACCGGTTAAGATTTGTGAGGGTGCGATTAAGCTTAGATAGGTACTATTCATAGTTTGGTAGTAAATAGATTAATCTTAATTTCTGAACGTCAGAACACAAAATAATATTTAACTTGATGATGTCGTTTTAGCCGAATTTTTGGCCACGGCGTTCAGTCCCAACGAAGACTAGCCAGGTGCGCAGAACATATTATAGTGCACAAGTGTGTACGCAAACACAGGTGCACTCTCTATTCCCTTACTTTCAAAACCGATGGGATGGCAGATCGACATGACCGAGGAGAGGTCAAGTGCAGGACCAATGGCTTAAAGTGCTTTCCGAGGGTGTAACACCGACAATTTCCTGACTCCGAGCTGTTGCTGTGAATTTTTATTGCAAGGAAAATCATTGCGGTGTTGATGACGAGAAGACTCGATGTAGTTTCCCTAACGCTGCCCAGCCTAGCTGGATTCTCCTCTTCGCCTCCTTCTCAAAATTATTTTTACCCAACTGCAGAATTTGCCCAAGGTAAGTATACTCGGAAACAATAAATTATAGTATGCAACTCTTGAATAAAACGGATTTATATCGAGGGCTATGAATCACTCGCGTCGTCGCTCATGATACTAATACTTGAATCATCATGAATCCCTCCCTACGATTATGATTCAATCGTTAAAATCCTTCACTTGCTCGTGATTCATCTATGTCTATGACCCTCGCTTTAAATCCGTCCTTTATTCTCTAATAGCATAATATACCATTCACGCTGCGACGCAAGCGGTTGCGGGTTCGATTTCCGCCTTGGAACCAATTTGTGTACGATCTGCAGAAATTAGTTCCGTTGGTTTGGGTGTTTTCTATGTACCTATAGTAAAAAAAATATCTATGTAGTGTATTTTATTAAACATATCAGTTATCTAGTACCCATAAACAAAGCTTTGAGTAGCTTACTTTGGGGCTAGATGGTGCTGTGTGGATTGTCCAGCATTATTTATTATTTATTTATTTCAAGCAACATGTATAATATCTAGGTATACCTAGCCTCTCTAAATATGCTTAGTTTCATCATAAAACTAATAACGCGTAGAAGACTATAATGTTACCGTCATCTTTGTAATTTAGCGCGAAAAGCCACTCGACTCAAACTACATAATTTATAGCTTCAAACGCGCAGCCGAAAGTTTAATAGTTGTTCTATATTTATGAGAGACTAGTTTCTGCCCCCGGCTTCACATGCGCTGTTTTCTCGATACAAAGTAGGTAGGTCGATACGTTATTCTAAGTCAACGAGGATTTAACCATTGTTCTATGGAAACTTTTTAAGGTTATTTCTTTCCCATGGGAACTAATATTATGAGATCAAAAGTAGCCTAGATTCTATTCCAGGCTTAGATCTACATTTATGGATAATTTTATCCTGATCTGTTATATAGTTTTGGAGTGAAGAATCAAACATACATCCATCCATCCAAACTTCCGAAAGTTTGGATATGATTGTGACTACGTATCAGCTCAGGCTTTGCTTGCGTGAATTAATTCATTCTAGGTCTCAGGTATTAGAAACGATGGTTTTATATATTTTGAGGGTAGTGAACGTTTCTACACTGTGTGGTGCAGGCTTAGAATTTACTCCACCCCAACTATTCCCGCGGGTGTCGTAAGAGGCGACTAGGGGATATCCACCAGGGGCGGGCAGCAGCGCCTTATGCAGAACAATTCCACCACCAACCTACGATCCCCAACTCGCATTCCTAGCGTAGGGATTATGGGCATTACCCCTCATGAGATAAAATAAGGCCAATAAGACTGATCAGGGGAGACCTGCGTCCAGCAGTGGGCCAATATAGGCTGTTGAGCTAAACGTTTGGATGCAAGAATTACAAGATCCCTATCTTGTTATTTCTAGGCAGGCCAAGAAATGCCTACACCCAGAAGTTATGACAGCTGGTCGATTCAGATGTATTCGCAAGTGTATCATTATTACTATTTTCACCACTCATTAGCTGCAGTTTGATTATGAATATAAAACAAGAACAAAATACACTCGGTATAAAATTATCTATGACACTAAATGTTTGTACGATCTGCAAATATTTGTCCGGGTATTTCCTTTGTATATTAAAAATACGTATCTTTGTATTACGTATATCAGTTATCTAGTACCCATAAGACAAGTTCTGCTTAACTTGGGGCTAGATGATACTGTGTGAATTGTCCAGCATTAATTATTTATTCAATAAATACTGTATAAAAATTGCTATACGACATAACTATTACACTGTTAACTTCCTACGGGGACATTCCCATTGAACCTAAAATTCATATCTCATAAAGATAATATTTTCATAAAGATTAACAAACGGTAACTGAACCTAACTCAAACCAACATCGTAGTTGCTCGTACGAGCAAAACCAGCGGAAGGCCGTAGTATGTACGAAGTCGTAATCATCTGCAAAACAAGAGTGACATGTCAGAGTGGCAGTGCCCGCGGCGACGCGATACAAGCGTAGCTCAAGAGCTAGCGAGTGGACACTTACTTTACCTATGAAAGTAAAGTATAAGTTAAAATATATTTATTTTGCCAGAACAGAGACGGATAAAGCAGATATAAATAAATCATAAATTAATAGAAAATCTAACAAAATCGATCGCCACTCGGTATGTGATATGATATGGTAGAGCAGGTCATATCATAACGCTGGTCCTCCGTGGAGACCGTGGTGCGTGCTCATCTAAGTGTTTACTTTTTACAGAGATATAACCATTCTAAAAATGAACGCCGATTGTATGACATTTATTGGAGGGGGCGTGTATTTTTAGAATGGTTTATCTCTACCTACCTTCGTGTTTCTTCCATGGTCTATCTATGTGAATTACAAAGAAGCATAAGATTTGTTTGGTTAATCTCAATGGGCGTCTTGCGGCGTGGTGACGTGACAATATTGCAAACGTCGTAACTTGGTGAAGCTGGCTAAGTCAAGCACAGAACTGTAAGATAGCACAAGAATTTAGAAACCTAGATTTGGGTGAAGTAAAGTTGCAGATGATGATGATGATGAGTAAATCAATGTTTAACAGATCGGCGAGAGTCATCACAAGACAGCAATAACGCCTTTACTACGGTGACATGAGCGACTTGAGGACAAAAAGCAACCCATTCTTTGCCACGTTGGCGTTTCAAGAGTTGAATCAAAATGAGTTCCATAAAACCGATGCACCTATTTTATTTTGTGGATAGTTTATATAAAAATTCAATCATTTATTGCATTCTTTAGTATTAGGCACAAATGTGTTTACAATCAAGTTAATTTAAGATCAGTATAGTCTGGCTGGCACACAATATATTATATGGAGAGATGAGGATGTCATTGTCAATAAAAACATTATTAATTTTGCAAAATATATATATTTTTTAAATGGCCGAAGTTTTATTCACAAAAAAATTACAATCAAATAATAGAAATAAATTAGAACTAGTATTTACAATTGAAACAATTGCGCTAACTGCAGACTATTGCAAACAATCTACAGGTAGCTCAAATGATATCAATACCAGTCGGAAGCGTCCACTAGACGCTGGCTGCATTTCCCCGCTGTATGACAAGGCTGATGTGCAAAAAATTTTAGTTATGTCATGTATGATTTAGTAAATCTTTTGTACCCCACAGCTCCTACTCTATATCTAATCTGGCACAAGTAAAGAGACACATCACTGTCTCTTTCCGTCCCCTGCCCGACATCCATTTATCTCTGTCCCGCATATCAATGTCCTCGGGCTAGTACATAAATAACGTCAAATCACTAATTACGTCATAGATCATTCTGGAAATGGTAATTTTTCTTACTTCAAAGGACTAACTGGTCTGTTAAAAATAAATTTGTTATTGTTTTGCTTCGATGGTGCGATCACATAGGAATAAACCTGTTTGTTTACCATTCTCGTTTATTTAATGCTGCTTCTAAACGGGCTACACTTTTCTGCAATATGTGGCTGCAATACAATGGCCGGCAACATTGCTCGCAATACCAGCCAGACTATACAAGATTGCAGTAATGTCCCAGCAATAATTGCCAAACATTTTAGGTGTGGCCATGTATGGTATGGCCGGGCGATCGCTGACCAATCGATTAAACTGCAATATTGGCCAGCCAGTTCTATTGTTGTTTTAGTCGCTCCCTATTGTAATGGCATAGTGCATCTTTTTCGACTTGAAGTTTGTTATGTATGAGTGATGCTTTGACTAATTGCTATGTTCTGTGCTTTGTTGTTTGTTTTTGAACGCAACACATTCCCGTCCATAGATTGCTCAGACATCAGTGTTCGAACCATCGATATACATATATGTTCGAACAATATTTTTGAATGGCCGGGCAATTCGTTGCCAATAATTGCAGAAAAGTGTAGCCCGTTTAGAAGATCTTTATTGTAAGTTAAATTTGTAATAGTTGTAAAGTAACCTCACGCTTGTGAGTAAGTAGGTAATAAGTAAACGCAATATTAGGATGGTTTTTTTAATTTTTCTTACTTCAAAAGATCAATCAACTTGAGAGTACCTACATACATTCTAAGAAAATACTGACACATAGGCGGAGACGCTTCCGACTGGTATCTATCATTGAGCCTTTATATTGTTTGCAACAGTATGCAGTTAGCTCAACTGTTTCAATTGTAAATACCATTGTAAGTTTCTTTGTTAATAATTTACATTTATAAAGATACTTATTAGAATCTATAGGTACTAATATTATAAAGAGGAAAGATTTGATTGTTTGTTTGTTTATATTGAATAGGCTCCGAAACTATTAGACCGATTTGATAAATTCATTTCAGAAATATGGAATAAGTACTCCAATTGGAATTGAATTTATTGTTTTTGTGACATCACTCCTCGTATAAATGTAAGATATTAAATTTTTCAATGTCTCTTTTGTTTCGATTATTACTTATTGATAGCTACTAAATTTAATAGAAATAAACGATATCTCATTGGAAATAAAATAATACTGTCACTATTGGTGATTATGGTAAAACCCCCTAGTTTGGTTGTGGCACGATCAGTAGCGGACATAATGACGTGTGCTTAGAAGGAGGTAGTAAATAATAGATTCAGGTGTTACTTTGCCGAAATTAGGATAAAACAATATTTATTAACAATTCCGCGCAAAACCTCTGATAAGATCCATCAAAATGCAATTCGCGTGCACTTCTCACAAATTGGCAATCCATGCGATCAGAGAAGGTAAAAACCTGACTTGCGCAAAATAAAATTGCTAAGTAAATTTCCCTTCAACTTTAATTAGCATGCAACAAATTAATTTTTTATAGAAAAGATGGTGTAGCCAACTACACAATGAAAAAACCCATGAAAGTCAGTTGTCAACTATTAGTTCCGTCTCTCCACAAGACATCTTCTTCTTCTTCTTTTATATTTGGCTCTGTTTCATGGTTTGACACAATTCTGCTAATGTCAGTTTTCTATTGCTCATTTTTTATACGATTTTAAAATTTAAGGAGGTTGAGTTTGTACAAAATAAAATGAGGATAACTTAACCTCAATCAAGTTCATTAATTACAAAAGCAAACATAAGCAACCAAAATATAGAATAAAAACTATTCAAAAAGCACTAAAAAACAAACTATCATTCTGACTTTGAAAAAACTTATTATTTACTTATTCTACAAAGCTACAATTTTATATTATTTACAGAAATAAATCTACAAAGTTTAGATACAAAAGGTGAAAAAACTAAGGGAAGAAGAGTCTTTGAAGAGAGGGGACAGGGGATTTTAGGAGGCATATTATGATGAAGGGAAATGTTAAGTTTTGGACAGGCAAAAAGAAGATGTTCAACATCTCCATCATCCAAACGACATTCAGATAGCGATTGATCCCTTACCCTTATCTTGGCAAGAAAATCCACGAGACATTATGGACACCACAATAAAATAATAATACTAATAATAATACTCGAATTTGACCCTGAGACTGCCAAGCAACAACGACAGAGTTTTGCCAGTGATGTTGCCTCTCTGAGCTCCCTGCGTAAAGTCTTACTTTCAAAGAAAGTTTTTCGCGGAATTGTTACTAAATATTGTTTTATCCGAATATTATGAGGAGTTAGTAAGTTATATAGTACCGTTTAGCGAGCTGCTGGCTTTCCTAGAAAACATCGGGTGGTTAGACTAGCAGCCCCCCACCCGACACGCAAAAAGGGCCCACCTGTGGCCTAGTTGCGGAAACGAGTCCAGAAACAAGTAACAAGTAAGTCCCGGAAAAAACTCAGTATTTTTTTTTTTGGACTATGTGTAATGAACGAGTGAGAATAATTCTAAAAGGATTATTCTACACGTATGATGCCCTGTCCAATCGTTATTTTCAATAAAATATGATTTTTGCACCGAACGAAAGTAAAAGTCCTTATGAAAAGAATACTTAAAATATTTACTGCCGTTATAGAAAAATCAGAGCAATACGAGGTCCATGAAAATTCTCATCGCATAAAAGAAGCATAAAAGCCTCTCACGCTAAGAACCATTCAAAGGGTTTCCCAAATTATGTGAATTCTGTATCAATGTTTTTGATATTGAAAATGAAATGTTACTTGTAAAGATTAACTCTCTGGGAAACTGATTCGCAATTTCTATTTTCGATCAAAAGTATTACTTACTTATTATACCTATTCCACGAAATTATTTTATTTTTGGTAGTTTGACTGCCAATCAAATGGTCATGTCCTAATGCTTTACCGATTCGATTTTTGTGACAAACGATCTTGTTCATGAAAAAGTTGTAGGTACATAACCGATTTAGTTAATGTTGTTCAACATTTTGTATTATTTTACGATTTTACTCAGGCTCTATTTTTGGAATCAGAATATTCAATAGAATAAAATATGTAGTTTTTTTTTTATTTGCTATATGCCCGCAGTAAAACACGCCGTCGTCCGTGATAAAAAGTAAGATAATTATATTGACTGTGGTAAACTTTATTATTTTTTCTATTTTCAATACTATATCATTTATATAGAATCATTTGCGTAATATACTATGCCGGCTCGATAAAAATCGAAACTTTCCCCCTAACGAAAGATTAGATTTTATGTTTGTCGAGTCGACAGATTCGCATCTTTTTCTGACAAAAGTAACGGTGAGAAATACTTAATTCTGTCATTCCGTCTTTATTCACTTACCTGTCAACAATTAGGGAACTTCATTGTTGTGCATATACCAAACAGAAAATAAATTCGTGGACGGGATATGTTACTCAACTTAATCCGTCTTTCTGAAGAAGAAACTTAGAAAACACTACACTACAACACTTACAATTTAAAAAGGACAGTAGGTACTAATAGGTCTCAGAGAAATAGTTTCTAAGCTAGTCCTTTCACTCCAATATTTTTTTTCCAAAATGACAAGTAATATTTCTAAATTATGTCTTTTCAATCTAAACAAAATTATAGTCTGTCTAACTTGCGTTGCACAAGCTTGGTAATTGACATACAAATAAGACCGTACTAATAGTAGGCACCTTTCTTAACCAACTTCGAAAAATAGAGGAAATTCTATGTTTGGCTGCATATATTTCATATATTTTTTATATAATTTCTCCGTGAATTATGAACCGATTTTGAAAATTCTGTAGCGATTGTATAGACAAGACCAAAATTAAAAATTTTAAAAACCCCGACAGATTTTCGTGAAACATGGCTAAGAACACTCGGATAAAATTATCTATGACACAAAAAAAACTAAACGAAAATCGGTTTATCTGTTTGGGAGCTACGATACCACCGACAGATACACAGATACACAGACAGACACGGTTAAAAATGAGGACAGGTTAAAAATAATCCCGATATGGACCCATAAAACCCGAGGGATCAGTAAATATCCCGAAAAACTTAAAACCAGTGTAATATTAAGAGATACGAAATCGTCTTGTAGTTTTTTCAAAATAATCAAAATATTTTTTTACCATAAAAACTATCGTAGTTTGACGAATTTATTACGGATGTAAGCGGGTTAGCTACGAACCTTATTATAGAACCGTACTCACCCTGAAGATGTCCCTCGTTAAGGGATGAAACGTGGTGTTCTTTCCACACAAATAAGGTTCGTAGTTAACCCTCTTACATACGGATGTATGTAATGTTCCATTACGGAATGGAATTAAATAATTGCTTTCCATTTCGTTTGTCTGCGATTGTGCCAATACCAATGGAAAGTCAAGAGAGCTGTCAATCCGAGATAGGCTAATTTACGGCAGGACTGGCGGATTACTAATGTAGCACGCGATCAGGATGACTCTGATTTACGGGGCGAGTGAGGGCCCAATGGAAAGTAGGAAAGTACTGGCAGGCTGTGTTTTTAGTTTTTCTGTTCTTTTTAAACCCTACGCAAAAAGTGAGGGGTGTTATAAGTTTAACGAGTCTGTCCGTGTATCTATGTATCTGTCTGTGGTATCGTACCTTCCAAACGGATGAATCGATTTACGATTAGTTTTTTTTGTGTCATAGATAATTTTATCCCCAGTGCTCTTAGCTATGTTTCATGAAAATCTGTCGGGGGCTTTAAAAAATTTTTAATTTTGGTCTTGTACTTTATCCTATGTATCTTTTCTGTTTTAGTTTATCTTGGTGTGCAATAAAGGATATTGTACTTATTGTAGAATCACCATTGAGATCAAGGATGCTCCAATAAAATATATTTCCGAGCAGATCGTACTTATACCTGATAGTCTCGAAGAAATTAAAAAAACAATGGCATTTGAAGTCGTTTTTTAGTTTTTTTCAAAACAATAAAATAATAAATAAATAAATAAATAATACTGGACAATTCACACAGCATTATCTAGCCCCAAGCTAAGCAGAGCTTGTGTTATGGGTACTAGATAACTGATATACTTAATACAATACACTACATAGATAGATATTTTTATTTTACATAGAAAACACCCAGACCAACGGAATAAATTTCTGCAGATCGTACACAAGTTTGTTCCGAGGCGGGGATCGAACCCGCAACCTCCTGCGTCGCAGGCAGACCTTCGCCCGCTGCGTCGTCAAAAAATTATGTCGGGAATTTTCTAAGTCGTGTTTTCTTTATTTTAAGGAGGCTTTGTTAAACGGCAAAGCAATTCTTTCTATTTGCTAAAATTTTCAAATTTATATTTCAATTTTCTTTTGATATTTTGTAAAAGAGTTTTGTTTTATTTAAAGGCCTAGTTGGGTAGGTCTAAATTAATACCTACAACAGATTCCTGACTGACAATAACACCTTTTATACGCTTTCAATAAAATTACATTCAACTTTTGAGCGCAATTTGTAGAAACAAATTTAATGTTTATGGTTAAAGATTTCTATTCTCATAAGAATTACAAAAAATCATTTAAAATTAGAATTTGGGACGAGTTATTGCTATGACGTAAAACAAATATTATTACTATTATTAGTACTAGTTTTTAGACAAGAAAGAGAAACAAGTGAAGTGTTTTGTGGGTAGTTTGAAATTAATTCCGATTTAACTAAGACAATGCACGGTTATATTACCAGTCTGCTTGTATGTTTTAACGCGCTAATCAGTGCCACCACCTATTTGTATCTTTTTATTATGTTAAACGAAGGAATTTTCAAAAAACTGATTTTGCAGTTTGTGATACCTATCATAAGCTTATTTTATTTTTAATACCTCTGTAAAAGTTTTATTATGTAATCTCCACGGAAAAAGCTGAAATTCATTGGCCATTTCATTGCCACTGTGGTTTCAAATCTTACCACCCATAAGTTACTCTTCTTTCACGTAATTAGCCCTAAGACTGAATAAAACAGGGCCATTCATCAGCACAGCCTGGCTTTACAAATCTCGCACTTAGTGTCCTTGGAATAGAGATAAGTGATTTTCAGCAAATACCAGGCTCTTGCTGAAATAAATGTGCGTCTAAGATTTTTTGAAAACAATTTGTTATCGAGCTTGAATTTTACTTCGAATTTATTTTATTCATAAATAAATAAACGAAATATATTTTATCTAGTTGTAGTGTACTTGTACAAATGTACATTGTACAAATGTACATTTGTACTTACAATGTACAAAGGTACATGTCATGTACCTTCGTCATCCCTATCAAGAACAATAAATTCAAAGTAATGGCTCGAAAATAATTTGTCTTCAGGAAAAAGCATTTTTCATTCATCAAAAAAAAAACTAATTAGATTAGACAGGCATATGTACCTACTTAAATATAAATTATAGTATTATTTTCGTACTAACTTGTTCTGGAATTAGTTGTTGGAATTATAAATGGTATTTAGTTTGGTCTCAATAATGCTCTTAAATTGGTTGAGAGCAACTAATTGATATTGAATTAATTATACAGGAAAAAGCATTTTTCATTCATCGAAAAAAAAAAACTAATTAGATTAGACAGGCATATGTACCTACCTAAATATAAATTATAGTATTTTTTTCGTACTAACTTGTTCTGGAATTAGTTGTTGGAATTATAAATGGTATTTAGTTTGGTCTCAATAATGCTCTTAAATTGGTTGAGAGCAACTAATTGATATTGAATTAATTATATGTATAGATAAGTTGTGATACTAAATCGTCAAGGTCATTCCGAATTATCATAATCACCGTATTATGCACATCTACATGACGTTGATCGACAAAATGAATGTCGTTTGGTACTGATAAATTGAGCTAGTTTTTTTATTTCAACCGAAATCATGAACCTTCGATAGCTCAGTTGGTAGAGCGGTGGACTGTAGTTGGTAAAAATGGTTATCCATAGGTCGCTGGTTCAAATCCGGCTCGAAGGAATATTTATTTTGTTACTGGTGTTGATTTTTTATCCATATTACTGTCAGTTACGACAGCCATTATCCAGTGTAGTATATTTTAGGCATCGATCAAGGTATCCACCGGTGGAGGAGGCACTAGGCTGCGACGGATACCTGATAATAGGATAAGGGTGACAAATCAACATCGAGCTATGCTGCGCTGTACTGCGCTGTGCTGTGCTGTGTTTCTTAAAGCTACGTTTTTTTAACAATCAACATCATGCTGTGCTGCGCTTTGCTTAGCTCAGTATTAAAAGTAATCAGCAGCTCGTGTAGTCGTTTATCTCGTCAAAAATGACTTCATTTTAAAAAAAACGTCAACATTACGACATATTTGAATCCGATAAAGATGAAAGTGAAGAAGAAGCGGATATGGATATTTTATGTGTTGTTTTGTCGTTATAAGAGTCCAGTCACGGTAGCTTGTTACCACACACCATACGTGAAAAATAAGGAGAATTTAATTTTCTAAAGAATATTGCCACTGAAGACGATTTTTTAAATATAGAGCTCCATAAAAAACATACCACAGTTCGGCACAGCGCGGCTCAGCACGGCGGGTAGCGCGCCTCGCTCGAGACTGCTGCGTTTTTAAACAGAGCGTAGCCTCACAAAGCGCAGCACAGCATGGTTTGTTTGTATCCTCATTAAAATATTAGACGAGCGAGTTGACCAAACATAGCACAGCGCAGTACAGCGCAGCATAGCTCGATGTTGATTTGTCACCCTAAAGGTCAGTAAAAATCAACACCAGTAACAAAATATTCCTTCGAGCCGGATTTGAACCAGCGACCTATGGATCACCATTTTTACCAACTACAGTCCACCGCTCTACCAACTGAGCTATCGAAGGCACATGATTGCGGTTGAAATAAAAAAACCAGCTCAGTTTATCAGTACCAAACGACATTCACTTTGTCGATCAATGTCACGTGCACAGTGTTTAGCATTGGTAGTATGAGTGTTGATGGTTAGGTAGCAAGTGGCCGCTACTTTGAGTAGCCCTGATGCTTCCATCCACTGTAAAATCCGTCTACTCTTAACTGGGTCACAGAGGGAATCACTAAAATGTACGTCGTGTCCTACAAACTTTTTAGGGTTCCCTAGTAAAAGGGTTTGGGCAGCTGATGTAAATTAGGGTATAGGATTTGTGGTAGAATGAGTTGTATGCGGATTTGAATACTAAATTAATTAATTGTAGGACTTATTTACTGTGTTTACTCTGTCTCTCACTATTTTACTTTCTCTTGGTTTTTTCATAGTGAACCTTCTCGCCGAATATTATTGATGTGGCCACTAAGTATTAGTCTATTTAAGTATACAGCTTTTTGCAAATTAATATTTTTTTGTTTTACCAAAAACACAAATAAAGCGTGTTTTGTCAAAAAATATTATAACATAAGATATCTTCCACCAGTTTGCATTATGAGCAAAACGTAAAAACAACATTGTCCTCACGCTATCTTCGTCGACGCGATGGGGTGAGGATTTGGACAATCCGAATAGGTACAGAATACTTGTAGCCCAACCATTCTCACCCTTACCAACATTTTTTTTTTCATTTCCTTGTTCCTTTGAGCAGTGACAGCCCACTAATGGAACGTTACAACTTAACGATTCGCTTTCTTCTGAGAAATGGAACGTTGATGGCATTACGTTAGGGTAGGGTTCCTAGTTTTTGCAACATTATGCTACATAATAGCACATTTTTTAGTTAGATAAGAGCACTGAAGATTAGTTTTTTGCAAATTTTAAAGATTTTTGGTGGTTTTTGGCGTTTTAGCTATCACAAGCTTTGCTCATTTTGAGGTTTGATGATAGTATGTGAGATTACCTACGATCTTACGTAACAGAAAAAAAATTAGGATCAAAATCGTAGGTATAGGTATTTGTTAAAATCAAATTAATTCATTTGATAAATTAAAGCATGCAGTAAGTACTTTTTAGTATCATATTATAATTTATAATTTATTATAATTCTAATCTAATACATTCACTCTTTTTATAAGAAATAAGAATAAATTGCAATATTAATTACCATGATTGTCTTATTTTTAACTAGCTTCTGCTCGCAGCATCGCACTCGCTTTTAGAGATAAAAAGTAAGAGCCTATAAATAAGTTAATCCCAGTCTAGAACAACAACTATTCAAAATTTCAGGCCTATCGGATACTTTTTTCGTGTAGAGGTAACAAACATCCAGCCAACTTTCACATTTACAAAACATGGTGTATGGTATACCGTGAGCCATATAGTACCTACCTAACTGAGATTAGGTTGAACCAATAACAATAAATAGCTTGGCGGTTTTTATAACCCTGAAAAACTTCTCTTATTTTAAGAATACCTACTTTTATGATTTTAGGATTTTTTTCTGTTCTTTGAACTATTTAGTAGGTACCTACCTTTTTTTGTACAAAAAAGCAGCTCTTACTAATCGTAACAATATTTACGTAAGGGCATGCAAAGTGTTATAATAGTAGTTTATGCAACTGTCATATAATGAAGGGTATTAAAACACGAGTGTGAGTTTATGAAACGAGCGTAGCGAGTTTCATAATAGTAACGAGTGTTTTAATACCCGTGTTATATGCAGTTGCATACACTACTTTATCTTCACTAATGCAATTAATCAAACAACAAGAGTAAAAGCTGACAATAGTTTATTTATAATAATTGTTCAAATTTTGGATGGTACAATTTTGAAAGTTAATGTTAATTATTGATCCAGCAGCTGTAGCGGCCGCGGGGCAAGCAGTAGAGCTCGTAGACGGAGTCGGAATATATAAAACTTTCACCATGATTGTACTGTCGTCTATGTTAGAGACTTCATCGAACTGGATGTTGTATAGCTCTTGCCTTCGGCATGCCCCCATTATGCCGAAGATTAGTGCAACCTGTAACAATAAACGATATAATAAGCTTGAGGTACATAGCCAAGGCAAAAACTATGATTTATGAAGTAGTAAAGTGTAGGTACCTACTACCAAATTTATACACAAAGCGCTTAAACGGAGTGTCTAGATAACTTGCGTGTGTAGTACGTAAGTACTAGGTAGATTAAATAACAGAACTAAAATACACTTACCTTTTCAAAAAGATACAAAATATCTTGTGAATCTTCCAGGAACATCTTTATTTGACCTGATGTAAACGTCAAGGACTTTTTTCCCTTGTGTCCTTCTGAACTGCGTTTCAGGAACGCTATGACTTTTGAATACTTCGTGATATCAATATTGTTGTAGATACTCAGTGTGGACTTGATCATAGAATATTTAGCCCACCTCGCTATCCATTTTTAACTTTTAATTTGTATTTTAAAAACAAAACACATTGCGAAACATTAAATTCACGCGTACGTGTATTGTCACAGTGAACTTGCCGCCATTAATATCTTACCAATGAGAGCGCAGCTGCTCGCGCAGGGCCAATCAGGAACGAGCGCGCGCTGTTCTTTTTTTATTTAATTGGCACAAGATCTTACCAAAGAGTTTTGTGTATGTAAGTTTAGTAGTTTCGACGAAGTTTTCACGTATAACCCAACTGTTTTCAAAAGCCAGCCTAATATCAAAATTTTATACAACTTGTACGAGGATTTTGACATAAGGCTCGCCAGGTTAATTGGTCGCGTTTTATTGATGTTATAATGAGATTTTACGATATCGATGTGGATATTAAACCATCATGTGAAATTGCTTAAATTGAGTGTTTTGCTAACTGCGCTATAACAGTAGTCATTATAAGTCAAGTATTGGAAACATAAGTAGAATGTTATAACATTAGTGTAGATAAATGAATAAAAATTATGACGAAATAGAAAATTTAGTACAAAAGATGAGTATTATAGCTGAATAATTATAGTAATTGGTGATTTGTTTGTGTTATATAGGTAACTTTTATTTTCTATTAATTTAATTATAGTCTAGTTTGTAATTTTAGAAATACCTTGTCTTTGTAGGTATCTTTTGATCGTAGGTAAGAGCGGAGTCCCCTAACACAAGCAAATGTTTGCTTAAATGGAGGCTCCCAAATACATTTTATATTTTTAAAAAAGTTACTGCAATAAACGATTTTTTTTTAAGTGATTGAGAGTTCAACAATGGATTGAATTAAAAAAATCTAAGTGACTCTGATATTTCAATTCACTAAAAAAACTCTTCTTCTTTTCGTGGCCATTTGGCCATTCCAACGGTATGCCACATGTGTCAAAACCACATAACAAACATAACAAAATAAGCCTTTTACAAAAAATCTGGCATTGGAATACCAGAACCAGGATCAATCTCTACGTACTCTCTTACATAGTAGCTCAATCTATGTTAAGGGTTAAGACCAATCTGCGGAGTCTAACACACAGCCCGGGGGTCCAAACACGATACAATTAGGTGCTTACCTATCACTGGCTCTACCTTACTGCTTGGGGTAGATTGTGTCAGTGTGTAGCGGAGATTGCTGCCTTCAAGGCAAGCACAAGCTTAAGGTGAGTATACACTAGAGCATTTGCTAGAGCATTACAATGTAATGTTCTTACGAATGGTACATTAATACAAATGTTTAGTTTCCTTGAGCCAGTGATCAAAGGCGTATGCTACCGCACAGCACGAAAATGTGCATTCAAATATGGGCTTTAACTCGTTACATTTAGATGCATTTTACATTGACGGCTCAGATGTCAGACAGCTCGCGGCGTTTAAAGTTTGTGGGAAGTCATTTTGTCATTGTAAATTAAAGTATCTAAAGATATGCTTTTTCTTATGCTTATTCTTGCTTAGTTTGAGTTCCGCTGGCACTGTACTGTATTGTTATTGCATGTTTTTTTGGCAAATAAATGTTTATTATTATTATTATTATTTCGAATGCACATTTTCGTGCCTTGCTATAGTGCGTTGGATAAATGTGAGCAAAGCTTTATACATCGAATTAGAGTACCAAATTGCACAAAAAAACGAAACGAAACAAACGTTGCGTATTTCAGAGGTTCAAAGTAGGCCTCCAGTGTCATGTCATGTAATATAACGTTCTTACGAATGCTCGATGCTACATATGTTTAACGTAATGCTCACGACGAGTGAGCATTTATCTGTAGCATTTCTTTATAACTTGCGTACATTTGTCACCTTCGCTCGTGCCTTTGCTCGAAAAATGTTACACCAAAACGCTCGTTCGTTTTTAAAATCCGGTTGTATCAAAACAGCTTCATGTTCGAAGTGTGGTTCGAGTAAATTTAAAAACATCGAATGCTCGATGTTCTGTTACATGTAAATGCTCTAGCCCATAATCACCTATAGCTACTGAAAGTGATGTTTTTGTGTTATAAGTTAATTGATAGAGAAGTTTTGATGGTGCAATAAACTAATTGTCTGTAAAAATTACAACCAAAGAATAAAAACAAAATTATAACTAGTATTGACAATTGAATCAGTTCACTGCCTAAAAATAGTGATTAACATAATTTTAATACCAGAAATAAACACGAACTCGCTGTGCCCACAACTAGGCTACACAAAATTAATGTATCTATTAAAGGGCAACGTATACACTTCTACAACAAAACTCCTAGTGATTTGCAAAAATTATCAGTAAATAAATTCAAACAAATTGTCAATACCTTGCTGTGCAAAAAGGCTTACTATAAAATATCCGATTATCTAGAGGATAAAAAAGCTTGGGATGGGTTTTGCTCCAACTCGAAAAGTAACAACTAACAGGCTAAAGGTTTCTTCGTCGCTTCTTTACTTTAGTCCACATACCGAAGCGACAGAAATCAAAAATATCACTTTATTTCCGTGTCAGTGTTTAGTTTTATAATTTGACCTTTTCTAAGTGTATGTACATTTATTGTATTTATGGAATTATAGATAAATAATCTACAATCAAATCCAGTTGGAAGTATACCCAAGACCCTGCTGGCAGCATTGTCCCGCTGTATGGCAATGCTGATGCGCTGTGACAGAAACTCACCAGCTCTCGGGTCACGCGTAGCTTCCTCCAGACGCTCTGATTTATCACAATAAAGTTATATATCTATTTATCATTAATTCTAGGGTATTCCTATACCCATAAAAGGAGCCCATTATTATCTTCTGCCCGCGGCTCGGAAAATTTCAAGCCGATTCGTTCAGTAGTTTTGTCGTGAAGAGGTAATAGATATACATCCAAACACCATTAATCTATACATCCATACAAACTTTTGTATTTGAAGATAATATTACTTACTTACTAAAACTTAACCAAACGAATTTTACCGCACGAAGAATGTAGCTGTTCTTTTTCTTGCGATGCTGGTGACAACATTTTAGTTACATAAATTAGTGTAGTTTGTATACAACAGAATTGACTCCATTGTAATTTGAGTATGCTAAATACTTTTCTTTGAATCAAAAACCGAAAATCATCAGCAAAAGAAACAAGATCCGTCAAGTGCGAGTGTAACTCGCGCGACGAGGGTTTTGAACGTTTGTCAACAAATATGTACCAAAAGTACCGGTTAGAGACTTCGCAATTTTCGACTTTTTTCAAAATATTTCAAAAAGTATGAAAGCTACAGAAATTTAAAAAACTGGTTTCTAATGTCCAAACCGATACCTTTCATTTGATACCCCACTCGGTGAGGTAACTTCCCCTTTTGAAAATTATTCCCCCCCTTTTTGACCATTTTTCAAAAAGTGTTCTTTTTTCAAACTTCTCTATATTTTTCCTGTAAAATATAGACCCATGTCTATAAACGCTCCATACATTTTACATGGATCGCTCTGCAATCTTCGGAGATAGGGGGGGGGGGGGGGGGAATGGGTATTTTTTCGACTTTTTTCGAAATATTTTAAAAAGTATAAAACCTACAAAAATTTCAAAAAGTATTTTTAAATGTTCAAAATGATACCTTTCATTTGATACCCCATATGACTCTGTAGGTATCTTTTAAAATTTCGGCATCACAATTTGTATGGAAAATATTCATTTTCATTTTTCATTTATTTTCATTTATTTTTCTCTAAATCTGTACAGGCGCACGAAATGTATTATTATTTTTAATTTCAAGTTGATAGCTGCAGTAGTTTTTGAGTTATTAAGGAGGGAAAAAAGGACAGACAAAGCGAGACCATAAGGGTTTTGAAACCGATCTTCGATCTTCAAAACCCTAAAAACAAATTCATTTTCACAAGTTTTTCAAACAACAGCATGATCGTGTCACCGTATAAACATATTTAAGGGCATGTAAATACAATTTATTTTTATAGCAGCAATCAAAACCGGCTAATTACATGTCAACAGCTTTTGAGCCTCCAAATCGCGTTTAATTAAAACATCAAATCGTTAACAGGTCGTATTGAGTTATTAACGGCAAATGGGGGTTTTTTGATACATGTAGCGAGTTTCACTTTTGTCATACAAAATGATTATCATGGATTGACATAACATTTTGAATCGTCGCAAAACTGTTATTGCACTGTCAGGACTTCGATCCGAACACATCCCATAAAACTAAGGGATGCAAAAGATGATGTTGTTCTAGGTCTATGGAATATAAAAACATTACATCTGATGAAAAAATCAATAAGTTGTTTTAGCTTAAGATAGATAGATAGATAGATATATAGTTTATTTGGCTTACAAATGGACAGCACAAAATACAAGCAAACAGACAAGTAGGTAGGTATAAAAAAACAAATTACAATGATAAACAAATTACTTAAAGGATTTGATTTTGTTTTGCATAATCGCACGTGCAACAAACTTAATAACTAAGTAAAAAAAAATATTACTGTGGTAGTAAATTGTATTCACTGTCCAGCCTCGGTGGCGGCGGTGCGACCCACATGGGTGCGCAGCCTTCGCTCCACTGAGCTGCCAGATGGGCATTGGCGTCATGGGCAGTGAAAGTGTTAAAGACTCAACTTTGATGACTCGGCTTGCATGTAAACGGATTTTAAGATATTTTGTGATGTAGAGCTCCCATAATGTTTCACAGTGGTAGATATATCAGTTTTTTTTTTATCTTCGTAGCACCCTGCTACACCGTAGCAGCCGTCGCGTATTCACAAAATATTCAGTAATCCGCGTAGCATATTTAATTTTTAACCCCCGACGAAAAACGAAAGGGTTATCAGTTTAATGTGTCTGTCAGTGTATCTGTCTGTGGTATCGTAGCTCCCAAACGGATGAACCGATTTTCGTTTAGTTGTTTTTATATCAAAGATAATTTTATCCCGAGTGTCCTTAGCCATGTTTCATAAAAATCTGTAGAGGGGTTTTGAAATATTTAAATTTTGTTCTTGTTCAGAATTACAACTAAATTTCATTACCTATGTTGGATTATGCATTTAGTTACACTAGTAACGGCCCTTCACACTTTCTGCTTTCAATTTTTCCATCCAGAATCTTTCATTGACTGAAATAATTTCGCACCCCGCTCTACAGTACTTTCGCAATCCTTCAAACTCTGCTGCGCTGTTCACTGAAAACGCTGTCTGAATTTAACACGCCCATATATAATACAGTCTACAAAATCACACCTCGTCTTAAAGACCTTCTTAAGTGTGTTTATTTTCCTTCTACAATCAGCTTAAAAGTACAGATTAGTAAAAGTAATCTTTAAAACTCAACAAGCGTAATAGAAGATGTGGTACGTAGCGTAGGGCTTCTACTAATGAGGTTTTGTAAGGATTACAGCGATGAGATTTTCATACATGTCTTTGGGTTATAAAGCTATGATCGTATTATTGTTTAAACCTTTTAAATCTATTCAATGTTATTTACAAAGTCAGCATTTATAATCCACTTGAAGTTTTAGATGAACTTGATTGGCTTGCTAAAAATTGACATATCAAACCGTGTTTTTATACTTTTTACTTGATCTCCATTGAAACCCTGTTTTTAAATCCGACTTTTTAAAACTGATTTTTGCAAATCTTCCCTTGGGCAGAACAGATTCATACATCTGCGACCTAACAGCATTACTGGATTTTGAGTTGAAAGGTTTGGCTTGTCTTGACGACTGTCTTCACGGTCTCTTTATAAACACTACCCCTAATTTATTTCGTAGTTTTGCCATTTTCACTGGTTAGTGCAAACTTTTCGAAGAAGAATGAACCTCTTACTTATAAAAATACTCTTACTGCTCCCACCCGCTTCCGCACACTATCCACGTGGCAGCAGGTAGCAGCAATCTTGCAGCGACTGCTGGCAAGCTAACAGCTAGCTTGCAGCTACAGCTAGCGAGTTGCCAGCAAGCTTGCAGTAACTGAGCTCGCTGTCAATTTACACATTCTTACGTAGACTGATTTTTATAATTAAGAGGGGAAATGTGAATGTGAAGAAATGTCTATATCTATCTATATCTATGTATATCGTTCATCGATAGGTAGCCCCCTGTTACGTTTAAAGTCAATTCCTATCAAACAGAAACATTTTGAGAAAAGTATATTTCGGTAACATGAAGATAGCAAGCTGTTCAATACAAAAAATACAAATTTTATATTATAAAACCAAAACTACATTCGTTTTGGGCATTACGAAATTTGGAACCCGTCACCGATCTATGAGTACCACCGTACCTACGTATCTAGAAGCCCCGTCAAGCTAACACTATATAGGACCTAGCAAAAATATCCCGCAAGAACTTGACCCGCATAAAGAAAAAGATCCTTCAAAAGGTTGTCAATACCAACCAATGGGAGCAGAAATTGTGGTCGCATTGAAGTGCGAACAGGGCCCGCGGGGCCAATCACTGGCCATAGCCGTCCGTAATTCGGTTACCGGGTACGGACAGGCGGTTACGGATTGTCATGCGAACTTTGGAAGGATTTGGGTTGAAAGTTTCTGAAGGGTTAATAGGTAGATTTTTTGCGATTGTTTGGTATTTATAAAGGTTTTTGATGAATCTATTAAAAAATATTCCAACGTGTTTTATAACAAAATGCTGTCTGCAAGTACTTTACGTGTATGTAGATAAAAGTTTTCCGGTGGGCTAAATACTAGTATATTACTGAGTGGTGACTAAGATCGACCAAGAAACTGTGGTCGTTCGAAAGCGCATATTTCTAAGGTAGATATTGTAGAAATCGCAACTGGATGCGAGAAACAAGATATTTAGCCTCATCTACTATGAGTAATAGCGTATTTTATGCTAATAGTGATAGTTTATCGATGATGGTAAAAATCGTTTAATTTTAACACCCGACGCAAAAAGAGATGGGTGTTTCAAGATAAACGTGTCTGTCTGTGTATGTGTGTATCTGTCTGTGGTATCGTAGCTCCCAAACAGATGAACCGATTTTCGTTTAGTTTATTTTTGTGTCATACATAATTTTATACCGAGTGTTCTTAGCCATGTTTCATGAAATCTGTCGGGGGTTTTTTAAAATTTTTATATTTCTTCTTGTTATATCAAACTTGATATATTTTCTTGTCCATATTAATAAAATTAATGGCTTATCAGATCCTTAGGACAGATTATGAAGTATCGCACGTTAATCCGTCATATTGTTTGATAACTGTCCTGTTCACAATTTTTCTAAATATTAGCTCCTGACAATCTGTATCAATTTTATAATAATAATTTTACGTTGGCAACGTAAGATAGATTGTATCATGGCGATCACATAGACAGACTGTATTGTATCTAGGAAAAACGCGAAAAGCTACTAGTAAGCTTGCATTTTGACGACATCCGTGGCGCAGTGGGCGAAAGTCCGCCTGCGACGCAGGAGGTTGCGGGTTCGATTCCCGTCTTGGAACAAATTTGTGTACGATCTGCAGAAATTTGTTCCGTTGGTCTGGGTGTTTTCTATGCATAATAAAAAATATCTATCTATATAGTGTATTGTATTAAGTATATCAGTTACCCATAACACAAGCTCCGCTTAGCTTGGCGCTAGATAATGCTGTGTGAATTGTTCAGTATTATTTATTTATTTATACATCACTAGTTTCTGCCCGCGGCTTCGTTGTTTCCATAAAACGTTAAAAGGGTATTTCTATCCAATGCGAATTGATTTATGGCATAAAAGCCTTTGTTTTAAAGATAAAGTTACACATATTTATTTGCAAAAACATAACAAAAATTGTTACCTTTTTAATATTTTCTAATTATTTGTTATTTTCTCTCAAATTATTTACGATCAAGCATGTTGTTAGTCTTATATTATTTAATAATAAAGGAGTAACAACATGCTTGACCGCATTATGCTGAGCTTATCGCTAGTGCCTAAAGAAAGTTATAGCTACTAATGTCATATTAGATTAACTAGATTATTACTTTAAATAAGTACTTAGTTTTTTTAGAAACAACCCCACTGTAATCATCATTACGTCATGATTAGAGATTGCAAGCCGGGCCCGGCCGGGCCGGGCCTGGCAAATAAGAATTTGTTTTGTTTATACCAAAGCTACCAAAGTTTATCTATCTATCTAATCATTAATAGAGAGAAGAATAATTATTAATACTGTTACTTTTCCCTCCGTAAGTAAAAGTAATGAATTCGGTATTAAGTGTGATTTTGAGACTTGAGTGAGACTGATTATTGTGATAATTGTTCATAAGCTAAGGTTAATATTTATTTCAAACTTGAAATAAATATTAACCTTGAATCATCGTCTTTTTCCATTCATTTAGAAAATTTTCATAACATACTTTAAAGGTTTCATCGCTAAAACACAACCCGGCCGGGCCCGGCGTACCCGGCCGGGTTGGCGACAAATGCAACCGGGCCCGGCTGGGTTAAGAAACATACCGGGTTGCAATCTCTAGTCGTGATTATACCAAAACTAGGGTATTCGGGGGAGGCAGTTCAGCAGCGAAAGTATACGTGCTGATATAAACAAGATGTATTGTCTAGATTCAGGATGACTAAATAAGTCACCGCCGCAGTCTAGACGAGTCTACGAGACGACAGATCTGTTTTCTGACTACGTGCTTGCTATACCGTTTACGTAAATAGTATATTTAGGTCACGAATGGAAACATTTTTCTCTTCAGTTCGTGTAATAGTGTATTAAGGTCACGAATAATGTATCGTTCTTCTCAACTGAAAACGAGTTCGTGAAATACGTGCGACGTTCGCGCTTCATGATTTTATCTTTTGTTACTGTGTTACCGACTGTGAAATAAACGGGATTATTTTCAGAATTATTTGGATCATTGGGTTGAAAATGTGTCGAGTTATGGTCAGGTTTATCTATGAAATAAAAACCGGCCAAGTGCGAGTATACCTACTCGCACATGGAGGGTTTCGTCCCATCGTTCAAACCTATGTCTCAAACGAAATTCTAAAATACCTGTTGAGACCCCCTTAAGTTTTTCACTTTATTTTATTTTAATTATTTGTTTTAAAATTGAGCAGCTGTTATTTGAGAGTTGATCAAAATCTGAATCAGTGGATAGCTGAAATGCTATCCAACAGAGCAACCAAAATCGAGAGTTCAGAATCCCTGGGGCAAGCAGCCCAATGCAGGGTGACGCGAGGGTGCCCACAGGGCGGGGTCCTTTCACCGCTCCTGTGGATACTGGTCGCGAACGAACTCTTGGACTCACTGAACAAAGATGGTATTCTAACGATCGCATATGCAGACGACCTTGCAATCATGATATCGGGGCTTTTCGAAACAACTCTTTGCGAAAAGATGCAAAAGGCGCTACGGACTGTGGAAACATGGTGCACCAAACACAGTCTGTCAGTAAACCCGAACAAAACAGAACTAGTACTCTTCACTCGCAAAACTAAACTACCAAAACTAGAACTCCCCTCACTACTAGGTATAACACTGACACTAAGCAAGGAGGTCAAATACCTCGGCATATGGCTAGACAGTAAATTACTGTGGGGCAAGCAACTAGACCATATCACAACAAAAGCCACAAACGTTTTATGGCAATGCACCCGAGCGGTAGGCAAGGACTGGGGCCCAAAGCCCAAGCTATGCCTGTGGCTGTATACAGTCATGGTACGCCCGGTGCTAACGTATGGTGCAATAGTTTGGTGGCCTAGAACAAACTTAGTCACCACTATTAACAAACTGCAGCAAGTTCAAAGACTGGCCTGCGCACTCATTTGCGGATGTAGGAAATCGACCCCATCTGCTGCACTGGACATAATTTTAGGACTAACGCCCTTGCACGTCCACATACAGCAAGAAGCAATGGCAGCGTCTCTAAGAATTAAATCAACAGACCAATGGAAAGGCGATTTAGGCCTAACAAACCACTGCAGAATATTAAGTAAAGCTTTAGCTGCAATTCCAGAAGCGGCGAATGGTACTGACAGAATAGCGTCTACCTACTTAACCGGTAAGACCTACACAACAACGCACGAAGAGAACGCAGTTGCGAACACCTCACATGATGTTACCACATATAACATCTACACTGATGGAGCCAAGAACAAAACAGGAGCTGGCTGCGGCTACTTCTGTCCCGAAACTGGACTCTCGAGAGCTCAACCACTAAACTCAGCCACCACGGCCTTTCAGGCGGAAACACTGGGACTACAACTGGCGGCAAAACACATGCTGCTGGAAACAACTATCAAAGAATCGACCTGCCAGATGCAGCTGGTCTTCAAGACAGACAGCGCGGCACTATTAAACGCGCTCAAAAGGACAGACACAAGATCAAAATCAATTGTAGAATGTCACAGCGCTCTACAAAGTCTCTCTGACCAAACGAAAGTCAGCATAGTATGGACGGAGAGCCGATCCGATCCAGGCAACATAAATGCAGACAGACTTGCAAAGGAAGGAGCGAGACAGACCCCAACAAAACAGGACATCAGTCTGTCAAACCCACCCACAGCAGAAGTAAGAAACAGACTAAAACTATACTCTGAAAAAGAACACCAAAAACTATGGGAGCGCCGAACAGACTGCAAACATACAAAACTAATATTCCCCTCCAAAGATAGGAAAACCACAAACACATTGCTCAAGATGAGCCGCGAGGACCTCAGAACAATGGTGGACATCATCACAGGTCACTGTGAACTGAACCATCATCTTCTTAAAACTGGAGCCACAGACAGTAGTCTGTGTCGTGGCTGCTTCCAGGAAGAAGAGACTGTGGAACATGTAGTGGTACACTGCACAGCCACAGAGGACGTCAGACGGGAAACGGGACTGAAGACTCTTATAGAGGAATCAGACCCGTCCACGCCTACAGAAAAGCTGAAACGAAGCTGTCAATCGCCAAGGGTCCTGCTCCGATATTTTAAGGAGCTGGGCTGGTTAGGGCCTGGTTAGGCAGGGGGACAATGCACAATACACTCCTATGCGAGATGTCAGTGCAGATCCCGGTACCCCCATTCAGAATTAGAATTAGAATTAGCTGTTATTTACTTGAAAAAGTTTCACGTGTCTACCTATTATGGTTCAAGAGATACCAGCCTAGAACAGAACAGAATAGAAAGATATCCTCGACAAACTTAGAGCAAAAATAGATAAAAACCGTGTTTTTTGTATGGGACCCTCTTTTAATTTTAATATTTATTTTATTTTTTGTATTTTTTGTTATAAAGGCAAGAAAAATACACATTCGGTGACAGTTTCAACTGTCTAGCCCTTACGGTTCACGAGATAGAGCCTTCTGACAGACGGACAGACAGCGGAGGCCAATTAATAGTAAATAAATAATGCTAGACAATCTACAGCATTATCTAGCCCCAAGCTAAGCAGAGCTTGTGTTATGGGTACTAGATGACTGATATACATAATACAATACATTACATAGATAGATATTTTTTTTGTATACATAGAAAATACCCAGAACATCCAGAACAAATATTTGCAGATCGTACAAAAATTTGTACCAGGGCGGGAATCGAACCCGCAATCTCCTGCGTCGCAAGCGGTCCTTCGCCCGCTGCGCCACGGTCGGTCGTCGTATAGAGTTTCGTTTGCACTCTACGGGTACGAAACCCTTAAAAGTGCCGTGGTGGCCATGGCGTAAGAATCGTCTTTTCCAACTCAGCCCGTGAATGTCGTAAGAGCCGTGGAAACCTGTCGGAAGAAAGCCAGCTGCTTCCTACTAAATATTATACAGGGCGTCCTACGGCCATGCCACATGGAGGGAAAGTACCTTGAATATTGTAGATAGAACATTTTACTCAAAGAAGACATTATTTTAATTTAAAAAAAAATTTAAACTGTATTCATAGATATTTAAATAATTACATGGTTAAACCGGGACTCAAACCCGTTACACGTGAAAAAACAATCATCCTGTAGCTTTATAATACCGATTGAAAGGCTTCATCATAAGGATTATTTTCTGCTAAATAACATAGTGTCAGAAATAACAGGAACACCATGAATTTTAACATTAGATGTAAAATTTTGTTCAGAAAAATTAAAAGCTGGCATTGCCGTAAGGACATTTTTTCATTTTTCTGAACAAAATTTTACATCTAATGTTAAAATTCATGGTGTTCCTTTTATTTCTGACACTATGTTATTTAGCAAAAAATAATCCTTCTGATGAATCCTTTCAATCGGTATGATAAAGCTACAGGATGATTGTTTTACTCATGTAACGGGTTCGATTACCGGTTCAACCATGTAATTATTTAAATATCTATGAATGCAGTTTAAATTGTTTTTAAAATTTAAATAATGTCTTCTTTCAGTAAAATGTTCTATCTACAATATTCAAGTTACATTCCCTCCATGTGGCATGGCCGTAGGACGCCCTGTATATACATGTATATAATATAATCTAGTTTCTCTGACAAAGATTATTTCTGACAGTTATAATTTTAAGCATATTGTTCGATATAATTTTTTTTTCAATATTGTTAAAGCAAACCTTGAATTTTGTACTACTACGAAAATGTTATTTGTCTACTTTAAACTACAATTTATTTAAATCAATACTGAACTTGCACGACTATCAAGTCAAATATAGTGATACTCTCTTGTAAGACCATCATCATTGTCAACCTATATTTATGCAAATAAATACTATCATTTCATTTCATTTCATTTCACTTATATTTTCTGAAAAGCATTTATGTAGAATAGAACAGAATAGGAAGCCATCTAGCTCTTTATTTATTTCATCATCATCATCTGCCTATGTTAGTCCACTGCTGGACATAGGCCTCCCCTAATGAGCGCCATAGCGCCCTGTCTTCAGCTTGCTGCATCCAGCATCTGCCTGCAGTCTTTCGCATGTCGTCATCCCACCTGGCCGGAAGGCGTCCTACACTACGTTTCTGAGTCGTGATCTCCACTCGTTTCCCCCAGTGGTTATCGGTTCTTCGCGAGGTATGACCGGCCCACTGCCACTTCAGCTGGCTAATTCTTAGAGAGGTCGATACGTAGCTTTGGTTCTCTGTCGGATGTATTTTATTTATTAACTAGCTGCATTCTTACTACCCGTTGTCCTATTAACCGTTTTCCCGTAGGAATGAAGTATTTTCCCGCGGTAAAAAGTAGCCTATGTTCATCAGGTTCATGGTACCTATAATAATTTTTCAAATCAGTCCAGTAGTTTCAGAGCCTATTCAATACAAACAAACAAACAATCAAATCCTCTTTCCTCTTTATAATATTAGTATAGATAACAGAAGAAACAGTTAAAAAACAAAACACACTTATAGGATATATGCATAAATAAAGTTGTTATAAAAAAGCCCTAAGCATAATGCTGTCGAAGTTCCCGTAAGAGGCCTAGCCAGCGGTGGTCTTCTGTTAGATACGGTTTTCTTTGATTGGTATTTGTAACAGTATTCATTCACATCCATTATCAGATGATGCCAAAAAATTGTACCTTCTGGTAAGTAAGCGATTAAGTAGTAGTAGGTAATTGGTTAGGTTAGAGGTTTATTTTGTTTATTTAAGTTAATTTAATTATCAGGGTGCCTTATTCGCTTTAGCGAACAAACCCTTTATAAGTACTTGATAAAAAAAAACCGTATAAATGACGTCACAAACAGATCTATGCTATGTAGAGTACAAAATAAAATCTAAATCATATAAAATAAATTTAATTAAGAAAACATGAAATACAGATTACAAAATAATCATACGTAATAGATAGGTACGAGTATTATTTACTTCCGGTCTAACTAAGCCAACATCTTTATAAAAGTTAACAAAAATACTGCCTACTTATTCACAAAGCAAATAACAATCAACTAATAGAAATAAATCACAACTAGTATTCACAATTGAAATAATTGAGCTAACTGCAGCCTGTTACAAACAATCTACAGGTACAACCTACTTATTCAATAAATACAAACAAACATTAACGATAGAAATAATGTAAGTCGGAAAGTCGACTAGCCCAAAAGACTTTGCACTAGACAACAGCAAGTTTTTACTTGGTTTTTACTCTATGTTTGCAAATTAGATAAGCAAGTATTTTGTACGAACCCATCAATACTTTTTTCACATTGTCTTTTCACCAATCGACATCTGCGGCGCAGTCCCCAGACAAACTGTCAAAAACGACAATAAAACTCCCGCCAAGGTTACGTCATCCGTCAATAGAGCCACCCCTCAAATATGACGACCGCTATTCCAATTTTGAAATTGTTCTGCGTTTTTCCATCGTTTTTCTGTTTGATCGATGTGAGAGAGGAATTTATTGACCTAATTTGTAAGGCCTTGTTTGCAGGGTTTTTTTTTAGTTTGAAGTTCAGAAGTGAAACCTATTCCAACTAAAATCTATCAATATACAAAACCTATTTTGTATAATGGTAGATTTCACTTTACGTAGGTACCTATATAGCGGTGCGGTGCCGGCTTAGGATTTGCACCACCCCAACTCTTCCCGCGGATGTCGTAAGAAGCGACTGCGGGATATCCACCGGGGGCGGGCAGCAGCGCCCCTTGCAGAAAAATTCTACCACCTAACTGCGATCTCCAACCCGCATGCCTAGCGTGGGGATTATGGGCATTACTCCCATGTGATAAAAGCCAATAAGGTGCTTATCAGGGGGAGGCCTGCGTCCAGTAGTGGACCAATACAGGCTGTTGAGGTTGAGGTTGAGGTACCTATTATTATGCCTGTAAGTAAAGTAACTGGTCTCCTGAATAATAAAATCAATAAGTAATACAATGAGCGTAACAATGTGAAGAAAATAAATTGATTTGCTAAAGAAAATTCCTTCCAATCTTCAGTAGGTAGTAACTATAACTGGCTAATTATATCGCGTAAGGATGGGATTGAGAGTGACAGCAGGACAGCATTGTGTCCCGCTGAGATCACGCTTAAATCAAATAATAATAATAATATGATCTACCGAAGATCACGCTTAAATCAAAAATGATCTACCTTAGATCACGTTTTAATCAAATATGATCTAAGCGGTCTATCTAAGGGACAGCGTGCTGTCCCACTGTCGTTTTCAGTCCCATTTTTTATCTACACGACTTATAGCTATTAGGATCTTAAAAATAAAATAGCCCATTTTCGTCCTTCAATGACCCTACCCTCGATAAACCCCAGACCAATAAAATAATTTCAAATAAAAATTAAATCAAGCCTATTAATAACCTCGTAATTCCAAGTGGCTTTGGAATTAACCCGTCGGCTACCAGGGGCGCATAGATATAAAGGTGCTAATTTAAAATGGAGTAAAAAAATTGCTGGGTAGAAAAATTGCCGGTATCGCAACTTTAATTTTTATAAATACTTGTGACACGCTATTTAGAACTCTTTTTGGTTTGGAAATTTAATGGGAACTAATCTAATTAATGTATATCTTTTGCGCTAGTGCTTAACTAGTTTCTGCCCGTGGCTTCGCACGCGTATTTTTGGCATAATAAGTAGCCTGTTATCAAAGTCAGGCTTTGCTCTAAGCGTACGCCAAATTTCATCTAGATCTGTTCAGTAGTTTTGGAGAACCTAGGTAACGAAAATTCACATTTCGAAACTTTCGGTTTATATTATTAGTAGGAATAAAAATCATGTTTTGGCTTTTACTGTCTAATAAATAATTTTATAGGTAATGTTGTTTCATAAATTGTTACAACAAACAAAGAAAACATGAAGATCGTTAATGAAGGTCAGAACCAATTTTTAGAATAATAATAAAGTCAGTAGAGGTAAAACGAAAGTTGGAAAAGCGCGATTTGTTTAATTTCAAACGCTTCAAAGCTTAACAATAAAAATTGGCTAGATTTCAACATAAAACCATTATAAAACCCTCTCATGTATCCACCAACCGCACTCCACCAAATAAAGAAATTTATCCAAATTGGTGTAAATCCCTCTTTAACAACTAATTTCACCGGTTCTTGCAAATTAAAACGTTAGTACCTACCAAAGCTGCAATCAACTCACCACTTTAAAATATAAAAAAAAAACCATTAAAACATTATTAAGGCATTCCTCACTGGCAGAACAGCACCTTCAGAAACCTGTAAACTCAGGCAAAATTCCACCCTATTATTTCTCTCATATTGCATAAAATGAGTTGAAATATGTGAAACAATAAGGAGGTCTATTGAGTTAAATTTACAGTCTAGCAGCATTGTATCGCTCCCCTTGTTTTTAAAAATGTATGATTTTTGATTGGATTTCTGATTAATTAGTCGGGAAAGTATTGTTTACTTTAAATTAATAGTTCATTTTTATGGGAATTTTCACCCTTCCACCCTTTATAATTTTAACCCTTTTGCTTTTTATGGCCTTTGATAGCGTCTGATGGGGTTAATATTAAAATAGCATTATTAATCATTGTTTGAAGTTTCTTTTAGAAGAAGATTCATAGTTAGTAAATTTGATGAGGACGTCTAAAGGAAGTAAAGTACCTACTTTGTTATTTGAATTTAGGAAATTGATATTAGTGTAAATTTATTATTGTAATTTGCTTTAAAAGTCTTTATTCACAAAGAAAATTACAAGAAAATAATAGAAATAAATAAATTGGACTTTTAAGTCTAAATATAACTCAATAGTACCTAATGATATTAATTTTAATAGTTTGATTTTCAGTCGAAGTTTATAGGTGAAAGTTTATAATAATCCCTGAAATTTACCGACAACGTAGCTTGATTAAAATACCTCTCATCTATATAATTTTTGTAAAATCTTATAGGTATTTTTGTTTAGCACGTAGGTTATTCAATAGAATACTTCAGCGAACGCGAACTCTGGAACCATCTTACCTAATTAGAACATAAAGCCATTTCAAAAAATTACAAAGGACCTTTGTAAATGAAAATACAGATATTCCAAAAAAATTAAAACATTAATGGGACCAGACACAATAAACTTTCACCGTCCCATCTCCATTTTCAGAATAAAAACGGGACAAAAGCACTCGAAGTTAAACTCGTCGATTTAAAAGGGCTCAGAATAATTTCCCAAATCTACAAAACAAAGGGTAGGGATGACCAAAAGAGAATAATAACGGAAAAGGCCCATTTCCTATTAAGGGAATTAGGGATGTTCTGTGGTCGGCTTTTGTCCTTGCTGCTTTGTCTGATGAAATTTGCTGCATCTTTCTGATGAATTTAGCAAGATCCTGGAACTTGATGTTATTCTTATTCCTTTGAAATATTCTTTGCAACAACATTTTGAAATGTAGAATATGACAAAAATTTCATCGGTATCGATAGGAAACGAACGATATCGCAGCAGACCAAAGCCTTAATGGAAGTAGAAGTTCGACGCGCCCTTGAATGCCTGCTAGACTGGACCACAGTAACGCAAAACAGTGTGGAAGAAGACAGGTGTAGAAGGAGGGTAGGGAGGCCTTTACCCAGCTGTGGGACTCTATGGGCTCATCATCATATTAATAGTAAAGATAGGTGATTATCTTAAGCACCTATCGATAGTGGCGAGTGGCGAGAAAGTTTGAGTGTTAGTTCTCAGGTTTTATTAAAGGTTTAAAAAAACTGTTAAAAAAACTTTTCTTTCATTTATGTGATGTTATTTGACGGTTATCTAAAGTTTTCCACAGCTTATCCGGCAACAAAAAAACCCGAATAGTCACCCCCTTCTAAACTATCACCCATCCCTATAAAGGTCCACTCGGATGGTCCAATTTGCATGTTAACACAACATCCGACAATAAGATAATTGAATACTCCGTGTAATCCAGCCTTTGACAATCCCTTTGAAGGGAGATTTTTAATCTGTTCAGGTATTACCATAATTTGTCGACGATGGGGTGATGCGTGGACGATTGACACGCACACGTTGCCCGAAACTTTGTGAGTGAAATTTATATACTGTAGGTAATAACTTTATGATTGAAATCAGAAGGGTGAGAGTGAATTAGAACGTGGAACGTTATTATAATAATTATGATAATGATAACGTTACACATTCTAATTGAAGCAACGGTTACCATTGACTATTGAAATTATTTCAACAGTCGATGGGTATCTTATAAAAATGGAGTAAATGGAAATCGTCGTTACCGCGCTGATATTTATAGCCTAAACAAACCCTAGAAAAAGTATCAACTTTCATAATAGTTAGTTACCTATAGTATTACGACAAAGCTAATGCCATAGCGCGTTGATCTTCCGTGATATTTTGTAATAATAGGTACCTACATAAACAGGTTTCTAAAGCAAATAAGCCCGCATCCTTCCGTCAGTACCGGAATGCACGCATTCCGGTACTGACGGAAGGATGCGGGTTCAAGTCCCGTCGAAGTCGAAAATTTTTGCGAAATTATTTGATTTAGAAATTACCCTGAGTGTGGGGTTAGGCACTAAAATAACAAAAAAACCTTAGGTGTCTAAAACTTTAAGAGAATCAAGTGTGTGTAGTACCTAACACACAAAAACTTAAGTTTCAAACGCAAAATTAAGCTTCGAACTCCAATTCAAGTAGATCTTACCCACTTTGATAAAGTTTATCCTGCCAACTTGCAAAGGGTACCAGGGCAGCATAAACAGCCAGCTGATTAGTCAATAACAATCAAACGGTGATATATTACAAGTTGGCCGCGTGTTCGCAAGCTGCCGGACTGATTTATAGCAGTGGGACTCAAGTTTGGAGAACCATTTCGCTAGGAACTAAGAAGGAAAACCGAAAAGGTTTAAACTGTTTCAGAGATAACGGAGATAGAGAGAAGAGAACCAAAGGTAGGTCCTCAACTATCCGTCAACAATTTTTACTTACTAAGTATAGGTATAACGATTATGGAATCGTTATTTATATTAGTTATAATTTGTATGGACAAATAGTCAGTGCACATTCAGTGGATTGCTAGAATTAGCCGAAAATGAATGGCTGATTTACAGAATAAATGGCAAAACTATATGTGCAATGGATATCATAATAAGTAGGTACCTAATTTTTCCCGATAAAATAGGTACCTACACGCTAGTTGTTAAAGTTCTAAATCCTTAAAAATTAAACTTTCAGTCTCGTATCATAATTTTATACGGAGAATATTCACTTCTGCTGCCTAAAAAACAACCGTGTGTCTAGTGTGTAGGTACATCGTGAGCACTAAATCATCCAAACACATAAGACCCAAACTTATTGCCTCTAGACCCAGCTCAAACTTACCTAACATTTTCCGAAGTCTAGACGACCGCGAGATATTTACGATCGTTTGTTTACAACAATGTAAATGTAACCTCAATAACTTCAATACACAAATGGACATTTACATAATGTGGATTTACATGAAGCTCAGATGATGGAATACAATGTTTCTTATTCATAAGCGTTTGATAGCGCATAGGAAAATAATAATAAACTGTACGGATATATAATTTGGTTTTCGACAAAATTTCCCTTGCAGCAATTGATCTTCACGGTATCGATATTAAAATGGTTAAACCTACAATAAAACCTACAATAATTCTATGGATGTAATGCAGCCAGCATCTTGGGGACGCTTCCGATTGGCATTGATATGAATCAGCTGAGCTACCTATAGATTGTTTGCAACAGTCTGCAGTTAGCTCAATTGTTTGAATTGTATTTACTAGTTCTAATATGTTTCTATTCTTTAACTAGTTTATGCCCACGGCGACGAACGCGTTGTTTCTATGGAAACGTTTAAAGGTAATTTATATCCCATGGGAACTGATTTACGGGATAAAAAGTAGGCTTTGTTTGATTCCAGAATCAGAATTGAGCCCGTATGCAAAATTTCAGCTCCATCCATTCAGTAGTTTTGGCCTGAAGAGGAAACAAACATCTATCCATCCATCCATACATCTATCCATCCAAACTTTCGCATTTATAATATTAGTGTGATGATTCTAATTTTCTTTGTTAATAAAATAAATAGGTAGGTACCTTTATGTAAAACATTTTGTTTGCCTTAAAATTAATGGTTCGATTCTGGAAATTATTTAACTAACTCGTAATCATTCAATCGGAAACCCGTTACACCGCCATATGATTTTCAGATTTGTGTACCTACGTGACTAGTTCTTGACGGCTACATTTTATCTAGGACAACGCATGCAAAGCCGCATGAAGGAACTAGTTCTTGTATGCTTCCATTTTCTCACAATATTTATCTCGGCGCATGCTAAGTGTATTCAAATATTTACAAACAAACTGTTTACCAATACTCCGATGTAAATATTGTTGTTGGCGTTACGCACTACGCGTTTTCCTACGACAATAGACATGTTTTTCCATCGGAGCTTAGATAAGCTAGCCTAAAGGTGCGCGACTGCGAATGATCTGCGAATGATCTACTACTACTATTTACTAATCTTCAAACTCGAATGACGACTACTAATTAGTAATTACTAATGCCACGAACATCTAATCTGCAATGACTTTCTGGTTTCTAACCTTATTCCGCAAATCTAGCCATATTTCAAAACTACACCGCGCGCTTCGGGTTTTCAGGATATTAATTCATGCCTTAAAAATTATCTACGGAGCTTTCAGTAGGTGTGATGGCCTCACGTATTTCTAAGCCCTACTTGAATATAACCTAAGTTTTCTAGATTCAGCCCACATAACAAAGTAGTCTATACATATGATTTCAGGTTTATTGACACAATTTCTGATACCTACATACAAAGTTTCGGCCTTGTCTATTATGTAGCGTTTTGGCGTTGTCTTGACCCAAATATCTTCAAAAACTTTTGCTTTTATAATATTATTGATAGGATTCGATACATTCGCGTCGTTTCTTTGTTGCCCAGACTCTCTTGAGACTGGTGACCTAAGGAGACTAAACATACACCTACACACATACACTCCTTCACAATCAAACGCACACACATATAAGTACACCCTCAACAACCTTTTTCTGTTGATACTTAGCTGATATTTTAAGGTATGTAAAATTTATTTTAGCTTAAAATACTTTACTTAGGTTTAATTGGCGATTATTAATAAATAACTTGTAAATAAGCCGAAGCTGCGATCCCTCGCATCTTCACACAAGATTATCTTAATTAGAGCGAGGATTCAAACTCACATGATTTTATGTTTAGTTATGTAAATAGGTAAGTAAGTACATTAAGATAAGGTAAGTTTATATTGGGTCTAAGTTTTCTAAAATAAATACTTTTTGATTTTTTTTTTAAGTCTCTTTAGTTTAGTTTCGCGATATTATTGAGATACATCGTTCCATTTTATATAGGATTTTGGACAGCACCTCTACCGTGCGTACATGAAACGCACATCCCATACTCACTTCGAAAGTTCGTCTTGATATCATCGAGAAACCAAACTCAGGGCTCTGATCAGTGTTTTCAGTTATTTCAGAGACCTTTTGGTCTTCAAATATGTAACGCTATGATTGAGCATTTTAAATCAGTGAGACTTTCATTTTATTGATGTGGCTCTTTTGCACAAATCTAAAGTCCCCGTTTAAATAAATAAAATCTCGCAAAATCAATTCCGTTACTAAATACATTTATTTCGTCCGGCCAAATAAATCGGTGTATTGATAAATGAATAAACTCCGCTCGTGTTCGAATTCGATTACTTAATCGAGATATGCAGCAATCGAATACAAAATATAATAAAATAAGCGTGTGATTGTTTCAGGCTACAGTTTTATATTTCTTGTACAACAAAAGCGGGATATATACACTGTACATTTCTTAATATGCAATTTCATAGGTAATAATCGTCAAACTTCTTGTCTTATGGCGAACCACAAAGATGCACAGAACGCAATTCTTAGGATAAATTGGTGGGCGGTTTCCTTCTGGACAGTCGTCGCGCCGATTATTTACTGTTTTTGTTTGAAACGAGGCAGAGCTATACGAATCTTTATAAATCTCTTTCGCCTTCTGCGTTGCGGGCGGCATATGAATTCTGTGCGTGAGTGTACCTGCATAAATTCTCGCTGCCCGTCCCCGGACAAGATGTTTGGCAGCAACTATACCTAGAAAAGTCAGTATTTGTAGTGGGCTAAAATCTTTTGTGTGACAAAATTAATAATAATAATACTCTTGAAATTAATTAAAAGAGATAATCTTGGAAAAATGCTACTACGAAATAAATGAATTTTAAGTGATACTTTTGGTGACTTGTAATTGACATTTGTGCACTAATTTTATTTGACTTAGGAACTATTATTAAATTCTTGCTATGTAAGGTATCTCATGCCATGTTGTTATTAAATTAGTAATAAGTAAGGTAACCCAATAATTATCAAATTTTTTTTTTGATATCGGCATTTTTATACATAGTTACTAATATTTATATCTCCAATTTTCTTTCTTGACAATATCACGTTCGAGATATTTGTATACCTTGTTCTCCTGATAGACCTAAGTCGCCAAAAACATTGCAACACCCTAAATGAGTACATTGTGTGTAGTCCTTAAAATAGTCAATAAGTCCTGACAATTTGTATGTACCTTAATAAGACGCAATAAATAAATGAAATGAAAGGAAAAGTTATTCCGAGCATCTGCATCGGCTTCGATTAAATACCATTCGATCTAATAATACGCTTAGCTGTCGCTCCTCCGAGGAATCGATGATATAAATAAGTTATTAGGCCGCAGCTAGAATAGGCAATTAGGTACCTATTTAACTCGGATATCTGATAATCGGATTAAAGGCTTTGATGCTATGCCAACGTAACCTGGGGAACTAACTCCGGCATGGAAGTTGGTCCCTGATTAACTGGAACTTTGCTGAAAAAATAAAAAGTCATGAAGACACAATCGATCATGTTGTGTGGTGACGGTTTAGAACTTTCACCACCTCAAGTAAACTCTTCTCACGGGTGTCGTAAGAGGCGACTAAGGGATATCCACCGAGGGCGGGCAGCAGTGCCTCCTGCAGAACAATTCTACTACCGAACTGCGATCCCCAACCTGCATGCCCAGGGTTTGGATTTTGAGCATTACGCCCCTATGAGATAAAAGACAATAAGGCGCTTATCAGGGTGAGGCCTGCGTCCAGCAGTGGACCAATGTAGGTTGACGACCTCTGTGGCGCAGTGGGTGAAGGTCTGCCTGCGTCGCAGGAGGTTGCGGGTTCGATTCCCGCCTCGTGACAAATGTTTGTACGATCTACAGACATTTGTCCAGGGCGTTCTGGATGTTTTCTATGTATGATAAAAAAATATCTTTCTATGTAGTGTATTGTATTAAGTATATCAGTTATCTAGAACCCATGACACAAGCTCTGCTTAGCTATTCATACAGTGAAATAAAATGTCTCCAAAAACCGAAATCCACTACCCGCAGTGGATTTTTGTGCTGTGATTTGATTACAAACATAATTTTTTGAGAATTGCGGCTCTTGTTGCTTCGAGGGATCATATGACACCTATGCCCAACGGTGGGAGGGACGAATCGGGCTATTGTAATTCGTCGAATTTGTCACACATATTTGGACAATTTTGGGCCTTTACCAAGAGTGAGACGTTTCGGGTTAATTGTTATGCTACGACCCGTAAGTTACCGCATAATACAAACATTATTCTAATGAATAGCTAGATATCTTAGTTTAGTTAGAGCTCTGGTTTTCTTCCTAAGCCGCTCATTATCGAAGTAGGGTAACTTTGGCAAGGGATCAAGTAATATTGGTTTCTCAATAGTTAGCAAACTTCGAGATAGCATCGTTTCAGGGTACTCAGAGTGAGCAACCATTGGACACTACATTTTCAGACACCATGGTGCAAGATTGAATTAATCTCAACAAGAAAATCGGTGAAGAGGATAAAGTCCTAACAAAAATGGCAAAAAATGAAAAAAAAAACGTTTATTTTATTGATGATGGTTACGCTTTTGGCTACCATCTCAGTTGGGTAAAGTAAATGAAAATGTGGCCTAAGATGGAACACGCTGAAAGTGTTGATAATTCACTTCTCCACCGCTTTCTGGATGTCCTTTAATTCTAAGGGTTGTTTTAGAATAAGGACTTCCAGCACTGCTACCACGCGCCACAGAAATAAGCATTTAAATATGGGCTTCAACTTCTTTTCTAATGACTTCTGCATCTGGTTGACAGGCTTCAACTCGATACATTTTACAGTGACAACATGGCTTACCGCAAGCTTCAAGCGAGCTGTCTGTTATCTAAGGCATCAAATGGTAGCCGTGTAAAGGTTGGCGTAGATCTAGACAGAACCATGGCCGTACTGCACAAAAACTGAGCGTTGAACTAATATGGGGTTTTGTAACTCGTAGAACATTTAAAATGATATGAAGATATCGACTGTCGTCAGTAAGAAAATCTTACGATACATTTTACAGTGACAAAAGCTTACCGCAAGCTTTCTGTTGTCTGATGCCTCAGATAACAGACAGCCCATATTATTTCATTGCAAATTTTTCGTACAGTGCGACAATGGTGCTGTCCAGATCTGCGACAACCTTTATACGGCTCATAGAACCGACCAATGCACATCGCAATTATTGCGATCGAATAAAATTGACCTCCAGATAATTCATACCCTCAGTCAAATATGCATACAATGAGTTCCACCAGTTAGACGGTGGCGATAGAACTTAACTGTTTTGAATACACTGCTCATTTGCATAAGATATGAAAGTTGGGTTGCGAACTATAGCGGGCATGGACAATGCGCGGACAGTGCCGGGGAATGGCCGATTATGACTGTTGCTTATGGCTTATGGGGTGGTGCGAATGGCCACTTATAGTGGAAGGTTCTGTGAAAAGGAACTATTTACTAGTGACTATACTATATCTGACTCTCAGTCGTATTCTAAACGGACATAATATTAAAAGAAAAAAAAACAAGCACGGCTTTCCTTGCCAATATGTATACAATATAATATAAACTAGCTATATAAACCCGCAACCTCGTTAGCGTGTATGGTCAGGTACCTAGGTACCTTGTTATAGGATACATGTACCTAACATTTGTATAGAAAAAGTGAATACATCTGTGATTTCTTACACACGAAGCATTAAATATTATATTACCCATAGAATTAAGCAATTAGTTGAATTATTTCGTTTCTTTGCTGGAAAAAAACGTTCTGTTATATTTTCATATTTTACAAAGCAGTTAAGACAACCATGACAACATCACAAATACAATCACTATTTTGACAAAAATAGACAAGATTGCCTATACAGACTTTTTATCTATATTTTGATTTCACGTTGGACGTAATGTGTACATTAACAAACCCTTCTGTAAGTTCTAAATCGGGGGCGAAGTCTTAAAAAAAGTAGCCTATTGTTTAAGTTAGGCTACATTCTAAGTTTATGTCTGTTAAGTAGTTTTGGAGATCCTAGGTAACAAAAATATCACATAATATCACAAACTTTCGGATTTATAGTATGAGTAGGATAGCCTATCATCTGATGCCGTCATTAAAAAATGCATCTAAATGTAAATAGTTTAAGCCCATATTTGAATGTACATTTTTGTGTTGTGTGATAGCTGTGATTTCCGAAAATCTTTTGGTGTGTTCACTCCATTAATTTGTTCAGTTGATCAGAGTCGAAGAGGACTACCAAATCAAAATCAAAAAAACCTTTATTCGCTGACCATGTTACAGTAGTAGGTAGGTTTACAGCATAACGTTATACAATAATGTGCTATTTTTAAACATAAAATAGAAAAAAAAATTGTTAGCAACCAGTTTGCTGATCAGGTGGTCCTTCGACATAGGCCTCCCCTTGTTTCTTCCACTCATCTCTGTCACGAGGTGATCTCCTCCAGCCTTTTGGTAGATCATCTTCTCATCTCTTGATTTGATGTTCCTTGAACAGGACTACCAGGTAAGTAAAAACTTATGTAAAGTGAGTGACTACTATTACAATTTATGTCGAGCCGTGGACCTTCTTTTGTTGAAATGGTGCAATGATTTGATATGATAAAAGATTTATTCGGCACTGCAGCACATAATACAAAAAGATCACAATAATTAAGGCAATACATAGCATAACACATAAACTTAATAATTTTTGATGGAACAAAGCTTGGGATCAATAAATAATACTAAACCATTTAAGAAGTAGGTACAGATTTGTAAAAATTGTGTGTGTGCTGCAGTCTGTCAAAATGGCAATAGCGCAGCAAAAAGCTTCGCTCGAAGAGCAAAACACTGATTTTCAGTATTACCCTTATAGGGCGACCAGAAGAACGAAACACTAACAAAAGAAATAATGTGTGATTGCAAGCAATTTGGTATTTAAGTCATGTTGGATACTTGACTGATGCAGTGCTTGAGCACACGGTGACGATGATTATTTCACTTTGATAAAAATAACCATTGTCTTCCCACTTCAAATAAAAGCAACTGCTTTGACTACGAGTAGGTATTACATCCGGAAAACGCTCACGTTCAAGTTGTATGTAAAAACGTGACATATTTGCCAAGTACCTCGGAAGTAGGTCAATTGACTTCACGAGGAAATTACAGGCTTTTTTCAAAATTACATGTGAATCGACGAGCGCGGCAATTTTGTGCTTGCGTAGGTGTCCTTGGGCGTTGAAAGTGGTTATATTTTTCGATTAGGTACGCGATGGAAAGTCTCTGCTTCATTATCTACGTTATTTTAGTTTGCATTCATTATACTCAGCTCAACTGATATCAATACCAGTTGGAAGCGTCCCCAAGAAAACTTATGTTTAATGGCATGTTTATCGATAGTAACGGAAACAGCATTTAAAAAAAATCTTTTACAAAGCATTTTTACATAAAGGATTGTAGATACCCATTGAAACGATGACACTACCGAAGCTTTACAAACTGTGTCACAATTCCTAGATTTCTGAATAATTAAATGAACTTTAATTCCTAACTAATATTAAAAGCTTCTCATATATTACCTATTCTTATGGTAATTAATGATTTTATCGGGTATTTATCCAAGAAGCCCTAAAAAAGTAGCCTATTGTGTAAGTTAGGCTAAATTCTAAATGTACCTAAGCCAAATTTCATTTTGATCTGTCAGTAGTTTTGGAGATCCTAGGTAACAAAAATTTCACATTTCACAAACTTGCGCAGTTACAATTTTAGTAGGATTCACATAAAACATAATATTTATCTCTGCTTTGTCAGTGTTTGTGTGTGTGTTTGTTTATGTCTCTGTGTGTGTATTGTACCGACTGTCCTTGAACACATTATCACGACATGAAGCTGACCCAGCATAGGTTGGCGAGATTTTAGTTCACATTGTGATAACAAATTAACATGTTTCCATCAACAATAATATTTCTATCAATAATTAAACCTTCTAACAAAACAATTCGGTTTAATCATTCAGACATCTTATGACAAGACTATTTTCATCAGCATTATTTGATTTAACTTAAACTTTGAAACCCACTGAATAAGGTTGGATTTAAGTTAGTTTTAGGAAAGGAAATGGGATGTTCGCAAACCAAAATTAGGTTTGGTTTAACCGTTTGTGGAATAGTTTGTTGGTTTTCTTCGAAAGTTTAAAATAAGCTCGCATTGATTATACACTTGTTGAAAACTATGGTTAGACATTGTTAGCAAATCAAATCAAATCAAATCAAAAACTCTTTATTTCCATAAATACAATAAATGTACACTTAGAAAAGGTCAAATCATAAAACTAAACACTGACACGGAAATAAAGTGATATTTTTGATTTCTGTCGCTTCGGTATGTAGACTAAAGTAAAGAAGCGACGAAGAAACCTTTAGCCTGTTAGTTGTTATTTTTCGAGCTGGAGCAAAACTCGTCCCAAGCTTTTTTATCCTCTAGATAATCTGATATTTTGTAGTAAGCCTTTTTACAAAGGATATGTTTGACTATTTGTTTGAATTTATTTATTGATAATTTTTGCAACTCACTTGGAGTTTTGTTGTAGAAGCGTATACATTGCCCTTTAAAAGATACATTTATCTTGTGTAGCCTAGTTGTGAGCACAGCGAGTTTATCCTTATTTCTAGTATTTATATTATATTGTCGCTATTTTTAGGGAATACATTGATATTTCTATGAGTGTACAAAAAGTTTTCATAAATATATTGACATGGTACTGTCATTATATTTATTTCTTTGAATTTATCACGCAGGGATTCTCTGGGACCCATGTTATAGATTGCACGAACAGCTCTCTTCTGCAGCATAAATACGGTGTTAGTATCTGCAGCGTTCCCCCACAGCAGTATGCCATAAGACATAACACTATGGAAGTAGCTGAAATAGACTAGTCTAGAAGTATCAACGTCTGTAAGATGACGGATTTTTTTGACTGCATACGCTGCAGAACTAAGTCTTTTCGATAGCTTATCTATGTGTGGGCCCCATTGAAGTTTACTATCTAAGGTTATTCCTAAGAATACTGTACTGTTTACAATTTCTAACGTTTCTCCTTTTAAATTTTTTTTGCAAATTTTATACATTTCGTTTTAGTTTCATTAGGCAAGAGATTATTGACACTAAACCAGTGTACTACTTTTGAGATTGCATTATTCACATCGTCAAATTTTATATTTTGTCGTTTCATTTTAAAAATTAATGAAGTATCGTCAGCAAACAATACAATCTCATGATTATTCTTTACTAGGTGAGGCAGGTCGTTAATATAAACTAAAAAAAGGAAAGGACCAAGGATAGAACCCTGCGGTACACCCATTGTAACTACAGACCCCGAAGACCGTTTCCCATTAATGTCAACTCTTTGTATCCTATCACTCAAGTAAGATGTAAGAAGATCCAAAGAGGTGTCTCTTATTCCATAGTGATGTAGTTTCCTGATTAATGTTTCATGGTGTACGCAATCGAATGCTTTTGACAAGTCGCAAAAAACGCCTAAAGCATCTTGCGACTTCTCCCAAGCATCAAAAATATGCGATACTAACTCTACACCGGCATCAGTAGTTGACCTACCCCAAGTAAACCCGAATTGCTTACCATGTAGCAGGTCATTGCCATTCAAATGCCTGAGCAATTGATGTAAGATTAGTTTTTCAAAAACTTTGCTGAATGTAGGCAGTACTGATATTGGTCTAAAGTTAGTGGGGTCAGACCTACTACCCGACAGTGGAATTATTTTACTACATTTCATTAGATCAGGAAATACGCCACAATCAATACATTCATTGAATATAAAAGCTAGATCTGGTGCAATCGTATCAATTAAAGGTTTAATAATTCTAACGGAAATGCCCCAGAGATCTGCAATTTTCTTTATATTTAAAAGTTGAAAGGCTTTTTTAATATCTTTTTCATTGACATAGTTGAAATTAAGTTTATTTTCGCATTTAGGTACATTTTCTATAAGTAAGGACTCAGCGATTAATTGAGAAGAGTTAAGACACTTTGTAGTAGAGATTGGAATGTCAGTAAAAAAGTTTTCAAAAGCTTGGGCTACTTCAATGTCATTTTTGATTGTGCAATCATTAATCTTTAAATTGTAATCATTAAAGCAGGTACTGACCTTTCCAGTCTCACTATTTATAATTTTCCACGTTGATTTTATGACATTTTCACTATTTCTAATTTGGGAGCTAATATAATTTGATTTTGCTATATGACAAACTTTTCTAAACATTTTTGAGTAATTTTTAACATTTTCTTTAAACTCCTGGCTAAAATTGTATTTTTTTTCACTATATAGTTCATACAATGTTCGTCTACTCTTATGTATAACTACTGTTGCCCACTCACTAAAGCTAAGTTTTTCTGAGACCATGATCGATTTGGATGTGAATATTGAATTGAACGCATTGGTGAATTTATAAAAAAAACTACAATACGACTCATTTGGGTTGTTATGTGAGTAATTAGGTGATGGTTTAGAATCCCAATCCAATTTCAACCGTTCAAATCGACTTGTGGTCACAGGTATGTATTTTATTTTTTGTTTACAATTATTATTTTTTACTTGTATTTCCAATTTAATTAGTTGACCCAAGTGGTCTGATTTTAAATTGCTTATTATACTAGCAAACTCAAAATTATGTAAGTATATCCTAATAATCTTTATTAACAAAGAAAATTACAAGCAAATAATATTAACAAATTAGAACTACATAGTATTTCCAATTGAAACAATTGAGCTAACTACAGACTGTTGCAAACAATCAAGTGAATACGAATCATTAATCTACTGCATTTCCCTAAATACAGTAGAAGTACATACTTAAACTAGATGTATGACTATACAGGGTGTAACAAAAAAGAGTAACCAAACTTTCAGGTGGGGTGTAAAATCGAACACTGAATTCAGGAAAAATATAAAAAAAAAATCCCGCCCTTTAGTTTATTATACATAGATATAAAAATATCTATGTATAATAAAAAAATAAAAACATCTATCTATGTTTACAATGTATTAAATATATCAGTTATCTAGTACCCGTAAACACAAGCTTGGAGTAGCTTACTTTGGGGCTAGATGGTGCTGTGTGGATTGTCCAGCATTATTTATTATTATGACTTCCACCTAGCTGAATTTCGTTACGATATTATTATAATGCAGAAGTGTGTGCACAAACACAGGTGCACTTATTATTGCCTCACACTCATAATCCAATGAAACGGCAAAACGACACGACCGGGGTGAGTTCAGGCGCAGTACCAACGGCTTAACATGCTTTCCGTAGCACGTGGGTGAAATACCGCCAACTTCCTGACCCCAGGCTGCTACTGTGAATTTCTTTCTAGAAAAACCCCAATAGCAATATTTGTTCCGCCCCGGGATTTGAACTACTACTGGATGTATAGTAGATGTTCAATTCTCAACAGCCTATTTTAGTTCACTGCTGGACGTAGGCCTACACTTAATAAGCGCCTTGTGAGCTTTTATCTAATTGGGGGTCCTAATGCCCATAATCTCTGCCCTGGGCATGCGGGTTGCTTATCGCCGTTCGGTCCTAGAATTGTTCTGCAGGAGGCGCTGCTGCCTGCCCCGGTGGATATCTCTTAGTCGCCTCTTACGATACTCGCGGGAAGGATGGGGTTGTGCAAATTCTAAGCCGGCACCACACGGATCTTCAAATCGACTGTTGCAAAAACAAACAAACGGGGATAACGATTAACGTTATGGCTTCGACTCCAAGAATTGGGACCTGTGTGTTTTTTTTATTTATAAGACGACCCGCTCGCATTTTTCAAATTTGTTCAGTACTGTATTCAGGTGGACGTCCTTTATTTTGACTTCCGGAAGGCATTTGATAGGGTCAACAACGACATTCTGCTGACAAAACTAACCGCTATTGGCTTCGCTCCGGGTCTTCTTCGGCTTCTCGCGGATTACCTCCGAGATCGTCAGCAGTTTGTTAAACTTGGTCCCTACGAGTCTCGACCCTATCACACGCGTTCCGGGGTCAGTCAGGGATCTATACTTGGACCTTTACTATTCCTAATAATGGTTAACGATCTCCCCGCTGTGGCATCGTGTGCAAAGAGTCTGCTGTATGCGGATGACTTAAAACTCTTCTTAGAGATTAAGTCTGAAGCAAACTGTCGGGCTCTACAACGCGATGTCGACGCGATCTTTGAGTGGAGCGTCGTTAACAAGATGGAGTTCAATTCAAGTAAATGTTACGTCATGACCTTCGGCCGAATGTTGCACCCAATTCGCTTTGATTACAAAATAAACAACGAATCAGTAAATAGAACCATTACCATGAGAGACTTGGGTGTCACATTCGACCGAAAGCTTACATTCCATGACCAAATTCGTTCCTTGGTCAAGGACTCGTTCAGGCGTCTTGGGTTCGTCCTAATAAATGCCCGTGATTTTGGGAACGACCAGGTTGTTCGCCTAATTTTTTCTGCACTTGTTAGGAGCAAGCTGGAGAGCGGTGCTTGTGTGTGGAACCCGCACGAGGTTACTTACGCCCTCATGCTTGAGAAGGTGCAAAAGAAGTTCCTGCGGTTCCTCTACAACTGCTGCTACGGTTACTATCCCTATCTTTACCCCACGAAGTTCCTGTTAGGATGTCTGGGGTATAACACGCTGGAGGTCCGGCGCGCTAACGATCAAATAATTACAATGTGCAAAATCCTCCAGGGCAAAATTGAAGCCTCGGACCTGAGTAATGAGCTGTGTCGACTCTATGTCCCGAACAATTACTGCCGAGATCGGAAACATAGATTGCTAGACGTACCGCAGTCCCGTACGGTAGCGCGGTCCATGTCACCCATCCCTCGCGTACTCAACGCTCTCAACGCTCTCCTAGATGACAGACCCGATGTGGACTTGTTCGCTGACAGCTGGACTAAATTATTAAGAGCATGTATTTTATTTTTGAACGTCTTTACTAATTTATTTTCTTTGTTATAATTAAGTTATTGTATTGACATTCTTAATGTGTATTGAATATTTTATGTAATTTTTTATTTTAATTAATGTAATTAGTTCAAAATAACCGTGTTAATTAAATAAATAAATAAATAAATTGTTTCTACTATTTGAATTTATCAATGATCATCATCATCATCATCATTATCAACCTATATTAGTCCACTGCTGGACATAGGCCTTCCCTAATAAGCAACGCTCTGTCTTCAGCTTGCAGCATCTGCCTGCAGTCATTTACAGATCGTCATCCCATCTGGCTGGAGGGCGTCTTGAGTGGATACCGCGACTAGGCAAACGTAGTGTACCGTTTGCCTAGTCGCGATCTCCACTCAAGAGCAAGTTTACCACATCGGTTGTCGGTTCTACGCAAGATATGGCCGGCCTACTGCCACTTCAGCTTGCTAATTCTTTGCTAATTTATTAATTACCTTTAATTTAAGAAATCAAATAAAGTCGTAAAAAATTTCGACTCCGACGGGACTTGAACCCGCATCCCTGAAAACAGGAATGTGCTTAACAACTACACCACGAGGTCAAGTGACAAACGAGTCGAAAATCTTTGCGACTTTCTACGGACTCTGGTGAGGTTTTTTGCGATATTATTTGATTTCTTAGAGTTTACCCAGTGTGAGGGCTTACGCGTGGCTTACGCACTAAATAAATAATGCTGGAAAATCCACACAGCACCATCAAGCCCCAAAGTAAGCTACTCAAAGCTTGTTTTATGGGTACTAGATAACTGATATATTTCATACATTATATACATAGATAGATATTTTTTTATTAAATATAGAAAACACCCAGACTAACGGAACAAATTTCTGCAGATCGTACACAAATTTGTTCCGAGGCGGGAATCGAACCCGTAACCTCTTGCGTCGCAGGCGGACTCTCGCCCGTTGCGCCACTGAGGTTGTCGCAAATGATAATAACAAAAACTTTACCTTTATTTTATTTAATTAAGACATACCTAGCTATTCTAAATTACATTCACCACCTGCCATCCAAGTGTACGGCCCCCATTACCCATACATCACATGGACGGACGGTCGGACTGCCTTACGACGGCTATTAACGTCACCCTTTATGGATTTAGAGCATGTTGGTCAACTCGCCGCTTGGCTTGACCATTCTACTTGACATCCTGGATCACTTGTAAATCTTCGGTGGAAATCGATTGATCTTCTTGAAGAGTTTAAGGTTAGTTTTTAGAAGCTCTTAAGCTCAAATATGTAGTTATCGACAGAGCCTATACATTCACCCTTGGGGTCGAGACCCTAGGTCTGTGCGGTACCGAGGCTTTCCGGCTTCTTAAAAATTACCTATCTGAATGTCTGGTCGAAGCGACAAGTGACCCGAGAGCTGATGAGTATCTGACGCAGCGTTTGCCATAAAGCGGGGCAATGCAGCCAGCAGCGTCTTGGGGACGCTTCCAACTGGTATTGATGTGGACCAGTTGAGCTACCTGTAGATTGTTTGCAACAGTGTGCAGTAAGCTCAATTGTTTCTATTGTAAATACTAGTTTTATTTTTTTTCTTTAATAAGATTGTAATGGTACTGAGCAATAAAAGGTATTTGCCATTTGATCGGTAGATGAAGTTGAATTCCACCATTTTGACAAAATGGCTAACATAAAATGTTATTTCATAATGGACTGTTAGTCAACGGCACCTCAACGCTGCATTATTTTGTTTTGAGTACAAAAAAAATACGAAAGTAGAATCGAAGTTTATATCCTGCCTACCTCTCTATACTTATACTTAATCAACTAAATACGCGTGACCCGAGAGCTGGTCAGTATCTGGCACAGCGCATCAGCATTGCCATACAGCGGGGCAATGCAGCCAGCGTCTTGGGGACGCTTCCGACTGGTATTGATATGGATCAGTTGAGCTACCTGTAGATTGTTTGCAACAGTCTGCAGTTAGCTCAATTGTTTCAATTGTAAATACTAATTATATTATAATTTTCTTTGTGAATAAAGGCTTCTGCCATTAAAAAAAAAACTAAATAGTTTCTTTTGAATACTGGTACAGTACAGATCTGTCTATTTCTCTTCAACCTGTTTTCTTTATATTAGTCAAAGATTTAAGCAAAACATTTGGTCCGACTTTGACTGAGGTGAGTGGACCGGACTAATCGGACGTAATTTGAGCGTTTCACTTTCGAAAAGCTAGTAACCATCTCCCGAATTTTATTTACATCTTACGCTTCACTTTTATCATCCACGTTGCGGTTTTCAGAAGTTTTACACTCCCGTATCTCTAAACACATTAACTTTCCTAGTCCTGCCAGCTCTGCACCTTTGACCGGACATAGAAAGTAGCTAAATTCCACCGATAAAACATCCATAAAGCCAAATTGCAAGGCTAAGAAATTCGTAGCCGACGGCGAACTCTGCGAACCACTACTTTATGCCGATGACCCACCATCCTACCACTTTTAGGACAGTCTTCATTTGCAAGCTTTGCAACACATTGAATATTTTGATGATCCTTCAAACACTTGCATCAAGGCATATTTTACATAACACGAAACTGGTTAAGATAGTCTGAAGAAGCCTTTATTCTCAAAGAAAATTCAATCAAATAATAGAAATATATTAGAACCAGTATTTCCAATTGAAACAATTGAGCTAACTGCAGACTGTTTCAAACAATCTACAGGTAGTTCAACTGATCCACCAGTCGGAAGCGTCCCCAAGACGCCGCCTGCATTGCCCCGCTGTATGGCAATGCTGATGCGCTGCGCCAGATACTCCGACCCGAGAGCTCTCGGGTCACGCGTCGTCGCTTCGACCAGAAGTATGAAGAATAGTCTTTAAGTTCTAAATCAACGTTACATGTCCATCCAAAGGTTGCCTAGAAGAAATGGCCTTTAGCGATAAGGCCGCCCATTGTGCAACTTTTTTTGTGTTTGTGTTTTTCTTTTCTATTTTTCTCTATGTTGATGTACGATAAATAATTTTTGTTGTGATTTATGGCACGGTAAGCGAAAGTCCGCGACCAAGCAAATTCCTCTTCAGTCTAAGAAGATGGAAGCAGGTGAGACTACCAAGAAGGGGATCGAGAAAAACAATTTATAAGAGGAAAGAACTAAGTATTTTGGGTCCCTGAGCCATAGCGGAGCGGACTCGGAAATAAAGTTCTCATAAGCCCTGGTCAAACAAATACTGTTGCAAATATGGTTGCACCTTTAAAGCTGGTGACCCACAAAAGTAAACAGACACGTTGTAATCGGTGGCCATACCGAGCCAGTCCATTTCGGGGCTATGAAACTGACGATGGGACACAGAGTTTGCTAAAATTGATGTCATTGTTCAGTTCAGTTTATTGATAACTTTTATATATTATATGTCGTTTTCTTATTCCTAATTAAATTAACATTAACGTTGGAAAAATTAATGTATGCATAGGTATTGGTAAAATAATTAATTTGGTTACGTATACATCTGGAAATAATAATAAATTAATTCCTATTTAAACGACCTCAGTGGCGCAGCGAAGGTCTGCCTACGGCGCAGGAGGTTGCGGGTCCGATTCCCGCCTCGGAACAAATGTTTGTACGATCTGTAGTTTACTGATGTTCAGGGTGTTCTGGATGTTTTCTATGTATAATAAGAAAAATATCTATCTATGTAGTGTAGTGCATATCAGTTACCTAGTACTCATAACACAAGCTCTGCTTAGCTGGGGCTAGATAATGCTGTGTGAATTGTCCAGCATTATTTATGACTAGTTTATGCCCGCGGCTTCGCATGCGTTGTTTCTATGGAAACGTTTAAAGGTGGTTTCTATCCCATGAGAACTGATTTGTGGGATAAAAAGTATGTTTGATTCCAGAATTAGAATTAACTGTGTGCAAAATTTCAGCTGTATCCGTTTAGTAGTTTTAGCGTGAAGAGGTAACACGCATCCATCCATCCATCTATCCATCCATCCATCCAAACTTTCGCATTCATAATATTAGTGTAATTTAAATAAAAGTATAAAATATCAAACATTTCTTTGAATTTATAGCGACATAGCTAAATAAGCCAGAACTTTAGTTAACTATTTTTCAAACATCATTGTTAATAACTTCCATTCATTCCACACGCCAGCGTATCGGGAATCGAAAACTTTATGTTCTGACAGAGTCTAACAAAATAACAGAGCATGTTTCATAGCCCACCCCGCCTAGGGTATGTGTTACAAGCCTTATTACATGCAATTTGTTACCACCGCTCGTGTATTCAATACTCAGATAGATGGGCCCCTTTGTGTACCTCCCTTTGTTTGCCAAGATGGTGAATACAAGATTGCCAATAATTTTCGGAGAAAATACTCGATCGAAATTGCTGGGACAGAGAATGGAGCGTGAGTTAGGTTAGTTTTGTAGCACAGTGTTACCAACGGCGTTTTAAAATGTGGCGAGAAAATTTCAACTCGATCTATTTTTTTATTAAACATAGAAAACATCCAGACTAACAGAACAAATTTCTGCAGATCGTACACAAATTTGTTCCGAGACGGGAATCGAACCCGCAACCTCCTGCGTCGCAAGCGGACCTTCGCCCGCTGCGCCACGGAGGTCGTCATATGCATTAATTTATGCATACTTGGAGTGAAACTACCTGGGAGAAAACTGGACTTTCAAAATTTTTATTCCAGTATTCCCCATTCCCAGATTTGTCAAGGGGGAAAACTGAAATAATCCCTTCTAAGTTAGGTAGTTTCACTCCCCAAAAATACATTGAAATTCCTCAGCAAACAGTCAGTACCGTCACAACTGTGTAGCTATGCCTTTACATGAGTGTATATGACACTGCGGTGAACCCTGCGTTTGACATTTAGGGAGAATGCGTATCCTCCACTGTAACCACCGCGTATACCCACACAATCTAAATTGACCCCTGTTATAAAATCATAGAGTTCGTTTTCGGTGTCGGTGCTTGGTATGGAAATGGGAGTTTGAAAAGCGTTGTGAAATCGGGTTAGTTTTAACCGATTGATACTGATATTTTTATAAAATGTTTTGGATATAGCAAGGGGCTTAAAAGGTTTTCTTATTTTACTACGCTAGGTTTTCCTTTTTTTACTCTATTTTTACTATCTCTTCAAATTAAGTGCGGACTGGCGTACACTAGAGGCGTAATGGTCTTTACCAAGGTAATTGAAACGATCGGCCTCAAACAATAGTGTCTTATACTGCAATTAAGTGCACGTTAAATGGTAGGTAAGGTAAACTAGGATTACTCAATGCACTTCTGGAGACGCCGGAATTTCATTGATGTAGATAGAGTCGGGCAAACATGCAGCCATGTCCGGGAAGTGTGTCCATTATCCACTTTCCTATTCGTCGGTTGCAGGTTTGATTGACGTAACAGACATTCTATGTAAAAAAAGTTGAGTATACAGTTTTTCTTAGTTTTTCTGCTCTTTCGCATGGCATAATTAAAAATATTCTAGCTTTAAAAAATACAGTTAGGTATACCATACATTTTGACTGAATTTTTCAGATTTCCATTAAAATGATTTTAAGAAATCTAGACTCCAAAATGCTGTGAATGTCATAAGCGTATAAAATTTGGTGTAACTGAAATGTATATCCAAAAAGACGACCTCCGTGGCGCGGCGCGCGAAGGCCCGCCTGCGGCACAGGAGGTTGTGAGTTCGATTCCCGCCTCGGGAAAAATGTTTGTAAGATCTACTGATATTTATTCAGGGTCTTCTGGATGTTTTCTATGTTAAATAATATATATCTATATAGTATATTGTATTATGTACATATATCAATTATCTAGTACCCATAACACAAGCTCTGCTTAGCTTGGGGCTAGATAATGCTGTGTGAATTGTCCAACATTATTTATTTATTATTTGTTATTATTAAATAAGGCTACTAGGGACAATATTCACATTTTGCCAGAAAATTCAATGAATTACAAGCTTTTCTGTCAAAACAGCTCCAAAAAGGGCACATACGAATAAAGTTTTGTTCAATATTATAAAAAATACTTTGAATGCTTCTACTGGAAAGTCGTTTTTTGTAAGTTACCTGCAACCGACGTATTAGTTCTTTAACCAATTTTCTGGTTAAATTTTAAAACTAGTTTTGGCCATGGTTGCTGGCCCTTCTTAGTTTTTCACTCCTGGAAGGCCGGGGCTATGATTGGCTCCTGATAAATTGCTGCTGCTCATGGATTACGGCCCCTCCATCAGACTCCATCTGTCCCTTGTAGATGCATTGTGCAGGCGGTAAATAGTGAAAGCCCAATCATCTTGGTAAGTGATCACGGGACCTCTTTCTTTTACTCCATTTTTGTCTGGACCACCTAACGTTATAACGTGTCTTTATGTCGTGCTACATTCATATTAGCATCACATCAACAGCATTTACCATCCCACAGCTGGACATAGGTCTCCGCTGATAAGTGCCTTATTGGTTCTTATCCTTAGCGGATGCACAGCATATTGGCACAGTCAATGACAATCTCTTCACGATGTTAAATTAGTTTGATATTGGTCCGATCTTTAAAGGATTGCATAGAAGAAGTGGAGGGGTCATGGGCTACTTTTTCTCGGTAAACTCAATGTCGTAAGTCGTAAATGTCACGGTTGCTGAAATATAATTTTTTATGTTTCACCACCCAACATCCTTACCTAAAATCTTGCCTTTCAATAGTCATATAATTTTTGTTTGTTATTGTATAGTTACTGTAAAAGTCAAAAGTATCTGTAAATGTCAAGTTTTATTTCACAATTTCTTAATTTATTTAAAAACAACAGTCATATTCACTTCATTACCAATACGAAACCTTGTATAATATCCGAAAAAATTAAACTCACATTTTATTGATTTCATAGTCTCACCCGACTTTGACGTAAGCTATCGTATAACAATGGAAACAAGCCGACCAGTCCCAACAATCACACTGTTGTCTTAGGCAAATCGTCCCAAACGGCGACAACACTGGTTCTATACGCACAGAAGCCTTTGTGGGGCATATACGAACCATCCAGAGTGGGTAGTATGAGTTTGCACAATAATAAAACGAAATAGCTTTCATTACGGATGTAAGCGGGTTAACTACGAACCTTATTTCCGTAATGAATTCGTCAAACTACGATAGTTTTTATAGTGAAATAGCTTTCGTTTACCATCGGTAACTTTATTGGCTTAAGAGGACGTATTGCGCGCCATTTTGTGAAAGAAAAAATCATACGTTTTTGGAACGGCGTAAGCACAAAAATGATGTTTTTGCTTATTTAAAAGAAAACTACACAACTTATGAAGAAACTGTATTTAGGAACCAAAGAATTAGTAATTCCCTACAAATCAAAACTAGAATATTTTATAGAGACCACAAGGTTCCTGAGATTTCGACCAAATTATGAAAGAGCAAAACAGTGCTTTTTCGTAAAAAAAAATCACGATCGTGTTTTCACAACTAAAGGAACCGAAGAAAAAAATGTAGAATTTTATGTATTTCTTCTTTTTTACCAAGGGGATCCCGGGGGTCTAAGCCTAGTTTGACAACCAAACCCGCTAGGTTCGCTTAAATGCAACTAATCACTCAAAATCATTAAAAAAATAAAACTTTTTACTAAAAAAATTAAACAGCCGAAAAAACTGAAAAGCAAAAAATAATAAACCTTTTATTTAACCTTTCTAACTAAGTTCTTCAACTACTGTAAGTATACCTAAGTAATTTTGAGTCGGTCAACACAAAATTCTGAGTCACCACAAAATTCACACACACTTCCGTCTCTCTACATAATAGGAGTCGCTCTTTTTGTAAAAATAATCCTCATCTGTTTAATCTAAACAGGCGGGATAATATAAGGTTGCAATTACATCCTGTTAAAACAGCATTAATTCAGAAAAATATTGTTAGTATTGCTCCTAAAATATAAAACAAATTACCTAAACTATACAGAAACCTGATCAAACCTATAAACAGAAAATTTAAATATTATTAATTTCAAAATATTACTATGGCCTAGACAATTTTTTTGTCTTCCATGTCGGCATTCCCACACTAGACTGGCCAGCTCTTATTCCTGACTTGAAGCCAATCTGGCATATGTGGGACGAGCTAAAACAGCGGATACGAGCAATGAGATTTTACCAATAGAGACGTCATACTCATTAGAAAGAAATAAAAACATGGCGATATTTTACTATAGCTACCTGCATAGGACTATGGATTTTTATTTGTATCACTGAGTACGTTAAAAGATCACAGAGATATATAGGACCCCGTTGTCAGAAAGAGATGAACATACTGTTCACACTTTACACGAGCGGCCAGCGGGCTGACGGCCAATGACAGCCTATGACGTCATCGGCTAGCAGCTAAGGAACGAACTAGGGGAAACGGGGGTAACGAGGCACCACTAAGAAAATAAACAGTAAATTTTAAATAAAAATGTTTATTTACGAATTATAGTATTACATTCCTAGTATAGGTACATTTATGTGAGCACACTAGAAAAAATACTTTTACTTAACTTAAGTGCCTTCTAATCGCTACATAGTATAAAACAAAGTCGCTTCCTGTCTGTGTCTATGTATGCTTAGATCTTTAAAACTATGCAACGGATTTTGACGCGGTTTTTTTTAATAGATAGAGTGATTCAAGAAGAAGGTTTATATGTATAATACATGCATAATATAGTATATGAACACTGTTAATTTTAGAGGTTTCTTATGTGATGTCGTAAATAAATACTTTTTTTGCGCTTACATTGCAAACGCTGGCTGAACCCTACGAGATAGATCAAAATAATATACTACAGTATTGTACACCTTAAAAAGTTCTACAAAAAGTCCGGGGTGGTATATATCTATCTCTTAGGGATAACCCACAATAACCAGTTTATATCCTTTACTTTTTACGAGAAATAATTGCTTATTTACGAAGCTATTTTAAGCAATACAGCATAAATCCTTACCTATCCAATAAATACATTGTGCATTTAATATAGATTCATTTGGCCCTTTACAGCATGTAATTAAAGTAAATGAATATTTTCGAAGATATCATAGAATTAAAATGCAGTGACATGGCGGTTGCAGCGTTACCGGCAGGGGGGCCGATTCTGTAGTATATTTAGTATCAGCTTTGCACCCGTGCGAAGCCGGGGCGGGTCGCTAGTTACTATGATAATCATTTAATAAAGTTTGGTTTGATAGATGGATGGATGGATGGATGTTTGTTACTTCTTCACGTCAAAATTACTGAACGGATCGGGCTGAAATTTTACCTGTCTAATCAAACATAGAAACACACAACCGAATATTAAAAGTAGTTTTTTTTCTATTTTACCTTAATTACCGGCACTGCATTCTTTATCAGTTTGTGATTTTTTTTGTGACGTACTTGTCAGTATCTACAAAGTGTTTGGAGCATATTGTGGAGTATGCCGTTGGCATCCATTCATCGTCTCGTCTTTGGGTTCTAACGACTCGTACCCATTTCTCCCTAATTAATTCGTCTTTAGGAAATCTAAAACAAAATAGAAGCAAATGTTGAAAGTCAAATCCATCTCTTTATTATCCTACTACGAAAAATAATTGGAAAGTAGTGGTGAAAAATAATATTGTTGCATTGAGTGATCATATTACCCATATCACCCTAACCTCCCTTAGCGTCGGTCGAACCGACAACACCGCACGCCATTATCTCGTTCTCTCTGTCACTCATGAATGCAACGCACTACGTCTTGTCTCGTTCGTGTAAATGGCAAAGCGGCAACGCCGCGGCAGTGATTTTTTTAATATAAAATTAACGATTTTCCATTTTACATAGACTAAACAGTACTTACAAATGGAAATATACATCCTGCCTGTTTTTTACAGCTGTCCCAGTATAATTTTTGCACTTTCGAAACACAAAATGTGGCATTTTCGTTTGTTTTACTTTTCTCTAAAATCCCGCAACGTACGTTCGTATCGCGGCGCGACGCAGAGCGGACTGAGTTCAGTCAAGTGAATTCACCTGGTTTTGTCTTGTCACGCAGACCTCGGTAAAACGCATCTACCTCAGTTTATATATAATATCATTGGATACGAGGGAGAAATCCAGCTCATCCAGCTCCGGCGCCGATAGAAGCCGATAGATGCAACTTCGACCTATTGCAATAAATCTTCTTGATATCACTTGTAAGGTAACAAAATTACCTTTCAAATGATATACCACAATTTATAGTTCATTGTACATAAATTGTAAAAAAATTGTTTTGATCAACTCGCGATGAAAGCGATTCCATTTTAAAGCTCGCAAGTGTAGTTCTACTGTCAAACCTTTATGTACCTACCTTTTATGTGCCGTTCTTTGTCAAATAAATAATTGAATCTGTATGTATCTATGCAAAACTCGTTATTTGGTCTCAGTACTATTGGGACTACGAACCATCCAGTACTATGCGTTGTTATTGTGTTCCTGTGTTGTATAAGTACCTATCGTTGAATTGGATTCGTTGTTTATTCGTTTACGGGACTATTTTCCCAGTAATTATCTGTTTGTTTTGAGGAAATAGTCATGTATTTTGTGGGAGATTGGGCGTGGAAAAGGTAGAAGGTTTTTAAAAGTAGGGTTTGTTTTAAATTTTGCGACTACCTATATTGTTATTTTCCGTTCAGATTCGGTCCATGTTCAAAATAGATTTTTTCAGAAATAGGTGAATATTTTTTGTAGATTTTGACTATGAAACAATGAACAAGCGGAAAAGTTGCATAAGCTAAAACCATACAAAAAGTACCACTAAGATATAACTATAAACTGCAAAATGGCAAAAAATTATCGATCCCTATTCTTATCCAATTTTTATTAAAAAGGCAAGAGTTTGTAACGTTGTGAAGATGTTTGGCCAGGACAACGCAAAAAGTACTAAATGGATAGAGCTGAAATTTTTCACTCATTAAGATCTGTGTCTAGTAAACCTTTCCGAGCTGCACAGAACTAGATGCCGCTGCTAATTTTGATTGATCTTTAAATCGCGCTAACGAAGCTTTTCGGGTTCTGAATGTTCTGATAGGGTTAAATTTATCTCAAATTAATCGGTTTTTTTCCATTCACAGTTTACACTGTTGTTATTTGAACCACTCCATGCCAAATAATTAGAATCTTTAAATAATAGGCTATTTATTCCAAAACACACGTGCGAAGCCTTGTTATTCTCACAAAACTACCCGAATTTATTCTCATAAATTAACAAAAAGAAAATATCATCAAAAAACGACATTATAATAAATCAACCAAAAAAAAAACAAAGCGTTAATAGTTACAATTCCAAACGACTACCCAAATTAAAAGTTAATTCATCAAAAGTTATTAAATGATATTTACTTATGAATCACCCGATAGCCGAGGGTTTTATTAAGGGAGATGGTAACACTGATACGGGGGTATTAGCATAGCGGAGTGGTCGACCATGCGTAGACGGTTATCTAGGGTTGGGTTGTACAGGCGGCAACAAGACTGCTGATCGATTCAGATATATTCGTGAGTGTATCACTCATACTGTTTTTGCCGCTCATTGGCTGCATTTTAATTAGGAATAAAGAGCAAATGAACATCAACCAATAAAAAAAATCAAGTGGTCATCTCAAGCGGCCCAGGAGTGACAGAAAAGCGTGAAAGACTTAATATGCCCTATAAATTATTTCTAAGTTATGAAATAGACTGAAGTCTGAAATGCATTTCAAACAGGACCATTTCAATCCCAATCTACACGACTGATAAGCATTGGTATAATTATGAACGTATTCGGAAGTACATCCAAAAAAATGTCATTGATGGCAAGGACTCCTATTAGAGCGAGCCACTGTAATGCTACGGCCACACTACCGCGATGACGCGAAGATTTGTGCTGTGTCGCGATAGCGCAAATCTTCGCGTCTGGCCTGGGTAGAGTCGTTTTATCGCGAACCATCATCGCGACTTTGCGATGCAACGTTGTGAAGTTTTTTCCAATGTGGCCAAACACTCGTCGCAGAACGAAGACGAAGCTTTATCACGACAACGCTTACGAATCTTCGCCTTGTAATGTGGCCGTAGCATTTTAATGTCGAAAGGGTAAAATGCATTTAAAATGCAGTAAAGAATCCTGGTCAGGCTGCTTCTTTATAACATTTTTTTTATACCACATCAATTTTATTTTCTTGCTTAGTATCTAACATGTGAAAGAATGTCAGTTGTATTGTTACAAAAAAATCTGAGTTGAAAAAGCAAGTACCGCCCGAAAAAAACAGGCGAGTAGGTACTGTTCTTTATCGTAAGGTAAAAACTTGCATTTTTCAGTAATGTTAAATTTTTTTATCTTTCGTTCGCGACTGTCCCACCCATGTAATTTAATTCCAAAAATGTCGAGACGAGATGGCATTCGGGGACAGTTTTGGTGTTATCTAATTGCAAATGTGAAATTTTGAAACTTTTACGTTTTAGTAAAAATGTTTTTCTTTTGTAAAGTCTCGGCACGTTTAAAATCACAGCTTTCTATCCTTATTCAATTTTAAACACGTGCATGCTTTTTAAAACGTTTTTTGAACTTTAATGAAAATTTTAGAAGCAGTCACAGCTTGGTTACTGATTTTATGAATATTATTTGCAATTTGATCATATTTTGCTTGGTATTTTTTATGCTTGACAGATCATCTGGTTAAAATGTAAGCTCAAAAATATTAGATCTGAAAATTCAGCATAGATAAATCAGATTCTAGAATTTTATTATTCAAAGGCGTCCACAACATTAAGATTATGATTGAGGTACTACCTTAATGGAAATAAACGGAAGTTTTTTTTATGATTTTGCATAAAGGCGCTAGCCCGACCCAAATCAGCGCCCCCACCTATTTTATCTTATTATTCTGTTTATCGAAAGAATTTTCAATAATCGATTGGCCAGTTTGTGATACCCATCATAAGCTTTTTTTATGCCTCTGTAAAAAAATTATTTTGTAAACTTTAAGCAGAGATGCGAAGTTGCTCTTTTTTGCCACCATGGTGTCCAAAAAGAGCAATTTCGCATCTCTGCCTACACTATACATACTAAAACATTTATAGAAGCAATAAAAAAAAAGCTTATGAAGGGTATCACAAACTGGCCAATCGATTTTTGTACGATTACTGTTTATCGAAAATCGCGCCTGCCAAGCCACCGCGCTCGTGTTTTTTGTAGTTATTTAAACATGGTAAAATAAAAATTATTTTATCAAGTCAAACTCTGCGAATTTCTTTAGAAATATTAAGTGTCTTTAGTTTAGTAAAAAAGTGTGATATCAGTAGTTCGCTAGTCATAGTATTGAAAAAACGTTAGAAAAAGGGGTAACTTTGGGATTATTTCTATCTTGTAACTGAATGCTACTTTGACTAGTCTAGATCCTTAGGTAATATAATATCATTTTTCAATTTTAAACACGATTTTCTAAGTCTCAGATGGTTTTAAAAATCGCGAGCTGTTCGTTGCGAACTTCTTCTTTCCCCGTCCAGACTGCACGGACGCTTGCTGAGTAAAACGTTACATTAAACCCAGTAACGTTGGTCAGTGCCCACCATTGGGTTCTGATTTTATAGCAAACTGTATTTCTTGTTCACAATCAAATAATAGAATCCATTAGGCACCGTGCCGTACAATCTTTCATCAGCACGCTCGGATGCCGGCGCGTGCGCCTATGTTAATGTAGCTTTATGATAATTTGGTCGGCCATGTTGGGGCGAAGTTACTACTGGTTATCGGAGGATCTTTTTATAAGTTTTATTGTTATTTAGATTAGTTCTTTTATTTCAATTTAGATTTGTATTGTTGTACTTTAATTACGACGTGTTACTTCACAACTGGTTCCTGCATGCGAATGCGCATGTGTTTTTTTTTTGAGATAGAAAGTAATCTTCATGTCATCATTATAATGCTGAAATTTTATAATTTTCTAGTGAAAATTTCAGCATTTTAAAATTTCAGGCTGATCCGATTGGAAGTTTTGACATTCTTATGTGAAACACATCTTCTCATCTAACTGTGCAGAATGACAGAAAAATATTTCAATCCATAAAAAATTTAAAACCAAGGGTTGATTTTAAATTTTAAAAGAACTACACTAACAAAACATCGCGTGTAAAAGTGGATAGTTCAAGTCAAATATTTTACCCAGTAACAGCCGTTGCTTCAGTCTGTCTGTTTGTCCAAAGAGATTGGCTGTTTCGTCTGTAAAGCTTGTCGTATGTGGCGCCTTTTGATTTGTTTTGGAACCAGCCATGTCGAAACGGTGTACAGACAGCGATAGCAATTGCCGAACATTGTAAACTTTTCCCTTTAGTTCTGAAAAATTCTGGGACCCAAAAATCAACAAAAAGAATAATTAGAGTCAAGTCCAAGATGAAAATCATAGGATAAACCAAATCCTCGAGACTCCGATGGCTTGGGCATGTAGTTCGAATGAGGATCGGGCAGCCCGCAAGCGTACATGGATTACCCAAGTGGCCGAAGACCTATCGGTCGTCCAAGGTATACCGCTAGAGCGACGAAGTTGAGGCTCACCAAGCACATCGTACCGTCCCCGTCGACTGGACCGAAACGGCAAGGGTCCAGGACAACTGGCGACCTCTGGTGTCAGAAGCCAAAATCCACCTGGTCAACTTGTATCTACGTCCAAAACTACGTAAAGGCAAACGCAAATGGGGAGAAGGAGGGAAAGTACTTTTTTATTCTTTTATTGCTTTCGCAGCTTACGAAAAATAAGTGTACGCCCGTTTTTCGTAAGGTCGGGGGGTGACTAACTATAGAGAAAGGTCTGAATTAAAAAAAAGCAATTAATAGATGACTAGGAAAAAAAATAATGAAGTTGAAAAGGTATAACCTGTTTAAATATAAAGTTCGATTAGTCTACCAATCATAAGGATTAAAGTGCAAACTGAATCAGCAAATTAAATTTGCCTAAGAGCTTCCTTGAAGATTTGGAAAGACGTGGAGTTAGGCGTATGGAAGGAACCAACTGAAAGGGAATGGAAACGTTTTTACGGCTAATTAGCGTTAATATCTCTTTTGTTTTCCATACTAATGATAGTAGCAACACACATATAAGAGGGTTTTGCCATAAACACCATGCTTCAAAATCAAAATTTCCATAAATACAATAAAATGTGTACACTTAGGAAAGGTCAAGAACTTAGAGCTGACACTGACACGGAAAAAAGTGATATTTATGATTTCTGTCGCTTCGGTATGTAGATTAAAGTAAAGAAGCGACAAAGGAACCTTTAGCCTGATAATTGTTAATTTTCGAGTTGAAGCAAAACCCGTCGCAAGCTTTTTATCCTCTAGAAAATCTGAAATTTTTCGGTAAGCCTTTTTGCACAGCAAGGTTTTGATAATTTGTTTGCATTTATCTACCGACAGCTTGCTAGCCGGATTGGTAATCGTAGTAGAAGATTTAAAAATATACATGGAAGATAATGCCTTTCCTCTGGTAGGTCCCTTAGTCAACTCTTACGACATAAGTACGGATTGAGATGGAGGAGCTGATTCTTTCACCGCGACCGCTAAGGCCAGTCTATCCATTCATTCAAAAAGAATACTGTACTTATGCCTAGTTGAAAGTTTTGAACTAGCGCAGGACCACAAGAGTGGCAGTGGCACAAGAGTTTCGCTTTTAGGGGTGAATCTAACGGGTTTGGTTGTCAAATTAAGCCTAGATCTCAGTATTCCCCGTAAGTATCTCTCCGTGGTCAAAAAATCTAATTACATAAAATAGTTTTTTTTTTCTTTGGTTCCTTGAAAGCAAAAACACGATTATGAACAAAATAAAACGTGCGAGTCAGACTCGCGTACAATTATTATTGGTTCCGTATAATTGTAAGATTTTATTGTGTCTTGCCAAATATCATGATTCTAGGTCTATGCGAAGTACCCTGTAGGTTTTGTGTGCATGTGATTCTCTTGGAAATTTCAAAATATTCGGACATAAGCGGCTGTAACTTTTGATTGCGTTGACTTACGTTGATTGACGAAGTTTTATTTATATCGAGGCTTCAAGAGGTTACGGAATAAAGTATTTGAAGTTTATTTCAACTCGATATCCACGCGTTCCGGAGAAAATGAGATTGACAGACAGACGGACAACAGAGTGATTTCTTTTTGAGGTACGGAACCCTAAAAAAATCATAAAAAATCATGAAAGAGCATTGTTTCGCACACAATCTGCTCGAGATCTCAGGAACCCTGCAGTCTATTGAAATGACTTATGTTTTGATTCGTAGGCTATAATTATAACTACTTAATTATTTGGTTTCTTGAACCAGTTTTTTCATAAGTTGTGTAATTTTTTTGTAAATGTATAAAAACTTGATTTTTACACTTACGCAGTTCCAAAAACGTATGCTCTGTCCGCTCCTATGAAAGTAAAATCTTATGTGCTTCCTTTTTACAAAATGGCGCACTATGCGCTCTCATAAAGAACTAATTCTCATTAAAAACTTTACAGTTCCCTTATAATGAGACTGTGGTTGCTTATTTCTATGTTTGTACAGGTAAGGCTAACGCGCACAAACTTTATTAGTATGCTACCTGCGTTAGTGCTAATATTCATTAACGCGTTTCACAAGGCGTTAAAAATGCACGTCGACTACATTTACGTAACAACGCCGTCAAGAAGTAATTCCTAGTGAAGTAACGCGTTAACCGTACAATTGAGGTTGAAGCAGTTGCGGTGGTAAAAACAAGGACGTGATAAATTTTATATGAATTTATGCAATTTTGTTCCAAGAAAAAACTTGTTTTGTTTTTAATTTTAGCACTTTTTTATATACATAAAAAAAATTGTAGTTGTTTAGATGGATACGGTAGTAAACTACGCGCTTTGACCCTTTGATGTGTGGAAAAAACCGACACCTGAGCTATCGCTTATCGTCTAATGCCATTATTAGTGCCGTTAGTAGGTAAATGAACACGTTAAAATGTTGGCCACATCTGCGTAGAGCCCTAATTAACGTGGTTATTTACGCGTTAGGACGCAGGTGAAGCAGTAGCATTACAATATTACCGTATTAACGCTAAAATTTTAACGTCGATCAGTGGTGAGGTGTTTGAAAGCCTTACTCAGATAATGATGAATGAATGGTAGGGTACTAGTCGCTTCTAGTTTCTCTGAGTCAGCTTTATTCTCTATTTGGAATTCCCCAGTCAAAGTGTACAAAATTAAATTGGAATCCGAGTCAACATTGTCCGAGACTGTTAATTCGCGTTTACATTCATAATAATAGCAGAACTCACAAAAATCAAGCCGAGTCGCTTCTATTTCTTGATTGGTCTCGAATTTATTGTAAAGGCTATCTATAAAACTCATTTTATTTCTTGAAAATCCTCATTTGTGATAAAACCTTTTCAAGCTTTTATCACAAATCAGGATTTTTTTAATAAAATAGATTTCATTGATATAAAAACACCTTGAAACACTACCACGAAGTCTAATTTAATAAAGTTAAATGTGAACTTAATTAGTCGGCAGGTAAGGCAATCGCGAACGAAGTCGCGGGTACAGCTAGTATTATATAAAGTAGGTACTGCGACGCCCTTCCACTATATAGCACATAGCACAATAATCCAGAATTGTAAAACATCACCTTAAATCATTCCCGATTCGCAGCAATAAAATTCAACACCCGTCCCGCAACGTAAGTGAAAACATTAAAAATAAACATGCAAGGATGAAAACTCCTTGACACCGAAGAGCGATAAATCCGACCAAATGAAATATAGCTCCGGTACAGTAATCCCTCATCGTAACGCCTGCTTCGCAACTCAACCGTGTAAACTGGATGCGTGAACATGTTGTTTTGGGAGAATACATTAGGAAGGTATATTTTGTTATGAATATCAATTGCTGTATGGCTTGTTTATTACCATTTGTAGGAAGACGGATTTCATGCCATTATAGTGGAGTCTACACACCAAAGTTGGCAACACTGCCCGCCGGTTTGATAATATAAATATAAATAATGCTTGACAATTCACACAGCATTATCTAGCCCCAAGCTAAGCAGAGCTTGTGTTATGGGTACTAGATAACTGATATACATAATACAATACATTACATATATAGATATTTTTTATTATACATAGAAAACACCCAGACCAACGGAACAAATTTCTGCAGATCGTACACAAATTTGTTCCGAGGCGGGAATCGAACCCGCAACCTGCTGCGTCGCAGGCGGACCTTCGCCCGCTGCGCCACGGAGGTCGTCTAATGATGTGACTTTTCAGTATTTTAAAAGTCGATATTGTTTTGTCATCTTACCAAATTTGGGAATAAAAAAAAACATGATGTTTTATAATTCAAGTTAGCGACAGACAGAGCGGCAACAACGTTTTGGTCCTAAATCCCTAAAATGAATTCGGAAGGCAGAAAATGCACACCTCGTATAAAAATTACAAGCTTTGTATTGAAAGAAATGAAATCAAAGCTAGACAAAATACCTAATCCCTTGCAGTCGAAGCATCGTGCAAAAAGAGCAAAAGCTCTGTTTATTCAAAAATACAGCACGAGTCAGCCGACAATGATCCGGAAAGTAGCCGGTAGGTGCAACAATTATGTGGTGGTGCAAGTCATACACTGACCGTGATCTGGCTGTCTACCAACACAGTTGCCGGCGCGGGCCGCCGACAAGTTGAAAAAACGCGGCCAAAAAATGCAGCGCGGAATCAAAAAGTTGGTATATATTCACATACTGAAATGTACAACACACTGGGCTGTGTCCGCGGATTCGAGAAGGTCTTATCCGAGGCAGACAGTACCAAGTCCGAGTCAATACCAAAAACACTCGATAAAAGTAATCGAGAACCATTGATGTCTTACACAAAAAAAAAGTTAAGAATGGTAGAAGTCACAAACGAGGTGTACCCAAAAAATGCGACAAATAGGTCTCATTTTCCTATTCGTATTCGTGCGCTCGTGTGCGTGAAAGCACTGAAGTTATAATAAAATTATGCTTGTCAACTCAGACATAGATTAGTTTTATCTTCAAAATCAAGAGAATATTTGTGTATTCCTGTGCTGTAACAGAAACGTGTTTACCTCTATGATTGAAGTGTTTCGGGTAGACTTGTACGTTCATAGATCGTAAGGGAAAAACTTAGACTCGGTGTAAGTACCGTACCATACTGAAATGACAAATTGAATGACTAAAAATTGATACGCACAGATTGTTAGTAACGTCTATAAGTTATAAACAGTAGAAAATTGCAATAAGTTATAAACAGTAGAAAATTGCACAACATTGAAAATTGATGCGGGTTCAAGTCCCGCCGAAGTCGCAAATTTTTGCGATGTTATTTAATTTCTTAGTAAAAAATTGTTTTTCACAAAAATTTAGCTGTGTGTGACGAGTGAAATGTATTCCAGCGAGTTTTTTTTTTTTTTTTTTAAAGTAACAATTGAAGATATTTCAATGAATGTTTTAGTGAGTTTTAATTTTGTTATGATTGTTGAACATTTGTGTCAGAGGCGACGATGCCGTTCCGTGCAGTACTTAGAGTAAGTGAGTCGCTAGACTTAGTTCAGTCGTACCAAGTGCTGTTGGCAGTGCTCTTTCCATACGTTTATAACATCAATGCCGCGAACGTATAATTAATTTTATATTAAATTAAAAACAATAAAAACTATCATCGACTGAAAGAAACGATTGGATTGTTGTCATACTACGATAAGTAGTTCCTCTCGATTCGGTAAGTGTGCTGCAAGGCGCGAAATGTATAGCGAAGGACTCCAAAACGATTGGATTGTTGTCATACTACGAAGTATTCGTAAAATAATGCGCAGAAATTATACTAGCACTCCAATACAAATTGCTTTTAAAACGCGCGCTACCAAAAACGCCCATGTGCTAGCTCTCCGTGATTGAATAGTCATGTGAATAGCATCGTAGTCATGAGTATGTATGCGCAAAAAGACATGGTTATGGCCCGGCGCCCATTATCGGCATCGGCACGGCTGAGGATTTTAGGTGGCAAATAGCAATATACATTAACGTAATGGCAATAAAGTAGAAATTGCCGTGTATATGGTCGTAATAACAAAAAATACCGCTTCGGTATGCTTGAGGCTGCTGTAACGGCAGCCTTGAGAATGCTTCGGGATGCTTCGGCATCCTTCGGTAAGCCGCCGGCGACGAGGCAACACTCGGGGGGGATAGCTTGCCCTGCGGGGCGAGGGGAGGCATCCGCCATTCGAATATTTGCAAGCCCTAATTGAGACGCTTCGGCAAGCTACAGGACGGTGCGGCATGCTTAAGGACGCCTCGTCATCCCTAAGAACGTTGCAGTATGCCAAAGCATAGTTTCCGACAGTGTGCGCTTGCATGTAGGATGCCGAAGGATCCTTTTCCTTGCCGATGCCGATAATGGGCGCCGGGCCTATAAGAGCCGGACTCTACCAAAGTGGAGACGTGACGAGCGGAGAAGATATGTGTTTTAAACAAGCAATAGAACGTCGTCATTTACACTCAGCTTCTGTGGATACCACTGAGCGGATCATATTTGTATGGCGCGATCGAAGCGGACATGTGAGTTGCACCTCGTAAGCTGTCAACGTCACGCAGCGGAGACGAGAAGAGATGTGAGCGGCTTGCAGTGAACGGCGCCGCTAGTGCATTCATCACAACAAACTAGACAGCACATCTCCGCTTTAGCCAGCACACATCTCCGCTATAGTCTAGCCAGTACGCATCACAGCACAGCTTCGGTGAAGACACTGAACATCACATCATCTGACACAGAAATCAAAAATATAACTTTATTTCCCTGTCAGTGTTTAGTTTTATAATTTGAACTTTTCTAAGTATACTTTTATTGTATTTATGGAAATGAAGAGTTTTTGATTTGATTTGATTTGATTGACACTCAACCTGAAAAACGTCTTTTCTCGTCTCCGCTTCGGACATCTACGCACATCTCCGCTTTGGTGGAGTCTGGGCCTAAAGATCTTTATTATAAAACAAAAACTAAACTGTGAATTCCATAACTTAGCCCAAACACCTAAGTAGCCTCAGGAGCTCAAGATAACCCTGTTGCAGTTGCAGCAAACCTGCCTATTACGTCCATTGTTTCGCAAAATAATAAACGGGCCTGAGTGACCCCGCTTCACTGAGCGAACAAAAAGCAAAGAGAACATTAAATGCAGAAAAACCAACGTATACAACCAACGGTACATTTAAAATAAGTCATTATCATGTTGCTGAATTTTCCCGCAACTTTGCTTTTGTAGATCAAGATAATTAGCAATTCGATTATATTCGGGGTACACCACTTGGTTTGAGCAGGAACTATTTTTACAAAGCGCTGCAAAACTTTCTTCACGTCCAATTTATCAAATGGACCACCTGCAATGGACTTCACAATTCCAGGAGTTTCCAATCGGCTACTGCGTCCAATCGTGAGATTCACGAGACATAACTTTGTAAGTTGGTCGAACTGAAGACTTAACAAAATGAGGAATTGGTTACTGGTGGTGTACGGAAGTAACAAAGGACGAAACAGCGCGATGACCTGTTGTATGATGCAAGTGGATTACAAAAGTTTTTGAAGTCAATATTTATTTACATCATGAACTAAAAAAACTTTGTTGATTTAACTTTCAGGTTTTTATTTATATTTTTTAGTAAAATATTGGTAACAACGTTAAACTGCTCAGGGGTGAAACGGAACTTAACTCTTGAAACAGAAATTTTATTAGTTATTTAAGAAGGATTAGAAGTCTATGCTTCTTCTGGTGGTGCTTCCGCTGGTGTTGCGTCCTCGCCTGCTGCTTCAGGTGCGGCATCAGGTGCAGCATCGGTTGTAGCAGCAGGTGCACCATCAGGTGCGGCATCGGGCGCCGATTCCTTGGCTGAACCCCCATCTTCATTAGCTCCTGCATCAGCTGGTGATCCCTTACCGTCGCTATTCGATCCATCAGCAACTGCACCAGCTCCTTTGTCACTGCCGCCTGATTCTGCCGCGCCTTTCCCGTCTGTTCCTGTTTGTTTATCCCCAGCAACTGTTGTCCCCTCTTGGTCCTCAATAGTATCGTTGGCCTCTCCATAGTTCAGTGGCATCTGGTAGTCGTCATCCATTCCGAAGTTATGATAATCCTCGGCTTTTGCTCGTTCCACGAAGATGCAAGTGTTGATACATTCGTATTCATCTTTGAACATGTTCCGGGTGGGACATCCACGCCAAATGGCAACTTCGCATCTGGCTCCAGGTTTGTAGAAGTACAGTACGTGCAGAGGGCGCCGACCGCAGTCTTCGTAGTTGAAAGGTTCGAAGCATTGACTTGGTGGTACTGAAACGAGACACAATCAAGGACAGATACATAAGTTTTAAAATCGTTATTATTATTAGCAAAATAAAGCAACTTAAGAGATTTCTGCGCCATACTATTATGATTTTTTGTGTCTGTTAATAGAGATAGCTTTTTTTACTATAAAAACTTTCTTAGTTTGACGAATTCATTATGAATGTAAGCGAGTTAACTACCTTCTTCCAACACAAACTAGGTTCTTAGTTAACCCGCTTACATTCATAGCTTTGTTGTGGGGTTATGTGTAGTTTTATGCCAAAAACGCCTGACACATAAGATATGTCTTTAGATTGATTAAAAAAAAAAAAAAAAAAAAAAAAGTGACTCACTAGATCTTCCACGAGCTATCATACAGAATAAACAGATAAGAATAGAGGTAACGCTCATGATGAATCACTTTAATCGATTAGAAGGAGAGAAGTTTAATTTACAACCTTTATCGTTCTATGATAACATGAAATTGGACATGCATGAATGAGGTGTAATGAATATTTTTACTAGCTTTGTCCTTTGGCTTCCTTCTATTGTCTAATACGAGTTTCAACGCTTTTTATTTAGTGATCCCATATCACAGAAATTTTTGTCATGTTGTGTGAATAAAAATCTAGTTTTACTATTGCTTCAAATGTTATTTCCTATCCTATTAAACTTAGATCCCCGAACTGACAAACAAGTCGGATTATTCCTAAAATCAATATAATCTACGTACATTTTCTATTCATAGTTTGTTATGGCCCTTATTTATTCATTAATGTCTGAAAATTCTATGAAATACACTATTATAGTCCATCTATCCAGATTTTGGCAGAGTCATCATGAACGTCGTTTGACATGAATTTACTTCCTACCAACGATTCAAGTCTCGCTATGTCCCAGCATTGTGGCCAGCAAATGGACGGGCTTTTCAATAAATATATTTTCTTCGATTTTATACCTATTTTATTAGATGTACTACTACTACTTCTTTTTTATAAATGAAGTTCATAATGTGAATGTCAATGTACAACTGAATTATTTCGAATTCCTCAATCTACATTGTGCCGTGTGGTGCCGGTTTCGAATTTGCCCCACCCCAACTAATCCCATTGGTGTCGTAAGAGTCAATTAGGGGCGGAGGGCGGGCAGCCAGCGCCCCCTGCAGAACAATTCCATGACTAAACTGCGATCCCCAACTGGCAAGCCCAGCTTGGGGATTATGGGCATTACCCCCCAAACAGTGATACAAGCCAGAAAATGCCCCCCGGTTTTCAGTCAAGACGAGATCGTGTTAGCTCTGAAGCAGCTTAAAAATGGAAAAGCCCTCGGTGAGGACGGAAGTCCTTCAGAGCTTCTGGGAGCTGGGTCCCGCGGACTGGAAAAACATTAACATAAACGCAACTACATCTAACACCTTCGATTCGCTGATGACATAGTTTCAATGGTAGAGTCGCTAGAGGAGCTGAACTAGATGTTGGACGGCCTAGCTTCAGCCTCCCGATGTATCGGTCTTGGCATGAGTTTGGATAAAACCAAAGTCATGATCAATGGCCACGATCCATTAATCCAAGACCGGTGGTCGTACATGATCACCTTCTAGAAACTATTTACGAGTAAACTTATGTACCTTGGGCAGATTCTGAAGAATCTTCAAGAAATCAAGTTTAGCTAGGCTGGGCAGCGTTTGGAAAACGAGGTACGTCGAGTCTTCTCGTTTTCAATCAGCGCGTCCTATCCGTCATGACCTATGGAGCTGAGACGTGGACAACCAGTTCAGTCGCTCAGCGAGCTATGAAAAGAGCTATGGTCCGAGTTTCTCTGAGGGATAGGATTCGTAACGAGTTCGACGGAGAACCAAGGTTAGATTACATAGCCAGCTGAAGTAGCAGTAGGCCGGCCATACCCCGCGAAGAACCGATAACCACTGAGGTAGACGTGTTCTTGAGTGGAGACCGCGACTCGGCAAACTTAGTGTAGGACGCCCTCCAGCTAGGTGGGATGACGACCTATGACAGACTGCAGATACTGCATTCGGTAAGCTGAAGAAAAGGCGCTATAGCACTCATTAAGGGAGGCCTATGTTCCGCAGTGGACTAACATAGGTCGATGATGATGATGATGATGATGATGAATCTATCCATTATCATATCACAGAGATTACAATTATAAAATAGAGAAGATAAATACCAAGTTATTTTTAACGGATGTGATAAGTTAATTTTATATAATAGAAAAAATACAGAGATGAAATAATAACAGCTTTATATATTTAACCTGTTTTATTTTGAATAAGTACGAAAAGGTTGTGTCAAAAAAAACCATAAGTACTACAACTTAATTTAATATAAGCAATGAACTAATTTGCACCTATTTCTTCTGAACCAATTTCCATTGTTCCCTCTGATGTTGCTTCGATCTTTGTTTCTTCGTCACCTTCACCTGCCTCTTTGTTAATCTCATCTGCCGGATTTTCATTATCTGCTTCTGCTTCGTTTTTGTCATCATCGTTATTTTCACCGTCTGCATTTTCTATTGCTGTATTTTTTGTTGCTGTATTTTCTGTTGCTGCATTTTCTGTTGCTGTATTTTCATCATCTGCTTTTTTCTCAGCGTCTGCTTCTTTTTTGTCATTTTCACCTGCACCTCCTTCATTATCCGCCTCATACCCATTATCAGCAGCAATTGTGGTCGCCGCTGGCTCGTCAATAGTTATTTTGTCTTCTTCATATTCCAGTTGGTAATTTTCTTCATTTCCAAAGTTGTGATGTTCCTCGGATCGTGCTCGTTCCGTAAAGATACAGGTGTTGATGCATTCGTATTCGTCTTGGAATTTGTTCCGGGTGGGACACCCTCGCCAAATGGCAACTTCGCATCTGGAGCCGGATTTGTAGTAGTACATCACGTGTCGGGGACTGCCACCGCAGTCTAAACCGATGAAAGGTTCGAAGCACAATGAAGGTGGTACTGAAACGAAATTTAAATACGTATTCAAGCATACCTACATGAATTTGTATATATGGATAATTGTGATATTAAGTAACACCATAGATTAAGCTGATTCTACAAATACAATAGACAAAAGTAATTAGACTGAAGGTGACGGCATAAAAATCTGCACTGAACGCTATTTCTTTCCTCTTGTTCTTCTAAAGAGCTTAATGAAGTGAGAGTGTAAAAATCTAACAACCTAGACATACTATTACTTACTAGAATTTCCTAGAGCTAGAACGAGTACACTGGATGAGCAGATAAGAATGGAGGTAATGCTCATGGTGGATCACATTATGGATTAAAAGAAGAGAATTTCATTTTAGGGGAAACATGTCTAAGTTGAACCCAGTTGGTAATATTTTTTAACTTGGTTAAAAATTTAATGCGGGTTAGAGTATGAGCATATAGCACACGGCTAGTCTCCATTGAAACTAGCCGCCAAGGCCGAAATTCGGAAGGACATCATCAATGAAATTAAATTCATAATATACATTCAAAAGCTATATGTTCTTAGAATTTAGATCCATGCTAGATGATTATTAGGTACAATATCAGATAGTGTATTATGATATCCTAGTAAAATCTTCATTGTTAAACGCAAAAAATTACCTAAATTAAATTTGCAAAAAGCTAGGACGCCATAACATTACCAAGGTTGACCAATTTAAATTTAACATCACAGATACAAACCTGAGCAAGCTTCCCCTTTATTGTTTTATGATAAGAGAAAATTGGTCATAAATAACTGAATGAAAAGTAATAAAAACTGGTTGTTTATTGCTTAGGTTAGGTACTTGCTAGATTTGTCCTATGTATTCTTTTTTGACGTCTTTACCAAATAACATCAAATTATTAAAGCTTATTTCTATATTTTAGAAAGATAATATTTTATCAGCGGGAGAGCCCAATGTTGTGCCTACTTTCGTTCTGTCGTCTATGATGTGAAAATTCGCTAGTAGGTAAATGGATTAAAACTGCAAATCTATCTATCTATACTATACTATATACTATATATAATAAAACTGTAACAGGTCATATTCTATACATCAAAGATTTTTTAAACTTTTATCGGAGGCCACCACTCGCTTATCGAAACTGAAGCCAAAACTGTAACTTTTTCATTTTTGTCAGTCTGTCTGTCTATTTCTTAACCGCGCATCATGCTGAAAGTACTGAATGAATTCAATTATAACTCGTCACGATTTGAGTTCATACTACGAGGAAGAATAAAATAAATAAATAAATAACGCTGGACAATTCACACAGCATTATTTAGCCCCAAGCTAAGCAGAGCTTGTGTTATGGTACTAGATAACTGATATACTTAATACAATACACTACATAGATAGATATTTTTTACTATACATAGAAAACACCCAGACCATCGGAACAAATTTCTGCAGATCGTACACAAATTTGTTCCGAGGCGGGAACCGAACCCGCAACCTCCTGCGTCGCAGGCGGACCTTCGCCCGCTGCGCCACGGAGATCGTCAAGAATAAAGGATACCTTTTATGCCGGAATTTAAGAAGGTTTTCCTGGCAGTGGCGATGAAAGTCAAATTCTTTAGCCGCGCATAACGCGTAATGTACAGAATGAATTGAAAAGAAACGTTGCAAGATTTAAGTTCATACTTTGAGGAAGACAAAGAAAACTATTTATCCTGGAATTCAGTATAGCTCCCATGGGAGAGGAAATAAAATTAAAAATACTTGGCCGCGCATCACGCTGAAACTTCTGAATGAATTAAATTGAAACTTGGCATGATTTGAGTTCATACTTCGAGGAAGGACATAAAATACTTTTTATCCCTTTAGAACATCAGATACTTTTTATTTGGGAATTCAGAAGGCAAATGATTCCCTTGGAAGAGGGGATGAAAGTCAAAATGTGTACTTGGTTGATTTTCACTAACGCTTCGTTCGATTTCATTCCTTCTTTGTGGTTAGAAATACTGTTGCAAGATCGAATTAGACTAAATCAATACAAAGCCTAGTACAAAATTTAGTCTAGTATTAAAAACTATTGAAGAAAAAATCAGTAGATTGAAAAATTAATCAGTAGATATAGGGTAGGTAAGTTCTTATATTTTTTTTTTCTTCCAAGACGCACCTATTAGTTCCTTTACCCAATACATATTTCAGGGAAAGTAAAATGTACCATGCTGCCACCGGCAACGCATGTGCGGCGAGTTCGTACAAAATGTATGAAAAAGCGTGTTTTCGCTCGCCACTGGCTGTGACCGAACTGGTCAGTTTGCGCCTAGCTTTAATTTATCTCGCACGCACTAACTGGAGTTTCATTAATCTAAACATTCTTCATGATGATTCTGTTACGATTCCATTGTCATAATAAAGCAATTGTGTTGCAAAATTAGACCCCGGTTCCATTTGAATGGTCCCTAGGCGGGAATCGAACCCACAACCTCCTACGTCGCAGGCGGACCTTCGCCCGCTGCGCCACTGAGGTCGTCTTGCATGGAGAATGGGATTGAAGATGACAGCGTGCTATCCCCCGTAGACCCTATACAATTTAAACACAATAAACTAGGTACCTAAATATAGATATTTATACCTATTAAATGTGTAACAGGTCCAATTCTGTGCATCGAAGTTTTTTGCACGGCGCGCGGCGTTTCGTAATATGAGAGACACTGTGGTTAATTAGTCGGCAGGTATGGCAATCGCGAACGAAGTCGCGGGTACAGCTAGTAAACAATATAAACCCCTCAGTACCTAAAACTAACTTTTTCTTGTAATTTTTTTAAGTATATACAATTTAAAGTAGATTTTTTATAATATCCTTTCTTCAATAAATATTGTTCAAAATTTACATCCTTATCTCGACTCCAATCATTTGAGTTTTTCCGTTGGTTTTTAGTTCTTTTTTGTTCGGATTGTTTGACATACTTTTCAACTAAACTTGACCGTGGTAGACGGGGGCAGAAGATAGTACCTAATTCCATAAAATAATTTACGGAATATTATAATACAGGGTTGTTTTTTGAGAAGGGCGGTGATGGCCAAGTCCGAAACCACGCGAGTTAAAGAAAAGTCGTGAAAAGAGTCACGCCCTGGATTTATAAGAAACAATAACTTCTTATTAATTTTTTTACTTTTGAAGGAAATCGACATAAGTAATTGTAATTTTCAAAAATTTGCTTTTTTTATTTTTAGTAATACATTTCTTTGCAAAGATTGTTCCTTATCAGCAACAAAATTCATTGGTTAAATAATACAGGGTGTCTTTTTTTTCAAATCATTCGTGTTGATTTCCGTCGAAAGTAAAAGGTTTAAAAAAAAAAGACGGGTTGCACTCCGGGAGTGCCGGCAGAAGTGAAAACTTGATTATTAACGTTGAGCATGTTTGATATTTTGGAATGGTTAGGGAATAATTTTGCACCAATTGCTTTATCAGTATAAAAGTACTATCATTTATGTGGTAGAATACAATATTCATTTATTGCGCTATCGTACACAAACATGACAATTTATACTACATTAAAAATTTAACACTTTAAAACTATTACAATTATTTTACAATATTAAATAATATTACAATTATTTACAGCCGGTTGCGCGCAAACCATTACCCGCTACAAAAATCTGATTATTTTTAAAGTCCAAAAATAAATTCCGTTTCCCAGCAATTATTTTTGCGCAGTGTTACTTAGTTTCATGTACAGAATGCTTGGTTGACGGCTTCGTGAAGGGTCTGTTTACACCCGTTAAGCAGTACGATAGACTCGATCGAAACCTAACCTTAATTATAAAATTATATTAATGAATAAATGAAAATTTTTGTCCTTGTCTTTCTTTTCGATTCGTTTGAGAAATTAATTATCTATAGATACATAAGTAGGTAGGTATAAGCGAGCCGGACGCTAGCAACTATTACGTAAGCTAGGGCCTATTGTTGTTGTCGGAAACTAGTACTATTATCTATTCTGTTTACCTAAAAATAATGTTCGATTTTGAACTCTATCTCAAAACAAAACTTCAAGAAATTTCCTAGCTATAGCTAGGAAATTTCTTGAAGTTTTTCATTATAATGAAGATCCTGCACAATTTTGAGCTTTATTCCTTCGGCATAATGTCGTCGTTGCTCCATCCGTCTTACGCTTTTTCGATCAGGTCACGTGTCCTGACGCGAGTTTAAGATTTTATACCCATTACAGAAAAAGTGCTCAACGCCGCTAAAGAAGTTTTCACTTCAAAAACTAAATATGCAGTTATTGTTTTCTTATAAATCGAGGGCATGGCTCCTTTCACGACTTTTCTCTAAATCTCGAGGTTCCGGACTTGGCTATCACCGCCCTTCTCAATAAACTACCCTGTATAATTTCAATTAGAACACATAAAATAAAATTACATGTTTCAAACTAAAAGTAAAAATTAAATTATTTTAAAACAAAAGATTTATTCAAACAGGGTAGGTTTTATATTAAAATCACTTAAAGACCAAACTGGTAAAAATACCCATCAAGACTTGTAGTTACCAACACAGCCAAAGAGACAATGCCACTTCGAATCGCTGCCTTCACTCTCCCCCAGACTAATCGGGAAAATAATTTCCCGTCATTCCAATCAGCGTGGGTAATTAAGTTACTGACAGATTGCATCGGCTCTCTTCGCTTTCATTTGCAACGTTCGGAGCGACGTACTTGTAACGTTTTAGCATTTCATTGTTCATCAGTTTTGTGTTATGGCTAGATGGCGCTAAGGTTCAAGGAATGTTTACTACTAGTTACTACCCGCGGCTTCGCACGAGTTGTTTCTATGGAAACGTTTAAAGTAATTTTATAACCCATTTAAAAAAAAACCATGGGGACTGATTTATAGGATGTTGGATTGATAATTATATGGATACAATGAAAACATCGATTATGTCAATCCACCCAAACTTTGCCATTTATAATATTAGTGTTATAATGTGACGAGTGGGTGATTTCTGAAACTACAAGATCTACGAAGCTGACACCTGAAATTTTGCATGGAAGTTCCTTTCAGGACGTAGGCATCCGTTAAGAACGGATTTTTGGAAATTCTTATTCTAAGGGGGTCAAAGGTCATTTTAATAATAACTTCAGAACCGTAACTGTTGGCTCTTCAAAATGTAGTGTAGAAAAATGACTTAAAATCAACAGACACGTGTTTCAGGGTTTTTTGAAATTCACACCCTAAAGGTCAATGGTGTGGAGTTAAAGTTAGGCGACTCACTGACATATCACGAAATCTCAGGAACTAGAAGAGCTACGAAGCTGAAATTTTGCATGGAGGTTTCTATTAGGCACCCGTTAAAAACGGATTTTTGGAAATTCGTATTTTGAGGGTGGCAAAGGTCATTTTTATAATAACTTTTAGAAAGTAGGCACTCGCAAAGAACGATTTTGGATATTCGTATTATATGGTAGTTAAAATGGGGTCGTAATCGAATAACTAATTTTTAAATAAACATTCTCAGAAGGATGAAGATTTATAGGTTTTCTCATCATAACTTTAAAATTGTAAAGGGTTGGTTGTAAAACTTTGGCGTTGAAAATAATATAAATGAATACATGGAAACCAACACTACTTGGGGTATTAGTATTACGAAAGTCCACGCGAATGAAATCGCGGCGGGTCAGCTAGTCTTAATAAATAAAAGAACAACCGATTTTCTGGTATCAACGCCCAGCCCAAACCACTGAAGCTAGAAAGCTGAAATTCAGAGGGATACCTTTAACAACACAACCTTCTTAAAACTTTCTGAGAATACTAAAAATACAAAACAATTAAACACGTGTTTGAAAATTGGGTTAATAGGGTTATTAAAGTTAAAAATTCGTAATTTGGTACCGATTTAATTTATGTATGAACTGAATACAAGAATTGTATAATTAAACATGTTCCAGGATTTTTACTATTAATCTCTAAATTAGGTTTGGGGTCAAAGTTCCCGATGCTTCATGTGACTCCAATGTTTTGAAACTTTGTATAAATGTTCCATCTATAAACCAATATATCAATCAATCAATCAATATATCAGTAAACTAAAATAATACAAAATAAAAAAATGTATAAAAGTATTCCAGGAATTTTTAAAACATCTCTTAAAATGGGCTAAAGTAGGGTGTTAGACTTTCAAATCCTTAGTGTAGCATGCGTAAGGCAAGTTTGTGACGAAAAAAACTAACAAATAAATATAACGGGATTTTTCAAAACAACCCATAAAACAATCAGAAAAAAATTTCATTGGATTACATGGATTTTTTTGTTATTGAAAACTGGTCATAGGAATTTCCTACTCTTACCTACACTCTTACAATAAATAGGTTATTGTAAGAGTCTAATATTCCTGAAACCCCAATCAGCAGAAGTTTTTACCCTAAAGTCCACGCGAACAAAATCACGTGCGGGTCAGCTAGTTATCATAGGTAAATAATAGGTTGTACATATTTGTTACTTGACGTGTAAATTTATGTTTATCAATAAAATCTTGAATCTTGTAGTTGCCCTGTTTCCTCCCACAAACTACTTCTACACTATAAATTGACCTCCTTGTAGTGAACGAATAGCTACGTCGTATTACAAATTTGTATAATCTGTGTCTCAGGCAGATCTAAGTTTTTTGTTATTATAGTGCGTAACCCCACACTCTAGGTAATTTCTAAGAAATCAAATATATCGCAAAAATTTTCGACTTCGACGGGACTTGAACCCGCATCCTTCCCTCAGTACGGGAATGTGCTAACCAACTACACCACGAGGTCAAGTCGAAGAAGAAAATTTTTGCGATATTATTTGATTTGAAACACTGTTTTTTAAGTTTTTTGGGTGAAATACAATAACTTCGGAACAACATTTTTATGACACCGCCTCGGTCATTCTCCATAAAATAGCAAAATAATTTTTTAAACCGGTCCAAAATTAACAAAAAATTCCACGAAAACTCATAAAAAAAACACACATACAGCCGAACATAGGACCCCCTTTTTTGAAGTTGGTTAAAAACAAAAGTAACTAAATCATGGGACTGCGGCCTTAATCTCCATACCAAACGGTACTGGAGATAATATAATTCTAAGCCAACTGAAACTCAACGAGATTAAAAATCAATTATTGCAACTAGGGATGGGGTGACTGCAGTTTTATATGCGGTATCCCAGGGAAGGGCATACGCTACTTTTTATCCGGGAAAAACGCGTGCAAAACAGCGCGCGCATTTTTGGAATAAAAAGTAGACTAATATGTTATTCCAGGTGTATATGCAAAATTTCAGCCCAATCCATTCAGTAGTTTTGGCGTTGTCTTCGGCCAAACATCTTCACAATGGCACAAACTATCGTCTATCGTCGTCGACTTATAAAATTTGTAGGATTAGATTTTTCGATAGTCTTGTTTAGTTCAGGAACGATTTACTAAAATGAACGAATTCCCACAAGTGAACGAGTACGAACTATTTAGTGAAACTCGTTCCTAATAGTTCACTAGTTCACTTGCTCATCAGTTCCGAAATCTCAGAATGACTAAAAAGTTCACGTTTTTATCACTATTTTGTATGCCATAAAGTTTGAAATCAGTTAACAAGAATAAAAAGACTATTATATCCATTTCGTTCAGTAGTTCAGTAGTAGCAATGTGTCAGACGGAATGAATAAACTAGGACAGAGATAGACAGCGCAAAATCCACGGAAGTAAAAGAGACGGAGATATGATACTCAAAGTTTTCCCGAGCGAGGTACTAATAGTGCTAGAAATCCGATCTAGTACTTGATGAGTTCTTACCCACCGTCCACCTTCCTGAGACCACATGGGTGAACCGCTGATAGTTTAAAAAAAAATCTTTTAACATCCAGGTGGACAAAGGTGAACGGTAGTAAAAAAAACTTTCAACTGTTCACCCAGGTGGTCTCGGGAGGTGAACGGTGGGTAGGAAGCGTACTTTATTACGATTATACTAGTAGGGAGCGATTCCTTTACTGACCGAGCAAGACCAAGTCTATTTTTCGAAGCATTTCCTTACACGTTCGTCCGTTTTCGGAGAGCATCCCTATGCAACACAGTGCCGCGCGAGCGAGTTGAACGATTATAAGAATAATGGCAGCGGAATCAGGTTCACGCGCTCCGCTGCGCTGCGATAGACTTTGATAATTGATTCGATTCTCGAGAATGGCAGGGAAAGTTCAAATACATTGGATCAGCCTGCGGCTTCTTGTAGAGAAAGGTTTTGACGTACCATTTGGAGTCCAGTTTTCCCCCTTAAGGGGGATTTCAGGGGGGAAAACTGGAATAACCCCAAGCATGTACCTACCAAGCAATGTTGCGTTTTCTTGTGCATTGAAAATTATAGCAATTCTTTGTTTGCTTCGTATGAGTCAAAGTGGAAAGTGTGCTTTATAAGAGTAATAAATCAATATTCCGTAAAGTAGTACATATAAATTAAAAGCCTTACGTGAAACATTAAATTTAACAATTTTTGATTTTATTTTTTATTATCCATAGCCTATACTGCTACACTTCTGGCAACGCCACCTTTTTCGGTCCTTTGTTCTTTATTTTATCGAACCAAAAAAAAACTAACAACAAAACAATATTTTTTTTATAGATTAAACTACTTATAGTAAAACAGTGAACAATAATACCAGCATGCAATTGACTTGTGTATAAGTTTTAGAAAACTAAAATACACATCCAATAATTGGATTTGTATTTATTAATTAACCTAGCTGTAATCATTATTTAAAAATGTAAGAAAATAAAAAATTCAACATGAACGTAACAGAAGACTCTTTAGTACTGATAAGATCAATATTGCTCAAGCTCGAGTGTCACTTGACCTGCATCATAAATATTTTTTTTAATTAAACACCTGTTTAAATGCCATGAGTGATAAACTGTGGATTAACCTTTAGTGTTGGATCACGGGTCTTAAACTTATGTCATGGTTAATATATTTTATGTGGTGAAAGGTCTTTTGCATTGATGCAGATAATATTAGCCGAGCCATCACAAACGATTATTCTTTTAAAATAAATATTGAAAAATTAAGGAAGAAAAACACTTACTTGCGCATACAAATAATGCGAAATTGTAATTTATCTACTTATCCTATTATTGATGATTTACTGTTCTTGTATGGACCCTGAAGTCAAACAGTAAGTAGATTTTTTTTATTATTAAGTCACTGATTTTTAATAGTATACTATTAAAGATTATTAAATATTATACTACCCAAAAAATTATATCAAAAATGATATAATTTTTAAGGTGATTAAGGTAAAAACAAAAAGTAAAACTGCACTCAGTTTCGGGTGATAGACGCTGCTATATATATATATATATATCTATATTGGCCCTTGTTCTGTGACGTCACACTTCACAGTTTCAACTCAAAGCGCTTCTGTTTCATTGTTGATTTTTCAATCAAAATTAAATATGTAAGAAACAAATTAATGATACTCTGTAGAAAACACCAAACATATAAATAATACAAAAAGAAATCCCACCAAAACGTCACGTTCTCTCTTGCCAATGGCGTGCATTTAGAAATTTTGCAATTGAGATTTAAAATATTTACTTTTCAATGATTAAATTTCACATTTATTACATCAAAATATACAAAAATAAATATACAGATATATTTCTTTATCAATAGAGAATACGTATATAAATAATTAGTTTTTTTGAAGTCACATACCCTATGATAAATTGGACGTAGTTTTGCAAACAGGAACCAACCCTCAAAATGTTAGTTTCGAGAGTTTAAAGAATAAACTTGTGTAGAAATGCCTAGGTAACTCCTATGAGTTCATTTATTTAACAGTCTTGTGTGGCTTTATGGAGAGCCTAAATTGTTTAGATTTTTTTTATGCACAAGTACAAGTGCACGCTGACCAATGAGGCAATTTACCATAAATTTCATAGAATGATGCGTACACCGATGTCAGTGTCGGTGCCCGGCCAGGTCGGCCAATGAAGAAACGCCCAATCTCGGACTGGTTTGGTGGGGTCGATTCTTACACCGGCGGCAGCCACAAAATTGTTTTTGCGAATTCATTTCATTAAGTAAACAAAATTAAGTGTTTAATTAAGTAGATCATAAAGTCGGTTTTAAAATTTCACTTCCAATGCAATTTCATGTTCACTGAACATTCTGATTTATGTAGAGCACATTTTTGCACAGAACTTTCACTGTTGAGCAAATACCAGCTTAATTTCACTGTAATTTGTGCTTATTACAAGCTTAATTATTTATTTTTATAATAACTGAACTTACTCGTAACGTATGTAATTACCAGTTAGTATAAAATACAACCTTTTGATTACAAAATAAAAATTAATGTGTAAAATACCCAAGTTTTAACGTATTATTAACTATAACTGGTTCGAGGCTCTCAATTATTTTGCAAGTAAGCTACCTAAATTATCCTGTATCAGGAATTTGGCAGTATTACAACTAATGAACTTTATGCAAAGTGTTGAAAAGTGAAAATTTAAAACTGATAAATCTTTATAAAATTCTTAAAAATGGCCGAGAGGTTTTTGAGTGTCGAAAAAGCCGCAAAGCTATTATACACTTGGTTCCACCTATACCGAGTTTCCTTATGACAAACGTTGTGCCAAACACCCTGTATAATAGTCTACCTACGTATATACCCTGTATAATAGTCTACCTTCGTATTATAAATTAATAGAAATAAAATAAAAATGAAGTAATGCTGGACAATTCACACAGCATTATCTACCCCCAACCCATGGTAAGCAGAGCTTGTGTTATGGGTACTAGATAACTGATATAGATAATACAATACACTACATAGATAGATATTTTTTTAATTATACATATAAAACATCTAGAACACCCTGAACAAATATCTGCAGATCGTACAAACATTTGTCTCGAGACACGAATTGAACCCGCAACCTCCTGCATCGTAGGCGGACCTTAGCCCGCTGCGCCACAGAGGTCGTCACATTATGCATTTACAAAAGCCGCCAGCCGAAGCAATTCTTATGTAACCTACACGATCATAATCTCTTTGCGGTATCTTATAAATTGCTATAATTTGACTCTGCAACGTCTTACCCTAGAATCTTTTGACACTCTTTAAAAATATCACTGCCTCCACCTAAGCTTCGATTAGAAACCAAACACGGGACTTTCAACTCTTTTTGCCTTTAAGCAAGGTTTAGTTTACAATAGGACGGAGAGAAACTATTGAGAGAGTAACTCGGGAAATAGGCTAAAGTATAAAGACAAAGGGATTTCTAGAGATTTGACTGTAAAACGATTTGTAGGTGAGTTTGTAAGGTGTTTAGGAGATTTTGTGATTGTAATATTGTTTGAAGGTAATACTCGTGTAGAAATACCAGCCCAGTGTTGGTCTTTATAGTCCAGAAAAGGGGGTTATTTATGATTTGTGGTGTTTACCTATAAGCGGTTTGTGCAAATATCTATAATTCATAGTTACCTACTTATAATGTCCTCATTATGTAACTCCACTTTTTCTTGCATGTTGGTATTTTTATAAGATTTGAAAATGTAAGAACTCTGTGTACGAAACCATTGGTAAACCTATTACAGAAAAAAAAATTGCAAAAAGTGTCAAAAATCAGCTGACTGAAAGCAGATTTTTGACATTTTCAAACAATTAGAAAAGAAAACCCAGTCCTAACCCTTCTTCTCGCAGCCAGGTAATAAAGGGCCATAGGTTTGTATGTTCAGTCTTATCATGAGATTTCTTTTCATCTCACAAGCTTTTATTTAACTTGTCCTGTTAGTTAGTATGTATATGCGGTGTTACACCCCTGTGCCTCGGAAAGCACGTTAAGCCGTTGGTCCTACGCCTGACTTCTCCCCGGTCGTGTCGATGTGTCGTCTCATTGGATTATGAGAGTGAGGGAATAGAGAGTGCACCTGTGTTTGCGCACACACTTGTGCATTGTAATATGTCCTGTGCATCTGGCTAGTCTCCGATGAAAAGGGCCGCCGTGATCGAAATTCGTCTAGGAGGACATTATTATTATTATTTGTATGTACAATGTAGGTGTGTACAATGTGTGGAAAAGAAATTCTTTATTGCACACTTATCAAGATAATTCACAAACAACTTACAAAATTTGTAACAATTGGCGGTCTTAACGCTCAAGAGCGATCTCTACCAGACAACCGTGGATGGATAGGATCGCTGGATTAAAGATGGGGATCTGTGTGCATTATTAGCTAATACTTTTAATTAATTTTACCTAAAAATACCACATAAATCTTTCAACTGAATTTTAGGCCAGTTATCCTCCGATACCGAATTGAGCTGAAATTTGGTATACTTATGTAAATTCGGTGACAATGCAATGTTATGGTACCATCGAGCTGGTCTATTGGTGAAGTAAGAGTAATTCTCAAGCCGATGCGTATACACGGTGCCTCATAATCGGTGTCCTGGGGACACAAAGGATGTTATTTGTTTCAACGTTTTCAACAAACGTAAAACGAAAAGCTAAATCCTTCCGCTCCTGCGGTCCAACGAAAACTCACCTTAACATTTGGTCAAGACTGTTTTCCCAGAGGTTAGTGCTCCTGACTAACAAGTGAATTCTAGTCACGCTTCCAAAACATTCGGGTGTTGTTGAAGCCTTTTTAAATTTCATTTCAACTCTGGAAATTGAAAAAAGGATAGATTTTATGCTGGCTGGCACCTGGTTAATAAACTTGTTAAAGCAGGGTTCAAGGTTCAAGACTCTGTTGCATTTATTTTTGTGCGCTCTCCGCCCCCTATGTCAAAAACAGCTGAGCCCTTGGAATGAAATTCGACACAAACGAGGTATTCCAAAAAAATCGACAAAACTGTCATAGTTTCTATTTCAACCCGCAGGCACAAAACTTCAAATAACGTGTAAAGCAGCTTGAATATACGACACCATATTTTATGAGACTTTAAAGACAACGTTTATAAAGTCAAAATAAAGGCGTATACGAGTTTCCAGCTGATTATCCCAGAATTCCGAGGTGAAACCCATATTGCTTCCATAGTGATCCATACAACACTGTAGACCATGCCTTCACATGGTGAATTTTCACGGCGAAAGAAACGTGTGAGAACTATGGCCCGAATACGATTGGACTATTCTCTTTCGTGTGGTTTTCCACTCTATAGGGATATAGTTTTTACGAGTCAATCAAGGCATGAGCATGTTTATGTTGATGACAAGACGGCGCGATGACATGATGACATGATGACATGACTCGGGGATTATTTATTATTATTTGACCTTTTCTAAGTGTACATTTATTGTATTTATGGAAATAAAGAGTTTTTGATTTAATTTGATTTGATTTGGATTTTACAGAAACATCAACATTAATAAACAGGCTAATGCTTTGATTGACTCGTTTAAACGATATCCTTAGAGAGTGGACCAAACTACGCGAACGTGAACAGCCGAATCAAAAATTTCATGTTTATGTAAAATCCCCGAGTCATGTCATCATGACTCGGGGATTTTACATAAACATGACATATATACATTGACATACATATCATAAAACGGCCTCTGGCACAAACTTCCAACACTTTCAATTCCTCAGTTGAGTATTGGTTTTCATTGACTGTTCATAAATAAATGAAACACTATTAGTAAGGAACGAATTTCCTTCCTAGGAATAAGTCAATAGCATTTACTGTGGCCGGCCCGGCATTATGCCGTATATCTGAGGCTTAATTGATGGCGAAACTATGCGGATTCGAAGCGCGGAGTCCGGGGCTCCGGGCAGACCCGCGTCAACGTTATTTACGGTATGCTTGCAGACTTGTGCATTATTAGTTAATTTACGGGAACAGACGTCTAGGGGATTCGTTTGGGTGATTCAGTGGGTGTTTTGAAGATTTTGGCTGGTGTTTGTGTTTGTGTCTCGAGGAAATCTCGTATTGTAGGGTATGATTGGGACCTCTGCAACAAAAGCCAAATTATGGGATCAATCGTTGGCGTAAGTTACATTTAATTTAGGTGAGTGTTCTTTTCAAAAATTAATAGTGTAATTAAATTCCATTGAAACTTTATAACAACATCCTAAAGATAGTTAACAAAATATGTTAACTATTAAGTCTATTAAGTCTTATGGGGTCGTTTATTAATCACGTGATGTTTTATTTTTTTAACCCCTCCCCTCCCCATGGTGATACATGGTGTCAAGCGGTTTTAGATTTAGATTTACTTTTTTCTGAAACCCCCCCTTTCATGTCTTACGTGATTAATGGACGAGCCCTAAACAATAAACTTACCTACTACCTAATAGTGTATTGTCCTCAGAATAATAAAAAAATAAAACAAAAGGGAGAAAACACAAGGTCCCTCTGACACAGGTGAGAAAATAAGGCGGTCTCCCAATGGGGATCTCTAACCTCGAATAACCTCTGGATAAGAACCTCTCCACACTGTCAGTTATCGCTGGAATATCATACGGTTGTGTATAAACAGTGTGTTTTACAGTGCTACATAATTCAGAGGCTTAAGTCGTTGGTCGAGTCATAGCAAGTCTTGACAAGCAGTTTATATGCGTAGAGACGTTTGTGCGTTGAACCATGATAAACCTAAAATAGAGGGGCTTAGTAACTACCGACTCCTCAAAAATGTCTAACGAAAGTCATTAAAGTTCATTTTGAAAATCTCCATGCTTCTAAGGTCCCAGACTGGCCCACAACAGAGAAAAAAACTAAGAACGGATCCTTTTCCCTTGCAATTGAACAACACAAGCTAATAACACAGCCTACCTACCCATACATACAGTCGTCCGACGAAGGCATTTTGACGTGGTATTGACAGAGCATCGTCCCGTCTCGGGGCCAAGGGACGGGTCGGGGGGGGGGGGGACCCGTCCCTTGGCCCCCGCACGATTGCCCTGTCAAAACGCCTTCCATGAACGACTGTATGCATATAGATAGGCTGTGCTAATAGTAAGCTTTTAAGCGCCTTCAAATTGTGTGGTACTGTCCTCACTCGCGATTTTTCTTCCCGCGACGCGACACACAGGGTCGTCGGTGGCGACAGGGGAGATGCGAGGTCAGGCCCTAACATTGAGTAATGCTTACCGGGGAACTGTTTGTGAAGGTATACCCTAAGAAAGTTAACTTTTGGACACTTCAACCTTGTTCGAAAGTGTTAATTGACGAGATTATTCGCCATAAAAACGGAAGCACAATGTAAATCGAACCTGTTGACGAAATTCCCCTCAGTTTTCATCGTCAGCTACTGCCAGTCTTCTATGGCATGTTAAGAACAATGACTGAGGATTATTTTTATAAATATAAATGATATATGCTGGTTAAAATTGTTTTTAGTTGAGCAAATTTTAAAAGATAGGTAACGATACAAAGAACGACCAAGACTAAATAGCCAGAAAACAAAACGTCTTGTCCCGTCAATATTGAACAAATGACAAGTTAATTCTGGACACATTATCTAGACCCAAACTAAGTAGCGCTTAAGAAGACAGTAGCTAAGTTATATCAAAGTCTTATTCAACAAACTCCACAAAATTTCTCTATACTACATTCTAAAGTGTAATATTTAGACAGCAAGATAACATTTACTAAGCAATAAGCCCGCCATCCGTCTACCCTCGTCAGCGCAGATGCTGTCCTTTATGAAACGATGCCATGTATGGTTTCAATTTCCACATTCTGTAGCAGTTTCTTATCTTACAGACTGCATTTTCGGTTTAAAGCCAAGCGGGGTTCAGACTATTTTCAATGGAGTTTCAACATTAATTTTCAAAAACAAATTATGACAAAAAATAGAAACGAAGTTGCCCTTGGTGGCCACCAAACTCTATTTTCGCATCTCTGCCTAAACTATAAAAATAAAACTATTTCTGAGGCATTAAAAAAGCTTTTAACAGGTATCGCCAGCGTACTTTTTGAAATTTACTTTCATAAACGTAATAATAAGATAAAATAGGTGGCAAAATCAAATCAAAAACTCTTTATTTCCATTAATACGATAAATGTACCTACACTTAGAAAAGGTCAAATCATAAAACTAAACACTGTCATGGATATAAAGTGATATATTTTATTTCTGTCGCTTCGGTATGTACACTAAAGTAAAGAAGCGACGAAGAAACCTTTAGCCTGTTAGTTGTTATTTTTCTAATTTGGACCAAAACCCGTCCCAAGAATTTTATCCTCTAGATAATCTGATATTTTATAGTAAGCCTTTTTGCAGAGTAAGGTTTTGTCAATTTGTTTGAATTTATTTACTGATAACTTTTGCAACTCACTAAGAGTTTTGTTGGAGAAGCGTACACATTGCCCTTTAAAAGATAGGTACATTAATTTTGTGTAGCCTCGTAGTGGGCACAGCGAGTTAATGTTTATTTCTGGTATTAAAATAATGTTTATCGCTATTTTAGGGAACATTTCTATGAGTGTACAAGAAGTTTTGATAAATATATGGCAGCGCTAGTGTGCCTCGGGGTGCTGCCTTAATCCAAAAATAAGTTAGCTTATCTATGTGATTCGTGAATGTTGGTCTAAGACTAAATAAAACAACTTTTTATTAATCTCTCCGCAACCCGCATAATGTTTTTTTTTTGCAAACGACATAAACACAACACACGATCCACACAACACACGATGGGTATTTCTATCCATCTTTATTCTAAAACCAGAGGCAAATTCCCAAATTCCATCAGTAAACAGAATATTATCCACAAATCAGATTTATCACGAACGAGTGAGCAGTAGGATGAACGGGGTGGTATGTAGCCGTCTATTGTTACTGTTAGGCATCCATGCTGGACTTGTGTTAGCCCCGGCCTTTATGACTTAAATATTATTCTGTTATGCTGGCCTTAAACAAGGATGCAAACGAGATCCTTCAGAACCAGTTCGTATACGCTCCATAGAATCTTTAAATTAAAGGTGATTTTCGAAAACCTAGTTTTGCGAAAAGCTAGGTTTTTCTTCATTTTAGCGGTCGCTGGGAGTCCATAGAAGACCTCAGGGCCGTTGTTTTTGGCGTCGTATCTGCCTGTAGTCTTCCGCAGGTCGTCTTCTCACCTGGACATAGGACGCCGTACAATACGCCGAGACGCGGTCTTTACTCTAAAACACGTTTACCAGCAGTTGTAAATCCTTCGCGAGATTATGGCCGGCCCACTACCATTTCACCTTGTTGATCCTTGTGCTAAATCAATAACTTTGGTTTTCTGTCACGCATACTCAGTACCTTGGGTACCTTGGATTGGACCTCACGATACGGCTCGGCCTAGTGTAAGATCCATCTGTTAAATACTTACTCTATCCAGGTCAATACCTGGTTACTTTCACGGATTTCCAAATAATACAATTAGATGAAGCTAATTACTTTATATTCATGTGAAAGAACTAGTTTTTAAACAACAACTATACATTTAGAATAATTACATGACGCGACACCGTTTCTCGATCAGTTACAGCTAAGGAATGAGTCTTCGTTCTACCCGCAATACAATGACCGATTATCAGCAACGTCTAAGCGATTCACAAAGCTGGGGGGTACCCGCATTTTGGCCTGAATATATAAAAATAGTCAAGCGGTAGATAAAAACCCTTAAAACTGACGATCAATTTGAAGCATCGCTAATAGGCGGCCATTCTGTTTACAGGAATGCCTCTATTCCTGACCTCTCGGCCGTCCAAATAATGGTTTGACCTCAAACCGCTAGACTGTTTTTATATAGACAGACGGAACAAAAAAAAAAAAACACAAATCTTAAAATGTTTCTTGAACATAATTGCCATTTCTAAGTAGCTATGGCGGATTCAGTTTTGAAATGACCAACATGGATTTTTTTTTTTGTTCCCGAGTACATAATCATTTCTAAAATAATTGCAGAATTATGCATGTTTTACATTCTATTTGATTATTTTTTTTAAATACATTGATTTTATTACACTCGTTATTTTAAATGTTCCATTTATTCTCAAAGAAAGAATTATTTATGTAACCATCGATTAGCGTAATATTATACGAGTAGAGATTTAGAAAAGTCAGATATCTCTTAATCTAAATAATAGAAAAGGTACTACAGAGTCGCATTATCTTTATGCTATAATAGAAAAGTGAAAAGGAAACATCTTTCATATTAAATCAAAATTATCATGTATAATATAGTTAATTATCATGTATAATATAGTTAATTATCATGTATAATACAGTTAATACATGTATCAGATAGGTCTCATTTTAATAATCATTATGTTTTGTGAAATATAAGTTTTTTTAACTTTTACCAAATATCGGAAAAACACTTTATCTTTCTACACAATATATCATTGATTTCTAAGTTAACCTAGATACAATTGCACCAAATACTCGTAGATCTGAGTGACGCTTGGCCAAGCAATATTTTATTTTAATTAATTAACGAATATAACGGTTAACAATGCTAATTTTAATTGCTTGTTATACTTTAAACACAAAATTTAACAAAATTTTGTCAAACTAATATCATATAAATATCTATCATAATAATACATATATGTTTCAGTAGGTATATTATTTAAATCGTCAAACGATGTAGATAGTCATCCAGCGTCCGCTTTGGCCAAGCATGCAGCAGCGACCAGCGACGTATCTTCTCTCTTTCCTCATCTCTCGTGCTTTATGTTGAAAGAGCATTGTTGTACACGCAGTCTACAAATACGTTTCCTAGTCTCTATCATGATTGCTAAGCAGTAATACAATCTCGTATATACTGTGAACACGAGGATCTAACGCTGAGACAACTCCGTGCCACATTGTTCTGTTGCTGATCGTTTGGTCCGTTGGACACACTCCTCGCCTCTTCAATCTACCATGGTTTTCCCAACGTAAGGAACATTCATAGTTGGAATTTCCACTGTTTGCAATCGTAAACAAATTCATCTATATTCATTATTTCTGAAGCAGCAGTTGGCCGATCTTCGGTATTGGCCATGTTGATACAACTTGGAGGTTACGAAAATCTGAAAACTGGATGCATGCCACATGGTCGTGTAGAGTATTGGAAGTCTTCAAAATCTAGTAGTACTATTATTCCATCTGCAGTTATCTCAGTTCATCTCGGTTCATCCCATTTTATCTAGTTTTCTCTTTGTTTCATCTAATTTAATATTGTTTCGTCTCGGCTCATCTTGTTTCAGCTCGTCTCATCTTGTTTCATCTCGTCTCATCTTGTTTCAGCTCGTTTCATCTTGTTTCATCTCGTGTCATCTTGTTTCATCTCCCAGTTTAATCTTGTTTTTTTTCATCTCAATTTATATCGTTTCATCTCGTGTTATTCCAATTCATCTAGTTTCATCACGTTTCATCTTTATTGCATGCCTACCAACAACCAGAACACGGTCTCTGGGCTGGTTTATGTTGAGGTTCTACCGACTACCATTTGTCACCTGGTCACCACCGGTACAAAGACTTTGGTCTTGTTTTTAAGGTTCTGTCTGTCCATTACCGTATGCCACCCTCGGGCATAGGCTACTTCAAAGTCTAGTTGTATTATGACTACCGTTCGCCACCCTTGGGCCCCGGTCTGTTGTCACCTTCAATCGTTCAAATACCGTTCGCCACCCTCGGGCCACGGCCTTGTTGTAGGTACATTTGGCACCCTCGGGCATAAGTTTTTTCGAAGTTTAGTTAGTGTTTTATAACTACCGTTCGCCACCCTCGGGCCACGGCCTGCTGTAGGTTCTGTAATATAAAAACTATTAACTCAACACCACGACTCCAATGCGATTCTCACACAATGGAGCAGCGTCAAGCTTAACTGCCGTGGTGATAAACTGGTAAATTACATTAGTCTTGCAGACACTTATATCTTCATACATAATTTTTGAGGGGCAGAAGCACCAAGTGTCCGTAGCAAAAACAAGCTTTTATTATGGTCATATCACGTTTTAAATTTCTTTGTCAATAAGTTTGGTCTATACTGTGTTTGGAGACTTTTTCATTTAAAAATGCTACATACTTAATATAAACAAATGGCTCGGAGAAGTGGCCTTTAAGACCTTAACCAGTTATTGGCCTTGGACTCCATCTTATCAGTGTACTTATTTGGTTGGGGACGGGCATGCATTCTGATATGCATCTTTTATAGGGACTACATAACAGTGCTACTAATATTGTTTACTATATAATTGACAAACATTCTAACAAACAGCTGCGAACAATTCTGCTCAAAATATAATAAGCCCAAAATATGATAATAAGTAATGGTACACTGGAAAATCAAAAGATTCTCTTCAAATCGTCTGAACTGGATAGGATCTTCTGCAGTGATTGATCATCGTTTGGTACTCATACCGAAACCAGCAAGAAGTGATTACGCTTCTTCGACAAAATTGTTTAGTCCATGAGTCATAGGTAGGTCATACTTCTGGCATTGCTTTGTAGAAAAATAAATTCACTCACAATCAAATATCAATGGAATCTCTAACCAAACAGCGTTATATCACCAATAGGTTTATTGATTTTAGAACAAGCAAAAATAAGGTCCGCACTATTTAATGACTCGATGGATATGGCTCAAATTCGCTAGCATAATATGAGGCTATCGCCAATTACGTATCGAGTTGTGCTAAATCTGGTGACATAACATAAACAAAATAGGTACCCAAAAACCAGATTCGGACCAGAATATAGCCGTTGGAGTAGACAGAGCTGCACCAACCAGAGTGGCCCCCTGTCAATCCTGCAAGGAATCTGGTTGTGATCACCCGTCGGTGAACCTTCACATCACGATGACGATGACTTACGGGTTACTTCGCTATCTAGGTTGCCTGGAAGAGATCGCTTTTAGCGACAAGGCCGCCGATTGTGCCACACTAGATTTAATTAGTAGTTTGTAAGATATTTCATAAGCATTGATGGTACCATAAAGCTATTATCTATCTATCTATCTATCTATCTATCTAGGTATTTTTATTTATTTATGTTCACTTCCAGGTAGTTTCATATAAAATGTTTGAATCCGGTAGGTATTGTATAAACATAATATTATTTTGACAACTGAATTTGGAACAATTGAATTGTTTCAAACCTACAGTGAACTTTCGTCAGTTAGGTAAGTACAGTAGGTTCCTACAGTCAGTGATATGACAACAGGGCTTTGTCCTAATATACTGAGTCCAGGGACATATGTACTTTCTCTCGGTACTGCGCGGAAAGTGGTCGCCTCGGACATAAAGTCCGCCAATCATAACAAAATTAAATAAAACTCACTGAAACATTGTTAAGAATGCTTTCTTCTGGTTTACTTAAATCTACCTTGTGGTTCATTAATAAGCAAGAAAAGTAGAACCCATAGCTTAACGTTTCACTCATTAACAAAGCTAAACTTGTATTTGAAAGTTAGTTTCGATAATTAAATTTATATTTTACTTTATTTTTATTTTTGGAAAAGCAAGAACATTATTGAACGTTCGGCCGGCGTCCATGCGTCCTGACTGACATCTCGCTCGCAACAATTTATCTAGTTGCTATCTCTTTTTAGGTCCATGTCTTTTGGTAATGTATGCTATGTATTTTGTATACTGCCAATATGTGTTTCAATGTATAGGATGATACACACTAAGCCCTTCTTCTTGCGATGTATATACCTACGTCATGTAGCAAGTATATACCTACGTCAAATTGAAGAACTTATCAACTTTTGTTTTAGTTTTTAGGTACTTTCAAGATTACACGTATTCGAAACTTTCAACTCGTTGGTTATACATATTGTTTTGTATTATACATAAAAGCCAACAGTTTGGTCTGGTGTAGCTTAGCCTTGCAAATTGCAATGTAAACCTGGGTGGGATAGAAACGTGTCTCCACATTGGTTGTTCTAGTTTCTAACGATTTCGGCTGCTACTTTATCACAAATGTTGCATTAATGCTGATAAAAAATCTAATAATTTTTTTTAAGCAATAAAATATTGAATACTGAATGCAATTCACCTCGTGCAGCCCAATGAAACTCGCATATATGGCAATAGCCATTTGGCTCTTGTAACACAAATCTAACTAGTTAGGAGCCCGTGAGCTTGTTTATAACACCATTACATAAATTATTATTACCATTCTACATAAGTTTTCTGTAAGCACTTTTATTATATTTAACCATTTGTGCAGCGACCATGAACTAGGTACAAACAAAACAAGAACTCAAGACCTGTTCACAACGTAACCGAACATGAGGTAACTGGACCTCCAAAGACTGTTTAATTTCTTATTCCTCAAACTGAACCTCCATCATAGTCTCGACCGATCAATATAAAAATTAATACCTAACAAAGTTTGTCATACGATGGCACAGAAAACACATTGGCCTTGTTAAATTGGGCTATAATTTTGTAGTATGCATTTTTTTATTATTAAAACTAGTTTGGCATAGTAAGCAAGTAAGTTATTTCACTAATTTGCACCATTTGCTTTGTTTTATAATGACTATCCACTTATTGATGTGATTATTATTTTATTCGTTATAAGCACTGTCTGCCTGAGATACAGGTTAAACCTAGTTCAGGCACTTGTTTTATTTTCATGCCATTAGAATATGATATTATTTACTCGATTGTAACACTTAAGTCTTAAGTTATTTTGAATAAATTTATTCTTATTCTTAATAGGTGGTGGTAGTGTAGAATAAAATACCTAGACAACGAACAGCAACGTGCCACCTTTATTTTCTTTGAATGTAGCGGAGTTTTAGTTCCTACTAAAGAATTGATCAGGCACCCATGAAGTTGGAACCTTTACTGACGGTTCCAATATTGAAATGAGCACAAAAACGTAGATTCACTGAATGGACTTCAACTCAAGTGCCAAATGACACTAGTAACAGCACCTTACGCCATATTCCAATGTGATAGTACAGGAATTAACATTTTTTTTTGTATGGAATGTATATAGGTCCCCTACCAATAACCTCCTCTCAAGACCTATAACCTCTAAAACAGGTATATTTCTAATAGGTAACTAAACCAAAAAGTGCACTTCCCCAAAGAGCAAATTAGGTCAGTAAATTTATAGGTAGATTGATACTACATATCAGAATTCATTGTAGTTACCATCTTTCATACATAAGTTCAGCATTATTGTTATTATTAATATGCAATTATTAATACATCTGCTTACCACATCTGTGGCTCTGCGTTTCTGTTTTTCATTTAAGTATTTGTTCTTTGCAATTTAAGCAATTTTAATTTTGAAATCATTTTTGTTTTCAAATCTAAATTTAACTACGTAGGTGTCTTAAAACAAATACGTATAATTGACTACCCATTATACGACTCCGGTTTGCCCATGCGATGTGCATTGCTTTGCTAATCTATCATGTATGAAGCATGTTCTAAGCCAAAATAAATATTATATTATTATTATTCTAACAGAGTATTGCTTTTAGGTGTTCATTATTATAACATTACCACGTTTTTTAAATGTGTCCTCGACTTTCGTGACTCCAACCAAACATTTGTGACACTCAGAAATCTGCGTCTCAACTAGGTACCTACCTACGACCTGGTACGGGAAAATGCTGATATGATACAACGGCTCTTTCACTATAATGCACGACAATAGTGTCAATAATGCACAGCCTGACATTGTTCGGTCATGATAATGCACACCACGATAATCGGAAGCCATGTACACGAATTATTAGGGTAAACAAATTTGGTCACAAGTTATTGTGCCGTACAATATTTTGTTGTACATTATTGTCTACCGAGACAACGACCGGTACCTACCTATTTTATTTGCCGCATACAAAGATAAGCTCAAACTTACTTTTACTACTAGGAACCAGTTATTAGATATTTATTTATAAATTGTAGTAACCGTGATACCTATTATAGATAGGTACCTATGGATCAATTGAGCTACCTCTAGATTGTTTACTTACACCAGTCTGCAGTTAGGTAGCTCTACTGTTTCTATTGCAAATTCCAGCTTTAGTTCTCTTTTACTCCTTGAATATACATAGGTACCATCATACTGACAGTAAAACTAGCAATTGAAAATTATAAGTAAGTAGGTACTTAGGTACCTGTACCTGGCTGCCTATGAAAACTACGATACGGTACGATTTGAATTCGACTTAGCTGGTAATTTCTTGTTCTCGTTTACCAATTTAATAAGAATATAAATAAATCATAAGTTAGTAATTATAACTCAAACTGGTCAGTCAGTGGTGATCGAACATAAAAATAGAAATAGGGAGGCTTGGTAAATTTCTGTTTGAGCATCAGCCTTGGTAAGTAGGTTCAACCACTGCTCGACTCAACTCGGTAAAACACTACAAACATCATTCATAATAAATAACATAAGCAATGAATAAATACTTTATACGTGCCTAGTTAGTAGGTACTAGGTAGTAAAGATGTAGGTACCAACTTCACTAACCCAAAATATTTATGCTAAGGAGTAGGTAAGTAGCAGGTCGGATAATCCTAGACTCAATTTTATTATTCGACACGTAGGTGCTTTACTTCCTTTGTCTGTAAATTAGTACAAACTGTGTACCGACCTTACAAGTCTAAGTACCTACATATAGGTACCAAGGAATGGCTTCAAGTTCATTCTAAGATTTCCTTTGTTTCTTCTGCAAGATGCTCTGTTCTGCTTCTGTACGATGGCACGGAAACCCCGTGCGAGTCCACTCACACATGGCCGGTTTTTCATACTGTTGTCGAGTCGTAACAAAATAAATACACAAAGTAGACAAAATAATCACAATAACAGCAATAGACTTAAGCCACAGCCCCACTGCTGCGCACGGAGAAGCTACGGACGTGTGTCATAACGTCCCGTATTGCTACCCACGAACACGCTACACACGAATACGATAAATGATTTATCATTGCTACGCGCGTGGCTTGGCTTACTCGAATATTGCGCCCACGCCGCTCAACGCCGTTAATGCTATTCACGCAGTACACGCGTGCGTAGATTCACTGCCGAAACGTAGACCCACGTTGTCAAACCAACGAACCCACGCAGCTAAAATCCGCCGCGTGGCCGTGCACAACGTGCGCCGCAGTGGGCCGGCGGTCTTAGGTTCCAATGTTGCATCGAACATGTCTGTCCTTTTTGAATATTTTGGTATTACCTACGAGTAAAATGTACGTAGGTAGGCATAGGCACGTCAGCAAGTTTACTGGCGACTTCTACCCAGCGTTTAATATGTTAGGTAGGTACCTTACCCACTCGCAAAACAGCAAGTAAAAACATATAAATCATGTTGTGTAAGTACATACCATTCGCCTTTGTGCAACGTCGGTTCTCACATAGCACTTCTGATGTTAAATACTTACTCTATCCAGGTCAATACCTGGTTACTTTCAGGGATTTCCAAATAATACAATTAGATGAAGCTAATTACTTTATATTCATGTGAAAGAACTAGTTTTTAAACAACAACTATACATTTAGAATAATTACATGACGCGACACCGTTTCTCGATCAGTTACAGCTAAGGAATGAGTCTTCGTTCTACCCGCAATACAATGACCGATTATCAGCAACGTCTAAGCGATTCACAAAGCTGGGGGGTACCCGCATTTTGGCCTGAATATATAAAAATAGTCAAGCGGTAGATAAAAACCCTTAAAACTGACGATCAATTTGAAGCATCGCTAATACATCGGTAAAATTAAAATCATTGTTTCCAAGCCCTCAGCAACTCTTTTCTATCAGTTTTAATAGGCCTTAATTTATTATTTATGTTGATGTGTATCATATTATAATGTTTTCCTGCTTAACTATTATTATGTTATTATTATTATATGCTGTAAAACGATTGTTTTTGCTGCAAATAAATATATTTTATGTTATGTTTATGATAACTTGACGTAAGTCTATAATAGACATTAGGCAAGCTCTATCGAGCAGCTTCGATTATCACGTTGCCCAGTGCTCCCCAGATTATCATGTACATGTATGTAATAGCCAACCTCGCATGAATAGGCGTCAATCTAAATCTCTGTTCAAAGCTGAAAGCCTGTTTGCTTATGAATTCACTTCATTAGGCATAATCGTTGCTTATGGATTGTAATAGCTTGTTATGTTAAGCTAGTTTTAAGCAATGAAGTGAACAATCATACATTTTTAAAATCCTCCGGTAAAATTCTTCTTAGCATCTTGGTGTACTTACGTATAGTTTTCCAACATCTTGTTTATATATGTTTGGAAGTATGATTTTGACTGCCGAATTATGGTATAACGATGCCGAATTGTTGCGAATTAAAATTTATGGTTTTAAATACATTTAAGTAATAATCGAACCTTGTATGTATCATTACTACTTTAAACGTCTTGGGGACGCTTCCAACTGGTATTGATATGGATCAGTTGAGCTACCCGTAAGTTCAACAGTTCAGTTAATTCGCAACAGTCTGCAGTTAATTCAATTGTTTCAATTATGAATAATGGTTCTAATTTGTTTCTATTATTTGATTGTTATTTTCTTTGTTAAAAAAGTAACATTTGTTTTGTTTCTGATAGTTTCTAAATATGATACTAGTTATTCGATAGAAAGGACCTTTGACGTCGCATCAATTTTCCAAAAACCAATTCCATTACGCATTAGACCCGCATGATACATTTGTTTCTGCCATTAAGAAACAAAATGGCGACCTTCTGTCAAACAAAAGCCACTTCCCTACTAAGTTATCACTACACCGGAGTGCCTCTCCACTCATTATTTTAATTAGCATCCAGATTGAATCAGAAACCATAAAAGCTCACTGTCATAATGCGTTTGAAATAATCGTTCTGGATTTTTTTACAACTACCCTCTTGCTGGTATAATTTTTGAATTGTTATGGCTGACTTTTATTAGCGCGGAGCTATTCTCGTATTCAAATGTCGACAATGTCTCTACGGGGGGCGCCGTTTATTTTATTGAAATATTTTAGGGTAGCGTACAAAAGTGTCCTATAATTATGTTGAGTTGATGGTAGAATTGCTACTTTGATTTGATAATACTAGCACGTGTTATGTTGGTACGAGGAACGGGGTAACATTTGAAACACTTGGAGTGTTCCGTATAACAAACAATTAGGCATTTGTTCCCAATTTATTATGATGTTTATTTTATGGTCCGTGCACTGCACAAGTACACATATTGGCCGAGTCTTGGTAAGCCAAGGATCTCGGCTATCAAATCTGTCATGAAGTCCTTATGACTCTGTTGTGTTTTATGTATTTATTCAATGCGTATGAAATTATAGCATTTGTAAGGTTATAGTATTTTTTGTATTGTATTATACTATGTAGTAGTCTATTTAATAAGTAGGTTAAAATTAAATCTTATAAAACTTTTAAATCCATCATGGTTAATAATAATAACACTAAAGTCATTTATAATGGGATATTTACCTTGATTTGAGTTGTGAGCTTTCCAATTTTTCGGCATAGTTTCATGCGCCATGATCATTGTTATTCCGTGATCATGGCGCATGAAACTTAATAAAATAAATAAATAAAATAAATAATGCTGGACAATTCACACAGCATTATCTAGCCCCAAGCTAAGCAGAGCTTGTGTTATGGGTTCTAGATAACTGATATACTTAATGCAATACACTACATAGATAGATGTTTTTTATTAAACATAGAAAACACCCAGAACAACGGAACAATCGGGAATCGAATCCGCAAAGTCCTGCGTCGCAGGCGGACCTTCGCCCGCTGCGCCACGGAGGTCGTGAATATTGGAAAGCTCAAAACAAAACTCAAATCATGGTAAATATCCCGTTATAAATGACTTTAGTGTGAAATCTTCTCTGTTTAAGCACACGCACCCACTTTTCCAAATTTGTCTCTCTCTCTCACTAAGGTTTGCTGGAAGAGAACTCTTTTTTAGGGTTAAGCTCGCCTTTGCCTTTGTTTTTCCTGCGATATGTTTTACTTGTACTACCTATTTAGTGCATTATAGAATTATGAATTACGAAGAGAATGTTTGCGTGAATCTAACAACATGAGATTAAAGGTTTCTCGATATTTTAACACAGGCTTTACTTTTCTGTCTGATATAACCTACTAACTGCAGCCCGCGGTTTCGCAAGCTCTTTTTTAATATATCCTATGTCCCCGGGATACCATCTATGTCCATGACAAATTTCATTAAGATCTGTTCAGCCGTTTAGGCATGAAAAAGTAACAGATAGATAGACAGACAGGGTTTTTTTTTAACTGGCAGAAGCCTTTATTCACAAAGAAAATTACAATCAAATAATAGAAATAAATTAGAACTAGTATTTACAATTAAAACAATTGAGACTGTAGCAAACAATCTACGCGTAGCTCAACTGATCCATATCAATACCAGTCAGAAGCATCCCCAAGACAGGGTTACTTTCGAATCTATAATATTAGTATGGATACGTGTAAATGAAATTATTAAGTATCTATTCAAAGAAACTTTTGTGACAAAATTGAACCTAACTGACACGTAGTCAAAAACTGATTTATTATGAACAAACAGGGTACCAACAACACGTATCGAGTACAAGTTAGTAGCGCCCCAACCTCCGACGAAGTAACAAGTTTCCCAATAAATAATGCTAGGAACAGACGTCAAGAAAACAACACGCCGATAAGGTTGTTTAGTTTAGAGGACGTTTTGATATTATACTTACTTACGTTAGGGTGCGTTTTTGATGAAATAAGGAGCGTATATTGATAATTCAACCGACGACTTCAAGAAAGGGGAAGATCTATGTTCGGCTTTATGTATTTTTTTGCTTACTCTGTCGATTGTGGGCCGATTTTAATGATTCATTTGATTTGTCTAGTTAATAATCTCGAAATGGTTCCATAAGAATTTGTTTCGAATTTGTTGTAAAGAAAAAACAATGACACACGCGTCAGAGATTGATTTTAATTTACTTTTTAATTTGGATAAGCTACAAACTTGGATGAGCTATTTATTGGCTTGAATGTGTAAAGACTCCTTGGAACAATTGGCTTGACTTATACTTTTTGGAAAAGTTAACCGATCAATGCAATGAAAAGTGGTCTACTTTTTTCCTCCAACTGATTGCTTTTTGGATAGTATGAGGTACAATTTAGTTCGACAGAATTTTCGAAATACTGTCACCCTTTTCTGACAGAACCTTGAACCGTTCTCTACATTTTAATCCGCTCTCTCTCCCGTTCCCACTTTTAACGGAGTGTTAACCTTACCCCTCCGGGAACATGCACTATGAACCATACTGTAACCAGAATTTGATTAACCGTCAGCAACTGCTAGTAATCTATGTGTCAATTACTTTATCTTAGGGAATCCTCCGTAGCAGCAATTCCTGTTATGTGATTATTGCCTACTTGGTGTCTGGGTAGCGGTTGATACAAAGACTAGATAATTAAGGACCTCTTTAGATCTGTTAGCTGGCTTGTTTTACGAGACGATAAAGTATAAGAGGTTTAAGTAAGGAGGGAGAAGAAGAATTAATTACCAATCAGAAATCCATAAAAAAAAATTGCTATATTACAAAAGTCCGCTGGAAGCTTCCTAGAAAACCTAGAATACGATGAACCTTCGTCCATCGTGTTCTAGGTTTTGAAAACGTAAATGAAAAACCTAGGCAGTTCCAACTGTAGCTCGAAATCTGTATGAAAATTTACTATTCCTTTAGCATTGAGTCAAGTGAAAGAAATCATAACTAATTTCTTTCATAAAAACCCCTATATCTCCAAAGCTCTAGACTTCATATAACAACAGTTAAGATCACTAATTTTTAAGCATTCCCTACCCCCACCTGCTAGATAGTTGATTAGGTATCTCCTATGTCTGTTAGCAGGTACCTAATGATTGAAAATTGTTGTTTCGTGGCACTAAATTTTAGTTGTTCGGCTTTCGCTAACCTAAAACGAAACCAAAGTGGTAATCCATAAATATGCACAAACGTAAAATTCATAGGACCTACTGGTGCCGTTTCATGCTGACCGAGTCATCACAAACGAAGTTTTGTGGTGACAACGTTAAGTTGAAGTGTGCCTCTTTGGTATAGCGGTCAGTTTGTTCAACCGCTGATTATGAAGTCCTCCGTTCAAATCGCGGTTCGGGCCAATAGTTGATATCGGGGTATTTCTAGCAAGGAAAACTCACAGTAGCAGCCCGGAGTCAGGACATTGGCAGTGCTACACCCCCATGCCACGGAAAGCACACTAAGCCGTTGGTCCTGCGCTTGACCTCTCCCCGTTCGTGTCGAGTTAGCGTACCACTGGCCAGTTTCCTAACTCGTGAATTTAACTAATTCACCAAATTACTCATTAGACAGTATCGGTTGGTTAACCATTTCGCTAGTTAGGCATTTTCCTGATTCTTCAGTTTCCTTCGCTAGTTTTGCTAGGATGTCAGTTTCGTGAAATTGCCTGTGTTGCTATCCGCTAGTTTCGCTATTTGTCAGCTTTGCTTATCGAACGGTTTACCTATACGTCAGTTACGCTATAAGTAGACAATGTTGCCAGTTTGCTGCCTTCGTAATCCTTCCTGGGAAGGAGTTTACGTACCACTAGCCAGTTTCCTTACCCGTAAATTTAACTAACCAGTTTACTCAGACAGTTTCGGTAGGTTGATATAATATGTTCTGCATCTGTCTAGTCTCCGATGAGACTGGCCGCCGTGGTCAAAATTCGCCTAAGATATTTTTATTTTTAAGTTGAAGTTTATCTTTGAATTCAGCTCTAACCATCAGTCAGTCCCACAAAGCTTTTTTACTGTTTCCTTTAATTAAAACATCTACAAGCGCCGCTGATTCTCGTAAAGAACAAGATTACTCATTCTGGATTTAAGACCACAGAGATTTATCGCTGTGTCTATTTTAATGTGTTCTTTAGAATATTTTGCGGTAACCTTCATGAGAACTCGGAGATTTATGCGCTTTTAAAATTTCTTCGATTCTGCGAACAGATAATGTGAATCATTGCTTGCCGATAAAATTTGTGATACAAAATGCATGCAAAATACCGAATAGTATGTACGTATACAAGGTTATTGGTATATATATATGTATGTATAATAAAAAATATCTATATATGTAGTGTATTGTATTAAGTATATCAGTTATCAAGTACCCATAACACAAGCTCTGCTTAGTTTGGGGCTAGATAATGCTGTGTGAATTGTCCAGCGTTATTATTTTTATTACTATTGTGATTATTGATATTGGTGACTTACTGATAGTGATGTAGGTTGGTACCTACTATTTTAAGGGATTCGTTAAATTTCGAAGTCTCTAACCGGTACTTTTGGTACATATTATGTTGACAAACTTTCGAAACCCTCGGCGCGCTAGTTACACTCGCACTTGACGGATCTTGTTTTTTATTATTTTCATACGTAAAAATAGTCTTCACTTATGTTAGGTTAGCTGACCATTGCAGTACCTACTCCAAACGAGTAAAACGTAAGAGCCCAAAATAATGACAGCTCGGACATTCATACATTCATAGTTCTATTAAACATGGGAGGGACCCTGTTTGAGAGTACCATTTTTTAAATAAACTAATATATTTTGATGAAAAACACGCTAAAATAAAGTTTAAACTGCATTCTTGAACATTAAACCGTTCCCACGAAGGCATAGATGTGTAAGTACCGACCTATATAACACTGTCACAGAAAATAACTTCAAATTATAGTTTGTCAACGAGAGACGCTTGCGGGCAGTAATTTATGTCAAACCGCTGCTATTAAAAGATGAGTCCTTCTGTAACTATACGAAAGCACTTTAAAAGTAATAAAACGTCAAGTACGAGTTGGACTCGCGCACTAAGGGTACCTTATAATTGTAAGACCTTGTGTCTTGAATTTCATGATTCTATTTCTACGGGAAGTAGGTACCCTTTAAGTGTTGTGTGCATGAGATTCCCTTGAAAACAAAACATTAGGACATAAAAAGCTGTAACTTTTGATTGCGTTGGCCTAAAAGTTTTGTTTATATTGAGGCTCCAAGAGGTTACGGACTTGAGTATATTTTGTATTACTTGATTAATTTCAACTCGATACCTCCAGACGTTCCTGAAAAAAGGGGATTTACTTGACAAACGGACAGACAGACAGACAGACGGGCAACAAAGTGATCCTATAAGGGTTCCTCTTTTCCTTTCGAGGTATGTAACCCTTAAAATAAACGAACTGAAGTCCTATATAGCCGATGCGATGTGTCACTCAAGGTATGTATACCAAACCAACTATTGAGTGGGTTATTCATAATGATGGGTATTTTCACTCAGCGTCATTTAACCGCAAGTTGACAAAACTTTTGCTTGTGTCACTAAATAGGTTATTTAAAATAATAAATGATGCTGGACAATATACACAACATCACTAGCCCCAAGCTAAAAACTTTTGTTATGGGTACTAGATGACTGATAAACATAAATACACAGAATCGTATCCTACTAATATTATAAAGCCGAATGTTTGTGAAATCTGAATTTTTGTTACCTAAGACACAGATATAATAATACTATACTAGTACCTAAGATCTCCAAAACTACTGAGCAAATCAAGATGAAATTTGGCGTACGCTTAGAGCAAAGCCTAACTTTGATAATAAATAACTTATTTTACCGAAAATACGTGTCCGAAGGCGCGGGCAGAAGCTAGTTACACATTATTTTTTCATATATTTTTTTAGTACCGAATATTTGTAAACATATTCGCAGTGTGGCTTGATAAAATGATTTTCTTAATCACTATGTATAAATACCTACAATGCACGAGCGCATACAAAGCTGAAGACAGGGCGCTATGTCGCTTATTAGGGGAGGCCTATGTCCAGCTGTGGACTAATATAGGCTGATGATGATGATGATGATGAATGCACGAGCGCCGCGCGCGGCGTCTTGGCAGGTGCGATCAGTCGCGCGCTCTTTATTTTTAATTAATGCTAGTAAAATCCATTTTTTTATGATTGGTCAGCATAAGCATAAGCATAAATATCAGCATAACTGGCTCCTTGATGACAATAACCCTACTTTACTTTATTATAAACCAGCTGGATTCTTACTGTCCGTTGTCCTATTACCCGTTTTCCCGTAGAATTAAAGAAAATTAGAATTAAATTAGCATTTCCCCGGGATAAAAAGTATATGTTCATCAGGAATAATGTGGGCTTCTAATGGTAAAAGAATTTTTCAAATCGGTCCAGTAGTTTCGGAGCCTATTCAATACAAACAAACAAACAATCAAATCTTTCCTCTTTATAATATTAGTATAGAGAACTTAGTTTACAGAGGGGTCAGTCTATTTGACTTTATTAACGACACGTGATCGTAACGTTTCTTTTTTGTATAGGGATTTGCGAAGTTCCCTGATCGCGAGAGGCGCTGAAGTGGCAGTGGGCCGGCCATATCTCGCGAAGAACCAACAACCGCTGGGGCAAACGTGTTCTTGAGTGGAGACCACGACTCGGCAAACGTAGTGTAGGACGCCCTCCGGCCAGGTGGGATGGCGATCTGCGAAAGACTGCAGGCAGATGCTGGATGCGGCAATCTGAAGACAGGGCGCTATGGCGCTCATTAGGGGAGGCCTATGTCCAGCAGTGGACTAATATAGGCTGATGATGATGAGAGGCTCACGTCTCGTTATTAACGTCAAATGGACTCACCCCTCAGAACTCTCCATGAATTACGAGCTCCTTTGGTGTGCTATGTTATTAAGCTGTCTGGCCAGGGCGATTCAACTCCTTTAGTTATTCATAAAGGGTTTTATAAGGACACTGACGTTGGTACACGGCGAAGGAGTAATTACATATAGCGACAGGGTAAAAGGTTACTTTTTCTTTAATTTGACGTTAAAGTAATAGGTTAGATTTAATTTTTAACCCATGACGCAAAAAGAGAGGGGTGTTATAAGTTCAAGGTGTCCGTCTATCTGTGTCTGTGGTATCGTAGCTCCGAAATGGATGAACTGATTTTCGTTTAGTTTTCTTTTTTGTGTCGTAGATAATTTTATCCCGAGTGTTCCTAGCCATGTTTGATGAAAATCAGTCGGAGGTTTTTAAATTTTAATTTTTTTTCCATTCTATCTTGTATTTATGTAGATTTAACCTGTTATACCGAACCAGTTATATGGTATAACTGGTCTTTCGCAGAGTATTTAAAAGTAATAAAACATAAAACTATAGGCGAAAGTTTGTGAACATTTTATTAATGACTAGCTGTACCCGCGACTTCGTTCGCGATTGCCTTACCGGCCGATTAATTAAGTTCACATTTAACCATAGTCTCTCATATTATGAAACGCCGCCGTGAAAAAAATCGTGTAGGTTCTACGGGGGATAGCATGTTGTCATCTTCAATCCCATTCTTTATCTACGCGACTTTTAGCTACGACTCGGCCAGCGTCAGTGTTAAGAAGTGTCATACTCTTTTCAATTCTTACTCATGGTTCCGTTCAGCTGGGGCCCTATTCTGCTATACTAATCGCTTCACTATGACAGGGGTATCGACACAGAATGACACGTTTTGGTATTCCACCTCAGATGAAAGAAATTATGATGAATGCAGATGGAGAGACGCGCGTCAAGTTTGAAACTATTAATTTATCTCGCACGCACTATCTGGAGTTTTAATAATCTAAGGATTCTACGTGATGATTCTGCGACGATTGCACTTTCATACTGAAGCAATTGAATTGCAGAATTGGGCTCCTGATCCATTTGACTGGACCACCGTAATTTTTTTTTTCGTTAGTAGGTAGGTACAGTTGGCTGTGTACCACAGTAAAAAATATTTTTCTGTGGTCCAGTTAGTTTAATTGGACCACTTACTCCAACCAAACATCGGTAGTACAGATAACCGGACCAGCTAAACCACCATATGTCATGTAAGGTAGGAACCTAACTTATTTTTCCAAGACGCACCACCTTAGTAGGTAGGAAATTTTGTATTGTATGTGTATTGTAGGAACCTAACTAATGGGTGCGTCTTGGAAAAATTAGATAGGAACTTACCTACCCTTTATCTACAATTTTTTTCTTCAATCTACAGATTATTTCATCAGTCTACTGATTTTCTACTCGACTTTCTACTGATTTAGTCAAATTCGATTTTGCAACACTGTTTCTAACAAAAAGAATGCATGATATCGGACGACGCGTAGACCCCTCGGGTTGCGCGGTTTAAGAATTCTACTTTTTCCTCTCTCCCAGGGGAACCTTACTGAATTCCAGGATAAAATGTATTTCCATGTCCTTCCTTGTAGTATGAACTCAAAACATGCCAAGTTTCATTCCAACTCATTACCTATGTAGTTTCGGCGAGATGCGCGGTGAAGGAATTTGACTTTCATCCCCTCTGCCAGAGGAACCTTACTGAATTCCGGGATAAAATGTATCTTTCCTCATAGTACGAAACGAACTAAAATCATGCCGAGTTGCATTCGAATTCATTAAGTAGTTCCATCGTGATGCGTGGTTAAAGAATTTTATTTTCATCCTCTTTCCCAGGGGAACCTTACTGAATTCCAGGATACAATGTATCCCATGTCCTTCCTTGAACTCAAATCGTACCAATTCAGTCCAACTCATTCAGTAGTATCGGCGTGATGCGCGGTGAAGGAATTTTACTTACATCCCTTCTCCCAGGGGAACCTTACTAAATTCTGGGATAAAATGTATCTTTCCTCGTAGTATGAAATCAAATTATACCGAGTTCCATTCGAATTCATTCAGTTGTTCCGTCGTGATGCGCGGTTAAAGAATTTTACTTTCATCCTCTCTCCCAGGGGAACATTACTGAATTCCGGGATGAAATGTATCCCATGACCTTCCTTGTAGTATGAAATCAAATCGTGCTGGGTTTCATTCCCACTCATTCAGCACTTTCGGCGTCATGCGCGGTAAAGAAATTTTACTTTCATCCCCTCTCCCTGGGGAACCTGACTGAAATCCGGGATAAAAAGTATCCTATGTCCTTCCTCGTAGTATGACCTAAAATCGTGCCGAGTTTCATTTCGATACCTTCAGTAGTTTCGACGTGATGCGCGTTTAAGAAACAGACAGACAGACAGACAGACAGACAGACAGACAGACAGACAGACAGACATGAATGAAAAAAATTACAGTTTTGGCTTCAGTATCGATAGTAGAGTGTCCACCAAAAAAAATTTTCTAAATATCTTCAATGTACAGAATTGGACCTGTTACAGTTTTATTATAAGTATAGATGTGTTTGACATAAACTGACTACTGAACGGATCGGGCTGAAATTTTGCACGCGCAAAGGTTTCAACACCGATTAATCGTAATTAATTATTAATCGGGTACGTTTATCCAGGAATTTTTTTTTTAAAAATTCTATAAATATACTTTTAAACCGGTGCGTCACAGTAATCATTAATAAAACACAAATCGCTCTAGGCTTGCCGCTCGCCAATTATTAAAACGGCCACAACAAAAATAAATCAATGCACAATTTCATATCCGACTATCAGAATAACTGAAATTCCGCGATAATCAATTTACGCGCTGCTATCTCGCTGGAAAAAATTATCTCTGACCAATTTGCTTGGAATTTACCACTACCTACTGAGGTAGGTAGCGGTAGTACCATTATAACAATAGATATTAAATAAAAGGATTGTATAGAGAGTAACAGAGAGAAAGTGAATAAAGTTTGAATTTCGGTCATGTCATAAGAACCGGATCTTGGGATTTTAGTTTCTGGGATTGAAATTTTAGTATAGATTTTTGTAATAGATCATACCCTACGTTTTAGTTTCTCTTCTTACATTTAATATGTTAAAGAGGTTTAAAAATCCCCTATTCAATATAATTTCCCCCGACAGACCAATCCAGCTTCGTATAACAACTGAAACAGAATTAATCGCGCCATTTAAAATGGTACAAAAAAACTTTTCTCTTTGAGATTCTGGTAATTGTCATTTAATTACCCACCGGAGTGAGGGGGACAAAAAATAAAGCTTAGAGTGTCTTAATGGCCTCCAATTTTCCGGGCTGTGGTCCTAAAACCGTTTAGATTGGGCGCAGACGGGCCACTGCGCGGCAAACATTTGCTCTTGTGCATTTGACCCTGGCCAATAAGGCTGAAAATTGACACAGCTTCGTATAACCCCAAAGAACAAAGCTTGTGTTTTTGTACTACGAGTAGATGACGAAGTGACTTAAGAGACACATAGCCCTTTCGTAGTGAGGCGCGCGGCTACGTAATCCCTTAGTAATTTTATTAATTAAGGCTAAAAAGAAATAGAGACAGCATGCAACAGGAGTGAATTTTTGCAAAAGACTAAATGTTATTCTAACTAGAACTTTTAGCCGGGTACCGACCGGTGTTACGTTACGTTACAGGACGTTATTTAGGTACCATTTGCAGCGAGCATAAAACTTGACGCCGTGTGCTAAAATACGTCTTATTTTTCGTTGCGAGCGCCTTCTTTTACAGTACTGACTCCACGAACGTTCGCTGTGTTAGATAGATAAAAGTAACAAAGGAACAGTAACATAACAGTATTTAAGGTACACATATTAGATAGGTAAGCAGGTACACAATTATAAATATATAAATATAATACTTAAAAGAGAATAAAACATTATCATTATTAATTAAATTAAAAGCATAACAACGAAATTTAAAATAAAATAGTACCACTAATAGTATACTCGCCTTAATAGCAATAATGGTAGGTAGTCACCGCCCACCCAGCGCGGGGTCTACTTTCGCGTCACTCCACATGGATAGAATCGGTGTGGCAAGTCATGACTGCCCGTTTGTTCGTAAGCGCGGGCGGCGCAGGCGTAACCGCGGCTGCGGTGTGCAACTTCCCTGCGATCGCCGTCGCAGCGTTCCTTACATTCTAGCTGAAGAAACATAACAGTGTCGTCTTCGTCAATACAGGGACGTTGGCGAGTACGAGTATACTGATGAGGCTAATTCAGGGTATGTCACCATCCATCCATACTAATATTGTAAATTCGGAAGTGACTCTCTCAGTCTATCTGCCGTGGTCAGCCCAAAAGGGTCAGTCTCATGTCAGTTTTATGCAGTTCTGCACCAGGATAGGTACAAAACAGCGCTGGTTTTCAGACTTGTTACATTACGTGAACGTTACATTAACCAGTAACACCAGGCAGTGAACGGCTAATGACAACGTTGCTCTATCTGCGCTTTTATCATCGCCATAGTATCGAAGTGAACGCCACTTAAAGTGGCTCGTCTGTATCCCATAGTAAAAACATTGTTTAAGCGTATCTTTATAAATAAATTTTTAACCGCTGACTAAAAGAGGCAAAGTTGTGGCACGAGTTAATCTTGACATAGCAGAGACAATGTTAGACAACTAATTTAAACTGACAAACTTAATTAGATTGTTGCTTAAAAACATTAATTATTAATAGTATATATAGCTCGTAATACTATATAGCTCGATTACCACTCACTCACTCACTGACTGACTGACATGATTGTTCTCCTTGATGGTGGAGGGGGAGGTATGTTTTTTTTTACAGAAATGTAGAGAGGGGGTCAAGGGGACCTAGGGAAAATTCCGACTTTTTGAGATTTGCCCCCCGGAACCCCCGCCCTCCAGGGGGGCTTCGTAACGGAGTCATACTGATGAATAATTTTAAGGGGGTTGTATAGAGGGGGTCAAGTGATTTCGATTGCAAAAATAATTTCACCCCCCCTTGCCCCACAAGACCCCCCCTTTTGAGAGTGCTACGAGATGCCGTCGCGATAGAGGGGTTTTTATTGCGGGATCGTATAGAGGGTCTCTTCTCCAATTGAAAGAAAAAAAAACGACCCCCCCCTTCCGCCCCCCTTTTCACCCCCCCTTTTGATATCTCCCAAATGAATAAAGGTAGTAGAAAATTTTTTTCACAGTCGTGTGAAGAGATTAACACCATATGGATTGCAAAAAAAAATTTTCGCCCCCAACCCCTCTAGACCCCCTTTTTTATAATTTTTATATAATTTGGCCATTTTTAGCCTATATTTTGACCACTTTTTAGGGTGGAGCATTGCGGCGAGCGAAGCGAGCTGCAATGCGACTACGGGGAACAGCAAGGCAAGCGAAGCGAGCCGCGCTGTGACCCCTCCCCCCCCCTTGCCCCCCAGAACCCCTCCCCCTGAACCCGGTGGAGCATTGCGGCGAGCGAAGCGAGGCGCAATGCGACTTCGGAGGAACGCTGTTCGGAGGAGGTGCTGTTACCCCCCCACGCCCCCAGGCTCCCTGAACCCCCTCCCCCATCAAAAAATCTGATATGGATATCGTTTTTGACTAACATTGGGGTGAGGATTACGAATTTGATGTCGGCGGGCGTGTGTCGGATTGCGGTGAGCGAAGCGAACCGCAATACGACTCACGTCACACAGCAAGGCGAGCGAAGCGAACCTTGCTGTGTACCAGCACGAGCGGGGTCGTATTGCGGGGTATTCATCATCATCATCAGCTTATGTTTGTCCACGGCTGGACATAGGCCTTCCCTAATGAGTGCCAAAGCGCCCTGTCACATCAAATATCTGTCTGTGGTCTTTCGTAGACCGTCATCCCACCTGGCCGGAGGGTGTCCTACACTACGTGTGCTGAGTCGCGGTCTCCACTCATAAAATAATTAGTACAGTGGAGGATTTACCGGGCGGGGTCGTATTGCGGTGAGCGAAGCGAACCGCAATGCGACTAAGGAGAAACAGCACGGCAAGCAAAGCGAGCCTTGCTGTTAACCCCCCACGCCCCCAGGCTACCTGAACCCCCTCCCCCATCAAAAAATCTGATATGGATATCGTTTTTGACTAACATTGGGGTGAGGATTACGAATTTGATGTCGGCGGGCGTGTGTCGGATTGCGGTGAGCGAAGCGAACCGCAATACGTCACACCGCAAGGCGAGCGAAGCGAGCCTTGCCGTGTGGCAGCACGAGCGGGGACTACAGGGGAACAGCACGGCGAGCGAAGCGAGCCGTGCTTTGACCCCCTGCGACCAGCGTCCCCCCGAACCCCGCCCCCATCAAAAAATCTGATATGGGTATCGTTTTCGACTGACATGGGGGCGAGGATTACGAATTTTATGACGGGGGGCGTGTGTCGGATTGCGGTGAGCGAAGCGAACCGCAATACGACTCACGTCACAGAGCAAGGCGAGCAAAGCAAGCCTTGCCTTGTTGTGTTAACCCCCACGCCCCCAGGCTCCCCGAACCCCGCCCCCATCAAAAAATCTGATATGGGTATCGTTTTCGACTGACATGGGGGCGAGGATTACGAATTTTATGACGGGGGGCGTGTGTCGGATTGCGGTGAGCGAAGCGAACCGCAATACGACTCACGTCACAGAGCAAGGCGAGCGAAGCGAGCCTTGCCTTGTTGTGTTAACCCCCACGCCCCCAGGCTCCCTGAACCCCCTCCCATCAAAAAATCTGATATGGATATCGTTTTCGACTAACATTGGGGTGAGGATTACGAATTTGATGTCGGTGGGCGTGTGTTAGATTGCGGTGAGCGAAGCGAACCGCAATACGTCACACCGCAAGGCGAGCGAAGCGAGCCTTGCCGTGTGGCAGCACGAGCGGGGACTACAGGGGAACAGCACGGCGAGCGAAGCGAGCCGTGCTGTGACTTCCTGCGACCAGCCCCCCCCCCCCAAACCCCGCCCCCATCAAAAAATCTGGTATGGGTATCGTTTTCGACTAACATGGGGGCGAGGATTACGAATTTTATGACGGCGGGCGTGTGTCGCATTGCGGTGAGCGAAGCGAACCGCAATACGACTCACGTCACACAGCAAGGCGAGCGAAGCGAGCCTTGCCTTGCTGTGTTAACCCCCACGCCTCCAGGCTCCCTGAACCCCCCCCTCCTCCCATCAAAAAATCTGATATGGATATCGTTTTCGACTAACATTGGGGTGAGGATTACGAATTTGATGTCGGCGGGCGTGTGTCGGATTGCGGTGAGCGAAGCGAACAGCAACACGTCACACCGCAAGGCGAGCGAAGCGAGCCTTGCCGTGTGGCAGCACGAGCGGGGACTACAGGGGTGCTGTGACCCCCTGCGCCCAGCCCCATCTCCATCAAAAAATCTGATATGGGTATCGTTTTCGACTAACATGGGGGCGAGGATTACGAATTTGATGACGGCGGCGGGCGTGTGGGCGGTTCGCTTCGCTCACCGCAATACGACTCACGTCACACAGCAAGCCGTGCTGTGACCGCTCATGCCCAGCCCCCCTGAACCCCCTCCCCCATCCAAGAATTTGACATGGATATCGTTTTCGACTAACTCGACAGTGTAGATTACGAAAAAGATGTCCATTTGAAAATCCAAAATGGCTGACATTCTTATATCGCAAAATCCACTCTTATGCTTATAAATTTCCATGAAATCGATTATTTAGGTTACGAAAAGGGGAATACAATGAAAAAAAAACAATATACACAGCCGCCGCGAGCTGCTTGCAGCTCGCGCACATATAAAATACTAGTCTATATATATAAAAGAAAGTCGTGTTAGTTACACTATTTATAACTCACGAACGGCTGTACCAATATGGCTGAAAATTGGTGGGTAGGTAGCTTAGAGCCAGGAGACGGACATAGGATAAAATAATATACATAGTATAATAATAATATAATAAATAATATATTTGAGCATAACCAATGTAATTTTACTATTATATTAGTGAAAGCTTTTCTTTGGTGATGTATTTATTATATATATATTTTATTATTTTATTTTTAATATTTTTTTTTTATTATTTCTTATTTATTGCCTTTAAGGCGAAACAGAGTTCGCCGGGTCAGCTAGTTATTAATATACGGCAAGTTAATTCTGTAAGATTGCCATGTTGTTCATTGGTTTTGCTATTACACTTTTATTTTTGACAAGAAAAGCTATAATATTCTACATAATAGACGTAGGTACTGACTAGGTTGTGCCTGCGGTTTTGTTTTACCTAGCCTATTAAAGAATGATTAAGTTATTTATTTATGGATTATTCCCGCTGTTCACTACTGAGATATCACCTACTGGGGGGTCACTGGGATTTTTAATAAATAAATAAATAATGCTGGACAATTCACACAGCATTATCTAGCCCCAAGCTAAGCAGAATTGCACAGCAACAGCAGTTTGTACGATTTGCAGACAAATATCTGCAGATCATACAAACATTTATTTTGTCCCGAGGCGAGAAGGCCGCTGCGCCACAGAGGTCGTCTAGGAGGCCATAAAAGCTTCCATAATTTACAACGATAGAAATCCATTGTGATTCAGCCCAATGATTGTATTAAAATAAAGGATTTTTGAAGCCAATGCGTGGCGAGCTGGTTATTCTGTTAATAATAAACTGAATGTGGAAACAGCTGTTCGGGACAGTTCCCCGACGATTGTGGCCGTCCATAATTTATTCAGTTTTGTTTGAGTCATGAAATTGAAGAGCTTCAGGCTTTTTTATCAGATTTGTAAGGGGGAATTTACTTTTAACAAAAAGAAAAGAAAGAACTAATTTTATTTTCCTATAATTTACTACACAATAACTAACTTATGACATTAAATAAATCTTAGACTGAGGTGTCCAATTTTTGTGCGTAACAAGATTACAACATTAGCAGTGTTTTTAATTGCCGACGTTTTTATCCTCTAGATAAGGTGATATTTTGTAGTAAGCCTTTTACAAAGGATATGTTTGACAATTTTCTTGAATTTATTTATTGATAATTTTTGTAACTCACTTGGAGTTTTGTTGTAGGAGCGTATACATACATACATTGCCCTTTAAAAGATACCTTTATCTTGTGTAGCCTAGAAGTGGGCACAGCGAGTTTATTATTATTTCTTGTATTTATATTATGAATATGTCGCTATTTTTATGGAATAGATTGATATTTCTATGAGTGTACAACAAATTTTCATAAATATATTGACATGGTACTGTCATACTGTCATTGTGTTTATTATATAATACATAATGATTAAGAGAATTTCTAAATGAATTAGCATTGAAGAATGTTTTAAAATAGTAGGATACGTAATGTTTATACTATAGCCCTTCCCCTTTAAACTCACGTTGCATTCTAAAAAGCCCAGACTCAGGTGCCGCTTCAAGCACCTAACGTGTCGCACAATGTGTGCATGCACTGTACTTGGTAGGTAGAGGTACAGGTGAACAGAAAAGCCTTCATAAATATAATACAATACAAAATACTTTATTGTACCAATATATACCTACATTGTGGTATAATGTCTTTTGTTTTGAATTTTTGTTGGTGTATACTACACAAACAAAAATACAATACAAAACACATTACATAAGAAACAAGTACAATGGGCGGCCTTATCGCTAAAATGCTACACCTACCAAAATTTACTAAAATTAGACAATTTCACCATACGTTGAGAAACAAACAAGGATTTCTTAGTAGTTAGTCCAAAACGCGATTCGTTCAATTACAATTTTATATGAATATCGCCAATACCTACTCGTTTAGTTAGACCAAAACAATTTTTATCCAATCACGTGAATACAAGTAGTTTTAAAATATTGACAGCTTGTACGGCAATATTGATATAATATCGCACCATGATCAATGTAAAATGCGCCCACTCGATGGATAAAGTGCTTGCTGTAGCCATGATGGTTTCACTTACATACCTACCTACCTAGGTAGGTATTCACATGATACGCTTTTCTGGCTGCTGGTCATGCTAATCGATTCGGATTGTATTCGTGACTTTATCACTCATTCTTAGCTGTTTTTTGTCTATGAAAAAAAAACAAAAGAAAATGAACCGAAAATCGTATGAGTGATACACTCACGAATACAAGTGAATTGACCTGCTGCTGGTAAGTTTGAGCCCGTTCGATGCACAGGCACGCACGCACACTATGGACCTAGACCTGGAATATTCCTAACTTTTCAGCGAAAATGTCTGAAATCATCAGGAATGTTTTCCTGTTCTGAAAATCATGGTTTTTATATAGGTACCTTTTAAATATTTCAATAATGATGTTCAAAATACTACTAATTTCTTTTCATAATAACAAATTCTACGAGAAAAAGAACCCAGAGTACTCAGAATTAATTATTCCATACTCTTAAGTAGGTTCCCGGTTTCATTTACAAAGAAAATTGTAAAAGTTTTAATACTTTTCTTGTTAACTGTACTGTGCCTGTTATTTCAAGGGTCACTAGCTGCATCTGCTAATGAGTAGCTAAGTACACAACGCTAGGTATACAATATAGTAGACTACTTTTAAGTATGCGTTCACAAGAAGTAGGTAGTGTGGCTCATATTCTTTGTTCTTAGTAGGTACATTAGAAGACCAAGATGTTGGAATACAGTCACTTGACTAAGAAGACACACATACAGCCATTGTACTTATACGCAGATTACAATAGTGATACATCACACTTCACACTATCACATCACACTTCACACTATCATATCACACTTCACACTATCACTTCACACTTCACACAATCACATCACACGAATATTATCACACTAATATATTAAATGCGAAAGTTTGGATGGATGGATGTTACCTCTTCACGCTAAAATTACTGAACGGGTCGGGCTGAAATTGAATTTGCATATGTACACCTATAGGTAATTCTAATCCTAGAATCAAACATAGGCTACTTTTTATCCCATAAATCAGTTCTCATGGGATGGAAATAGCCTTTGAACGACTCCATAGAAACAACGTGTGCGAAGCCGCGGGCAGAAACTATAGTTAATAAATAAAATTTACTCATCTTTGCAATATCATTGTCTTCTCGTCCTTCAGTCACCGCTCACTCTATAGGTAAGGACCTACTTTAATTTCTTGAGCGTGGATTTTTGTATCCTGAGCTCTACATATAAAAATCACTTTAGAGTCTGTGCAAAAAGAGAAGCGTCTTAGGAATTGAGGTCGCTCGTGTGCCAATTACTTAACACAAAAAGAAGATGAATAATAATTTATCGAGTCGAAGTTGACACTTGACAGTTGCGTGACGAGACAGATGACAGCTGAATTTGGTTGCCATAAATAAATTATCAAATCGGTTATTCCAGTTCTCGCCTTGTAATTTTGGAATTTCCATACTTACTAAATTAAAAATTATGTTTAAAATTACCCGCGCTTTTTCAGGATCATCACTCGGTAGTCAGAGTCTATCCTAGTTCTGAGAGGAATGCCAGAAAAATATCATTTGATTTTATCGTGGATTCAATTGAAAATATATTTTGGGTCGAAATAACAATTTCAAAATTTGTGGGATGTAGATTTGGGTCAAAATAACATACACCAAAAATCTTAATGTTAGTTCACCGTAACGTCTTTCTATTTAGATTGTATAATTTATGTATGTCTTGCAGGTATTTTCACCTTATTTTTTTTTTATTGCTCCGTTTAGTTAGCTTTCCATTACTTAATTGAGGAAATTATTTTGGTTTATCAAATCAAATCAAATCATTTATTTGCAAGAATACATAACCATTTCACAATGTCAGAACTTATAATTATGTATGCAATTGTATTCAGCCTGCACGCAGGCGTGCAAAATATATATGTGAGTCATATTAATATAAGGTTTTATATAATTAGTTAAATAATAATTATGTAACAAATCAATCTTCCAAATATACTTTTACAACAAACATTATGTTTATTTAAGTTCTGTATTTTTATGTACAATGTAGGTACTGTTTATTTCCCAAATAAAACAAAACGAAACAAAAACAAAACGCCACGCCCTCGGTTCTCTTTTTGCACAGACTCTACATTAATTTGTAGATTTAGCTATAAACTCAAACTCCACAATATTGTGAACTACTATGATCGCGCGTGATTTTCAACCACAACTGTCTGGTCCAAGCACACCGCTATACAATGGTCGGATACTGAGTTTGATAGATAAAATGTGGTCAGCACCCATTGTGCGCAGAGCATTTGTGTTGACGTGTTCCATTTTAAATCATAAAAGCTACATAAATAACGCACACGTGGGTCATGCCGGCCATCCAAAGGCGTATCGGTACGTGTAAGATGTTGCTACCTAACAAGACATTTACGTTATTTATGAACTATTATTTACTAGCTGCGCCCCGCGGCTTCAAACGCGTGGAAATTTCAGAAATTTACTGCACACCTCCTAGGGTTAGTGTTTAAAATAAAAAAATGCTTGATTAATTACTTGCTTTTTATAGTTACCCAGTTTTGAGTTAATCAAACCAAGAAATAATGATTTTTTCATAGAAACTTTACCATCCATTTTAACCCCTCAGAGGTTAACTGTCGAAAAACCTATGTGTATTCTAGAACCAAAACTATCTCCATACCAAATGCATTACTAAATTGGTTAAGTAAAGAAACATTCACACAAACTTTCGCATTTATAATACAGTAGACCACAACCATAACAAATATTATATTGACATTTATATGTATACTTTTAAGGCAAGCAAGATTCAGTCGGCAGATCTTTACATCTTAAATTTAAGGCCTTTATTTGTAAAAATAAAAAAAAATACCTGAAATCAAATGATTGTGATTGTGACAAGAAAATAGTGCAAGTATTTTTATATAGTCACTAGACCTTCATTTGATCACAATATCATCATCGGCCATCCGGTCAGTTTCCACCGTCGGCCATTGTCACTTTCCATAAAGTGACAATGTATCAAAAGGTCTATCTCTAGGTCTATATCTGGGTCTAAAGTCTATCTCTAAGTCTATCACTAGGTATGTCTCTAGGTCTATCACTAGGTATATCTCAAGGTCTATCTCTAGGTCCATATCTGGGTCTAAGGTATGTCTAGGTGTGCATGGAAAATTAGATAAATTAAGAGACCCTGAAATATTTTCCCAATACAGCTTCACGTAGACAACCATTGCGTGATGATTGATAGGTATTCCTTAATTTTTGTGACTGTGTAAACGCTCTACAAATCCAGTCTTCTCACATTATCTCGCGTTATTAGGGGGAAAACAGGAATTAATTTTTTTGGGGTATTTCAAGGGGGAAAGCCGGAATAACCCATATTTTTTAGGCCGTAAGTACTTTCCTCTAAGCAATCCCCTTCCCCCTTTCACGTCTCACTCCCATCAAATATTATTATACACATAAAACGAATTTATGATTAAGATAACCCAATCTTGAATTTCAGGCTAGACCCTTATAGATGCCTATTAGAAAATTTTCTGCAAAGCAAAATCCACTAAAACTTGCCTTCTTTGGAGCGCGCAGCCTATTAATATACAACATAGTAAGTTTTATGCCAACTATAAAATTTGAGAGTATGGACTTACCTCTGCTATTAAGTCGTGACTTTGGTTGCTTTTACTACCGTATTTTCTGGAAGATATTTTAGAGAGACTTCTTCAAAGGATACGAAGTACCTAGCTTTTGCCATACATAATAACCAGTCACCTCACATCACCTTCACTTCAACAACCTATATAAGTCCACTGCTGGACGCAGGCCTGCCCCTGATAAGCGCCTGAATGAATTCTATCTCATGGGGGGGGGGGGGGGGGTAATACCTATAAGCCCCACGCTTGGCATGCGGGTTGGGGATCGCAGTTCGGTGGTAGAATTTTTCTGCAGGGGGCGCTGCTGCCCGATATCCCTTAGTCGCCTCCTACGACACCCGTGGGAAGAATTGAGGTGGTGTAAATTCTAATTGCGCCCGCGCCATACAGCTCATTAAGCAGTAATACCTATACATGTCTTAAAGTTATAGGTAGTTAGGTACCACCATGGTTAAATTACCCTATGGCTCGGAAAGGCTTACGTGGTAGGTATGCATTCAGATCCAACCTTATCTATCAGACAAACATTATCTATACGTCCACTACCGAACGTGGATTCCTCCAAATAAAGGAGGGTTTTGACATGATGACTACCACTTTAGCTGTGTGGTGCCGGCTTAGAATTTGCACGACAACAATTCTTCCCACGGGTGTCGTAAAGGCGACTAAGGGATATCCACCGAGGGCGGGCAGCAGCGGCCCCTGCAGAACAATTCTATCACCGAACTGCGATCCCCAACCCGCATGCCCAGCGCGAGGATTATAGGCATTACCCCCATTAGATAAAAGCCAACAAGGCGCTTATCAGGGGAAGGCCTGCGTCCAGCAGTGGACCAATACAGGCTGCTGAGGTTGAGGTTGAGGACTACCAGTTGGCAGGCGGACTGGTATTCGCAGTAGAGGTGTTAAGTATACACCGAAGCTGCTGCCTTGCCTCTGGGTATTCAGACCGCTACCGAGTCATCGACACGGTATCTAACACAAATTCGCGCAAAACTCAAATATTTTAGCGGTTTTTAATATTTAGTGCGCTCTGCAAGAAATAAAACTATCGGAAAAGTAGATTTTCACATATCGTAGAGCATTTTCTATGAATCCATGTTACAAAGAAGTATGATATAACGTAGCACGCACGCACACAACGTAAAATATAAAACTCATATATTATTAACCCCTGACACCTTAGAATAAAGCGTAACTCCTACCACTCGCGGAAAGTCGCGGAAAATGGCAAAAGCAATTTGCCTGCTCAGGTCCTACAAGAGTATACGGGTAGTAACACTAAATCGAAATTTGTTAATACATGGGTTCATAGAAAATCTGTTTTTATTTAGGGAAAACAACTTTTCTGGTAGTTTAATTCCTTACAAGACGCAAAAAATATTAAATACCGTTAAAATATTTGTATTTCGCACGAGTCTGTGTCAGATGCCGTGTCGATGACTCGGTAGCGGAGAGTCTGAATAGCCCTGCTGGAAGATTCCCCTTTTCTCTTAGCTTATGCTAAGAGACGAAAAAGGTGTAAGAATCGACCCCTTCAACTAAAGAGTTGAAGGGGTCGATTCTTACACCGCGACCACCACGGCTAATAAAAACCTACTCGATTAGAAAACATGAAAAAACAATACTGAAAACACCACACAGCATCATGCGTCCCCGAAGAAAGCAAAGCTTGTGCTATGTGTATTAGATAGGTAAATAATTTATGCAATACAAGCTTTATCTAAGTTAGGCTTTGCTAAATACGTACGCCAAATTTCATGTTGAACTGCATTTTGATCTGTTCAGTAGTTTTGGAGATCTAGGTTACAAAAATTCAGATTTCACAAACTTTCGGCTTTATAATATTAGTATGATTTTGTGTTATTTGAAAAGATGAACGATAGCCAAAATTGTAATTACCTAGGTTTTTATGAGTAAAAAGCTGGACCCGGAAAAAATATCTGCATATAGAACAAAAATTAACTAAACATGAAAGCTCGAGAATATACGTGAATAGTAAAAATTATTGAGTCTACGACATTAAAGTGAAATTACAACAGTTGGCCCATAACTTCCAATAGCATGTACTGTAGTAATGGATACAGTGTACAGCGCACGCCTTGCCAAGTCTACTATCTAGTCTATACTTGGTTCTAGAATCCTAGATAGTTTTAGTAAACAAAGGATACTTTTCGTTTACTTTTTTTTAATGGCAGAAGCCTTTATTCACAAAGAAAATTACAATCAAATAATAGAAATCAATTAGAACTAGTATTTACAATTGAAACAATTGAGCTAACTGCAGACTGTTGCAAACAATCTACAGGTAGCTCAACTGATCCATATCAATACCAGTCGGAAGCGTCGTCCCCAAGACGCTGGCTGTATTGCCTCGCTGTATGGCAATACTGATGCGCTGTGCCAGATACTGACGAGCTCTCGGGTCACGCGTCGCTTCGACCAGACGCTCAGATATTTTTTTTAAAACCCGAAGAGCCTCTCAGCCAATGACTGAAAAGACTCATCAAGAATTGGTGAACCCTAACGACATCTGCCGGCGGGCCTTTGTCACCGCTAACGTACCAGCTATTCTCGAACCGAATGGTCTGTTACGTGACGATGGTAAGCGGCCCGACGACGGTATGACACTAGTTACATGAGAGTTGGGGAGGTCCATTGTGTGGGACGCTACATGCGTCGACACATTTGTTTACTAAACAAAGTCCACTAGTCAAAACCAAAGAAATTTATGGAAAATATTTTTTATTTATTTATTAAGTAATATTATTTACTTTGTCATACATAACAGTGAAGCACCAAATCGACAAAGAAATATAAAAGAGATACATTGAGAAAAACACACAATATTAGTAAAATTACACCAACAAGCTACTAACTACAACATAATTCTATTTTAAATATTCCTATGCGTCCTATCGAAAAAAATTAAAACCGCATCCCCGAATTTTGGCAAGGACATAAAGAATATATCAACATCCTCATCTGCACATAAACAATTAATAGCCCGAAGAGCCCGTGTGAACGGGGACTGGCTCAGGAGGTTATATTTTATGACACTGGTATCAAGCGGAGCAAATCGAAGAAGTTCGAAGAAATTTTTAATTCCCTTTTTTAATTTAACCTGCGTTATCCCACTCCTGGGCAAAGGTCTCCCTCAAACTTCTCCAAGTGTCACGTTCGTTGACCAGTCCCTCCACTCTATAAAATGGTTCCTTATTATTTGTTTTATTTTATTTTTGATTGTGACACCTTTGTCCATCTCGTTTCATTCGTCTCTCGCCTATTTTCTAACACGAATTTACTTATACTTGTTTGTGCAATTTAAGAGATGTTAAATTTTTAACTTTCTTTTTAGTGATTAACGCGCTGTAACCTTGTTATTCTTATTTCTTTTTAGTTTTCATAAAAAATCTTTGTTTACAGAAAATATCTTGGGTTCTAGGACTCAGTGTACGTGTTTGTGATCTGCCAAGCCGCAGACGATTGGTACAGCAGCTGCCAATACTTTAGAAATTTTGATCTGAGTCTGATGAAGATGCTGGAAAGTGTTGGCAAGTTGGGTTATTTGAAAAGATGAACGATAGCCAAAATTGTAATCAACTAGTTTTTTTTTACCCCCGACACAAAAAGAGAGGGTTGTTATAAGTTTAACATGACGTATATCTGTGTATCTGATCGTAGCTCCCCAACGGATGAACCGATTTTCGTTTAGCTTTTTTTGTGTCATAGATAATTTTATCCCGAGTGTTCTTAGCCGTGATTCATGAAAATCTGTCGGGGGTTTTTTAGAATTTTTAATATTGTTCTTGATATGGTTTTTGTTACTTTAGTGCGTAAGCCCTCACACTTAGGATAACTTCTAAGAAATCAAAATATATATAATTTTTTTTTATTTCGACGGGACTTAGGGACGGAGGCGGGTTTAAGTCCCGTCGAAGCAAAAAAAAATTGGGTTATTATTTGATGTCTTAGAAACTAGTTGTTTTTGAGTGCCTGACGCGAATACTTTTTAAAACATTTCAAAAGTCTTGTCACCAAGGATTATTGAAACTAGCTTCTGCTCTCGGCTTCGTTTATCAGATACCTGAATGAAACCTAGCGTTCCTACTTATTATAACTTTTCATATAATCACTTTATTAACGCAAAATAATATATTCTCTAATCTTATGCGTTATTTATGGCTTATTTACAAGGTTCTAAGTTTAACTTAGACTATAATACTCGTTTAACAAAAGACTAAAAATTATACTAGGATCTATAGAATACATTACATACATATAAATGGTTTTAAAATTTAGTTTCTTATTGTATTATATAACTATAGCAGGAAACGTTAATTTTATCTGTTATTCGAACTAAGTTCATAGGTTCGGTAATTGCAGATAAGAGTAATAATTCAAAGATATTATTTTGCGAAAATAAACATGTTCAGAAAAAACAGTTTTAATTGGATTAAACACTATCGAACCTCTAAATGTAAAATTACTGCGTATTATTCTACACATGCACAGCTATTCCTCTCTCTACACATGCACAGTTATTCCTCTCTCTGAACATCTTGTGCAAGCAGCCCCTGCACCCCTCTGGCCTGACCGTGTATAGTATTAAATCTAGCATCAAATCCGCTTACCCGGGCGTCTACCGACCGCACCGCAATGCCCAGTCATTAAACACTGAATTCCTTTAAGAACGCTGTGACCATCTCGCTCGGGAATGCTGGAATTTGTCTCTCCATGATTTCTGAGACAAGGGGTTCCACTCTATCTTCAAAGATAAGATTTTTTCTATAACTAGCTTTAGCTGGCGTCTGCACACGCTTTTTTGGAGAAAATGTAGAATTTATATTCAAAATAGGTTTGGCAAAATTTCAGCCTGACCCATCGAGTAATATTGGCATTGACTATGGCCAAACATCTTCACAAGGGCAAAAAATTATACCTTTATAGATCTATGTAGGATTTATCAATAGGGTTTGTTAATTGAGAGATTTTCTACCGCTGTCTGTGACTTCAAATTTTTTTTAAATCATACTTTATTGTTACAACATCTGTTTGATGATTCACCTTTAACTATGATTCCAATATCTTTAATGATTAGGAGTACCTTGTAAATAACAATGAAAACTTTACGCTACTAAAAGAAAAGGAAAAGAAATTAAATAACATCGCAAAAATTTACGACTTCGGCGGGACTCGAACCCGCATCCTTCCGTAAGTTTGAAATTTGCCAGAGTGTGAGGCTTACGCACTATAAAAACAAAAACTTTAGTTAAATAAATAAATAAATAATGCTGGACGATTCACACGGCATTATCAAGCCCCAAACTAAGAGCTTGTGTTATGGGTACTTGATATCTGATATACTTTATACAATACACTAGGTACATAGATATAAAAAAAACTAAAAAAAAACTAAACTATATACAAATTTATATAATAGTTTGTTAGTTGAAAGAACTAACAAATTACTCAGAGCAAGGAAACTACTAACTGTAAAAGCGTCTACAGAATAGTCCGTCAAATTTGGAGTACCTAGTCCCCTACCTGTGCCTCGGTCCACAGACCGAGACCCTTTGAGTCGACCGCACGAATGCACCGAATACCTACCTCCCCTTAAAACGCTTTCATTCCAGCTTTAAGTAATAAACTTTAAGTGGAGGGGTTTTTCAAATTGCTATGTTTTAAGAGTTCTGCCGACTTTCCGCTTAAACCTTTTTCAAGTTTCAGGTAAAACTGCAGTAAATTGTTTGGCGAAGAAAGTTTTGTTTTTGATTGCGAGGGAGGGGACAGTTTCGTCCGCATTTCTTCTGGTTTATTAATTTACTAGCTGCATTCTTACTACCCGTTGTCCTATTACCCGTTTTCCCGTAGGAATGAAGCATTTTCCCGAGGTAAAAGTACCATATGTTTATCAGGAATAATGTGGGCTTCTAATGGTAAAAGAATTTACCAAATCGGTCCAGTAGTTTCGGAGCCTATTCAATACAAACAAACAGTTAAATATTTCCTCTATAAAATATTTGTAGGTATTAGATAAATTGGAATAATTAATTAGATGTATTAATATACTTTAGAAATATTTATTAGCAAAGAAAAGTAAATTAAAGAATACATTAGGATTTTTAAAAATATCTGAGCAGACAGTTAACACATTGTTTAGCTACCGTTTTGAAAATAACTCTTGCTTGAACAAGAGGCAAGTCATATTAATTTAACGCTATGATAAACTTTTGTCCATGATTTTTTCTTATTTTATCGCTCAAGAACGAGATTCACTAGCTTTACCGTTCCAAATAGAATGCCGAAACTTGAATACTATTATTCTTTACCAGCTCCACTACAACCAGCAATCCAATGTCTAAAGTTACATCAATAAATCTTTTAGAATATCAGATTATTACATCTAAGCACCTTTCTCAATTTAGAGACAATCAAAATATTATAGGACCAATAAACCTAACCGGTTCTAAACAATGGGACGGGAATGGTTACCACGTTTTATTCAATTGTCAAATGCTTTTAAAATGTGATAAGTAATATTGATGGATATTCTAATATTTCGAAATAACGAGATGCTTTGATAGTGTTGTCATCAAGTTACATTATTTATCTATACTTATAATAAAACTGTAACAGGTCCAATTCTGTACATTGAAGATATTTTAGAATTTTTTTTTGGAGGGCACTCTATTATCGATACTGAAGCCAAAACTGCAATTTTTTTCATTCATGTCTGTCTGTCTGTCTGTCTGTCTGTCTGTCTGTCTGTTTGTTAAACGCGCATCACGCCGAAACTACTGAAGGTATTGAAATGAAACTCGGCACGATTTTAGGTCATACTACGAGGAAGGACATAGGATACTTTTTATCCCGGAATTCAGTCAGGTTTCCCTGGGAGAGGGGATGAAAGTAAAATTCTTTAACTGCGCATCACGACAGAACTACTAAAGGTATTGAAATAAAATTCGGTACGATTTTAGGTCATACCACGAGGAAGGACATAGGATACTTTTTATCCCGGAATTCAGTCAGGTTCCCCTGGGAGAGGGGATAAAAGTAAAATTTCTTCACCGCGCATGACGCCGAAAGTGCTAAATGAGTTGGAATGAAACCTAGCACGATTTGATTTCATACTACAAGGAAAGACATGGGATACATTTCATCCCGGAATTCAGTAATTTTCCCCTGGTAGAGAGGATGGAAGTAAAATTCTTTAACCGCCCATCACGAAGGAACAACTTAATGAATTCGAATGGAACTCGGCATAATTTGAGTTCATACTACGAGGAAAGATACATTTTATCCCAGAATTTAGTAAGGTTCCCCTGGGAGAAGGGATGAAAGTAAAATTCCTTCACTGCGCATCACGCCGAAACTACTGAATGAGTTGGACTGAATTGGTACGATTTGAGTTCAAGGAAGGACATGGGATACATTTTATCCTGGAATTCAGTAAGGTTCCCCTGGGAGAGAGGATGAAAGTAAAATTCTTTAACCGCGCATCACGACGGAACTACTTAATGAATTCGAATGCAACTCGGCGTGATTTTAGTTCGTACTATGAGGAAAGATACATTTTATCCCGGAATTCAGTAAGGCTGCCCTGGCAGAGGGGATGAAAGTTAAATTCCTTCACCGCTCATCACGCCGAAACTACATAGGTAATGAGTTGGAATGTAACTTGGCACGTTTTGAGTTCATACTACAAGAAAGGACATGAAAGGACACATTTTATCCTGAAATTCAGTAAGGTTCCCCTGGGAGAGAGGAAAGAGTAGAATTCTTTAACCGCGCATCACGACGGGTCTACGCGTCGTCCGATTTCATGCATTCTTTTTGTTAGAAACAGTGTTGCAAGATCGATTATGACTAAATCAGTATAAAGTCGAGTACAAAATCAGTAGATTGATGAAATAATCTGTAGATTGAAGAAAAAAAATAGTAGATAAAGGGTAGGTAAGTTCCTATCTATTTATTTTTCCAAGACGCACCCATTAGTTAGGTTCCTACCTACTAAGGTGGTGGGTCCTGGAAAAATAAGTTAGGTTCCTGCCTTACATGATATATGGTGGTTTAGCTGGTCCAGGTAACAGTACTACCGAAGTTTGGTTTGGGTCTTAGTCCAACCAAACTTCGGTAGTACAATTAAATTAATTAATTATTGTGGTCCATTTAAACTAACTGGACCGCAGAAAAATATTTTTTATTGTGGTACACAGCCAACTGTACCTACCTACTAAATAAAAAAAATTACGGTGGTCCAGTCAAATGGATCAGGAGCCCAATTCTGCAAAACAATTGCTTCAGTATGACAATGGAATCGTCGCAGAATCATCACGTAGAATCCTTAGATTAATAAAACTCCAGATAGTGCGCGCGAGATAAATTAATATGTAGTTTCAAACTTGACGCGCGTCTCTCCATCTGCATTCATCATAATTTCTGAAAGAATACCAAAACGTGTCATTCTGTGACGATAGCCCTGTCATAGTATACAGAATAGGGCCCCAGCTGTGAGTAAGTCAAACGAGTAGGACACTTCTTAACACTGACGCTGGCCGAGTCGTAGCTAAAAGTCGTGTGGATAAAGAATGGGATTGAAGATGACAATATGCTATCCCCCGTAGACCCTACACGATTTTTTGCACGGCGGCGTTTCATAATATGAGAGACTATGGTTAAATGTGAACTTAATTAGTCGGCAGGTAAGGCAATCGCGAACGAAGTCGCGGGTACAGCTAGTTTATATATAAACTAGCTGCCGGCGGCTCCACACGAGCTTTTCCTGTAGCCTATATCCGTTCATGTTTACAATACAAATTGAGTATTGAGTCCTCAGAATACAATTTACCTAAAGTCTATCCTACGATGATACAGAGAAGCTATTAGATATTATCAAGTAAATTATATTTTTATACATAAAGTTAACCTAGTTAGTATAGTGATTAATCTAGTTTTTACTCATGTACCTAACATAATACACAAAATGTTTAATATTTATTTATTTATTTTATTTATAAATGCCTTTATTGTAATACTAGCTGCATTCTTTCTGCGTTGTCCTATTACCCGTTTTCCCGTAGGAATGAAGCATTTTCCCGCGGTAAAAAGTAGCCTATGTTCAGCAGGAATAATGTGAGCCTCTAATGGTAAAAGAATTTTTCTAATCGGTCCAGTAGTTTCGGGGCCTATTCAATACAAACAAACAATCAAATCTTTCCTCTTTATAATATTAGTATAGATTAAGTGATTGTTTTACCTAACAATTAGCACTCTTGTCGGCTGAAACACAGGATTACCTAGTTCAGGCTTATTTGTTATACTGAGCTGTATTTATTTGTTTAGTGCACTTATGTATTGTCTATTTTACGAGATTTGTGGATAAATTTCATTTAATTTTATTATTTATATATTTAGCTCCCTGCCTTTAATTAAGATCCATTCAGCCGTTTAGTAGTGAAAAGGTAACAGACAGACAGAGTTACTTTCAAATTTATATTATTAGTATGGATAAGGAGAATGCTGGACCATTCACACAGCATTATCTAGACGTAAGCTAAGCAGAGATTGTGGCGTACTAGATAACTGATATATCTACCTTAATACAACACATTACATTGTTTTCTGCAATTACGAGCGGCAAATAATATACACTCACGAATATAATATATCAGTAATATATAATATTAAGTATATCAGTTATCTAGTACCCATAACACAAGCTCTGCTTAGCTTGGGGCTAGATAATGCTGTGTGAATTGTCCAGCATTATTTATTTATTTATTATTTATTTATTTATTTATTTATTTATTTATTTATTTATAATATCTGAATTGACTTACTAAATTATGCCATTTTGGTTTTAAAAAATCTTAGGAGTGTTAAAAGCTGATTGATAAATGTAATTTACCTACTTCCATTTATTTTATACCTAAAAGATATAAATAAAAGGATCGAAATACTTATCAAACGTTTGAACTCACAAAGCCAGGACAATCTTTTCGCTTTTATAATCTCAGTGGTGCCATAGGTAAGTTTATGAAAGTAGCTCATAAAATAGCTAACAAAACACCTTTAAAGGATTTTATGAAAAACTTTCTGAATTAAAACCGTGCCGGAGCGCCGTTCACGGGAATCGTAAATAGGGTTTCCAGGTAAGAATACGATACTGCGCTTTTTTGCGAGAAATTCTAGGTATTGTTTTTATGCCAGTTTTAATCAATATCATTTATAAATAATATTATTGAATAAAAAATAAAAAAATTCGGGCTCTGTGGGATTTTAATGACAAATAAATATAATAATGTATACACATAAATGAATATCCTTGATGTTCGAGATGAAACTTAGAAAACTTGGACAGAGTCAGTCAGAGTCACCAGTAGTTTTTATTTCATTGTGTTACCAACTGGTTAATTTGTGAGACTTATTGGGACCGCGGTCCCAGTCGCCGGATAACATTTTTGAATCCGTCGACTGGGACCACAAACCACGAGACGTAAATTGTGCAGTCGACGTCAGATACAGATCCAAAATAATACAATCGATGTAGTTGCTTCTGATATGGGTTGTGTATATCTGAGTGGCTCTCGCGTGTGCAAGAACTCTCAGTTTTCAAATTTTAGTGATAGATAGCAGGCGAAATGAGCGTTTATCAGCGCGTTAGTGGTTTTCCTGAATTTCAATTTTGACAACCCTCATGTTCTCGTAAATAACTAAGCGAAAAGTTTCACGACTCGAAGTTTTTGCGAATAAATGCAAACGACATAAACCCTTTTGTAGACAAAGGGCCCACGGGGAGCTTGTTAATTTATCGTTGGGAAACAAGTGGAGAAAAAACTTGGACAATGCCATACAGTTTTGATGTTAAATATTCATAGCGGAAAGATTACGGATTTGTTTTGTGGCGAGTTTTGTTGATGGGCGAAAGTTAGTTTCATAAATAATGTGGGAAAGTTATCGCATGGATTTAAGGTGAAGAGGGGGACCCGAAATGAAAATAATTGTGTAGAACCACATTAAAACTTACGTCACACAGGATGCCTATTGACTGTCGGAAACTGAAAAATCCAAACATCAGGAGGCTGCGCCAATTTAGCTCATATGAAAAGAAAACAATTCCCACAAATCATCTATCAATAACACGTAGGGGATTGAGCTAAAGATAATAATTTATTATGAAGTCTCTAAATATAGGGAATTAAAACCGATCATTCAAAACACCGTTATCTCTTTCAATTTCACAAACCAGGCATACAAATTGGATCAAAACACCAGTTCCAAAACGATAATTTACTTTTTGTAATCCTCATGTCTTCTCGGGTAAAAAAGGGTCATGTTTTTATATGGTGCCCATGGCAGGTAGGCCAATGTTGAATTAAACGCGTTAATTTGGCTAACATTGGTTTTGGGTCTTTTGATCCACCGACATTTTTGTTTCGAATGATAAACCAGACATGTGGGACTGTGGTTGATAATTATTGGCATGCCGGAACAGATTGGTTGCTACCTGATTAACATTATGTCATGATCTTTTGTTAATGGAATGCATTTGGAAAATATTTTGCCGACATTTAAAATAACTGTGACTCGAAGTTTAGGACTGGGACAGGTTATGGAATCAACAGATATTAGGTTTATCCATGGTCGAATTAATGGTTCGTTGGAAGTGTTGTGGAAGAACGAGAAAATACTCGTTTAAATTTAACCAAGAAAACCAGTTTATACTTTTGACGTTTCTTTTTAATAAAAAATAAAGTAGTTTTCTTCGTCCATGTCATTAGCTCAGCTCTAATTTGTGTCTTCCTTTTCGTGTCGGGTATTTAAATTAATGTTCAAGTATTTATTTTACAACAAATAATAATAATGCCTAGCCGAATTTCGACCACGGCGGCCAGTCTCATCGGAGACTAGCCAGATGCGCAACATATTACAGTGCACAAGTGTGTGCGCAAACACAGGTGCACTCTCTATTCCCTCACTCTCATAATCCGATGGGACGGCAACCGACACGACCGGGGAGAGGTCAGGTGCAGGACCAACGGCTTAACGTGCTTTCCGAGGCACGGGGACGGGGATGTAACACCGCCTTCTTCCTGACTCCGGGCTGCTACTGTGAATTTTTCTTGCTAGAATAACTCCAATAACATATCTATTACTACAAATAGTAACTACCTAAACGCCTAACAATTAGCCGTAAAAAATGAGAGTATAAAAAAGCACTTTCCTTTTAATAACAGTAAACAAAAAATATTGGCTGTTCTTAATACGAACATGCACAATGTATGAACTTACCTACATCAGCCCCGCACCTTCTTTGTCAAACACACGTGGCGTTGGGGCCACTAAGCTTACGAAGATTATTTGAAGCTGACAGAAACTAGCATTTAATACACTGGTTGTCCGAAAACATTGGTTGTCCAAAGTCATTTTGGATCGATAGCAAATTGTGGTCAATCAACCTAACGCTTCGGCAATTTTTCAAGCACAGGAAATGTAAGTACAAAGATGCAAGCAGCAGGCTGGAATAATAATAAACAACTGAACTGTGATATTGATAGGTATAGTTCGACCGAAACCGCTGTACCGCTCCCTAAGAAAGTGCGGCGAAGTGGGGGCCGAGGAAAAAAGAGCAAGAATACACATGAGATCGATATTGTCGGATATATCTTACGATATCGTACCAATATAAACAATATTTTTGTTTTATATATTACTTTATATATACATATTACTTCTTCTTATATATATTATTTTTTATATATTACTTACCCCCCCGTCTCGCCGCGCGCATACCTCAGGAGCGGTACAGCGGTTTCGGTCGAACTATAATAATATTATTATTAAAGCCTGGTTTTCGCAGGCCCAGGTACTGACCACCCAGTAGACAGCAACTGGCCATCTGCTGTCAATATAGTTACCTACCTACTTATTTCGTTTTTTAGCTGACTCAGTTTTCCTTCAGTTTTCTCTTTCCTTTGCGTTCTCTTTTACTTCTTTATACGGCATGACAGCGGGTTACTCCTTGATCTGACTCATAAAGTTCATTCTTGGTCTTCCTCTTCCTCGTCTTTCTTCTACTTTTCCTCCTCTGATGTATGAGGTAATAATAAAAGCAAATAAAAACAATTCAAACTAACAGACCATCAGTAAGATCTGTATGCGAATCAGTGGAATGTGTGACAAGAAATTGTACGAGATGCTAAAATTCTGAAATAAATCTGTTCACACGAAATAAATAGCAACAGGACGCTGACCTATTGTGGCATATTGTAAAAGCCTAGGAAAAAAAGAAAAATTATGCCCTGAAGGTTCTGTTTGACAAAAAGTCCACCTCGGAACTCCAACTTGCTGGCCACAGAGTAAAAATGTGTCGCAGGCATATGTAAAGCCTTTCTGCAAGATTACTTTCTGTGATACTGTGGATAAGCTGCTGTGTGTTTTGTTGATGAAAAATTGAATGTTAGCTTTGTAATATGTGCAGACTTCCTTTCAGGAGAAGTGCAATGTAAATTAGGTTCTAATAACAAATTGTTCTGGGAATTCAATCACGATTTGGTCCGTAACCTCTGAAATATCGTTCATTTCTGCATCTGGCACATTGTTTGAACATGATGTTATCCTAAACTTATATCTATTGGATGCTAAATTGCTTCCGAGATAATGTAGTTTATTCTGTGAAACCTTCACTGCTACTGCAATATACCAGTATAATGTATCAAATAGTGGGTTTACACGTAACTAGCTCAAAACCCAAATCCTGCAGTAAAAAACGGTAAACCCGAAGTGACGTAATCCCAAACAGAGACGTGGTCGACCCTTGGGTAAAAACGTGTTAGTATATTGTTACTGCTAATAAACCTTCACGACGTAGGTAGGTAGATGATGTAGATACGGAAAGTAGGGCAAATGTATTTACGAACAAGGCTGGATTTATTTTGAAAATATTTTAAGGATACCTTGTAAAGTGAAGCGGATTATAATGACAAAAAATAGTTCGATTAGACTGAAAAGATGGCACTTTTAGTTTGAAATTGAATGGCATAGACCAGACAGGTTGATATGAAAACTCTACCACAACTTTTATTCTTCCACGAAAGATCAATGACATCTATTGAGGTCAAAGACATTTAAATTGTTCTAGATTGAGGTCTAAGGTAAATAGAGAGAGATTTTTTCTTTCTATTCATTAAGACAAGAAGCCCACGACAGAAGATACTAGCAGAAGCAAAAAGAGGTCATACTTAGCAGTATCGTGAAGTGATCCCGAGTGGAAGTGTCGCTAACAATGATGATGAAGGCAATTCAAATTTTTTTTTTATCGTATTTGATGTTAACCTATATAATGTCCGTGTATATAATTGATCTTGACCCGATTCAAAGGGTTATCTTCTATTTCATTTTATACAAATATAAGACATTTCAATTTATGTATAATTAAATCTAGTTATTTTTAAACTGACTCCGAAAACGGCTCCTTCATTTCAAAGTCGACTTAAAAATAATTTTCAATTCTCAATTAGGCTGTATGTTTTAATTTTTTTATAACTTATGATAAGTGGTGTGATTTATCCGAGTCATATTGCCAATTAATGAGCAATACCTCACCACCACTTAGTCTAAAAATAGTTATCATCAGCTACAAAAAATGAGAAACCAAAAACGAAAATGATTTAATTCATAAAATATCCGTCTTAACCTCGGGTCAACAGTTACGAGATTCATTTAGTTGAGCTTATTTCCAACCCCTATCTCATTCGCATAATTATAATTATGAAAAGTAATTTTAATTCTGGTTATTCAGTTCTGCTATTATAATGTCGGTAATACTGACTGTATCTGTTACAAAGCTATAAACCAAAGATGTCTATTCGTTGATTTCGTGGAATTAGACCATGACTTCAGCTGAAAGCGAGCGGGATTTCAATGAATTGTCACAGTTATGTAGTTTCACTATTGAGCATTTTTGTATTTTGTTCGTTCGTTTTTTCTGCAGATACATCGGGGATTTTATATGTGTAGACAAGAACGTCAAGTGCGAGTGTAACTCGCGTGCCGAGGATTTCGAACGTTTGTCGATTATACTTATACATGTACAAAAGGTAACGGTTAGAGACATCACTATTTGATGAATACCTACCTAAAAATAGTAAGTACTTATCAAACTACATTTAGATGGATCGCTCTGCATAGGTTCTTTTGAGATTATTGACTTTTTTCAAAATATTTCAAGCAGGTTTCGAAACCGATCTCAAAACCCTAAAAAGGTATCAAAAGATACTACACGATATACTCAGTAAATTGAAAACAATAGATTTGTAGAAAAAGTTGAGTTACCCGTAGATTGCTTGCAACAGTCTGCAGTTGGGTCAATTACATATTTCAACTGTAAATACTAGTTCGAATTTGTTTCTGTTATTTGATTGTAATTTTCATTTTTAATAAATTATGCATTATTATTAAGTCTTTTATCATTATAAAAAACTATGCTTCAGTGTTGACAAACCATTTTTGATAACCTTTAATCACCAAAGTTCCTCTTTAATCTTCTTTATTTTATGGCCGTATCCAATGCTGGTTGCAAAGGTCAAAACTTCTACGCAAAAAAAAAACTTTTAAAAGAACCTTTTTTTTTTATTTGAAACGTTTGTTTTTTTTTCCTTAAACGTAATACCTACGTAAAATAACATAATCTTCTAGCACGCTCTCTAACCCTACAATGTCGCAGGGTTTTACCGACCCGAAATAACGACTACAAGCCTAATGACCGGTATAAAGTACCCACTGACGTATAAAACATTGAGCTAATCTAAGGTCAGCCGTATTGTCTCGCAAAAATGGGGGAGAAGCGTTCGTACATTACAATTTTACGTTGAACGGTCCTATTCCACTCTGATTTAGCCCTATTTCACTCTGATCCACTGGATTAATCCAGTCATAGTATGCTAATTTTAAGGTTTATTTAGTAATTCAGGAGTCTCAGATGACGTGTTGTTGTCTCAGATGGTGTGTATTGAAAAAACGGAAACTCAATCTGCAGATAATAAATAAAATCAGGTAAGAATCCAAGATTCCTTGAATACGTATTGTCCAAGATTCCACTATTTTAACCTATATACTATTACAATAGCAAAAGCTCGTGGTATACTTTAAGGACAAGGTCTGAACCTACTCTTAAAAATGAAAATGAAGTTTCTGATTCGTTTTCGTGCAAACGCTAATCTTATGCAAGCGTCATATGAGTTGGTTTTACAGGGTTATTCCAGTTTTCCCCCTTGACAAATCCCCCATAAGGGGGAAAACTGGAATTCATTTTGGAGAACTGGAAGGAAAACTGGAGTCCAGTTTTCCCCCTTGAGAAATTTTTTTCAAGGGGAAAACTGGAATCTTTTTTTTTTCAAATTCCAGTTTTCCCCCTCAACGATTTTTCGCGTTCCAGTTTTCCCCCTTGAGAGAAGAAAACCAAAGAGAAGCAATAAAAACTACAGTACTCAAAAGTAAAAGCAATTTTATATTCTCTATCTTGACAGCAATGTCAAAAATGACAGAATTTATAAAAAATTACAACAAATGTCAAAAATGACAAAAATGACACTAAATGTCTAAACACGACATTATTAAAATTTATATTTTCCTCTTCCGAGTAGGCCTCGACTTTTGTTCACGGCTGCACCTTTGTGATGACGACGATGATTGACAAATGATGAGTTATAACAGGACGCATTGGTTCGATATTCTGGTTCAACTTGCTCATTAATCTAAACATAACCTAAAGTTCCCTCTGTTGCTGCGTCATTTTATACGCAATTTACATTACTATTCGAATTTTGTATAGATAAAAGTATATTACCAAGTAAAGCTATAAACATCACACAAGAGTGACCGTGAGCAAATTCTGCAGTCAGGAAATACTACCAATAACTGTCTCGTAAAATAAGCTAATGTAATTGACATCATAAACATTTACGAAGGACAATGGCAAGATTGAATATCGGGGTGACGTCACAATCACAATGTCAAGGCTAGCATTGTTATGTTCCGAGTCGTGGTTGGAATTCTATTATCATACGCTTTTGTGAAGTGTTATTGTGAATATTTATAATTATAATGATTACAATCTTAAACGTAGGCTACTAGGATCTTTGATCAATACCGCCTCGCCTCTAGGGGCGAACCTAGGTTTGGTTGTCAAACGAGGCCTAAAACACGAAAAAAAAAACATGCAAAAAATACGATAAAAAAATATGATAAAAAAATCATGAACGTACGTCGAGATCTTAGGAACCCTGCGGTCTATAGAAAATATTTTTGTTTTGATTCGTATGTTTTTTTATGACTAATTCTTTGGTTTCTTCATAAATTGTGCAATTTTCTTGAAAATAAGCAAAACATCATTTTTGCTCTTACGCCGTGCCGTTCCAAAAACGTACGCTCTGTCTCGCTTCTTTGAACGCGAAATCTTATTCCTATTATTATCTTATACCTACATATAACCTAAAAATAATATAATAAACTTACGGACGGAGTTAATTTCAAAGCTTTCTGCTCGCTCAGTTCTTTCCGACTATTTGGTTGGTGAAATACATAAAAGTATGCAGTTTACTCTTGCGTGTTAAAATGGGTTCACTCCGCTCGCGGTTTATTTAGTTAGGACGTAAGTTAGCTTGTCGTATAGATACCGAGATACTTACCTGCATTGTTTGATCTTAGTGCCAGAAATAAGCCATTTTTACACATTACTCAAGCAATGAGTGAAGCCACGAGCAGAAACTAATCAAAACAAATCGTTCTAGAATAGTAAAACAGACCGTGAAGACAATAACATAGAAGAAGCGATCAACATAAAATGTCAAACTCAACTGGTCTTCATTCCTATAATTCTTGCCAATACAGTTCCAGAAACTGGGACAAACACATTCACTACACAAAAGTACAGTACAATCGTATAATATGTGAAGAATCGCTGCATTATTCTTCCGGCTCGGAGGTACAAAATAAGACAAGTGTAACACCATGATTTTGAATGCTTATTATAATGCATAGTTAAATTAAAAAATAATAGTGACACGTTTATTGATAGCAATAAACGTCTGACTATTTTTTTATTTTTACCTTGGATTTGGTTTTTCATTATTTTTGGTTTTCTTACCTTTTTACAAGCTATCAGTAATTTTAGATGAACAATGTGAAATAAATTAGAACTAATAATTACAATTGAAACATCTGAGCTACCTACAGACTGTTGCAAACAATCTACAGGTACCTAGCTCAACTGATCCATATCAATACCAGTCGGAAGCGTCCTCAAGACGCTGGCTGCATTGCCTCGCTGTACCTATGGCAATGCTGATGCGCTGCGTCAGATACTCACCAGCTCTCGGGTCACGCGTCGCTTCGACCAGAAGCTCAGATATTTTTTTAAAAAACCCGCAGAGCCTCGGTACCTAGCGGACCTAGGGTCTCGACTCCTAGGGGAGCAAATGTGTAGGCTCTGTCGAGACAAGCAGATTTTTGCCTCTTGAGATCCTCGGCCAAATCTGCCGCCGCACCGGATGTCTTCGGAAGATGGGAAGGCGCAAGTGTGTCGACGTATGTTGCGTCCCACAGTCCCACAATGCAATAGAATTCAAAATCTTGCAAATGATTTACGTTAGTCAGGACGCCGCAAGTTGGAAGATTCATTCTATTCAAGTAAGAACAATAAATCGACAAAATGTTAATGTCCTATTTTATCAAACTTCGATTGTAAGTACTTCTGCTGTGCATTGTGCTCGACAAAATATATCAGCCATGCATACATAATATCGTAGGCAACAGGTTTTCTCCATTCTTCTATCGATTTCCTTGGCTTTCCTAGAAACACGTACAAATCGACGTTTATGGAGATGAATCTCTGGATTACAAAGGTACGTTGTTCTATAGAGTTCGTACACCACTGGGAGCTGGTTGCAACATCAAAATGCTACGTGCCTTCCACATCCCAGTAATACTTTGTTCCAATGACTTACACCACGTTAGTACACTATATCTGATGTCGAACGCGGAAGAATGGGTTAACTTTGATTCTGTTGCAGATATTGGTGAAAAGGCATTGCATTTCTAACCGAATCAAAAACAAAATCAAAATCAAAAACTCGTTATTTCCATAAATACAATAAATGCACTTATAATAGGTCAAATTATAAAACTTAACACTGACACGGATATAAAGTGATATTTTTGATTTCTGTCACGCACGACAAAATGCACGAATGTACGCCTCAGTTTTGAATACGATATCAATTTATTTGATGTCTTATCTGACTTAATAATTGCCAAATGAGATAACTTCTCGTCACCTCATCGGGTATTTTGAACTAAGTTGACCAGATAAATTAAGAAATACTTACTTAAATACAAAAATATTATTTTTTACTGATATGGGTCACTTAGAAAACTACCCGTAGATTGTTTGCCACAGTCTGCAGTTACCTCAATTGTTTCAATTGTTAAGGTATAATTAATTTTTTTCAACTATTTGATTGTAAATTTCTTTGTTAATGTATTTTAATACTTAATTCTTCATTTAGTTGTTCAACACAGTTCCTCATTAAAGTGAGCATTTTAAGCAGAATAAACATTTTAATGGATTACTTCCCGAGCCAACTTAAGATGACTTTTATGAGTTACTGAACTTTGCTATATTTAAGTCGTGTCCTATCCTAATATAATTCAGCAAGAGTGCTCTAGTGAATTTAAATTAAAGTGTGAACCATGTTGCTTGAACTTTCTTAAATTAAAACTTGAAGCAAGCTAGCTAGTACAAGCCCTTAACTTAGTTGTTAAAAAGAAAAATATCATTTTATAAAGTACTAGGTACTGAAACTCATAGAGCCTTTTATCATCAAGTTCCAGTAGTTACTTATTTTAAGTAGGTCTCTATTTTATTCCTTCTGAAACTTGCTAGGTTTCAGCTACTCTTAAATCATCACAACTATCACATTAATACTATAATTGCGATAGTTTGGATGGATAGAGGAATGGATGGATGTTTGTTACCTCTTCAGGCCAAAACTACTGATCGGATTGGGCTGAAATTTTCACACAGGTAATTTTAATCTTGAATCAAACATAGGCTACTTTTTATCCCATAAATCAGTTCCTATGGGATAGAAATCTCCTTTAAACGTTTCCATAGAACAGCGCGTGCGAAGCCGCTAGCATAAACTAGTTGTTTCATAATTCTTCTCTAACCATAGGTACTTTTTAAAGTGTAATTTCAGATTTTGTAGTTCGTTTCTGATATAAGGTACTGTAAAGCTGGGTAATTACCAGTGTTATTGAACGTAATGTACCATTCGCAGCGAGCATGATACGTTACGCCATCACTACATAGTATAAAACAAAGTAGCTTCCTGTCTGTCTGTCTATCCCTATGTATGCTTAGATCATTAAAACTACGCAACGGATTTTGATGCAGTTTTTTTAATAGATCGAGTGATTCAAGAGGAAGGTTTATATGTATAACACATAGATAATTTAGTAGATAAACACTGATAATTTTAGAGGTTTCTAATGTGATGTCATTAATAAACACATTTATTTGCGCTTACATTGCAAACGTAACTGCTGAACCCTACGAGATAGATCAAAATAATGTAATACAGTATAGTACACCATGTCTTTCTCTTAGGGATAACACACAATAACCATTTTTTAAGGTTTTTGTTATTATAGTGCGTAACCCCACACTCAGGGTAATTTCTAAATCAAACAATATCGCAAAAATTTTCGACTTAGACGGGACTTGAACCCGCAACCTTCCGTCAGTACCTTAGTCCTTAGGATTAAGCAACGCGACACCTCTCGTCAAACGAACTAAATGTAACTTTAGTATTGGAACAGGATTGGAAAAACTTCCATGTTTCCCCTGTAGGTGGAGCTAATGGCACCAGAGTCCTTAGGCTTATTTACGAAACGATTTTAAGAAATACAGCATGAATCCTTATCCAATTAAGTACCTTAAATACATTGTGCATTTAATATAGAATTTATGGCCCTAAAAAGCATGTAATTTAAATGAATATTTTCGAAGATATTACAGATTTAAATGCATTTAATATAGAATTATATGGCCCTTAAAAACATGTAATTTAAATGAATATTTTCGAAGATATTACAGATTTAAAATGTAGGGACACATACATAGCGGGTGCGGCGGTACCGGCCGGGGAGCCGATTCTGTAGTATATTTAGTATCAGCATTGCACCCGTGCGAAGCCGGGGTGGATCGCTAGTGTGTTATAAACCGTCTCGTTGCAAGCGCCTTCTTTAACTTGTTAACACGTTACATTGTCCCCGTAAATCCGGTGAGTACAGTACCCACATTAAGAATCAACATTTTACCGACATATCTAGGTATTTAGTAGTGCTTAATGAAATTTCAAACAAAACTTTTCTACCTACTTATATGATATTCAAAATTAGATAGGTATTTGTTTAACTAGGTCTGAATGGTAGGCCGATATGACCGACGATGCATCACGTAGGTCTACAAGAAATGGACCTACAGTCAATATACATAATTTCACATGGCATTTCTTTTTCTGAACAATATAGTTTTCCCGCAAATTGCTGTTTCTTCGACGAGTCACGTAAACCTATTGTATCGGGAAACTAATTTATTAGTGAAGACACCTGTGCCGGGTGTGTCAGCTAATTTAGCAGGTATTAGGTACAGGGTGCGGCTACTTTTGTGACTCTTACGGTTTTTGTTATTATACAGGGTTATTGTGTGTGTTCGGCTGTCTCCCAGCCAGGCTAATGCTACTTAAATCATATTGCGTAGATTAAAATAAGCCTATAATGATGATGTGGGTTTAAATAGGTGTGGGAGATCGGTATTTAGTAATTAATTAGGTTTTAAATAGGAATTAAGACCTGGCGTCTTCACTAACGTGTTCGTGATGATGGGCAGAACCTGCAGTTTACGCAGTGTCAGTGAATTACCAATAACTCTGTAGTGCGTAAGCCCTAACACTGGTGGTGATTTCGAAAAAAAAATCTAACGGCACGGCGGCGCTAGAGTCCGAAAGTACCGGAAGTCTCAAAGTTTTTCGACACCTACGTCACTTGACCTCATGGCGCAATTTGCTACCGTATTATCGTACTGAGTGAAGGTTACGGGTTCAAGTCCCATCAAAGTCGTGAAATTTTTGGGATATGTTTGTTTTTTTTTGTGACACGATTTTTTTTTCTTTTCTAAATAAACTTTTGTACGTAAACCAATGAAATCGGTAGTTATAAAACAGTTTTGAGTAGATGCGATTTCTTAATTGTATATCCATGACGCATAGTAGGTTCGACGCATTTTTTTTCTTTTAAATTATAGAAACCCATGTTATAAGCCTGAGAAGATATTTCTTCTACTCGTAATGTACAACACAAAGAGCCGGAAACTGTAATTAACTTGGGGATAACTGGGATAAACGCATTATTTTCGCCTATATCTTGTTCTGATTTGTACGGAAAATGTCTCTTCACAAAGTAAGGCACGATTTTTTCTATTGGGTTATACAATATTATACAATATATTAAATACAATAATACAAATATATTTTCGTATCTGATTTTAGAAAAGAGAATACCTAAAACAAATACACCCGAAAATTTAATAAATTAATCTGAGATTAAATAAAGAAACCCGATTCACTACGTCAAAATATTATGTACAGTCTATACATGCAGCTCAGATTATTATGTATACACTCCCAAATTTTAGCTTTTATTTTACTCAGAACTTTTCAAATAAAAGTCCACGTACACATTTTTCGTACATAGTAGTCATCGCGCTTGTCAGAATGGGGTGTACAAATTACTTTACAATTACTATTTATTTAAAAATTCACGTCAATTATTTACCTATTTTCCCCAAGTTTCGCAGAGGCGGTAGCTCCAGTAGGTACTCCTATCATCCGGTGACTACGATGGACTAGTAAACCTGTTGAAACTTTGGTAAATGAACACGATAAATACCCGTGAAAGTTTATAATAATGTGGTCTGATTGTGTAAGTTTTAAAACCTACTATTTAGTCAAATTGAAACCTTGATACTGTATACATATTTTCGCAGCTGACTGTACATACTATTGTACCTAGGTACATCAGAATAGGCTCTAGTTTTCACAAGCCCTTACTAATACTTATTTACCCATCAATGGGCTTAAGAATTAGCAAGCTGAAGTGGCAGTGGGCCGGCCATATCTCGCGATGAACCGACAACCGACTCGGCAAACGGCCGCGGAACAAAATTGTGTACGATCTGCAGAAATTTATTTCCGTTTTTCTGGGTGGTTTTTATGTATAATAAAAAAGATATGTATCTATGTTTATAATGTATTAAATACTAGCTGTACCCGCGACTTCGTTCGCGATTGCCATACCTGCCGACTAATTAAATTCACATTTAACCACAGTTTCTCTCATATTTATGATACGCCGCCGTGCAAAAAAACTTCGATGCGCAGAATTGGACCTGTTACACTTTTAATATAAGAATCTTTATTTAGGTACCTAGTTAAATAGTGTATAAATCGTGTGGGGTCTACGGCTGATAGCATGTTGTCATCTTCAATCCCATTCTTTATCGACAATACTTTCAGCTACGACTCGGCCAGCGTTAGTGCTGAGAAGTGTCATACTCGTTTCACTTCTTACTCATGGTTCCGTTCAGCTGGGGCCCTATTCTGCTAAATTAATCGCTTCACTATGACAGGGACGTCACAGACGTCACGGAATGACACGTTTTGGTATTCTACCTTAGATGAAAGAAATTATGATGAATGCAGATGTAGAGACGCGCGTCAAGTTTGAAACTATTAATTTATCTCGCAAGCACTATCTGGAGTTTTATTAATCTAACGATTCTACGTAATGATTCTGCGACGATTCCATTGTCATAGTGAAGCCATTGTATTACAGAATTGGGCTCCTGATCCATTTGACTGGACCACCGTAATTTTTTTTCGGTATTAGGTAGGTACAGTTGATTGTGTACCACAGTCAAAAATATTTTTCTGTGGTCCAGTTAGTTTAATTGGACCACTTACTCCAACCAAACTTCGGTGGTACAGTTAACTGGACCAGCTAAACCACCAAATATCATGTTCATGAATATTGCATGGACCATTTGTACATTTTACTTTGCCTGAAATAGGCATTGACGCACTCATTAGTTAGGTTCCTACCTACTAAGGTAGAACCCTAACTAATGGGTGCGTCTTGGAATAATAAATGGATAGGAACTTACCTACCCTTTATCTACTGATTTTTTGTTTCATAGAACTGATTTTCTACTCGACTTTCTACTGATTTAGTCAAATTCGATCTTGCAACACTGTTTCTAAAAAAAGAATGCATGAAATCGGCGACGCGTTAATGAATTACAACTAAGAACACATTTTGACTTTTATCCCCTCTCCCAAGAGAACCGTGCCTACTGATATCTCAGATAAAATGCATCATTTGATTTCATTCTGTACTTTTGGCGTGATGCGCGACCCAGGAATTTGACTATTATCCCCCTCCACGGGAAAGGTTCCCGTGGAGGGGGATAATAGTCAAATTGTAATATAAATTAATACTGAATTCCGGTATAAAATGTATCGTTCCCCGTAGTATGAACTCAAATCGTGCCGAATTCCATTCGAATTCATTCAGTAGTTCCGTCGTGATGCGGGGTTAAATAATTATACTATTTCCTCTCTCCCAGGGGAACCTTACTGAATTCCAGGATATAGTGTATCCCATGTCCTTCCTTGTAGTATGAACTCAAATCGTGCCAGGTTTCATTCCAACTCATTCCGCAGTTTCGGCGTGATGCGCGGTGAAGGAATCTTACTTTCATCCCCTCTCCCAGGGGAACCTTACTGAATTCCGGGATAAAATTTATCTTTCCACGTAGTATGAACTAATATCATGCCGAGTTGCATTCGAATTTATGAAGAAGTTCCGTCGTGATGCGCGGTTAAAGAATTTTACTTTCATCCTCTCTCCCAGGGGAACCGGATAAAATATATCCCATGTCCTTCCTTGTAGTTTGAACTCAAATCATACCAATTCAGTCCAACTCATTCAGCAGTTCAGCGTGATGTGCGGTGAAGGAATTTTACTTTCATCTCTTCTCCCAAGGGAACCTTACTTAATTCCAGGATAAATGTATCTTTCCTCGTACTCAAAGAGTAGAACTCAAATTATGCCGAGTTTCATTCGAATTCATTCAGTAGTACCGTCGTGATGCGCGGTTAAAGAATTTTACTTTCATCCTCTCTCCCAGGGGAACCTGACTGAATTCCGGGATAAAAAGTATGTTATGTCCTTCCTCGTAATATGACCTAAAATCATGCCGAATTTCATTTCAATACCTTCAGTAGTTTCGGCGTGATGCGCGGTGAAGAAATTTTACTTTCATCCCTTCTCCCAGGGGAACCTGACTGAATTCCGGGATAAAAAGTATGCTATGTCCTTTCTCGTAATATGACCTAAAATCATGCCGAATTTCATTTCAATACCTTCAGTAGTTTCGGCGTGATGCGCGGTGAAGAAATTTTACTTTCATCCCCTCTCCCAGGGGAACCTGACTGAATTCCGGGATAAAAAGTATCCTATGTCCTTCCTCGTAATATGACCTAAAATCATGCCGAATTTCATTTCAATACCTTCAGTAGTTTCGGCGTGATGCGCGTTTAAGAAACAGACAGACAGACAGACAGACAGACAGACAGACAGACAGACAGACAGACAGACAGACAGACATGAATGAAAAAAATTACAGTTTTGGCTTCAGTATCGATAATAGAGTGCCCTCCAAAAAAAAATTTCAAAATATCTTCAATGTACAGAATTGGACCTATTACAGTTTTATTATAAGTACTAGCTGTACCCGCGACTTCGTTCGCGATTGCCTTACCTGCCGACTAATTAAGTTCACATTTAACCATAGTCTCTCATATTATGAAACGTTATGAAACGCCGCCGTGCAAAAAATCGTGTATGGTCTACGGGGGATAGCATATTGTCATCTTCAATCCCATTCTTTATCCACACGACTTTTAGCTACGACTCGGCCAGCGTCAGTGTTAAGAAGTGTCGTACTCGTTTGACTTACTCACAGCTGGGGCCCTATTCTGCTATACTAATCGCTTCACTATGACAGGGCTATCGTCACAGAATGACACGTTTTGGTATTCCACCTTGGATGAAAGAAATTATGATGAATGCAGATGGAGAGACGCGCGTCAAGTTTGAAACTACATATTAATTTATCTCGCGCGCACTATCTGGAGTTTTATTAATCTAAGGATTCTACGTGATGATTCTGCGACGATTCCATTGTGATACTGAAGTAATTGTTTTGCAGAATTGGGCTCCTGATCCATTTGACTGGACCACCGTAATTTTTTTTCGTTAGTAGGTAGGTACAGTTGGCTGTGTACCACAATAAAAAATATTTTTCTGCGGTCCAGTTAGTTTAAATGGACCACAATAATTAATTAATTTAATTGTACTACCGAAGTTTGGTTGGAGTAAGACTCCAACCAAACTTCGGTAGTACTGTTAACTGGACCAGCTAAACCACCATATATCATGTAAGGCAGGAACCACCTACCCTTTATCTACTAATTTTTTTCTTCAATCTACAGATTATTTCATCAATCTAATGATTTTCTACTCGACTTTATACTGATTTAGTCATATTCGATCTTGCAACACTGTTTCTAACAAAAAGAATGCATGAAATCGGACGACGCGTAGACCCGTCGTGATGCGCGGTTAAAGAATTCTACTTTTTCCTCTCTCCCAGGGGAACCTTACTGAATTTCAGGATAAAATGTGTCCTTTCATGTCCTTTCTTGTAGTATGAACTCAAAACGTGCCAGGTTACATTCCAACTCATTACCTATGTAGTTTCGGCGTGATGAGCGGTGAAGGAATTTAACTTTCATCCCCTCTGCCAGGGCAGCTTTACTGAATTCCGGGATAAAATGTATCTTTCCTCATAGTACGAACTAAAATCACGCCGAGTTGCATTCGAATTCATTAAGTAGTTCCGTCGTGATGCGCGGTTAAAGAATTTTACTTTCATCCTCTCTCCCAGGGGAACCTTACTGAATTCCAGGATAAAATGTATCCCATGTCCTTCCTTGAACTCAAATCGTCAAATCGTACCAATTCAGTCCAACTCATTCAGTAGTTTCGGCGTGATGCGCAGTGAAGGAATTTTACTTTCATCCCTTCTCCCAGGGGAACCTTACTAAATTCTGGGATAAAATGTATCTTTCCTCGTAGTATGAACTCAAATTATGCCGAGTTCCATTCGAATTCATTAAGTTGTTCCGCCGTGATGGGCGGTTAAAGAATTTTACTTCCATCCTCTCTCCCAGGGGAAAATTACTGAATTCCGGGATGAAATGTATCCCATGTCCTTCCTTGTAGTATGAAATCAAATCGTGCTAGGTTTCATTCCAACTCATTTAGCACTTTCGGCGTCATGCGCGGTGAAGAAATTTTACTTTTATCCCCTCTCCCAGGGGAACCTGACTGAATTCCGGGATAAAAAGTATCCTATGTCCTTCCTCGTGGTATGACCTAAAATCGTACCGAATTTTATTTCAATACCTTTAGCAGTTCCGTCGTAATGCGCAGTTAAAGAATTTTACTTTCATCCCCTCTCCCAGGGAAACCTGACTTAATACCGGGATAAAAAGTATCCTATGTCCTTCCTCGTAGTATGACCTAAAATCGTGCCGAGTTTCATTTCAATACCTTCAGTAGTTTCGGCGTGATGCGCGTTTAACAAACAGACAGACAGACAGACAGACAGACAGACAGACAGACAGACAGACAGACAGACAGACATGAATGAAAAAAAATGCAGTTTTGGCTTCAGTATCGATAATAGAGTGCCCTCCAAAAAAAAATTTCAAAATATCTTCAATGTACAGAATTGGACCTGTTACAGTTTTATTATAAGTATAGATAGATATCAGTTATTTAGTACCTATAACACAGGCTTTGAGTAGCTTACTTTGGGGCTAGATGGTGCTGTGTGGATTGTCCAGCATTATTTATTTAAACGTAGTGTAGAACTCCCTCCGGCAAAGTAAGATGACGACTTGCGAAAAACGGCAGGCAGATTCTAGATGCATCAAGCTGAAGACAGGGCGCTATAGCGCTTATTAGAGTAGGCTTATGTCCAGCAGTGGACTTAAGTACATAGGCTGATGGATGATGGCGCCATAAAACAAGACCGCTTCGTTAATTATTAGTATTATTTAACGGGTATTTATCGCGTTTATTTACCTATTTTTCCCGACGTTTCAACAGGTTTACACACTGACATGTCTGACATATCTAGTGTCGAAAACCAAGTGAGGGTAGTTTTAAGTAATGCTGCCTCCGCTTCGCAGAGGCGGTTACTCCAGTACTCCAGTCATCCCGTGACCACGACAGTGTGTAAACCTGTTGAAACGTCGGGAAAAATAGGTAAATAAACGCGGTAAATACCCGTTAAATAATAATAATAATAATGTGTTCAGATCGCGTAAGTTTGAAAATATTTATCGATTCGTTAATGATGAGGCGGTAAACCAAAGAAAATTAACTTGTTCATAAATTGTTACATAAGCAATAATTTATGAACATTTACGTATATTTACCATTATATGAAAGCGAGCGAGCTCACTCTATCAATTTCTCGACCTATAAATCTTTACATTGTGCAATTTATTGGCAACGTAAACAAGTTGCAATATTAAATTCTGAAATATATGAGTTTCAATCAACGTCTCACGTAGCGGCATCACTAGACTGAACTTTAAAAATTTGAAATATTACGCTGCTCTGAGAGTTTGTTGGTGCAAGTCATAGAAATAGAGAAATATCCAGATATTTATATTCAATATTAAAAAAAATAGATAATTCCAATCGTAAAGAAATTATTGTACTCTGTACAAATATAATATAGTTAAAGCTAAAGTTTCCCCAATTTATAAGGCTGGTACTAAAACGGACCCAGGAAATTACCGTCCTATATAGGATCCCTGTAATATTTTTTTTTGATAAATATAATACATAAACGTTTAGATGCGCCCTTGGATAATCTCAAATATATACTTGTGGATATCGACTTCTGGCCGATCCGATCGGCGGTAAGTATGTCAAAACAAACGCGCGCGTTTGGGTTGTGTAGATATTTTTTTAAAACAAAAAGGGATCGTTTTCTTTTGTTTTTCGTATACCGGAGGCCTGGATTTGTGACGTCAGCGTGGATAGTATAAAAAAAACAAAAGACCATCGCACCAGCTTTCAAAAATCTTTAAACGTAGTTAGTTACCAGGCGAGTTACTTATATGTATTTTAGATTTAGTTTTTATTTTAACTGATTTTCTTTCTTTTTTTCTGCCAAAGCGCGCGCTAACCTAACGTTTACTTACTTACTTTGTCAAAGAAGACATAACGATCAAGGCAAAAAATTAATATACAATGGACCGCAAATAAGTTTTCATAAAACTTTTTTTAAAAACAAGCTTTTAATGCATTAGTATCATCCAAACTAAACGTGTAGGTATACAAAATTTCAGCTCGATCGGTTGAAGATATCTGTTTTAAAATTGAGTTGCAAGATTCCACCCGTACAAACATAGTTACATTGCAAGTTAAATTCGACGGTGACATTTTTACCCTCGAAGAATGGAACTAAAGATGCACTATGTAGCACCAAAGATGGTCCGGTGACATTTTTACCCCAACCCACTAAAAGCTTGTAAAAGACCATTTCATAAGCCACATGCCAAATCCCTTCAATCAATATTATCAGTAGGTAAGTAAGTAAAATCAAAATTGAAAAGGCAGTTATCAAAATAAAAAAATTAGGGATCATTTATCAGTAAGAGCTTTCTTTTGTCACTTGTTCCAAAGTTTAGAGCCGAAGCGGGAATCTCATATCGGCGTGAAGCATCGATAGGCCGGGATCATCCAGGTTTTTACGAGCGTCCGAGCACCGGGAAACCCGAAACATTCCCGAATAATATCGGGAAATGCGAGCGGTAACTGATGATGATTCAACCTCTTTGTTGAAAGGCTTTTGAATTTTTAAATTACGATTTAGATTTGCCTATTTATCACAGTGACTTGTAATGTAGGTAATTTAACTAGTTTCTGCCCGCGGCTTCGCACGCTTTGTTTCTATGGAAACGTATACAAAGTCCATTTTTCCGACAGAAAAATGGTCTTAAGAGACTATCCACAATTTTTAGAGATATATCCACCCCCATTCGAAATTTTAAAAAAGTATAGTTAGCAAGAAAATGGGGATCTTACATAATAAAAATATATCAATCGATCATGTTTCTTATCGGTACTGATCAAACCAACTGAGGTTGGTCTACTAAAAAAGTCAGATATCGCAAAGAACTTTTCCCATACAATACACTTTGTAAGAATCTTCGAAAACATTGTGCACCTAAAATACTTAAAAACATAAAAAACAAACGTATTATTCTTAATAATTTAAATAAATTCGCTAATATTTGCGGGTTCAAGTCTTGTCAAACTCGTAAATATTTGGAATATAATTTAAAATATATCCAACTTCAGTGTGTGATCGATTAGTTTTATAATCCATTCTGTTATAAGTTTTGTTTTAAACTCATTGATTGAAAGTTCTATGAAAGTTCACACTTGTAGGCGTGCCTCCGAATTATAATATTATCTGAAAAATATAAATTTATTTTTTAATTTATATGATCGTTTAATAGCATATTAGAGCTTCTTGTGTAAGCCAGAATCCAATCGGAACTTTCTCAATTCAGATTCGAGTTGATAACACTGCAAAGTACTAGCGAAGAAAAAATGCAATGAGTTTCAATAATATTTGAATTTTTATTAAGAATTTTCTTTTTATATTGCTGATGGGTGGAGAAACTGCTGATGAAAAATCAATGTTGTTTCAGGAATACAGAATTTGTTCTAATCTTTATGCAATACAACTATTTATTAAACAACTATTTATTGTACCTAAACTACAACTATTTATTATACAGTAACTTTTTATTCAATACAAATATTCATTGTACACCACCATAATACTGAAACTCAGTGTTTTGCTCTTCGAGCAAAGCTTTTCGCTGAGCTATTGCCTTCTTGAGAGATTGCAGCACATACACAATTTTTACAAATCTGTAATACTGCTTAAATGGTTTAGTATATCGTTCCCAAGCTTTGTTCCATCAAAAAACTATTAAGTTTCTGTATTATGTTAATTTAATAATTCTGTGTTTAAGTAGTGCCTTATTTGTTGTAATTTCTTTTGTATTATGTGGTGCAGTGACGAATAAATCTTTTATCTATCTATCTATCTACCACAAAATTAAACAAAAAATATGCAATATGCACATAAACTTTATTGATAATATTAGCCCGCGTCTTCGCACGCACTTTTACGACGTCTAAAATAGCCTCCATTCTTCCCTGAGATAACGTCTACTTTTCTGCATTCTCTTGTTGACTCTTTTTTAAAGTAGGTCCTAAATTATTACAATATTTTTGTAGGACCTAGAAGACCGCAAAGCTTTATTTCAAAAGTCTTATTTTCGTAAACAGGCGCAAAATACTGTCAGCCATATTGATCTGCGCTGTGACGTCATACGGGTAGAAAACCACAGACAATACTATCTGCGCGTAGAAAACAAAAAAATCGACATTAGCAAACGTCCATCATTGTAAAAATATTGTTAAATCCTAATATTATAAAATATAGACAGACTACATAGTCATACTACATACTACATAGCGAATTACACTCGTATAAGATCCGAATTGAAATTTTCTTAGAGGCCTATGACCGACAGCGTTTTCAGAGTTCAAAATTAAAGATAAAAAAATCTTACACTTTTAATATCAGAAATCTAAAAACCTTGGTTTATTAAGACAAATACTACAAAAAATATTTATTTATTGCGACAAATTTGATCAGAGTAAAGTAGCCTATTTAATTAGATCATGTTTAGCCTTTAAGACGCCTAAAAGGCTAAACATGATCTAATTAAATATAGATAAGGTAACAGACAGACAGAAGGACGCCATTACATTAGAATTTATATTAATACTAGCTTTCGCTGCTTCGCACGCGCTTCATGTAGCCTACGTCAGTACCGTGGATATTGTTTACCCCCCTGCCAAATTTCATCTAGATCTGTTCAGCCGTTTAGGAGTGAAAAGGTTACAGACAGACAGAGCTACTCTCAGATTTATAATATTTGTAAGGATATGCGTATAGTAGAAAATAATGACATCGCATTGTCATACATTGCGTAAATTATACTGGCTGGCCTACTGGCTGGAAACGGTTCAAAAATCATGATCCCAGAACAAAACTTTGCTTACATGCACTAAAACAAATTCCCTCACCACACTCCCGCGAGAACGGAGCTCTAGCCTCATTGCAGAGGACGTGCTGGTAAAATATTCATTTATACGACCCCGTGCAGCATAGATCACGAATGTACAGGGTGCCACGTTATGGGTGTACCAAGTTGAAAGGCCGTGTTTCTGCGCGGACCAACTTGTGAATAACGTTTTATTCACAAAGAAAGTTACAATCCAAAAATAATAATAAATTAAAACTAGTATTAACAATTGAAACAATTGAGCTAATTGATGAATTAACAATTTATTGATCTTCGAATATTTTTTTAATTTTCTTGGAAGTATTTTTTTTCTATTCGTGTGCGTATAAACTCACTCATGCATTATATAAGGTTATAAAATATTTTACAAATAATCTTTACATGTTTTTTTCCAGCAAATCCAGTGCTTTTTCATGAAATTACTACAAAAAATTATCTAAATATTTGAAAATTTCAAAGCAATAATCATGTTAGACAACACGTTAAAGAACCTTCATAAAGAAAAATATGTTTTTTTTTTAACAAAAGTAAACAAAACCGAATTAAAAAATCCTAGAACGAAAGTTGATCCCCTCGGGGTCCATAATCACTGCTTTTCAGCTTGATGTCCTCCAAGCCGAATTTCGACCACGGCGGCGAGTCTCATCGGAGACTAGCCAGATGACATATTATAGTGGAAAGATCAGGTGCAGGACCAACGGTATAGCGTGCTTTTCGAGGCACAGGGGTGTAATACCGCCAACTTCCTGACTCCGAGCTGAAGAGAACTGTGTAATATTTTTTTGCGAAAAAAAGAAAAGCCTTTCAGCTTAGTACACCCATTACGTGGCACCCTGTATACCTACGTTGCATAATTGATTCAGCTATCAATAGTTCTGCAACTAACTAATCAGTGTTGGTCGTTTGGGCTCCACTGAAAGCCAGCGCTGCTTTGACACATCAGGTCCACCCAGCACAACACTGAGCGATGGCCATATTTGCCTCAGACTCTGCTGCGCACACAATAAAGAAAATCTACTTAATCATAAGTCACCATATGTTTTCGTTTTGTGTAGAAGTTTTTGATGGTAGGTATATAATAATATTTTCTTTCTTTCTTTCAATGCTTGTGAAATACTTTTTTATAGAGGAAAGAGAGTAATTTGATTAATTATATTTATAAAACTATAAACCTTAACTACAAAATTCGAATGCAATAAAATTTTGATAGAACTACCTGGGGATCATCCTACTAATATTAGAAAGCCGAAAGTTTGCAAAATGTGAATTTTTGTTACCTCAGATCTCCAAAACTACTAAACAGATCATGATGAAATTTGGCGTACATTTAGAACGTAGCCTAACTTAGGTAATATGCTACTTATTATACCGAAAATACGCGTGCGAAACCGCTGGCAGAAACTTGTTCTCTATAAAATAATAAAAATAAAATACACACAACAATAGAACTAACAATAGACCCTGCTCCTTTTTTTAAGTCGGTTATAATACAAAGATACCTCTCACAGTTCTTTCACTGTTATCCAGTGTGAAAAATCAGAATTCTTCTTGAAATTTAATGCTATTTCAATTTGTGAATAAATTCCCTACAATCATTAGTAATACAATCAAGCTGGAAGCGGAGGAATTTTCGATTTGAACTTAAGAAGTTGAAAGTGCAGATGTCCTGTAAAATCAGGACCATACGGCTGAATACCATGGTTTGTTGCGTATTTATTTATAACTTGCTTCACCCGCGGCTTCGCAAGCGTATTCCTGTGAAAAAGTAGCCTATGTGTTAAACCTTGTCTAGATCTACATACATGGAGGTTGCGGGACAAATGTCTGTACGATTTGCAGATTTGTTTTCGGCTTCTATGAATACTAAAAATATCTTTGTATGTTTCTTATGTATATTATGTTATCTAGAACTCATACCACTGTCTTTGCTGCTTTGGTGTAGATGACGCAGCGTAGATTGTTCAGAATTATTTACTAAATGAAGAAATGGAACTGGGTCGGACACGTTGGCTCTTTAGTCGACTGGCCCCGGAAAGAACTGGCCCTACGGGGCCAGTTGACCTAATGCATTTAATTTATTACTTTTCTTTAGTCGACTGGGCCCATTACTAATTTAAATAAAAAATCTAGTCTAATTTCAAACCCGTGTACAGATGTGTACAAAACTTACTTAAGACAAACAAAAATGAAACACCATGGTTATATGATAGGTACTTATTATGTTTATTGGGTTATTTTGATTTACTTAGAACTAGTCAAAATCAACAATATACAACAATGTTTGTCGAAAGTCCAGTGACTTGTGGGCAAAGACCTCGACAGAGTAGAGCCCACCCAACGCCGCCAGGAGGCGACGTGGAAGGCCGAGGATGAGATGGCGACACGAGCTTCACGCACACCATCCATCATGGCCTGTGACAGCGTTAAATTGCGAGGAGTGGAAGGAGAAAAGAGAGGCTTTTGCTCAGCAGTGGGACAGTAATGGCTGAAAAAAAAGAAAAAATATATAATCCTGCGTTGTATGTTATTAAAACCAAGTAGGTTTTGCTGAAATAGGCCTTTGTAGTCAGATTCAGGCAGTGAGTTTCTTTTGTGTATTTATTTCTTTGTTCTATTTCATTTCTATCTGTGGTTTCAATCGAAATTTACACTCTAAATTTCCAAATTTCTATCAAATCATAATACATCTATAACTGAGCAGGTCAAAGCAACGCGTGCCCCCAGAGCTGGTGGGTATCTGTTGCAGCGTATCAGCGTTGCTATACAGCGAGGCAATGCAGCCAGCGTCTATGGACATGTCCAACTGGTATTGATATGGATCAGTTGAGCTATCTGTAGATTGTTTGCAACACTCTACAGTTAGCTCATTAGTTTCAATTGTAGATAATAGTTCTAATTTGTTTCTATTATTTGATCGCCATTTTCTTTGTTAGTATGGATTAGGCAAAGTTTGGTCGCTAGCCGTCGCTAGCAGCCATAATACCATAGTTTTCCTAGACTCTGATAGATTTGTTAAAGTTTAATGGATGCAAGAGTTCTGTCTCCGAGCGAAGTTAAAAATTCAATGCAGAATTAGTGTCCGATTGTTCGTTTTCTTGGGACGGGATGTAATAGAATTCCTCATTTGCCGATGCATTGTAAATTTAATTTGCTAACAGCGAATGTTACCTATTCATTGTTTTGAGACTACAATTATAAACATAGATTATTCGGTTATAGTCGATGATTATTACTAGCTTTAAAATTTCCAATGGCTCTATCTACTTGGTCATTCTTAAACCCTTAATACAGTTCATCAGATTTAAAATTTCCAATGGAGCTATATCTTATCTACTTAGTCATTATTATACCCTTAATACAATCTGTTTCTACAGAAGAACTTTAATTGTCTGTTACTATTACTACCTTTGTTAGCTTCTCAACATTCGTTGTCTGACACTTCTGATTGCAATTCAGAATCTTTTAATTGTAGGAGTGGTGATTGGTAATACGAAATAGATTTACGAAACCTTTTATTGTATGTTTTTATTGCAATATTAGAACTCAAAAGTTAAGTAACCAAGAATCTTTGTAATTACAAACTATTTTGCTGTTTAACATTTTGTAGTTACACGAGAATGGCATCATATTTTTATTTTTTTATTTTAAAATGACAAATTTTATTCACAGTTAAATTACAATCAAATAAAAGAAATAAATTAGAACTAGTGTTTACAATTGAAACAATAATATTAATTTATTTCACAAAAATTACTCTTGTAGGTGAGTTAATAAAGAAAATGAAAAAGAAAAAACTAAAACATTTATCTCTAAGAGTCACTGGTTTATGTGATACGAATTAATGAAATATAAAATCGCTTTGAACTGTGTGGTCGTGACATAATTTATATCGAATGCATAATAATTTTCCGGAGCGTAGATTGACATAATTTTTATAATATTTTACCTCTAGGTATATTGATAATATTAATTTATTTACTTTGAACTCGTACATACTTAATCTCTATACAGGGTTTCTGGTAATTCACTGACACTGCGTGAACTGCAGTAGGCCTAGCACGGGGTTCGTTGTCTAGGGTGGAATAGAGAAGAATGACATCGCATACATACATTGCGTAAATTATTGTAGTTGCAGGAATGAGTTTCAATAATAATACGCATTCGATGACGATGTGACGTAATTTTTCTCTACTCTACCCTAGACAACAATCCTCGTGCTAGGTCTACAGGGTCTGCCCATCATCACGAACACGTTCGTGAAGACGCCAATAACCCTGTATATAAAAATGAATTGATGTTCGTTTGTCTCGCTAAAACTCGGGAATGACTGGACCGATTTCGCTAATTTTCGTCTTGAAATATTTTTGGAAGTTCAGGGAAGGTTTAAAAGGTGAGAACGGTACGAAATTCACCGGGTCAGCTAGTAGGGATATAATAATTAATCTATTCCTTCAAGGACAAAACTCTGTCGATTTACCCACTCATCTTCCAAAGTCGTATGTCTGAACTCTAATCCTGCTGCAATTTAAAGCTAATAAAACCCTAATTACTTCAAACTAGCACGTAAATAATCTCTCGCATCTCGTATTAATATTAACCGACTAATATTGTAGCAGCATGAGATAGGATGACTTTAGTCCCTGAGAGAATAGCCAACAATCCAGAAATTAGTAAGCAGAAACTGCGGCTTAACCACTTTAAGCACCAAAATTTCCCCGAGGCATTCCACGCAAGTAGGTCAAATGCTCTTTACTATGAACGCCATCGCACAATGTATCAAGTGAGTAGGCTTAACTTGTCAAAGTTGAATACAGCCAACACCTCAGACCAACACCACTGTCCCTCACTCTTTCGACTTTGAACCTTAAGCTTCCGTTGATAGGGTTACCTGAATTTGATAGGGTTTGGTGGTTTGGTATCTTGGCCGGCCAAATCTCCTGTGCTCTCGAGAGGTGTCAATTGCTTGACACAGTTGTCTGTATGGGGTTTTAATGGTAGACGTTGCAGTCGATTATGTGTCTTAAGAGTTTGAGCTTAAGGGTCAGCGAGTATTAATTGTGGTCACTGGTCAAGTTAGCAAATATTAACGCTCATTTGCGTGTTGGTCATTTATTTGTAGTGCGCTTGTCGGTATTGGATACTAAGTCTTTAGTGTCTTTCCCACGGTTGGGATATCTTATACGTAGATTATGTGCAGAATGCGTGTATTAAATAAGATTTATGCAAATAATGACGCTACGTTAAAAATCTTATGGTATTGCAAAGTTTTTTGTAGATATTGATATGATCTTTAATATTGTAGAACTTTTTTTTGTATCAATAGTTTCCGCAGCGCATGCTATGAAAGACATTTTATGGCAATTTTTTTTACAACTTGGGTATCATTATTGAAATTTTAGTAGGGATCCCAAATTTTTTCAAATAATAAATATAGCCTATGTTACTCAGGAATAATGTAGCATTCTAATGGTGAAAGAACTTTTGTAATCGGTCCAGTAGTTTTTGAGTTTATTCATTACAAACATACAAAAAAAAAACAAATCTTTCCTTCTATAATTTTCGTATAAGATTGCACAATCCACCAGTGACGTCCATGTAAGTAAGAAGCGGAGATAAATAGATACACAAGAGATGTGGTGGTTCAGACGTCTCTTGCGGATTCCGTGGATGGCGTATGAGACCAGCTTTTCCATCCGCGATAAACTTCGTCTCAAGGAGAGATTATCATCTCCCGCAACGAACAAGGAACGATGGCGACGCATTGCAAGAGCCACCGTTCCTCAGAACCCATCATAACCACGACCACTCTGCCAAGAGTAACTGAGCAAGAAGACGAAGAATATTATTTGATTTCAAGCGAAACCTTTGATAACTTACAATACGACCTCTGTGGTGCGGCGGGTGAAGGTCTGCCTGCGTCGCAGGAGGTTGCTGGTTCGATTCCCGCCTCGGGACATGTTTGTACGATCTGCAGACATTTGTCCAGGGCGTTCTGGATGTTTTCTATGTAAAAATAAAAAAATATCTGTACGTATATTGTATTAAGAATATCAGTTATCTAGTACCCATAACACAAGCTCTGCTTAGCTTGGGGCTAGATAATGCTGTGTGAATTGTCCAGAATTATTTATTTATTTATTCCAATATGTGAGTGTTAAAGCGGCTTCAAATAAATAAAGACTTATTACAAAAAATACAGACAATGAAAACGATTCAGCTTCAAAAACATAAAAAAATCCTTTTCGTTCCCAAAAATTTCCCATCAAAGAAACAATCCTCACCTCAGCCCTAAAAAACTTCCAGACAATTTCCATTGCTCCATTCAAGCTTAGCCGTCTATAAGTTTTTATTCAAACGACATTGAATTGCACGGAAAACGATTTACAAAAAAAAGGAATATTGTAAGGATCTGAATAAAAACAACATCGAAACTAGGAACGTCCATTTCGACCTGAATTGTTATCCGGTCTCAGTTGGATTCGGATATTGTGGAATAGCAATGAGAAAAGATAGACCACCACGATGTTCAGGATCAATGTGGAATAGTTAAATCTGGGACCATAGAGTAGCTATTATGTTTTTGAAGCGGAGTCCCTCGTGTCTACCTCATACAAGTTCATACTTAGAGCCTTATCATATCACACTAGCGGTTTGCGAGAGGCTGCGGGGCGGAGCGGGCGCGCAGCGAATACGCCGCGGATGCGCCGCGAATTCGTTGCAGACGCGTAATGAATACGCCGCGGACAGCAGCGTGGACGCCATTTTGTACTGTCTCGTACAAACGTTTTAGTACATACATATTTTTTATTCGTTTGCAAAACAACACAAAGTAGTCGTTCTCTTCCATTCCATTGACAGAATGGATCCTCCCAAATTCGTCGATGCTTTCGTTTTCGTCTCCGGCGTCTTCGAAGTAACAAAGCAAACAGCAGTGTCTCCTCGTCGGAATCCATTTTGTTACTGAGTGTATTGTACGAACGTCAAACGTTGCGAATTCGCCGCGCGTCCGCGACATCTTCGCTGCTCAGCCGCGGCGTATCCGCGACCCGCGACGCATTCGCTGCGCGCCCGGTCCGCCCCGCAGCCACTCGCAAACCGCTAGTGTGATAAGGCTCAAGCAAGGAATCAATGTATCACCACACATAGGTTTTAATACGAAGTAGGCAAAACTTACTTATTATTTATAACACACAGAGTAGAGCACTATGTACGTAGATTGCTCTACGACTCTTTTACCTCCCTATTTACTCTGTTTATATAAATTAGTACCCACTTTTATGTCTCAAGTAGCTTCTTAGTTTTACCATAGTAATATAAAATAGGTTAAAACTGCTACTTTGTAAAAACCACTCGAAATTAAATGAAGTTTTATTATTATTTATTACTATTATAGACATTTTAAACATTTTGTTTGAAATAGAAATGTACTAGAAATTAAGTAAGTACCTATATATAAAGATGGTCCCTCAATTGACGCCACGAAATTAGGTTCGTTTAGGGTAGGCCTATGTTCTGTTCAGCAGTGAATGTATATGCTGATAATGATGATATAAAATATGAAGGCACACACTCATTAAGATGGCGGTGGTCTCATAAATATTAAATTATCCCCTAGGGGCGTCGTGGAGTAAACAGATGGCTCGCAGTTGTAATCAAAAAACTAAACATAAACTACCTAGTTGTGACTTAAAATTGTTGAAAACGTATCGTGGGTATTAAACATAAGTATTTATTAACCCCTGACGCAAAAAGAGAGGGATGTTATAAGTTTAACGTGTCTGTCTGTGTATCTGTGTATCCGTCTGTGGTATCGTAGCTCCCAAACAGATGAACCGGTTTTCGTTTAGTTTTTTGTGTTATACTCGTAGCATAGATAATTTTATCCCGAGTGTTTCACGAAAATCTGTCGCGGGGTTTTTAATTTTTTAAATTTTGTTCTTTTTGTATTTTACATTTATTAAGTATAAATAAAAAGATGAAAATTGAATGTACATATTATGTAGATGCAAGTGCACACGGTAATGAAAACCCATGCAAAACACAATTTCGTGACAGTGCAGAATAAAATGTAGATTGATCTACTTTCCACCGCAAATCATAAATACGATCTCACGACAGAATATCACGAGCAGTCATGAATCTGGAGCCATCATACCTGGAGGCTATTTTATATGAAACAGATATCAGTATCTAAGATTATCTATATATTATATATAAAAAAAAAAAAGAAAGTCGTGTTAGTTACACTATTTATAACTCAAGAACGGCTGAACCGATTTGGCTGAAAATTGGTGGGGAGGCAGCTTAGAACCAGGAGACGGACATAGGCTATGTTTTATCCCGGAATTACCACGGGAACGGGAACTACGCAGGCGGAGCCGCGGGCAGCAGCTAGTATAAGATATATAAGTGATAATTTCTGAAACCTGAGGGGTGAGTCTATTTGACGTTAGTAACGAGACGTGATCGTCACGTCTTCTTTTTCCATACAATTTGGTACAGCGCCTCTATCATCATCAGCCTATATTAGTCCATTGCTGGACATAGACCTCCCCTAATGAGCACCATAGCGCCCTGTCTTCAGCTTGCCGCATCCAGCATCTGCCTGCAGTCTTTCGCAGATCGTCATCCCACCTGGCCGGAGGGCGTCCTACACTACGTTTGCTGAGTCGTGGGCTCCATTCAAGAACACGTTTACCCCAGCGGTTGTCGGGTCTTCGCGAGAAATGGCGGGCCCATTTCCACTTCAGCTTGCTAATTCTTTGCGGCAAGCATGATAGTGATAATTTCTGAAACTAGCCATAGTTTCAGATTCTGAAAATATAGTCTCACCCCTCAGTTATAAATTGTATATAAAATAGATATAACTATCAGCTTATTAGAACCACACCTAAATGAGATATTGCAGCCTAAAATAATATACACACAAATTTTCGTCTATGAGATACATTTTTAAAAGCAACCATGGATTCAATAAATAAATCTGAAACTGATACAAATGAGCATAAAAGTGTTGGTTTCTGAAACTCGTAAGGAACTATGGCATTTTCACCACACAAATCCGCCCTGTGCGAGGCAGTTTCAAGGGATTAATCCCCAACACAGTAGCAAACTCAAAGCATAAAAGAACCAAGAACTAGCCGCGATGAACTACCATAAAGCGGTTGAAATCGACCAGTTACTCCCAAACCTCTGCACGTTCTTTTACCATTACATATTTTTACTCCTACTTTATAACCTTCAAAGATGAAATATATTCTACAGGGAAAAGGATTATGATCAATTTTAGGGGTCCGCATATTTGCATAGGGCAGGCGTGCCGGGCCTTTGGGACGATGCGAGACGCGGGTTCCGCCAGCGGCGATGCAATGTGACGCTACCCTGTATGGGTCGAGTTGGTGACCATTGTCTCAGGAGAAATAAACGGATGACGGATGGTCAAGAACGAAAATGTGACTGCTTTGATTAATGGTGTAAGTGACGGTTAGGCTGAAAGGTTGTACTTTATATCAAACGTTTTATAAATGGTTTGAAAGAGAAATATAATCTTGGTTAGTTGATTGAAAAAAATATTTCGGTCAAGATAAGTAGCCTATCTTTTTATTATTTCTATAAATACACAATAGATAGATGCATAATCACAAATTTCAAAAACGCAAAAAATATCAAAATATGTCTGAAGTGTATGCTGGAAGTCACGATAATCTAAATTTTTAAATTTCTTTGACTAATGTTAATTTGTTCTCAAGCTCTATTTACTTGTCAATTTTATAACTCAAGTACTAACGTGAAATACTTGAGTAGAGTTTTCGGCTCTCAAATGAAAATGAAATATAACTATTACTAAAAAAATAACAGCATTGCATTGTGAAACCTTGTTGGTAAAAAGCGATCAAATTCTGTACTCTACTTGCGAGGGGTTTCAAGGAATTTTCATCAATGTTCATTATTTCGTATTATTTTCTACACTATCAAAATTGCATACAAAATAATAGTCTTCTTACTCTATCTACATTATAAGAGAAACAACGACAATGGACACAGTCTGCACATCTCAACCGTTCCCAGCCTGAGGCGATCGTGTCGCCAATATCTCGCGTCTGGCACGATATCACAGGATTATACGTACACCGAAAACTAGACAATTTGCGCAACTATTTCCTAGTTAAACTGAGCTGTGAGCTTTCGTTTAAAGTTTCATTCTGGCTTAACAGTTCTTAAATTCACTTCAGTTTATCTTTAAACGGCCGGTGGGTGATACGTTATGCGAGCTGATGAGATTAAAAATATTGTTTGTCATTTTGGAGTCTATTGACAATATTAGGTGAATACAACTCTTGTAATCATCTTGTAACGTAAGGAACTACACTTGCGAGCGTTTTAAAGTTGTCCACAATTTCACGCAAAAGGACCAATAAACTCTTATTTACTAAACTAAAACTAACCAACAATTTATTACAATAGCGCTAGGGGCTTACCGCTTTTAAATTCCCTCCAACCTTCTTCGCGGAGTGGTAGCTGAACAGTGTACTGTTTTATTCAAGTCGGATTATGGTCTTTACAGCACTAGTGCTGTTAGCGAAGTGCGGATTGATTTGTAAATGGAAAGCTTTCATTTAAAAATATCGTAAACCAAAAGAGTTATTGAACTGGTTACTCACTTTACTTTATACAAGAGGTACTTTACTTATTTAAGGACTTACCAAGAAGAGGGACATTCGTACCTAGGTCTTACATTACTTGTTTCTATGGGAAAGTTGAAAGGTTACTTCTATCACATGGAGTAAAAATTAAGGCATATTAAGTCCCTTGTTTATGTTTTATTCCAAGTCAAGACCTAGGTAAATTATGCGAAATTTCAGCCCGATCCGTTCAGTTGTTGTGGCGTGAAGAAGTTTCAAACATTCATCTATCCATCCATACATCCAATCTTTCGTACCTACTTTATTTTTAATATTTTATTTATTATTGATGTGAAGTGTGAAAACCTACTCCTCACGTACTATGTATTATTTTGTGTCCCACCCAAACGGTTTTAGTTATTCCGAGATCATGTCACATGTAACGTAGTAATCCCCGAAAATAGCATAACAATCACCGATATACTTTACGAAAAAACCTCTGATATTTTCAAAAGTTTCATTTCTAAAAAAACCTTACCCTATAAGAAATAAACATTAAAAGTATGTATGAAATGTAAATTCCTCAAAATAAACCGTAATACAAGCGCTCAATCACATGTAGTAAACCGGGAACGACCGTTTTTAGGGTTTCGAAGATCGGAGATCAGTTTCGAAACCCTTATGGTCTCGCTTTGTCTGTCCTTTTCCCTCCCTCCTTAATAACTCAGCAACTACTGCAGCTATCAACTTTAAATTTAAAATAATAATACATTTCGTGCGCCTGTACAGATTAAAAGAAAAATAAAAGATAATAAATGAAAAATTAAAATGATTATTTTTCATACAAATTGTGATGCTGAAATTTTATAAGATAGAGGATCATGTGGGGTAACAAATGAAAGTTATCAGTTTGGACATTTCAAAACAGTTGTCCAAATTTCTGTAGGTTTCATACTTTTTGAAATATTTTGAAAAAAAGTCGAATAAATACCCATTCCCCCCCCCCCACCCTATCTCCGAAGTTTGCAGAGCGATCCATTTAAAATGTATGGAGCGTTTGTAGATATGGATCTATATTTTACAGGAAAAATAAAGAGAAGTCTGTAAAAAGAACACTTTTTGAAAAATGGTCAAAAATAAATAATTTTCAAAAGGGTGGCTACCCCCCAAAGTGGGGTATCAAATAAAAGGTATCGGTTTAGACATTTCAAACCAGTTTTTCAAATTTCTGTAGGTTTCATACTTTTTGAAATATTTTGATAAAAGTCGAAAATATTTCCATTACCCACTTTAACCGAAGCATGAAGAGAGATCGATCTATCTGAAATGTAGATTGGTACCTACTATTCTTTGGTATCCGTTCAATTGCGAAGTCTCTAACCGGTACTTTTGGTACATATTTGTTGACAAACGTTCGAAACCCTGTGCGCGCGAGTTACACTGGCACTTGACGGATCATGTATATAACTTCTTAGTGCTACTAACAGCATAAATAATTTGCCCACAGAACTTAAACAAAGGTACTTGAAGAAAGAGTAGTGAAGTGAACAAAAGGTGTTGAAAGCTTTGAATTGCTGCCTCTCGAATACTCATTTGAAACAGTAGCTTAGACACAATAGGTAACTAATAACGACACTAATATTTAAATGTGAAAGTTGGGATGTTTAGATGTTTGTTAGGTACCTCTTCACGACAAAACTACTGAACGGATCGGACTGAAATGTTGCTTAGATGTAGCTCTAAGCCTGGAATCAAACATGGATCAAACAACAAACATATTTATCCGATAAAACGGTTCCCATGGGATATAAATAACCCTTAAACGTTTCCATCTTTTAGTCCTAAGGCTAGTAATAATAACTAGAGTCGCAAATATGCTGGTATTGATATGGATCAGTTGAGCTACCTGTAGATTGTTTGCAACAGTCTGCAGTTAGCTCAATTGTTTCAATTCTAAATACTAGTTCTAATTTATTTCTATTATTTGATTGTTTCATAGCCCTAAAAAAATAACTAAAAGCAGATTTGCAGTTACTACTACAAATATTAATCAAGTAAAGGAAGTTCAAGTGTAAAATAGCTCAAATCTCTCAAATGTATCGTCTCTTGGTAGATTGAAGCTAGCAGACCACATCACACTCCAAAAACTGGTCAACGAAGCTGGAATGTGGTTTTTAAAATGACCCCAATAATTATTTTATCTTCCTTTCCCTCAAAGCTATTGTACTCTTCTTTTGTGCCACACTCAGGTAATGTTTTTTTGCACCTTCGGCTGTTAAAAGACTATTCCTCACTGATGATTGTATAAACAGGGCCTGTACTCGTAAAAACCAAAATCGAACATTATGATTCGTTTTCGTGCAAACGCTATCTTATGCAAGTGACATACAAGTTGGTTTTGCACGACAACTAATCAGAAACTTCGATTTTTGCTTTCCGAGTAAGCCTCCAGATTCGTTTCGACGATAATATTCGTTTTAGATAGAGGTTTATCTGGTTTAGTGCAATTCTCACACCGTGTAGAGCTAGGGACGTTTAAATCTGGATTTATTACAAAGTAGTAGGTATTATATTTTCTGAGATAAAACAAGCTGTTAATATGAACTTATTTAAGCTTTATATTTTAGCAAAATGTAACAATGTTATGTATATGATTGCTTTGTTAACATTACATAATAATCTTTGGTCAGTGAGTTTCAAACCCAGTCAGAGGTGCGTTTTGTGCGACAGCCCTAGTCCTACTTCCGTATTGGACAAAGCCCTAGCAGCCGCCGAAGAGAGCTTCATAAGAGTCTAGAGTCATTCGGGGTAAAATGACGCACTTTTGTCTTCTTTCGTTGATAACACTTAAACTGTCACGATGTTAGGAACTCAGTTATGCGTTTCATAAAGCAAATTTATTATACTTCTAAAGTGCATAAGGTTTTTAGCGATTACTTAAACAGTTTTTTTATATTTAAAGAAAACTGTGAATTGGTCGGACTGCGTACCTTTGCCCCTAAATTTGGGTAAAAGTACGCAGTCGTTTGGGTAAAAGTTCGCATGTAGAGAAAAGTTCGCAATTGGGTATAGTATAAAAAAAAACAATTATGGACTATAAATTAATGAATGTTTATTATAACCAAACATAAACTACAAAATTGCAATGTTATATTAAACCAAGGGAGGTAATAAGTCTAGAATAATGTCTTGTATTTAATTTTTCTTTGGATTTTGCCATTTCTGCCCACAGAGTCCGCTGCAAATCTTTTACTTTTTCCTTTGTCGATTAGCTTTTTGCAGCAATAATTAGTTCTTCGGAGATTACTGTTCTACCCGGTGTTTTTTTTTTTTGCATAGTGCCGAGGCATTTTTATGCATTCTAAAACAATAACAAATTAAAACTTCAAAAAAGAATCGAATTGGAATGTATATTAATATAAATAAATAATGTTGGACAATCCACACAGCATCATCTAGCCCCAAGTTAAGCAGAGCTGGTGTTATAGGTACTAGATTACCGATATACATAATAAACTACATTTATACAGATAGATATTTATTTTATTATACATATTAAATGCCCAGAACACCCGGAACAAATATTTGCAGATCGTACAAATATTTGTCCCGAGGCGGGAATCGAACCCGCAACCTTCTGGACCTTCGCCCGCGATCGGTCGTCTCTAAATAACAGTAAAAGTACGCAAATGTGGGCAAAAGTACGCGTGCGAACTATTACCCCCGTCATTTTACCCCGTTTAGCCGGTAATTCAAATAATCCACATTTAGTTTAAAACAAATTTAGTTAGGTTGAAATAATTATGGCTAAATGAATGTCCAAAAACTACATTAAATAAATGAAAGCCACTTACCTCATAAAAGAAACAATCCGACGAACAACACACTTTTCTTTTACTTCAAAAAACACCAAATTAAATACTTATTTGCTTGTTGTCTTCGTCACGCACACAGCACGCCATGCACCGCTCAATTGACGTTGCTCCAAAATGGCGACTCGAACCCACTCAGATTCGCCGAACAAGCTTCCCAGCCACTCCCCCGCAGTCCGAGAAAGTGGCAGTGCGTACTTTTACCCAATGCGTCGTTATACCCCGAATGACTCTACATATCAGCTATATTGTGTGTGTATATTTATTATTATTTATTTATTATTCCCTCTTAGCCACCAGGGTATGGTGTATGGGGATTATTGGAATAAACCAAACGCACCCCCTTCAGCATACTTACGTGCCTCCCCTAAAACCCCCTTGGGTTTGCCATAACCACATTAACCACCACGCTTGGCGGATTCGTGATCGCAGTGGATGTGAAAAAATACCCAAAAGAAAGCTGCTTCTCTTCCTCTGGTAGGTTACTTTAGTCGGTTACGTATACGTTATACATTACATTACATACATAGATAGGTATATTATATTGGAACACTATGAATGAACCTAAGTTTTTTGAAAACAATGGCGTCGTGGACCTTTGGGAATAAGCCAGAATTGTTACAACTGTCTGCGGATCTTACAATCATTAGTCACGAGGCGGGAATAGAACCCGGAACCTGCGTCGCAGACAGACCTTCGTCCATTAGTCTTGTGTAGTTCGCGAACGAACTAGTTCGGAAGAGCGCTCCCACAGATGAACTACGCGAACTAGTTCGTTATTCCCCGCTCCATAGTTCGTTAGTTCGTGACCGAATGAGCAAGGGTGGCGTCAACCGAACTAACATTTTTTAATATTAGGGTCTGTCTGGGTCTGTCAGTCAGTGGGTAGAACTACATACTCTATAGTACGTAGGTATTTTAGCGGCAAGCAACTTTTTTCAAACGAAAAGTTTTGACGCGGCAAAAGTAAGTGTTTATTTGAACTGTGGTCATCAGGTAAGTCATGCTTGTAATGTAAAATGACTATTTAACTATAAGTAATGTTTGTAAAATACCTTATTACGTATAGGTGTGTTTTGTTTATAGTGTAAAAAATGTAGGTAAAAGTACAGCAATCCATAATCTTGTCGCGTGTCCGTGCAGGAGCAGTATCAAAACGAGCGAACGATCTGCCTTCCTCTGAATCGAGCTGGGAGCTGACGAACTAGAAGAGCGAACTAGTTCGTTTAGGAGCGGCGAACTAAACTGAGCGATCTCCGTCGCGAACTACTATGCGCAAGACTATCGTCCATGACGCCACAGAGGTCGTCTATCAAAATCAGTGCCATTACGTACTGTGGAATTTTGGTCTGTAGGTAGGGCTCAAAATCTGTGCTGATATCAACACTGGACTTTCTACTACAAAGAAGCTGCGTCCGGGTAAATCCATTATCTCATTGTCTAGCAAATCAAAGGTATCACTCTACCTGTCTTTGTATTGTCCTCTGTACTGACTTTGGGATAGCTTATGTTAACGTCATAAGGTTCAATTTGGGTGTTCTAGTTAAGTTTAACAAAGAAGGTTTTGTCGTCTTCCTGTTCACACCCAAAATGTATTGCACAATAGTTCACACGTGCCGTCGTAAACTAATTTATCAGTATCTTGACGTGTTTCCGATAGCGGTAATATCTAGCGGATATGAGGGTAGGACTATTATGAAACTTTGGAGCTGGTTTATATTGTTTCGGTTCGTGATTTGAAGAACCTTTGAACCAGTAGGTTATCGTATCGTCATCAATCGGATCCCTATAAATAAATAGCTCGGTTGAATTCGCTTGCAGTTTGGTATGAATGTTTTCCTCACCCTATTATGTTCGAATGCCATAAACAACTGTGAAAGTGTCCCGTTCATTGCAAACGCACAACTAACAGTAAGTATCACTAATTCAAACATCATCATCATCAACCTAAATTTGTCCACTGCTGGACATAGGCCTCCCCTAATTCAAACATATACCATGTTAATTATATTTCGCTTTTCACCAAAATATTTTTGGCGAGTGACTAGTCACTCGCCAAGAGTAGTAGAGTGCTGGTGAGTAGGTATCTCTGTTGCAACGCATGAGGATTGCCACACACAGCAAGGCAATTCAGCCAGCGTCTTGGAGACGCTTCCGATTGGTATGATCTTCGATTAATAATAATGTTACATACTATTAATCGATGCGTATTATAGGGATCAGATTTGCTACCTTTCTCACAGACTGTTTGAAAATGTCTGCAGTTAGCTCAACTGTTTAAATCCTAAATAAAAGTATTGTTTTCTTTTTTTTACAATTAATAAAGTTTATTTATTTAAGTTTAAGTTTTAAATATCATAAAGTTCTACATATTATGTGTTTTATAAACAACTTAAAAATTAGTCATTAAATAACCCGCCCCTGACCATTCCCGGTTGTAATCAGTTCTTATTTGTTTCTATTCATTAATTGTCTTGTTCTTTGTTAGTAAATTTGAATTCTAATGTTATATTTCTAGCTATCAATATCTCTGACTTCAAAGCGTATTCCTGTTACGCATTCTGATTAATAGAATCCTTAATGTTCTTAATGAGCATGAAAACTAGTGCAACACTGAGCGCAACTCCGATACGGCTTTGACGAGCAAAGCCGCAACAAGTTTGCATGTTCGTTAGCGTGGCTTTGTCAAATATACTTTAGTAGTTGCACACCACATAGTGTTGATATAGGATACTGTGTTAAAATGAGTGATGGAGTGATGATGTCTTCCTAGCCGAATTTTGACCACGGCGGCACAGTCCCAACGGAGACTAGCTAGTAGCTATGTACGCAGGACATTATTATATATAGTACACAAATATAAAAATAATAATTATCTGTTGGTTTTCAAAATATTGTTTAAAATTGTATTTAGTTTTGTTTCTGTGAAAAGATTATCCGTAACGCCAGTAAAATGGCTCTGACGGAAGACCAGCGTTGGTACCAGCTTGCTAGCAATAGCAACCAACCCATGCTGACGCAGAGGCTATTTAGTGGCTTCGGGTTTACATTTTTAAGTATTTTTATTTTGTTTTAAACTCTAGAAAGGTTGTAGGTCAGATTGCACACATAAATCTCTTTTATTCTTATTCAAATGTGACAAAAACACAGGTGCAATCTCTATTCTCACTCTAATAATCGGATGGGGCGACAGACCGACACGGCCAGGGAGAGGTTAGTATGAAGACCAACGGCTTAGCGTGCTTTCCGGGGCATTGTGGTGAAACTGAGTATGCAGACATCAGCATGATTGTCTTCAGTATAATCTATATAGTTATTCTGTGTACATCTACATAGTATAAAATTGTAGTTCTAGTTTGTTTCTATTTGTTGTGGTATAGTGTATTATCGCGCAAAATATCTTAATATTTTGCTAAATTGAGAGAGTGTCCTCAAAAATCTGCCTGCCGCTTTCATAAGACAATGCCATCCCTTGGAGCTCATAAAAGTAAAATGACTAACCACAGAACCATACCAGAATTCTCTTCTTATGTCGTATTCTAGACCCTCACGCTAGGTACTTCTAGGTACTTATCTACTTAATCAATAGGTAAGTTATAAGAAAAAATAATAAATATTCTTTATTTCCTTTAGGTACCTAATTACTCTGCCTAGGTAGGTAGGTAGAATTAGTTAATTCTATAAGTAAGCAATTAGAAAAATATAGATATGTCTTATTTACATAGTAATTTCGAGCAAATATCAACATTAATTTATCCTTCCAGAGCAAATATTTTGATGTTTCCAAAAATAGGTAACCCTGTACTAAAAAGCGACCAAACTATAACATGAATCCAAAATTGAATGAAATAGATTTTAACGACCACTACAAAAATATCATCTACCAAATATAGCTCCAAAAGACGCAAAATATTAGCAACAAAAAGGAAAAGTAATTTATCAAATCTGGAAACCTAGTCGGTACGATAAACAACTCTTTTCAAATGGCCCGCATCTCCTCTTCCGATTTCGTAATATCTGTAGAGAAGGAGCTTGTTGACCATTTACACAGCTTCTGCCTGTGGCTTTGCTTACGTGGTACGCACACGTAGCCGTAGCTACCAATTGTAGTTAAAAATTGAATATGACACACTTTTCCGTAGGACTGATGTGGCTTAGAATTTGCTCCACCCAACTCTTCCCGTGGGTGTCGTAAGAGGCGACCAAGGGATATACACCGGGGGCGGGCAGCAGCGCTCTGCAGAACAATTTTACCACCGAACTGCGATCCCCAACCCGCATGCTCAACGTGGGGATTATGGGTACTACTACTACCCCCCATGAGATAAAAGCCAATAAGGTGCTTATGAGACCTGCGTCCAGTAGTGGACCAATATAGACTGTTAAGGTGAGGTGAGGTTTCGGATTTTACCCATACCTGGCTGTTAAATTCAGATGTTCGTGAGTGGTGAGTTTATCACGTATATAATTTTCGCTGTTGGCTGCATTTTATACTCGAACAAAAAAGGAAATATAACCAATGAGCGACGAAAAAAGTATATGAGCGATACGCTCACGAAAGTCACGAATTCTTCTAAATTGACTGGCTGTTAAATACTGATAGGCTTGTTTCTTATTTACGAATCATGTTTTGTGCATTGCACAGAAGAACAATAAGCCACAAATCAAACCTATAGAAAACATTCTTACCATCTATTTATCTATCTAAATGTGTCTACAATCTCTTTCTACCGTTTAAAATATTACCTGTTCTGTTTTTACAAAAATGCTGATACTCGAACTTGTGGTCCTCCAAATATAAAGAAGCTACCTCCTCTTGTCTCAGATGAAATCTTACGTAAGATTATCACAACCAGCTCTCAGAATTACACGGATGAACTTGAAAAATAATAAGGGAAGACGAATTGGGGTCGGCTAATGGTCTATCGCGTTTGCGGCTGTGGCTGTTTATATTTTTGTATTTCTGGGAAATGGATGCCCACGTTTTACGTCATACTTTTATGGTCATGAACTGAAAGCTATCGTGGTTTGAATTATGGAAAGCTGTTTCAATTTTCCAGGCGGTAGTTCTGCGCTCTTTGATCAACATAAAACTGTTATTGGCAATATGGATCATAAAACTAAGAACCATGTTATTGTCCACTGGTTTCATTTTAGGGTAAATTTTCGTAACAGGTTTGTTAAAGAATTAAAAATTTCTGAAGCAAATCACTAAACATCATCCGCAGTTCTCAAAGAGAGTGCTTGATACCTACTTTCAGCTAGCCAAATAGGTATTGTTTCATTGCCAGACGATGATACCACTACAAAAGGCATTACTAGGCAGTGAATGGGTTAAGCATTATATAATGTTGTAAATATAATGATGTGCACTTCTTGAGACAAAACTGCTCTAACTTTGCAGTGAAATATCGCGGCAGACTCGTGGTCACACCGCTTTTATTGTCTTTCCTAGTATTCGTGGTAAAGGTTAAAGAAGAAAAAGTGACTTAAGCCAAAGAGATAAAGCATATTTTAAATTAAAAGCAGATCTAAGTGTCCCAGGCCTTGGTCCAAGAATAGACCATTGAAATAAATATTCGCAAGGGAACCGAGAACAGAATGAAATTGTGAGATTCTTTTTTCAAGAATAAAACTGCGTTTCGTTGGTCTTTTAAATTTGTGATATACAGGCTGCTGGATGTCGAGCAGGGGAGATAATTTTGTGAGACATTATTGGAGACCAGTCAGTAGGATCGAACTTCTTACACTAGATTCGATGAACTCCCATTAGCAAAAGCTTTTTACTTTTTTAGACCAACCTTATTATATGATTTGGGGGTCCTGCTATCTTAACTTTATCGCTAACAGGCACTCGAAAATGAAAGCTCTTCAAACTGACGACGATTGTAATATATCTCGGTGTATTGTTATATCTCAGGTCTATACATTATTCTCTTTACTTCTCCATGTTCTAGGTGCGAAAATATAATAACTCCTGTTTATAGGTACGAAAGCTAGGAGTATGGAATTAAAACTCCAGTTATAAATCTTCATTTTCTCATCCTCAGCATGATTTATGGCGAAATAAGTTTCATTCGACGACCTCCGTGGCGCAGCGGGCGAAGGTCCGCCTGCGACGCAGGAGGTTGCGGGTTCGATTCCCGCCTCGGAACAAATTTGTGTACGATCTGCAGAAATTTGTTCCGATGGTCTGGGTGTTTTCTATGTATAATAAAAATATCTATCTATGTAGTATACCTATTGTATTATGTATATCAGTTATCTAGTACCCATAACACAAGCTCTGCTTAGCTTGGGGCTAGATAATGCTGTGTGAATTGTCCAGCATTATTATTATTATTATTATTATTATTCATATTCGCTCGTTTATCTTCGGTTCTGTATGTCACATGCATAATAGCGGTTTTCTCATCTCGATATTCATCTGCCATTCCTTTTATATCGGCGTTCTGTTTCGATTTTACGAGTTCCGTGCGATATGGTCCTCTGTCACTGATAGGAGCTTCGATAAAAGCAAATTTAGATGCAGTGTGATCTTGCTTTAGTTCTTCTAAATTTTTTTTGTATTTCTAGTAGACAATTGAAATATAATACTGATTGTTTCTAAGTTGTGAAAAGCTACATCGTTGTGATCATGTCACTCACTAGCAAATGTTCTATAAAATATCATTTTAGGTAGGATTTCCTAAGGGTTATTTGGGTAAACATTGACTGTAGTTTAACAAAATATTCAATTACCGTTGCATAAGGTTTGTTCTTTTTTCAGTCGTCGCCGTTTATAGGTACTGCATTTTAATTTTGTTCCTATCAAGATTTAATATCTTTATTGACAAAGAAAATTGCAATCAAATAATAGAAATAAATTAGAACTAGTTTTTACAACTGAAACAATTGAGCTAATCGCAGACTGCTGCAAACAATCCAAAGGTAGCTCAATGATATCAATACCAGTCTGGAAGCGTCCCCATGACGCTGGCTGCATTTGCCCGCTGTATGGCAATGCTGATGCGCTGCGCCAGATACTGACCAGCTCTTGGGTCACGCGTCGTTTCGACCAGATGTTCAGATATTTTTTTTAATAACCGGACACGGACCTAGATTCTCGACTCCAAGGGGAGCAAACGCGCAGGCTCTCTCAAGACCTGCGTATCTGCGCCTCTTGAGATCCTCGGCCAAATCTGCCGCAGCACCCGCCCTCACGGATGTCCTCGTGAGAAACGCGCAAGTGTGTCGTCGCAATGAGAGTTAATTCTGATCTTCAGTCTTCAAGTGAAACTACTGTACGATAGTATGACACTCTTCTGTGGTTTGAGCGTCAATGAGCGAATAAACCATTTACTTCTGCTTTGCAATTCTCAATCTTATTCCGTCAGACTACAACCTCGAATCTTTAGTAATCAAGTTTTGTTTAGGTACAGTACAATACCTCTTGTTTTGGCATAAACCTCGTGTCCAAAGGGACTGTGAAATGAATGGTTTTACATCCGGTGCGGGGAGTTTGAATCGGGTATTGGAGTTTAAGCGGTATTGTTTTTTTTAACGCTTTGATATTAACAATGAGTCTAAGAGCTAAAGTGGTTTAAAAAATAATATCATTCAAGGTTATCTGACCGGAAATATTTGTTTTAATCCTTGGGTTAGTCTAAAGTTTCGTTAGCAAGATAATTCTTATGCAGATATGTAGTGCCAACATACAGCGGGGCAATTTAGCCAGCGTCTTGGAGACGCTTCCGACCGGTATTTATTTGGATCAGTTGAGCTAACTGTAGATTGTTTGCAACAGTCTGCAGTTAGCCCAATTGTTTCAATAGTAAATACTAGTTTCGGTTTGTTGGTATTATTTTACTGTAATTGTCTTTGTGTCGTCTATTTTGTATGATATTCTCATGCACAATAGATTATTAAAGCCCTGCCTCAGCTTACTAATACGTATGTATGTATGTTTGGCTGTTTTAACTAAATTAATATCTTTGCCTTAATGCAAATAATTTAGTAAGTTAGTTACTAAACTTAGTTCTAAAGAACAAACCACTCTGAGGCTTCCAACTTTAACTATAATCCATACAGTCCGAAGACTGCAAGCGTAACTTACTGCGGCATAACTTCATTTAGATGAAATTGAAAAAGTAAAAACAATAAAAACTTTTAAGTCGAGAGTAGAAGTTAAAGAGATCGATCTACTCCTAAAAAGAAATGGTAAAAAGTACGTACTTAATACAAAAACATTCGCTTTGATTAAAATACTTTGGGAATAGCTAACTTTGCACGGGTCTTTGTTGCTGATTTTTTCGATTCCGATCCAGGCTAGTCTTTGTTGAAGTGTTTACTTTGTCAAAGAAAACATGGATATTTTCTCTTTATTCCAGCTTTCGTGAATAGACTATCTAAAAAATAGAAATGTACACTGAATCTAAAGTTTTTGTTTTTATAGTGCCTAAGCCTCACACTGTGGCTAATTTCGGCTAATTTCATCGGAAGGATGCGGGTTCAAGTCAAGATATAATTTGATGTACACTGAAGTGTCTATTCTGGTTATTCTGCGTGTTTTCTTTGTATGTAAAGTAAAAATATCAAGTAAGTGCCCATATTATAAGGTCTAATTACTTATTGGCTGGCATGAGAGCTGTGTGAATTATCCGGCATCATTAATATGAAAATGGGGTAAATGGGAGAAAATGGGGAAGAATACGTATTCTGTTGAATTGAATGTGCCTCTCTCAAACAAGGCGGGCTTGCATGAATTAGTTATGTTTATGTATTTAGTTTAGTTATTATTATGCTATGAATGAAGGCACACAGCTTGCCTATTTCAAATCGATACCTTGACAATTCTTTTTCACCTTTGTTCCTCTATCTGACGACAATTTCATTTCATATTATATTAACCGTTGAATTAACAATAGCAATCAAAATACTGTTAGCCTTTGATTTCATATCAGAATGTCCTAATAATTAATTATTACTCATACCTCCGTTTATCAAAGATCACAGCGTGAGTTTATTCAACATCCCGTTACTTGTTTATCTCAAATCAACGATTAAACAGTGAATGAACAAGGTGTCGAAAATTTCAAGTTCAGTGTGTTTGTCCTACTTACCGACTGATTCATTTGCTTGATCACTGACCTGCAAACGATTCTCAATTCTATATCTTTGTTAGATAGATTTATTCTGCCCGAACACTGTTTTCTTTCTTTCAATTCTTTCGCTTGACCATCCCGTATAAATTGGCCTCAAGAGATTTTAGCGTCTGCTATGTTAGTTATAGAGGTGGTTTTAGTGGTGTGAGAAATCCGCGGTTCTAAGCTTAGTGCTGTACCAACATTATCGATCTTTATCGGGGCCCGTATAAAATTCGACATGCATTATTTATGCTCCAAGGGTGGTCGTTTATTGAAATCATACGGAACAAATATTGGAAGTTTGTAATGCTTTCGCTTCTATCTAGGAAATAGATTGGGGTCATTAAAATATTATTATTGTTGTAGAATAATACCTTTACTAGTAATGTTGAGGATAGGTACAACAAAACCAAAGTACTGCTCTACGAAATAGGTAGGTATATGTACCTTCTATAATGTCATATCTTCATTAAGGTGAAGAAATGTGTTTATAATACGGGGTTATGTAAAATCTTGTAAGCTCTTTATTCAGTAGTTTTATTTATTGATGCCTACTTTTTATGAGTTGGTAATAATAGAGGAAAAAGTAAATCTTGAAACACTATTCCTATAACATGATTCTAGATTTAATCCTGCATAATTACAAAGCTCATTTCGCATCGTCAAATGGGAAGTAGTAGACCCTGCAGACATTACGTCCCCCAGCAGGTAATACATTCGTTCGTTACGGCCATTGAAGGCGTACATTACCGCTTGTTTCTGTTTATTGAAGCTTGCACGTTTATTAGTACTTAGCCTTGGGTGCGTATAAATTTTGAAGGAGACTGAAATAAATTCGGTATGGTTACTTGTGCGCAGGTGGTTACAAGTATTATGAACTAGGTAGTGATTATGGGAGATACCATTGCGAACTGAGGCAGAAACTAGACAAAAAAACTGAAGAAAGGAAAGCTAACTTCTTTGCTAATTCTATAGGGCTAGTAGCTACGAGTATGAACACTACTGGGGAAAACATCAGCGATTTTTTTTATATAAGTTAATTTTCACAGTAAAACTATAAGAGAATACCAAAGTCCAAAAGTCACGACATATAGATTAAAAGACACTATTTAAAATAACAACAATTATAAGAAATTAAAAGTTCATTAAAGTCCTGGAAAGGTAGAAGATTAAAAAAAACATGATCAACTTGCAGAAGAATCTCAACAATATTGGAATGTTTCAAAGCTGCGTATGTAAATATGCATCCAGAGACTAAGATTTATATCTAGATAACAGACTGGTGGAACTTGAATCGAATAACTCGTTCGCATACTAGTAAGTATTGAAGATAGAGTGTGGAATATAAGTCATCAAATGGAAATTGATGACTTATATTCCACAAATTAATGGAATGAAGTGTATAATAATTAGGTAAGACATAGACCATCATCAAATTCATCAGCGCTGTCATAGCCTTTTTTCAGTTTCAGTAACTTTATTTAATGACGACCTCCGTGGTGCGGCGGGCGAAGGTCCGCCTGCGACGCAAGAGGTTGCGGGTTCGATTCCCGCCTCGGAACAAATTCGTGCACGATCTGCAGAAATTTGTTCCGTTGGTCTGTGTGTTTTCTATGTATAATAAAAAAAATATCTATCTATGTATACAATGTATTAAATATATCAGTTATCTAGTACCCATAACACAAGCTTTGAGTAGCTTACTTTGGGGCTAGATGGTGCTGTGTGGATTGTCCAGCATTATTTATTTATTTATTATTTATTATTTAATTACATTCTTTTTTGGGTTTTCATCTTTTAATCAAGTTTAGTGTAAAATCCTTTACTAACAAAGAAAATTACAATCAAAAAATAGAAATAAATTAGAAATAGTATTTACAATTTAAACTATTGGGCTAACTGCAGACTGTTGCAAACAATCTACAGGTAGCTCAACTGATCCATATCAATACCAGTCGAAAGCGTCCCTAAGACGCTGGCTGCATCGCCCCGCTGCTGTATGGTAATGCTGATGCGCTGCGCCAAATACTCACAAGCTCTCGGGTCACGCGTCGCTTCGACCAAACGCTCAGATATTTTTTTTTAAACCCAGAGAGCATCGGTATCTCAAGGACCTAGGATCTCGAACCCAAAGAGAGCAAATGTGGAGGCTCTGTTGAGACCTGCGTAATTGCACCTCTTGAGATCCTCGACCAACTTTTTATCCCTAGTCCGTAATAATTCCCTGTTCTAAAATAAAATCAGCTAGAAGCACATAATACAAATAAATTGGCAAAATAATAAAAATCATTACGAATGGGTATCAAATTATACGCATAATAATGACCATGAAAAATAACACAACAAAACGGACTAAACAAAATATTTGCGCAAAAACAATAAAAGAAAGAATAATACAGCAATCGGTCACTAAATAATATTGCCACCAAAAACGAGGTAAAATAACAGTGTTCAAGTTTTCCCATTTTTCTCAATGATTTTCCCGAAGCAAATGTGTTGTATTTGTAAATATAATATGACGGGACCACACAATGGGGTCCTATAAATCACGAGCCTGATATAAATTCCCATGGCAATATTGACTTCTGGACTCAGTTTAAAATTTTCATGAAAGTAGGTGTGTGATGTGATATATAGGTACTTACAACATAATACATACCCAATTATGTTGTTATGGTAGGATTATGACTTACCTAGGCGTGTTATGATTATGATATAAATAAATAAATATTCCTGGACAATTCACACAGCATTATCAAGCCCCAAGCTAAGCAGAGCTTGTATTATGGGTACTAGATAACTGATATACTTAATACAATATACTACATAGATAAATACTTATAGGTACTTTCATAAATATCGCAACGAAAAGTTAAAATCACTAAATCATAAAATCATAAAATTAGTAAACGTAATGCACAAGACGAAGCATTTTCAACAGAAACCACCAGTTAATATATATTTGAGAAAATTAAAGATCCATAAGCTGATTCGATATTCCCTCGATTGTTGACCTACAGGCCGGTAATTCGTATGAAATTCAAAGCATCTATTGTATCGGATGCTAAATTGCTTATTTCACTTGCTTAGAATAAGCTTGAAAACAATTTGTTTTTACTTAACCTTCAAGATTACCATAGCAATTATCCCGCAGGGTATCATTGCATCATGCATGAATAATAGATTGCTTTGCCTAGTATGTAAGGTAAATCTTGCGCGTTAAAACTACATAATATGCTTTAAATTAGACTTGTAGACAAATATAGATAAAAAAACAGCAATTTGAAAGCGTTTGAATGGCGTTATTAAAATAATGTAACCCAGTAAAATTTTTATGCACAATTTAATTAAACGAATCTAAAACAATACAAGCAATATCAATAAAAACTTAATTGAGCATAAAAAGAGTTGAAGTAAACGGTTCGCGCAAATATTTATTTTATCTACAAACAAAAGAATTACGAATTTAAGATATAAATGAATCTTCGTTATTAGAGAACTAATAAGAAACACAATAAGCAAATAATTGAACTATAGATTGATCAAACTTGACTTGATAACAATATTATTTCGCTCTTGTTAAGCTAAGTTATTTACGATTACCAAGAACTTTGTTGCGATCCAATAAAGTGATAAAACTTTTAGGTGTGGTAACTATATACACACTCAGTTTAGGAAAATAAAGACAGGGTCGGTGGACAAGTGGACTAAGGTATCTTCAGGTCTTTAGAAAATAAATCCTATAAAATTTAAAAAATCTATCCTACTTCGTAAGACTATTTTCATCCGACACTATGCCAACACCTATAATACAATTTAACCGTGTAGTTGTTTGTTCAACTCTAGTGTATCTGCAACCAAAAGCCATTCCGCCTGATAAATAGCCACTAGATATACGACAGATAGCGTGGTGCATACCGAATTGTTGAAACAATCACATAGGATACTAAATTAATATATTATTCCATTCGGTTAATGTGCAGGGTGCTTGATGGTAGCAATGGTTCAGTTAGTCATCACAGAATTTGCCTGTGATGACTGATGATACACCAGTGACACACATAATTATCATCATCATCAGCCTATATTAGTCTTCTGCTGGACGTAGGCCTACCCTAATGAGCGCCATAGCGCCTTGTCTCCAGCTGGCCGCATCCAGCGTCTGTCTGCAGTCCTTCGCATATCGTCGTCCCATCTCGCCGGAGGACGCCCTACACTATGTTTGCCGAGTCTCGGTTTCCACTGAAAAACTCGTTAACCCCAGCGGTTGTCGGTTCCTCGTGAGATATGGCCGGCCTACAGCCACTTCAGCTTGTTAATTCTTTGAGCTATGTCGATAACTTTTGTTCTCAGTCGGATGTATTCGTTACGAATCCTATTCTTCAAAAAACTCCGAGCATAGCTCTTGCCATAGCTCGTTGAGCGACACAAATCGGTATTGATAATTCTGGGATTATACTGTGTACAAAATGATTTCGTTCAATCAACATTAAACACAATTAAATAATCATACAATAAGTTGACTGTATTATAAAAGGAAATATGGCATAAATTATCAAAAAAATTTTGAAAATCAGGAAATTCGGGTCTTTGACATTACTGAAATGTAACCTCAGTAAACTATTTCGATTTCAGTGAAAAGATAAGTTTCTAACACTAAGAAAGTTAATCTGATTTCTGGGTTCAAAGTTTTACGAAGCAGTGATTTGAGTGCTATAGAAAATATAATTTTTAAATACGATACTGGTTATCTAAATCTTATTTCTATTTTCCAAGTACAGTTAACTTTAGATGTCGCCATCGACAGATGGTACACCGACGACGTTTCGTTAGCGCTCTCTTGGGACGATATGTTGGGGTCGGGCTTGCACGGAGCTTTGTTTATACATTGTTCGCTTTCGAATTCTTTTTAAATTTAAATTTTATATTTTCTATTTCCATCTTTCGTACATTGAAAATTATTTTATTTGAACAACGATACTAAAAAATATTCTTCGAATCAGAAAATATGCTAATTACTACCCTGCCCGCCCAGCTTTGGTAGGTAACTGAGGTACTTGATAGCAATGAACACAATCTGAATGATCTGAACTTGATTGGAACCTGTATTCATATCTCCATGTATTTTTTGCCACCAAACCAATATTTCTTCATAACAATTTATCGTCAAATTCATAACATCTGCCCTTTACAACAATGCTTCAATTTCATCCACATTATGATCTTTCAATATCACGAGGGTTCACATCAAAGCCCGTGCAGGTAAGGCCTTATAATGTAGAGTCTGGCAGACAGACATTAAATATTTTATTTCCAGATGAATCACAACTTTGTTATTTTTGAAAAAAAGATGGGCAAATAAAAAAGTTGAAATACCTGCATGCTTTGGTTTGTGATAGACATTATTTATAAGAAAGAAAACACGTCATGATACAAATCTAGATGAAATGTATTTCTCCATATTCTTATTTTATCTAGATACCACCTACCACACTCAAGTTATTGACAAACCATAAATGTAGCATCATGTGAATGACAAAAATAAATTCTTCGTCCATGTGTAGCAGAATAGAAAACAATAATAGGTAGGTACTTCCCCTAAGGTAAAACAAGGAATGCGGTGAAAGTATAAGCACCTATACAATACAACAGATATTTAATAACACTTATTTCGGCGAGGGTTTGCGGGAGACGTCGCCAGAAATCCTCGTACTCTCGAGAATCCTGTAGGAAGTATAGGATGCGCCCCATGCGTTCGCTCTACGCTCGGCTGCCATTCGTTACCGATCACCCCTACTCTTTGCCGGCCCGTCAGTCGCTCTCCCGCACGCGTAACGTGCGGACGTATGTTGCTCAGAAGATTGCCCCGCACGTAGTCTTCGACGAATACATTAATCTGCATCATAAACTGTGGCTCGTTTACTACAGCGAGCTCTATCCTTTAAAAGTACACCCAGTCGTTTTTTGTGTAAGTCAGTGACTGTAAAATCCTTCGTATTGTTTTTCTCCGGCAAGTGCAAAATGTGATGTTATGTGTGCTCAACGACCGTACCGTCCTGTGTAACGTTGCCTCAAAGTGAACTCGATGGATGTAATGTGCTTTTAAAATTGGAAACTAAATATTCTGGTTCGTCGAGCACAATTTTGCAGGTTAGTGTGAAAAATGAGAAATGTGCCGCGTCTCGCGCTAGAGATAAGGCTGGTTGGTTGTAGTTGTAGACGGAATGACTAATAAACTCAAGGCAAACGACTATTTACCTAATCCGAACGCAAATGTAAATTTCAGACCGTCTATAAACGCTCCGTAGACGTTTATTAGTAATAAACCAAATGCAGGATCATTCATCTTCTGAGTATTGCTCGCGTATATAAGTACACATACAAACAAAGTATCACAGTCAAGTGTAAACCGATTCAATTATGAATCAACTGACGTCATCGCTAAAACGGGTGATTTGATTGCTGTTCCAGTAACTGATAAAGTAGAGACGAAAGGGAACGCCAAAGAAGCGAGTGCGATAAATTGATATCACGCTCCATTTTCCACTGAAGGTCGATTGCATTGGGAATGCCTTCTTCTGAATGACCAATAAACATTCCAAGTACCAAAAGTAACGATGTACTATATTTGGTATTTCCTTACTTGATTATTTTGGCGATGATCCAAACATTTGTGGGCGTCCAGCATCCTTTCCAGTTCCATCTAAGTTGGAGCAGTATTGATGCTATCTCGCAATGTATTTATCAAAAAGACGCAGAACGCTAGCTTGAAATTTGTAGACCTAATGTTACGGCTAGCTAGGTACGATTTGAGTAAACGAATTCTCATCAACGAGAATATTATTTTAATCAACTCAGGTAACAAACAATATTTGAATACGAAATAAAACGAAAATGACTTAGGTACCTATTTCTTCGCTTCTAACTTCACAAAATAACTTTGTAAGTACGATCTCTTCTTGATTTGATGTTTTTATTTTTCTTTCACGTTTTTCCGATACCTTTTATTATTATTTCCTTAGTGTATTAGACTTTTTTCACAATCGTTTATTTTATTTGCCCCCGAAATATTGTAGACTTGATCGATAAGCTCTCGGTAAGTGGTCTCAATTTTAATGCTGGTAAATGCTTTCTTTTGTATGCCAGCTATTTTATCAAAGCACTCTGATCTGAACACTACTCTTTTATAAACAAAGGTAAACGGTGACCTGAGACCGGGCTTTTGTTTATCATTGTTTCTTAGAACACTATGTCAGTGCGTTCGTGACCAACTCTCGGATACATTAACTGAAACACGATATCGTAAACATTGAGGGTGAAGTAGGTACCTACCTACTCTGTGCAGAGTTTTAATAACTTAACGGTTCGCTTCTTCGTCTTCTTTTATTAATTCGTGTGATCATCTAATTGAAGTTTTGTTATCTTACATTTCTTTTGTTGTTTTCCTAAAATGCATTTTAAATACTCACGGTAAAGTTGAAAAAACACTAAAATCTAAAAACCTATTTTTTATAGAAGTAATCTTGCAAAGAATAAAAGTTTAAAAACGCAGCAGTACTATCCGCTCTTTCAGAATTAGGTACCTACCTAGTTAGTTTAGTAAACCTACCGGTATGAATGAAAGCTTCTAGATGTTTCTGTTCCATGCATTTAAGGTAGGGCCTACCAAATGTATAAATAAAATAAAAGAATATCAATTTACTCACAGCTGCTCTGCCCCGTTTCAAGCACACTTTGAACAAAAACAAACTTTTATTTTCCAATGGCAAAAATACACGAAACCGTAAAAAAGTTCTGCCATTTCAAAGAGAAGTACTCAAAAAGTGTTCCTACTTGTGTTTTTATTGGATTTAATGTACCTCTAGCTCTCTTTACTCGATATTGTCGATCTTGAACTCGAGAAAGAGAAAATTAAACAAATACATCAATAGAAAAACAAGCACCTATTAGGTATTATTACTAGAAATACTTTCTAGAGTTCTTTCACTTAAGGTTTTTAAAACAACATATTATTTACGATACGATTATAATAAGATAACTATTTATTAGTTACTTTTTCAAGTAGGTATGTGTCATTCCAGTCTCCATCGCCGTTGTTCATTTATGACACCTTGTTAAAATCTAGTTTATTAATCTCTGACAGAATCCGAAGGGAAAACATTCTAATATTATTAGATAAAAATTAAATTAAAATTAGACTCGGCCCAAATAGGTACCACGCCGCGCGCCGCCCCGTTGTATTCAGTGACCTAAATGCAATTACGTATGTACTTAGATATCTCGAACTCAAGCACGTAGGAATAGGAACCTAGTACCTACTTACTAGATAAATTATCGAATTTTACTCTTAAGTAGGTACACCCGAAACAAATGGATGGAAAACAAATGGATGATGGAAATCATCTTCAAAAATCTTTGTTTTCCGTATCAGGTTTAAAATTATAGGTTTTTTCGTAGCCTGTAATAAAATCAATAGCCATCAGCCAATAAAAAATATTTTTTTAAATATTTTTCCTGTGTAGTCCTTACTTTTACTTTTTGTTACACTCTGTAATACCTAATTCAAATATTAGTTAGGGTCTTTTTACATTTAATTTAGTACAATATAATTTTGACGAGAACTCGATAACATTGAACTCATTAATTTGTAAGTAATTTCTTTCATCCATTATTTTGTAGTAATATATGCAAAAATTAATGTAGCAAAATTTAATTTCTAAACACAAAAACGAAAGAAAAGAAAGCAGTACCTAACCTACTGAACCTTACGCTCAACTGGTAAAAGCAATAACCATCAAATATAATAAGACTATTCTCATTTTGAATGAAGTTATAAGGTTTCGAGATGCAATACTATTAGATTTAATATTTTATTTCTCAGAAACATTGTTAAAAAGCAAAATAGCTTTTAATCTTGGCCCTTTAGATGTTATAATACCCTCGGGAGCCTTGCGGTGAAATTTGTTTATGGTGAAGCTTTCTTTCTTAAGGGTTGAGTAGCGCATTAAAAATATTCTCGGAAGATTAATGTTTAAGACTGGAGAACTTACAATCTTCTCGAAAATATTCATGTTTGGATTTTTGAGTATGAATGTGCATAGTTGAAATGTGCGCGTTTATGTCTTTTGGAAAAAATTCAATCACCTACGTTGTAAATAATTTTCAAATCAATGGATCCGCATAAGCTCGAAAAATTACAGAAATAACTCGAGTAATGTATTCGAGTTATATCTGTAATTTTTAGAGATTATGAGGAAAATATTAATTAATTTAAACCAAACCATCACCGCTTCATATTTTAAGCTTTCATATTGTTGGACTAACAAATGCCTTAGTATTTCGGTAACATTTTCCAAATAAACCAACCATGTTAGCTAATTATGACGTCGTGTTTTCGTTATAATAATGCCTCCTTTTAGCAGCCTGAGGCTACGTATCATATTTCCTAAATGTATGCAAATTCATAAATTAAAATAGGTATACCTATTTATGTTTAATTTCTGTAACAGTTGATACGATCGTAAAAATTGTAACTACTTGTTTTTTTAGAATTCTATCACATTAAAATGCGCAATAAATATCAAAAAAGAACATAGATGAATTAGATTATTTATTATTGAATTACTTAATTTATACTATTGTACCTAAATTTGGGAAATAAACGGCTTAATTATTTACGTTATTCCTGTATTTAATTTTATTTGCCATGGTTATCTTTTTAACTTTATTTTTAATGCGTTCGTTCGTTTAATTTAGTGATGCATTCAATCAGCCCTACCTAGCCTGGTTTACTTTACCTACTCTTTATAAGTAGTTGAATTCTATCTATATAAATATGAGAGTAAAGTTATTTTTTAATCTTTATTATCTATTTACTATTAAAGGGGAGAGGAAGATCCCTCCAATATTGTTATATTTTAACTCAAATCACTTTACAGCGGGATAATTACAATGTTTTATTGCTTTGACTACAAACCATTGTAATTATCGTGAGTTTACGTTTTCCAATATTTCGGCATAGTTTGAAATTTTTTTTTGCGATTTCTGACTTTTTAATAATCCAAGCTCAATTATCCAATAGAAGTTTTTGATCAGTAGAAGAATCAGGATCAATTAGCATCAAAAAAAGTTTTTGTGTACAAACCCATGTTCTTGCCAACTGTAATTTTTGTTAAATATCTATGAATGGGGATGAAATTTTATCAAAAAAGTATGGATAGTCTCCTAACACCATTTTCCTGTAACTACACCGCTGCCCCGTTCAAAAATTTAGCCTGCATAAAAAAGCCATATTTGCACTAGGTTTTGTGGGGTGCATGTAGATTATCTTTTTTACTAATATTTCGTTAGACATGCTTTCTCTTAGGAATTAAATATTTTCATAATGTTAGTATTGACTTAATAATATCAATAACTTCCAAGAACTGCGATATTAGTCGCTTGAGTAAAACTTGTCTCATAAATCAGTCAACTTTGTTTCTCCCTTGTGAATATTTTAGGTATAAACTAGTTTTGTGCTCAAATACCTTTACTTTAATTTAATCTGTATTTAAATAACACAAAATGGCGATGTCTGCTTTATGTCGAGTCTGGTATTACTTATTTTACTCTTTTTTTATGTCGATCAGAAGTAGATAGATCTACCTTGTTACTTAAATCATTTTTAAGGTAACTAAGCTTATTCTTAATGTATTCTTGAATCATTTACGTAACTAATATATGAATAAAAAGTTTTTTTAATAAATCAATAAGATGCTGGACTATTCACACAGCACCATCTAGCTCTATAGTAAGCGGAGTATATGTAATGGGTACTAGATAACTGATATACCTTATAAGATTCAATCATAGATAAATTTACATTTTTTGTCCTACATCTAAAAAACCTGGAACAAATATCTGCAGATTTTGCAAACATTTGACCCCAGGCGGGAATTGAACCCGCAACCTATCGACATTCGCTTGCAGCGCATAACGTGAAACATTTATCGCGTATTATATTAAAAAATCGCGAAACGTAGAAAAAAATATTAATTTTATTTCAACCACACCTAATAAACCAAAACAGTTATTTCGTTCGAAGTCAAACTATTGGAAGCATGAACCGTTTCCGTAGTAAGCTGACTTGTTGGACAGTCGAGGTCAGGCCGACCGTGGTATATGCTAATTTTCTATTGGCTAGTGGTTTTCTGTTTAACTTGTCCACCAATATTGATGCTAGAGCTATATTATGTTTGATGGGATTAAGCGGACGATTAAGTTTGAACTTTAGACGCGAGGTGTTTCACATATATTTTGTTTTTTATTGCTACAAACTTGTAAAACAGTTGAGCTATCAAATCATGTACCTATGCAAACTTGTAAATTTGTCCACGTTATTAGGTTTATTGTGAATTAATAAAAAACATATTCAACATTTCACACTGCATGCATGCTCTACTCAAAGTTACCTAAACTATACTAGCTTGTAGTGTGGAAACAATTAAAATAATAAATAAATAATGCTGGACAATCCACACAGCCTAATCTATCCAAGCTAAGCCGACCTTTTGTTATGGGTACTAGATGACTGGTTAACCTCATAGAACACTTACTTATATAAATATTTTTTATCATAGATAGAAAATACCCAGAACCGATTCATAATTCATGTCTTCAGTACTTTGCGAATTCTAAGGACAACTATGGGGGGGAAAATCTGTTTAATTAACCTTTACTTTGATTTCATTGAAGTAGTGTAGACTCGACGATACCAACACTTGACTCCTCTAATGGCAGTTGACTTATTTATTTTATTGTGCCCCGGCTCCACACTAAAAATTAATGGCTCAATTAAAACCATTAAAATTAAGTAAAGCTTCCAGCTACTAATAAACTCAAAATTGAATCATTAAAAACCATAACGGATTTCTATTATGTGGGTATATTTCTCATAAAAATAGTATATAAAAACACTCGGCTTGCACTCACGTGTTTTATTTACGTTTTTTACTTATTGTTAATGGGTTTTTACTTAAAACAGAGGATTTTATGTTGCTTTTATCGATTTCAAGCGGGGAGGCAGGTGGCGTGACTAAAAGTGTGGTTCTTGAACTCTTAAAATGTAAAAAAGTTTCGGTGGGGCGCGGGATGTGTGATCATGACTTTTGAATATTTTTATTACGGCACCCACAGTTTTTTAGAACGTTACATTAACACGTGCTACCAACATAGAGTAAACAAAACGCCGGAACGATAACAAGAGGAACAACCATGTGTCACGCTTGACTTTTTTATTAGTCGAAAAAGGCGTGTTCCCGAATAAATTAATCGACCGAAACTGACGTAACATTATTAATACAATAGTTACACGGTGAGATAATATTTTTATCGGTTCATTTTCAAACAGTTAGGTAGGTACTTAATGTTATGCCGCCGTAATGGCCGCCAGGACAGCTGTCATTTCTGACAGTTCTAAAAATAAAATAAACGTTCGTTTATAGTAATAATTTTGTCTGTTACAGTTGACATTAGTCGGGATGGCGTTTTAAAAAGTTCAGTTTTAGTGCTGAAATTAATGAACTCATGTTTGAGGCAATGAAATTTTGGGTTGATATGAGTCACTTTATAGTCTTTTTGTCTACTAAAGTGTACTATGACATCATTGTTGAAGTTATAATTATATTTTAAAACTATGGTTCAATGAATACATTTTCAAGTATTTTTCCAAATCACTTATACATTCTTTTGCTAGTGTAATTTAACTATTTTCGGGTAGATCATAGGCGCGAGTTACCTTTGACTTTCCAACTCGACTTACCAATCGTATAAAAAAGTTAAATTTTATGTGTCTTGTCAAGCCTTTAAAATGTTCAAACTGCTAACCTACAACTCGGTCCTTTGACTCCGTCTATAATAGAAAATTCCCCAATATAGACACAAAGCCCGTTAAAAATCTCACCTCAATAATCACGATGCTACAAACACAGCTGCAATGCTCTATCCCGCTCACAATCATAATGAGTAAATGAGACAGGCTACTTTTCGTGTGAGGTGTAATTCACAGAACCATGTTATGTCATCCCAGGGAGGTGTGTGTGACGAAACCATTAGTATTTTAAAACGAGAAACATGACTCCTTAAACTACTGGGATGATGGGCACCAAATGTGTTGAAATTTAAGCGTATTTAAGTTATAATAATAGTCATAGAGATAATAACAGTCACTGAGATGATAATTATCTCGTACAGTAGGTACTCGTAATGTTATTCATTAAGCTTGGATACGATAATCTCAAAGCAGAGGACGCTGGCGAAAACGTAATAGCTGCTGAAAAGGGTTGAAATACTTAGTGACGGTAATAGGAGCTTATAATAAAAAAATGCAGTTGCGACAGGAACAAGACAAGCAAAGCTAAGGGGAGAAAATTGATAAATGTAAAAAGCTAGCTAACAATTTTTGCAAATACTGTTGAGCAATTTCCAGAACGCCATGATAAAGATTCTTTGGAAATCCAAAGATTAACAAGCACAAATGTGCCTGATAGACGCTATGTACCTAATGGGCTTCCAAGAATGCAAATAATCCACGCTCACGCAACTTATCAATATTCTACACGTGACAGAATAGGAACAAAGAAAACGGCGGTAGGTACTCAACGAAAAGAGAATTTGCGTGACCTTATCTGAAAATATAGAAAAGGAAGAAAGTCAATATAAAACAACGAATGGTAAAAAATAAAAGAAAGTCGTTGTTAAAGATAAAAGCTGTCGAAAATTTGTATTTATTTTGGATTATTAAAAAGGTTATTTTAGAGAATCATTTGGTCTATCTACAGATACAACGAAAATACCGAAATCGAAAGTTTCACTAATAGTATAAAGTAGGAGCAACAACATACAGAGGGTTACTTGCACTCAGGTAAGTTTGTAGTCAAAAAAAGCTATATCTTTATAATAAAAAATGAGTGGTCATGACCTCAACCAAATAAATCGATCTGATCATTACCCACCAGATAAAAGTATAACAAACCCTTAATACCTCAATAATAACCGGTCACACATTCAAACATAGACACTGGCCGCACTGGCTGACGGCCGAATGGCGCCATAAAAAAAAAGCTCGTAGATTTCCGGTTGGGCGTTAAACTATTAGTTTGGTAGTTAAATATAATGTTACTTTTTAATTACGCTTGTGCTTTTATCTGAACGATATCGTGTGTCATATTTAACTTAGAATTGGTCTATTTACATTTGAAAACACTAATCTGTAATTAGATTCCTAGGTTTAGGTTTTTTAGGTTTTTACGAAAAGACATAATTTTTCAACATGACTGCATTTACTAAAATATTATTTTTTCTAATTCGTATTTTAATTTCTGTTTTCTGATAATTGGCTAGACTTAACACATGAGATTTATATGACTTGCATGTTTTCCATAATTTTTCAAAATGTCGTTAAAAAATCTTGTAAGGCCGTTTTCATGCAATCTCTTTCTGAAGTAACATTTACCTAACCTTTACCGCATTGCAACGTGCACTATAATGCCAACTTACGTAAGCTTTTGAAGTTTATAATCTGTGGTAAGACGATTAATTTTGCCTCGTGAGTGTGGCAAGTCAGTTGCCTAATTTTTAATAATTATCGGTCCAGCACTAATAACAATAATAAGGTGGCTGTCAGTATTGGTTATATTGATATGTCAAACCTTTGAGGCAGACCCTTTGAGTGAAAAATCTTTGATTTAATTTCATTATGTAAAGCGAGACTTTGTGCGTTGGTCTTTCGACCTACATTCATTGGCCATTTCGCTTGCAAAGCAGCTTCTTGCAGGATTCTTGGTTGAATTGCAATGAATGAGCTAATTCTGAAAATAATATAGAATTGTTTGTAAGTTTTTTCGTACGAGAATGTTGTCGCTTCAATTCTCAATCGATAGTTATAGACCTTTATTAATATTGCTTATATGTGATTTAATGATATATTCTCTCTTTGGTTTACAGGTAAGTCATTGTATACGATTAAAACAGAACATACCTGAGATATTTGGAGCATTTGGACATTAATAAGTAAGTACATTGTGTAGGTATTAATCCCGGCTTCCAACAAACTACAGAAGAGATGAGATGTATAAAAACAACTAATAAAATCTTGACTAAACATGATATGGCGCAATGTGACGGCTTTTGGTCACATTAATAGAAGCTTCGAGCAGGTGTAGTGATAATCAGTGGAAGCTTGCGTAAGAATTATAGGCCTCATTTTTGTTTCTCCACGTTCAATCGACTCAGCCACGGTTCAACCCAGTATGACCTTAAAGTTATTTTTAATTAAGATAACAGTATAAAATAAATTAAAGATAGTAGCAAGCCCTCATTAAAATGCGATGCAAGCCACATTCGGGATAAGAGACGCGATTGAGATAACGAACAACCAAATCGCATTACGCAGGTCTCGAAAGGAATTTTGATTTGAGTTGATGAATTTCATTCGCACAGACATTTGTCAAGGGAATATAAGACTTGAGATAATGTTGACTAATTTGTCTTTAGGTTGAATTGTGAAAATATTGCAATGTCGAAGTCCAATAAATTTGAAGTATAAGATGAATAATTTCAACATTTAGTGGTAGCGCACAGCACGATAGATTATTTGATAACGTTCCTGATAAAAATACTACAAAGTCAACCTTTTCCATGATATTTTTTTTGTGATATTTTTTTCTCAATACAAATAAAAGTACTTGGAGTACTAGTCGGAAGTAAATTGAATGAGCCGTTAGTTTTCCCAGAACAAAAGCTGTCATACGGAACCCGCCCTCAGGTTCAATCGGAGATCCGCCGCAATTACCGGGATCTACCAACTGGCAGGGTAATGACAGGTTGTGTGCTTTGAGAGCGATCTCCGTACCTGCGTAAGACGTTCATAGAGTAGGTGAGATTATGGTCAGATGGATCAAAGTCAAGAAAATGTGTTGACTCGGCGATCGTCATCAAAGAGGGTGTGTAGGGATGGAAGTAAACTCGGAGTCTTGAACTCTTGACATCCAGTCGATAATTAATAAGAGTATTAATTTAAAATTCACATTCAAACTCAATATCACAATCAGGAGACCTGAGATTTCAATAATCAAAATAATAAGCTTATTTGCAAACTTTTCATTGTCAAGTCTGACCGAAGCTTTTATTAAATCAGCTTAAATTATAACTTTGCTAGATAAATTGCTTTGTAAAATGTAAATTTATGCAAACTCGTTGAAATCGCTAGAGGACAACCAATTTCGAGCATCAAATCAAAATATCAGTCTTTATTAGTGTTGTAAGAGGCTTATGCTTTATGAATATTACTTTTTTCAATAGTTTACAAGCAGATTAATAATACTATATAAAATTATTTATGTTTGCTCTTGAGTTCATTTTGGTTCACAAATTTGTATCAATTTTCTTTTTGATTTAAGTAATGTAATTAATTGATTGTAACAAATTCTTTGTTACCTTCGTTAATTAGTTTATTTTAATTACATTCATTGCGACATTCTGTCCAGTCTACCTTTATCCGCTACTTGCCAGCTATATTGACGAGATGTTCTTCTATGCCTATCCATATTATATCCAGCCTACTAAAATACTAAAGGTGATCCAGAACCTATCAACAGAAAGCTCGTCATAAGTGTCAAGATTTAATTCATTAAATCAATCTCTCCGCGCACATAGTACCGCACGCACCATCTGTAGAGTTTCATTCATCTAAGGATTCTACGTGACGAGATAACAGATCAGTTAAACTCATACCAAGGAGTGTCTGTACCTGTACCTTTGTCTTTGACAGAATGACGTCGGCACTGCAGCCAGTAATTTGTTGGCCCAGAATGGCCCGTAGTTATTAACCGTAGTGCGGGCCACAATGCCTCGGTAGGAGCTTCACGATTGAATATTTAATTGAATGTGGAGCATTGCCGAGGTCGACGACCCCGGTTGACTAAGCAGAGGCTTAGCTTGGCCAATTGCTAGATAAGATACGGGGTATCCCCTGTAATCGTATTTGGACGGGTCACTTTCACACCGTTTTTGAGTGATGTTACCTACTCAGTGTTTGTTTGGCACTATCGTAATTTTCATACTCGAAAATATTAAGGCCAGATTGGGGTGAGTGGGTTGGTTAATGGTTATTGACCCCAAAGTAATGTGACTTTACGGTCAATAGCCTGAATATCCTACATATAGGTAGTAGGTTAGGTAGGTATTATTGAATAAAAAAATGCGAAAACATTAAAAATAATAAAGTATGTTTTAGGTATGTCTATGTCAGTCTTTCATTTCGAGCTTTTACTCGTAAAAATCCTGTGTTTTCTTCATTTTAGTAGCCATTCCACACACCCTCTGCAAAATGTCCACAAACTTATATCCACTGCAAAAACTTGCACCAACTTTTGTGTAAAAATACAATAAAAGTTGAGTTTTAATACCCGTCAACGAAAAGCGGAGATCCGCCAGACCGCAAAGTGACAACCCTCGCAATTTTTACACTCACCGTCTCACCAACAAAACTTTCCACAATGAACTTTATAACATTCGCCTTTAAACTGAAAATAGTTTCAACCATCTGCGATGTTTATCTCATTCCATCAAAGGAAATTTGAATCGTCCCCGTAAAGATAAAAGTGTCAATTTCGCTCGCGAACGTTGCATAGTTTTTTTTTTATAAGTGAGTAAACTTAGGGCTGTCACCCTTCCCAAAATGTTATAATAACCGTTCACATAACGAGATAAGTAAAAATACGAGCTTGTTAAACCGTAAAAAGTAATAATGGGGAGCAAAGTCAACAGTTGCGGAATAATATTATGCACCCTGTATGATTGTCGGTCGTTTTACACCTATGACGTCACAGGAACTAGTTTTTCTGGTTCCATGACATGGAGTTTGTTATCTATTAATCGAACACTGTTTTTTCGTGTTCAATTCTAATTTTTATTCCCCATTGGATTGAATTCAAGTCTCCTTGATTAATTTTTACAAACTGAACTATTATATAATTTCGCTGTTGTAGAAAATTGACTAAAGAAGGGACCCATGTAGTGTCTTGTCTATAGAGATAAACGTGCTCTATTGTTAAAAAAATCTCAAAGTTGCAATATGATATTGAAAATTTATGGAGCCAAGCACTTACTGTGTTGCTCTATTATAATATTCCTACTAATATTATAAAGCCAAAAGTTTGTGAAATGTGAAATTTTTGTTACCTAGGGTCACCAAAGTTGCTGAACAGTTCAAGATGAATTTTGGTGTACATTTAGAACATAGCCTAAATAAGATAATAGGCTACTTATTTCTACTTATACGCGTGCGAAGCCGTGGGCAGAAGCTAGTAATTACCTAAAATGTTTGTACCTACTAAAAATTAAACCTACTAAGTTAAAAATCAAACCAAAGCGACTTCCTCCCACTTTACCCGATTTTAAACTTGCGTATAAATCTCCAATCAACACTCAAAAATAATTAATAATGGTACATAATCAATATAATGGTACAATAGTAGAGCCGTACGGTGCGTCAATCGATCGATTACTCGATTACTCATTCGATCGACAGATGGCCCCCAATCATTAGTAACGAGATCCCGCGTTATAGTTATTGGGTTAGCAGTTAGGGTTGCGATTGGTTATAATTGTGAAGAGAGTTAAGAAAGGAATTCATCGCTTTTGAAAATCGAATAGGAATTTAATTAGAGAACTTACTTTGTAATTGAAATCGAATTGCAGTTTGGTTTTTCATTTGTTTACTGAGGATCCTTGTGTCAAATGACGATTTTTTTCTAAAGGTGTACTTAACTAGTAAAATATGTATATATTATTCTATGAAAATCAATATTTACCTGACTGTAATGTTCACAGTTTTGGTTATTTATATCAAAAGTGCTCACCTGGGATTTGCTCCCTCGACTTTCGGATTAAACTCTCACTTTAGACAAACATAGCTGCAATAATTGAAATAACCTCCAGTTTTGACGTAGTAATTAGAATTCTTATCATTGCGCAGTGCGAAAGGGGAATGAAGAAATTAAATCGTTTTATAAGAAAGGCAACAATTTCAATTTCCGCATGCAAAAGACATGTCTAAATAGGTCAGCTTTTCTGTTTTTGTTAAGAGGCAATCATGAAAATAATTCGTTATTAACATTCAGGAAATAAGTGGAAATGGCAACACCGGCAATGAATCTGAATAAAAAAAGAGGAAAATCTTTATTTTCCTCGAGTTTTCTGTTATGTTTTTAATTCACAAAGAAAATGGTTGGTCTCTCACTGAAGCAAGTAACGATTCTGAGAAAAATACACTTATGGCCGTTGTTTCTTCTCGTTTTCTAAACATATAACTTTATCCTCTGGCTTTGCATGCGTTGAGCTTTTATCTTATTCTAGACTGGACTATAATACGTTGTTAGTCGAATTAGTGCACAATTACTGAAGGAGGTCATTCACCTGCTACCACAAACTAATATTCAGGTTTTTTTTAATTTCTTTACTACTTATATTATATTATACTAGCGGTTACTTGCAACTTCGTTCGCGTGGTAGGTAAGGGTACCTTACTAAAGGACACATCAGTGAACGGAAAAAACATTTGCATAGAAAAAGCGAATATTTCTGTGACTTCTTACATACGAAGCATTAAATATTATATTTTCCATCGAATGTACCTTTAGCTTTGAATTATTTTGTTTATTTGCTGGAGAAGAACATTCTATTTAATTTTCATATTTTACAAAGTAGATATGACAACCATGACAACATCACAAATTCAATCACTATTTTGTCAAAAATAGACAATATTGCATAGACGGACTTTTTATCTATGTTTTGGTTTCTCGTTAGACGTGATGTGTCAATTATCAAACCCTTCTTTAAATTCTAAATTGGGGGCGAAGCCCTAAAAAACCTATTTTTAAGTGAGGCTACATTCTAAATGTATGCCAAATTTCATTTCGATCTGTTCAGTAGTTTTGGAGATACTAGGTAACAAAAATTTAACATTTCATAAACTTTCGCATTTATAATATTAGTAGGACAATATAATATATCTACTTGCTATACTATATCTTCTGCATGTGATTTCGCTCACCTGGTGCTTTAAAAATGTAGTCCTTTTAATAGTTCCACATGTTACAAAAACATTTTCATTAATTCTACTAGAATATAATACCTATAGCTTTAATTAGAGTATAATTTTGAGTAATAAATACACGTTGTTACAGGTGTTTTTATATGTATATTATATGTTTGCCATACTTTGTAATTATGAAGCCATGGTTACAACTTAACACAATATTTTACCCCTAGAGTATCCATCTATCAGGGAACTTGGTATACAAAGTCAAATACATACCAACATTTTCTCGATTCCCCTCTAAATCCATATTTGCCGCCAAATAGTCACCCCATCCGGTTATTTTTAGTTTGAACAAGTTATTTTTATATGTAACCAGTTAGTACGCCGTAAATTTCACGTGTAGCAATAACCTGTCGGATGTTCGTCGTGTTCGGATAGATTGAACGAGCTGCATAGGGTTTTGTGCAGTTGTTGACGTAGTTTCGGCATTGCATGTTCGAGTTTTGAGTGGACTAGTCTAGGGTTCCACAGGAACAAGGAATTTTAAGTCCCTTGTCGTATAACGTCGATTCAATTCGTAGGTACGGATTATTGAAACAAATTTGCCTTGAAAAAACAGTCTGTAAACAAAAGACGGTGACGACTTACTCTGTAAACAAAAGAAGTCCGCGTTAAATAACCTACATTCTTGGATGGAATACAGGTAAAATGTCATAGGCAAAATTTTACAATGGGTTAGGTACCATAAATCCACAAACCTGCATTCTTCATAAAACTTGAGCCAGGGACGTATTACCTGGTTAGCAAGCCACTTCCTTCAACAAGCCTTTAAATTTTAGATAATCATGTTACAACCACAAAAGTCACATACATTATAGTGGGTCTTACAAGCGACGCAAACAAAATCTCGAACGCACTATAAAGGGGATAAAATAAACAGGTTCAGAACTGAAAAGATTTATTCTTAGTTCAGGGAATATGCAACACGCTACAGACGATGTATAAGTAGCTAGATCTCTTCTACTTAGAGTTTTGGGCGCCGATGGTCTTAAATCTTAGTAATAGAATGATGCGGTTCTTCAAATTAAAATAGATTATTACAAAAAAAAATTAAGGGTCTTCCTATGGAAAACAAGATCCGTCAAGTGCGAGTGTAACTCGCGCGCCGAGGGTTTTGAACGTTTGTCAACAAATGTGTACCAAAAGTACCGGTTAGAGACATCGCAATTTAACGAATAGCTAAGAATAGTAGGTACCAACCTGGAATTCAGATGGATCTCTCTGCATGCTTCGGTTAAATGGGTGGTTCGGTTAAGGTGGGTAATGGTAAATTTTTCGACTTTTTTCGAAATATTTCAAAAAGTATGAAAGCTACAGAAATTTGAAAAACTGGTTTGAAATGTCCAAACCGATACCTTTCATTTGATACCCCACTCGGTGGGGTAGCCCCCCTTTTGAAAATTATTCCTTTTTGACCATTTTTCAAAAAGTATTCATTTTACAGACTTCTCTATATTTTTCCTGTAAAATATAGATTCATATCTACAAACGCTCCATACATTTTAAACGGATCGCTCTGCAAACTTCGGAGATAGGGGGGGGGGGGAATGGGTATTTTTTCGACTTTATTCAAAATATTTCAAAAAGTATGAAACCTACAGAAATTTGAAAAACTGTTTTGAAACGTACAAACCAATACCTTTCATTTGATACCCCATTCGGTGAGGTAGCCCCCCCTTTTGAAAATTATTCCCCCCCTTTTTGACCATTTTTCAAAAAGTGTTCGTTTTTCAAACTTCTCTATATTTTTCCTGTAAAATATAGATCCATGTCTATAAACGCTCCATACATTTTACATGGATCGCTCTGCAATCTTCGGAGATAGGGGGGGGGGGGGGATGGGTATTTTTTATCTTTTTTCGAAATATTTTAAAAAGTATGAAACCTACAAAAATTTCGAAAAATATTTTGAAATTTACAAAATGATACCTTTCATTTGATACCCCATATGACTCTGTAGGTAGCTTTTAAAATTTTGGCATCACAATTTGTATGGAAAATATTCATTTTCAATTTTCATTTATTTTCAATTATTTTTCTTAAAATCTTTACAGGCGCATGAAATGTATTATTAGTTTAAATTTCAAGTTGATAGCTGCAGTAGTTTTCGAGTATTAAGGAGGGAAAAAAGGACAGACAAAGAGAGACCATAAAACCGATCTTCGATCTTCAAAACCCTAAAAAGGAACTTAGCAAAAATTATGATGTGACATTAAATTTTTATTAAATCTATTCGTTATAAATTTACTTATTGTATTATTATTATTTTTTGTAATGCATTTAATTTATTTTTATATTAGGTACATTGACACTGACAATTAATCATCATTTTAGTATGTAATTTTTTTTATAAAATTTGTTAGTAAGTACCAATTTTAATTAAATTTGACTTCATTGCAAGATTTGAAATCATTTGCAAGATTTTACCAATAAAATGATTATCTGACAAAAGAAGAGGTAAAAGCAGAATCTCAAAAACATTTCAATAAATCTGTAGGAAACTAAGCACGATATTTGATACACTTTGATTACTGACAATTCAGCAGACTTTCAATTCAGCTGTCAAAAACAAACAGGTCTAAAATAAACTAAATTTTCGAGCATCTTTCGATCCCTTTGTGCAATTTGTACACCAGTTGTTTGCGTCTAAGCTGCAATATGCCACGTATGCACGGACACAAAGCCTGTTAGGCATTATCGGCATTTTATACAGCACTGCTTTGAACATGCCTGAGAAAGATAGATTTAAAACTTTATTTGTGTGTGAGATGATTCTTTTTGCTGTTTGTCATGTTCATCATACTACTATACATATAATGGCAACAATATGATACCTACCTACTGTTTTAAGATTTTAAAACTTTAATGTTGATGTTACTTAAAATTATATAACTTAGAAATATCATTTATTTCAAACGTCTTTTCAAAACATGCGAGTGAATAGGCCTTTATGATACATCGTCGGTCATATGGTCACTTTCCATCAAGAGATTGTGGTCAAACGATTGAACAATAACAAACAAATTAGCCCGATAAGTCCACCTGCAAAGATGGTGCCAATTATTTCCATGTATGTTTATCTATGTGTTTAACGCTGTGTCCTGATTGCAAAGTCGATCGACGACAAAATCGTTCGCTCGCATTGCCGTACGACTAGTTGGTCGTACGACAATGTCATTGTGTCGAACCAAACCGGATCGTCGTCGATACTTAAAATGTTATACAAATTACGATAAGTTCCTTTCACCCTTTGGGTACCTACTTACTACATTGTACTTACTACACTGTATTAACCAGTTTTTGTCAACCAAAATACGATTTTTGTAGTTTTTGTTCCATTAACTCCACATTAGAGATCTTCCTTGTATTTCGGTTACCAAAGACTCATTGATATTATTCATTTTTGTAATCAAACAACACCTGATTTCCGCGCCACCGACACGACAAATTAGAACAAGTTTGAAATTCAAACTCGCCGACCAACCGATGCGACGTTGCATGTCCATGCGTGTGGCCAGTTAGGACAGCTCTATTCAAAGAGGTGTGTTTACATTTTGTCGCGTTAGTTGGTCGGTCAAAAGTCGTGTCGCATTGCATTGCAACAGGTAAATAGGACATAGCGTACTGGTGACCAACATGATTCTCCTCTCTCGTTCTTGAAATACGATCTCCACTAAACAGTATTTCTCTTATTTTCATCTTTAGGTTCCTTTGAATTGCCAAGTACTGAACTTGCTCTCTACATTTAATTTTATTTGTGACATATAAGCATGTAAAGATATTATCTATCTGTGACACAGAATTACACGCGGCGTCGACCGATAACCTGTCAATGCCACAGAATAGTAAATAATGTATTCAGAACTCTCACTTCGATGACATACTTATTATAATCTTACTCTTTATTATTTACAACTTTTTGAAACTGTGCGTGCGACGTTGCAAGCTGGTATGGAACTTTTGCAGATTTGATAGAGTCATCATCTCTATCATCATCACTATCAGCCGATCTACAATGACTGCCCGCATCCAGAGACTGGACGCTACCTTCACTAGGTTGTCGGTCTATCGCGTGGGGCTTACCAACACTGCGCCTTCTGGTACGTGGTCGCTACTCAACTTCACTCAAGAGCCTTGAAACTGAACTAGAACTGCACATTATCAGGTTTAACATAGAGCACACTTTCCTATGCTAGCTCAACAAAGTGATACAACAAGACATCCCTGTCGATACCGATAACATGCGATAAAAATATGACGAGAACCAACAATGAACTGTTGCGAAACGGACTCAGTGAAGGTAAATATTGGCCTATTTTCATATTATATGTGTTTACAGTACAGATAGTAAAGTCTTTACCTTTACTGGAGGTAACGATCTTTTAACCCTTGAAGGTGAAAATAATATGCAGGATTGATAATGTAGTTTGTGTAACGCATTCACTGCCCAGCCGCCCGCCGCCTCGCCTAGAAGGACCTGCAGATGGACATTGTATTGTGAGTGGGTCATGAAATTGGTAAAATTCATTATATTAAATTGAAATACGCAAACTTCTTTATAATCAGTGCTAAAAGATTATTATAAGACGATAGTATAATTTATCAACAACAACAACAAAAAAAGTTTTTGTATTTATTATAATCAGGATCAATGATCATAACATAACATTCATAACAAAAACATAGTCCAGTATATTTGAATATTTAGAAAAAACAAACATGATTTCAGTATACGTACAAAATTAACATCACAGATTTTTTAAAAATAAAAGCGTTACGCCTCTCAAAAAACATGGTTTACACATAATTTTGCAGTTTACGAAAACCTATCTATACTGTGTATTGGTGTATCTACCTCTACATTATGTATGTTAGGAACAAATATTAGATTTGTAGGGTTGCCGGCCTTTTCTGAAACCTTATAAATAACTCATGTGTGCTCGCCTGTGTAAAAGGTGGACCCTGTGAGTACCTTGCCTTGTGAAGTAGTACCTGTACCTACCGATATATTGTATCAAGGGTTTTATAAATCCTTAGAGAAGATTGCTTTATTTTTTGTCCACTCAGTGATAATGTTGCTTGCTTCCTTGCAATCTTTTACTATCTTTATTAACAAAGAAAGTAACAATTAAATAATAGAAACAAATTAGAACCAGTATTTACAATTGAAACAATTGAGCTAACTAAAGACTGTATTACTGTTTAAGTAGTTCCAGAGATCACCAAAAATGCATGTCAAAATTATTCATATCACTTTTTACGATACATAATTGAATATCAGTTGAGCTACCTCTAGGTTGTTTGCACAACTTTTTAAAATAGTAGTTCTAATTTGCTTCCATTATTTATTATTTAGTTTGATTCTCTATTTCTTAACCATCCTGTTTTACAGTATTTTATCAACTTTTTTATACGACCGGTTTTTAAAATTATCGAAATTAAGTGTTCTACCAAAGCTCGGATAAGTAAAGAGTAATTGCAAAAGCATTGAAGCTGCTTTAATCAAATTTACAGCTCCTATATTAACCTAACGAACCTATTAATTAGCACTAAAACTAAAATACTTAGCTCACTGCACGTTGAAAGCTCTTAAAGTCATTACCATAAAACCGAATATGCTATAACACTTATACTTTTAACGCCCTTATCATATTCGTGCAGTGTAATTAGAACTAATTAGTGCGGTATGGCGTAAATTTAAGTTTTATTTTAGTAATTTTAAGTGGTATTAATATATGGGAATGGGAACTTTCTTGTTTTCAGATGTTATTAAAGCGTCAAAAGGTATCTAGTGTTCATGGTTTTTTATTTTATTTTTATTAACAAACAAAAAGATGAAAAGTTTATTGATCATTTTCCTTTTCTGACGACTATTCGATTCTTTGGTTCTTTATGTTATGACCTTTTTCTTTCTTAAAACGAACCTTATCTTATCTATACCATAAAACTTTTCATTGTGCAAATATTTGGCTAACTTATTTAAATTTGCCATTACCGTGTCAAACACATGGTTTATTTTTCCATGAATGAAAACACTCTGTGCCCTACAAACAAGCACAACCATTATTATATTACAGTGTTACGTATTACATTTTCCTCGTCCTTATTTTTTCACACTTCTATTCCGTCCCAGTGTTAGCTTAAATGAAACCAGTTCGTATTACTATAACTATTTTTTAATAATAAATTTTCACTGCCCAGCCGTAGTGGTGCATGCAACCCAGAAGGAAGGGTGCGGCCACTGCTCACGCAGCACTCGCACATGAACAAGGGCGTCAATACCACTCTGTTTTATACATATGGTAACGATTCAGACATCAGAGTTTTAACCAAATATCCATTATATTCAAGCTATATAATATGTTACATAATAATAAGTCTGGGTATCATGTTGCCCAGACTCTCAACTGGCCTTTCCAGTAGACCCAAGACATCACTCGCAATCATAAATACACAAATCGCACATTTTACTTTCTTACTATTAAATAAAATAGCCATACTCAGAATAGATGTTAGATTTTAAGACCTAAAATAGAACTATGTAGATTAAAATTAACTTTTTCTGTATTTTTTGTGGTTACATTAATTATGTCATCTGTTACGCTTGATATACATAGAAGAGCGAGATCCTCTAAAACAAGTTTTGTATACTTAAATGAGGCTCTCAATTATGGAATAACTTATTGTAAACTTGTTACAGAAACAAATGTTATTTTTATTTATTTTATTCAAGCACAGTATTACATAGCTCAACATCAACGTAATACTCTGCCTCAGTGTTCTTACTTGAGTGAATATTCTGTTAGTCAAACTACTATTTTTCTGTGCCGCAAGCGCCACTGTCATCGTATCCTGTATTACACGTAAGTAAAAAGTAAGCCAGTGTACCTTGAGCCAGGATCTCATGAGAGTCGTATAAGGAAACAGCTCAACGATGTTGCTGGTTGGCTGTTCTGTGCACACAATCGTTTTATCTGATACAACATTTGATAAGAATACACTACTATGTTGGCACTATGTATCTAAGAGAAATAACTCTTCGGTCTTCAATTGGATTTTGAAGATGGGATTTTGGTATGAATTCCTGGAAAGTGTTAATATCACAAATAAATTGAGTTAGATTGAATCTAAGTATAGATTGTAATCTCAATTGGAAATGTATGAGACCGATATATTGCTAAAATCAAATAATAAAACCGCCACCAACAAGCAGGGGCTAATATTTGTAGGTACAAACTAAAATCATAAATGCGATCAAATAATTTTGTCTGTCTTAAAACATTTTCATATCCAAATGGCTGAATCTTAATGAAATATGAAAATTGATTGCATCGCGGGGATGAACTTAGGAATTCCTGAATAAGACGCAGGCAAAGCCTCAGAGCCAAAAGCCAGTTAAATATAAATTAAATTAAACAGACGTTTTTCTGAAATTATATTTGGTACAACATTAAAGTACTAAATTTCCTCAATGTGTAATACCAACGAGTCTCAAAACTCCAATAGTGCTCAAAGTAATACAAATAGCGCTAGAGTTTAAATATGAGAATGTATGGCCAAGTAAAAGCAATAATTCGCAATAACGACTTGGCGGACTCTCTACAGCACTAAACGTCTCTTACTGACAATGGTTATAACTTCAATTCTACTAGATGGTATGTATGTTTATATCACTGGCTCTGTTATGGTTACACAAATTTTAGAAAAGACTGATGGCAAAATACGAATAGATTCATCAGCTCTCAGATTATTTCGGTTTTCACAAGTCTCTGATGAAATCTTTTTAAATAACTAGGGTAGGTTAGATATATTTATTCAAAAATGTAGTGAAGTCCTACACAAAACATTGAACAACATTGGTGCATTGAAAAAAAATACTAGCCAGACAATTTTAAAAATCCTTTTCGTACTTTTACATAAATACGTGTTGAGTTTCTTGTCAACATACATTATCTACAACAACTAAAGTAAATATACCTAGAGTTAAATACATACTTCAAAGAACTTATACCTAATCTAAATCGCCTAAACTCAATTTCATTGTAATCTCCATTGGAGCTATTAATTTGATAGGAATGCCACTAATTGGAGAAATTCATTGCTTCAACCCATCGCGTCTCACCTCTGAACTGTTCTCTGCTATTTTATACTCTCTCAGTTTACTATCTCCAACATATTCATTCAGTTAACTTTGGCGCTGGCATCGAACATTTTATAAGTCTTACAGAGCAATATAGAAATCACATTCTTAGTTCCTATTTTCTCCACCAGCAACAATAAAGTTGGTGTCAATTTTAAAGCGACATTATCGATAGTAACTAGTCGTTTATATGACAGTTTAGTAAGCGGTTCGATTACGTTTGAAACATTGAAGATAGGGTTTCGATTAGTGAATATAGATAGTTAATTGGAAAGAGATTTTATCTTTGAGTTACCAGTAGAATTATATTCAATGTTACACGATTTAATATTGCTGGATCCGACAACATGTTTGTCAGATACTTTTAATTCAGTGGATAGTTTGTTAATCGTTTTGTGGATTCTTAATTGATCTCTATTGATGTGATATGATGACAACTTATACAGAAGTAGATCTGGAACTAGAAAAATATATGTTACCTATCCTACAGAAGGCCAGAAGTTAGTAGTCCCCGAGCTATGCGTAGGTTTGTATTGTACTTCACTAACAATCCGTCTAACAACTCAAGCATCTTTATTGCATTAAATATGTGTATGACAGAGTTTGCATCCATACTGACATTACATCGCATTTTATCTTGAGAAATATTGTCTTCATCTTTATTTCGAAATATTACGTTTCGGCTTTTATTACAGGTCATAGAGCGTTTTGAAGCTATTACGAGTATTACTGTTCCTATAAATGTTTATGTTGTACCGAATGAGGCACTTAACCTGGTTCTGCATCATATTTTGTATAAAATTTGACTTTATTTTTAAAGAAAAATATATAAAGTTTGGTGATTTTGGGTAAATTTATGTGATAATGTGTCGGGGTCGAATTGAAACACTTGTTCCGAAAAATCACTATACAACATTCGGATTATACATAAAACATTTTTTTACAAAACTCGCGTAAGATTTTATCTTTGTTTCGCTTTAGCCAACTTTTTGAAAAGGTTTTATTATTTCACTTTTCATTTTACGTTATCTTTGAATCATCACCGTCGAATAATCCAAAAACCTTTTTTTATTGATCGTTACGTTTGTAGCACATTTTAACTTCAAATTTATTGTCTTCTATAATCATAAATTATACATGACGAGGTTCAGGCCGCAGCCGATTATCTTGCTTTCCTTTTTTAAAATTTCGATGTTTATGGTTATTTAACACGATTCCCATGGTTTTGATTTTAATATTAACACATCTGAATACTTGTACGACGTAAAGATAGCATAAAATGTTATAGCTTTGTAACATTAAAAGTAGGCTTTTATTTAACGATTTCTATCGCAAAAACATATTGAGCTGTGTAAGTAAGGTATTAAAAAAATTCTGTTACTGAGTTCCGTTTTGAAAAATGTGTTGAGACTCATCAAAGTCATCAAACCTCTATATACTACTACCTTAGTTAATATGTCAATAGCGGAAAAGAATGAATGATTCTGTACCCCAGGTGATAAAATTCTGTATGCTACGATTTATTAAAATAAATCTATGGATAATTGACAGTTTGCTAGACCTAAAGTTACCCTTACGATCATCAAAACGGCTTGTAAATAAAATGTCCAAGTATCTAGTAAAGTACCGTTCGTGATCACTTGTTCTTAGCCATATAACTTTAGATTTTATTGCGGTATCACAAACATACATTACCTACAACTCGGTACAGGCTTTCTAGACCCAACAACATTTCGCACAGCATTCTAAATCTCCCGTGAGCACAGAACAAGTGAATATGTTTTTACAGCGCTGCCAAGTTTCGGTGTTTTGCATCATGGATAGCGAATGTACTATACGATCGGGACAGTGTTTTACACTTATTTAACTATGCGTCTGTCTGTCTTTTTATTGTTTTTAGTATTAGAATTAGATTTAATTACTGTTCATTTATCAAATATACATTTAAAATTGCATATATACATGCAATTTTAAATGAGCGATGTGTAATTTTAAGAAGACGAAATAACTAACTTTTTTGCTAAATTTTTATGCAATTTTATGTAGATACTATAAATTTGGTAATAAAAATTTCAAAAATAAGGAATCTTGATTTTTGATCAAGATAATATAATTAGATAAATTATAATCTGGGACGATAATCAGCTGAAAGAAGTCCATTTAAAAATACAATGAATTATCTAAGAAGTAAAAATTGCAGAGGTATGTAACGGAAAACGTAGAAGCATATTTTTAATAGAATAAAGACGGTTGTTATTAAATTATGATGAGTTGCAGATAGACATAAATAATAAAGTCAAACAGTTTTAAGCTCTATCGTGAAGAGTGCAGATAATATTTTACAATAAATAAATGATGATGAAGAGCTATATTAGCGAACAGCAGATGCTAAGGTTTTTATGATGATTACACGTCAAGAACAAAAGGCACTTAAGTCAAGACCTGACATAGATATAGTAATGACTAGAAAGGTAAGCTATATAAGTAAAATATTAATATATTACATTTATATTGTACGTAATTCTAATATTATCTGCTAATGTGTCATGTTAGGAATTTTTAATAATTTTCCATGTTTGATGTTATCTGTTGTTTATTTAATAGATATTCTTACTCAACCACTCAGTTAGTTTGAATCTTACTGTTAGATATATTAAGTAAGCTACATAATATTCGTAATTTCATTTGCATATAGCAATAAAGACAACTGGACTTAATCCCTTTAGAAATGCTATATCTAGAGCAGCAGACCTATAAAAAGACAGATCAACGAAAGTGTCATCTCCATACTTTATATTATACATCTATCTGGTTAGCATGTGTGTCACGCGCGCCCTCTCGCTAACGACTGTATCAACCGAAAGTGGCAGGTTTATCACGTAAATGAGCCCGTTGGGGCTGACGCTTCTATTAATTATTAACTCTGTGATTCTACGTCAATTGTTGTTAGGATGCGGGTGTGAGAAAAATGTGACTGTATGGTATAGATAATACAATAAATTTTTGATTGTCCTCGTACAGCCCATCCTTCCTATTTTTTTTTTTGTTCATTGAAATTTCTTGTCGCATGTGTAATAAGCAGAGCATAACCTCTATCAGTTTAGACTAAATTTTCAGTTTAGCTTTGCGAAACCCTACAGTTTACTATTATTACTACTAATACCTGTAAAATATTTGTGAAAATAACACCCAATAAGGTAAGGTGATTAATACGCCACCATTATTAATTTAATCAGATGATTCTTTGCATTCTTCCCACCACATCATGGGTTGTTCCACAAAAACCAGTGAGTACTCATCTAAGTACGGTAATCTAAGTACCGAAGTAGCTAATGGAACCAAAGTAGACACTGACAAGCGCACATCCCACGTAAAGTGACTAACGCAAAAAACTCAAGGTAACACCAAGGCCGTAACAAAAGAACAAAACAATCCCCAATAGTAAGCCATTTCTTTATTCGAAACACGATTCGTCGCTTGAGACCCTTTATTGACTAGACTGAAACCCGAGTCCGCCTGTCGCTCAACATCAGAAATCTGCGGTGAATGTAATATTACACTGCCGCGGTGATATTTGCACAGATGCGACAGTTTTGCAAGGATTTTATTAGATAAGCAATTTGAATTATGTGAATGAACTCTGGATTGAAATTGATTTGGATCAGTTGAGCTACTTCTAGATTCAGCACCAGTGTGCAGTTCCCTCAGGTGTTTGAATTATAAAATACCTGTTCTAATTTTTTGGTTCTATTACATAGGTAATTGCAATTTTCTGTGTTATTGAACTCCAGATTTTGGACTTTCAATTGTAACGTAATAAGTTTTTTTGTGTTATTCATTGGTAATCAATGGTATTTTTAATGATGGTATTTATCCTGTTGTAAATTACTTTATTTTTTAAAGATTATTTGGATGTGTCGGGAAGTTGGTCTTAAATAGCATAATTATTTATTTATTTCTGAGTTATGTAGGCACCTTTTTATCAGGGTACCAATTCAGCAAAATTGCAAACAGATACTAGATCTAAACATAAAATAAACCTACAATCTAAGCATTGATGGTACAATGAAGATATTATCTATCTATCATCTAAAGTAAGCGAAAATCCTTAAAAGTTGTTGTTTTGCCTGTGGGCACGATTATGTCATTTGTTTATGAAAATTAGCTCTCACTAGGTTACCTCCCACCGCAATGTCACTCTGTTCTGTCAAACGGCTTACTTCTCAGAAGTCGGTTGTGTAACGCAAATTGCTCTCCGTGTTTACAATAAGAAATTGTTCGTTTATATAGCGAAATTGTTTGGTTTTCTGTGCTCACAAAGCAACGAACATCAACACTAGTTTCTACTTTTTCAGGTACTAGTTCTGCCCGCGACTTCACTTACGCAAAGGTTTACACATTTTATGCAACATTTCAGTGTGATCATTCGACAATTCTCGAGCTGAGACGTAGACACTCACGGTAGGGCTGGTCCACCAGTTCAAAGTCGCCCAGCAATCTATGGAAAGAGCTATGGTCGGAGTTTCTCTGAAGGATAGGATTCGTAACGAATACATCCGACAGAGAACCAAAGTTATCGCTGATATGACATAGCTCTAAGAATTAGCCAGCTGAAGTGGCAGTAGGCCGGCCATATCTTGCGAAGAACCGATAACCGCTGGGGGAAACGTGTTCTTGAGTGGAGACCACGACTCGGCAAACGTAGTGTAGGACGCCCTCCGGCAAGGTGAGATGACGACTTGCGAAAGACTGCAGGCAGATGATGGATGCGGCAAGCTGAAGACAGGGCGCTATGGCGCTCATTAGGGGAGGTCTATGTCCAGCTACAGCGACTAACATAGGCTGATGATGATGATGATGATGATAATTCTCGTAGGTAGTTTTGGTTTGATCATCATCCAATCTTCTATACTTCCGACAATGATGACAATGTCTACTATGTGAAGTATTATTATCACAGTCTCACATGTGTCTAAGAAAGAATTTATATCATATCTTAAAAAAATTACGACCTTAACGGGATTTGAACTCGCAACCTTCCACTCAGTACTACTTGTATGTCGTTCGTGTCTAAGATAGCTTAGTCCCTCTCTGTCCCTTGCACATTCTGTGTCGCATTAACTGGAAAGCGGAGCGTGTTCCCATCGGCGCCTGCATGTCGTCCCTCACTAATGTCATCTCCTTGCGTCATTTGATGTGATATGGACGTTTTATCTATACATTATGAATTATTAGGTCATTCGAACACTGCTTACAGTTTATAGTTTATCTATTCATAGATTTCTACACACACTGCTTTTGCTTGCTTTGCTTCTTTAAACCTACGTCATTTATTGCTTTAGTGTGTTCAGGTCAAGGATTTCTAAGATAGATTGTTATGTTTACTGACAATGTCATCTAAAGCATTCTATAAAGTCTTAATTCATTCATATTGCAGAAAGCTTCTTCATCAATTTATATACAATCTTTAAGTCGTTTTGAATATGGTTACCGATAGGTACTAAAAGCATCAATTAAAAAAATTTGATTTTATAAGTGTCCAAAACTTTTTATCCGCAGTCTTACCCTCTAAAGACTTGAAACACAACAGTTCTTGTGAAAACAGGGGCAAACTTCCACCGTATAGCAGAGCTTGGAGCTGAATAGGCCAGTCCCACATTTCAAAAGTTTTCCCGCCCTCGACGCGGGTCTTGCAAATAGAGTGCTATTTTTAGGCCTTTTTTCAGACAGTTGAAATGTGTGTCAGGTTTTTCAAAATAATTAAGAAATTTACGCAGATCATTAGCGTTATGAAAGTTAAGTGGAGAAAGTGTGAATTCCGATTTGTGATGTCAATAAAATCGAACTCTAAATTTACTATAAAGCTTTTACATCCATCATGGCTATTACTACTAGAGACATCTAAGTACAACGAGATATTTACCATCTTCTATCTTTTTTGGCATGAATTTGAGTTGAACTTTAATTATAATAGTTATTTCTACTACTATTTTTCGCTAGATTTTACAATTTTCACTCATTAAAAATGATTCTTAGGAGTTTATTTCAAAATACAAAAGTAGGTTAATATAATTCTTCCAACGAAAAATTCCACAAGCAAATCTAAAAATTCCATATTCTCAAGCATTTTTACCCGAATCATTCTGATATCAAAAGAAACAGATGCACACCGAACTCCCAACCTCAAGCTTCACCCGCATTACCCCCCTTTTCCTACCCCCTCCTTCCCCACCCCTGGATATGTGAGTGCCATAGCGGAGCTTTTTGCATTAGGCCTTTACAACTTTCCGTGTAAAGAAGCGTTGAATGGAAAACTCACTTATTGCCTAACGCAAGTCACAGTGTTTTAAACGGGCTTTATCACACGATTTTCTGAGGAAATGTGGTAATTTATGTATTTGATTGATGTGAATTTGACTGTCTTTTTATGGTTTGTTGCTCGAAAATTGATAGAAGGCATGTTTTATGCGTTGTTTTCGACCTTACTCGACCTTACTCATAGCAGAAGTAGGTACTTTTATTGTCAGCTTATTTTGTCTGACTACATACTGTTGAAGCACCTATGATATAATAAATAAAGAGAATTATATTTGAAGGCTTTTTTCATTGGAAGGATGACGAGATTTTGGTGGATTTGGGTGATGCAGGCCTTCCATGGTCTCAGTTAAAAAACCGATTTCGATACAAATTTTCATACATCTTTTGCACAGCTTTCAACAACCTGTTTGTTGAAAACTCTAGTGTTCATGAGCACAAGCCTTAAGTAAAGTGTACTAATGTTGTGTTTTTATTTTCAGGTAAGTCTTCGTGGGGAATTGGAATGCATGAATAAGTAGTGACTGGTAAGTGCAGCATTTGCATGGCACTTTTACATTTCTAAGGGAAATAGCTAGAACTTCACGCGAAGTGGCTCGAAGGTGAAAATTAATCGTACTTACCAGGGCGAGATAAAATCATTTAATTTTTACATACTGGCCCAAGGTTCAAGACCTGAACGAGGTTGGCCGAGACATGGCGAGCTTTGACTCGATTAGGCCTGTACAAGACAAATCAAATCAGAAACACAATACGTAGGTTATTATAACTTAAGCTTTCTATGGTATCTTGATCACCACGCAGTACGCTGGCGTATTGCGGACTCCACCGCTTTAGCCCCTTACCGTTGACGCAGACTTCGACGGAACAAAAGACCACTCTAGACGTTTTTCATACGATTATGTGTTCGGCACTGCATAGCGCATAGCGCAGCGTACTGCGTAGTGATGAAGAGACCAGAGCTTTAGCGCCAACCACTTTGCTTAGCACACGATAACCGGTGCCAATCGTTGCTTGATGTTGAAGGTACTGCTTAAGCCAGAACAACCCTCAGTGTAGATGGACCACTTATTTTGCACATCTTTTTCTTCAAAACCCTTTCAGTCCTGGACATTTAATCTTATTTTTGAATGAATGAATGATAGAATTTATTTGCATAAATATAGATTAAAAATTATGGTCTTAGAATAGAGTATCACTATTATTTGACTTTATAGACATGCAAATGTTCAATAGTATTTAGATGCATAGTAGTTTAGAGTAGACAATTAACATTCTTGTACATAATTCAAGGTTTGCTTTAACAACATTAAAAAAATTATATCGAACACATGCTTAGAAATAACCGTCAAAAGGAATCTTTGTCAGATAAACTAGATAAAATTATATTTAGTAAATGTCAACATTAAAATTATGTTTTAAATTAAAAAAAATCAGCTATGGCATAAAAACAGTTATCAAAGGAGCCAATTATATAATTTGCGATTAAACTCATTATCTGTCAGTTCTCTCATGTCAGGTGGAAGTCTTAGGTATCTGTTCATGCACTCGTTTCTTCTTTGCTAGAAGATAACTCCTTTTAGGGTTAAGCTGACCTTTGCCATAATCTTGTTCAGTCATCGTACCAGTTTTAAATTTTCATGCATCTCGTGCATCAAAATATCATAATTCAATTACATGATGAAAAATCAAGGACACAGTGAAAAAGACGCATCATTTATTTACTAAATGGCACACAAATATGATAAAATACAAAAGTATTTATTTAAGTCCTTTGTACAAAGCACACACAATTTGCAACAAGAACAAAATTTAAATTTTTAAAAACCTCCGGACAGATTTTCATGAAACATGGCTAAGAACACTCGGGGTGAAATTATCTAGGACACAAAAAAATCTAAACGAAAATCGGTTCATCCGTTTGAAAGCTATGATACCACACACAGATACACAGACAGAAACGTTAAACTTATAACACCCCTCTCTTTTTGCGTCGGGGGTTAAAAAATACCACTCAAAATAGCGACTGATTCCTAAAAACTAAAAGGAATTTCGAACTCAAATGAAATGAAAGAAGGTCCAACTGAATTAAAGCACGCAATTCGTTCAATTCGTAAAATAGAGCTCTCGCGTCATTAACCACGAACCGATTGCGGCACAGTATAGGCTATGGATAGAAGAGCCGGTTATGAAAACTACGATTAGAAGAATAAGGCAGCAAATGCATCCTGATTTCTGAAATTTTTGTTTTTTTTCTACCGGGGACGACTTTGATTGGTATCGACAATAAGCTGAGGCTGGACCTTTTTAGTCGCGCACATATTAAAAACCAATTTCGCTCCTTGGATTTATTTAAAGGGCAAAGGCTTGTGTTTTTCTCCAAATAATTGTTTTTGACTATGTTGATCACATCTATTTTCATCACTTCTACTGCGATCACCAATATACCTGCCAAGTTCCAAGTGTGATGAGTGATGACTGATGATTGATGACAAAACCCCTTCTTTTTGGGAGGCACTTTCAGCAGCTGATGTGTAACTGCTGATGAGGAGGCTTTCTTCTCAGCTTCATCCTTCATTTTAGAGATGGGGGTAACCCACATTCCACTGGTTTCTTCTATTGCCAGTAGGGAAGTAGGCAATAGGCTTAGATACCTATTACTAGATTGTTATTACCATTAGTATTTGACTGCCTCGTTGGTCTAGCGGTCAGTTTGTTCAATCGCTGATTATGTGGTCCTGGGTTTGAATCCCGGGTCGGGCCAATAGTTGTTATTGGGGTTGTTCTTGCAAGCAAAATTCACAGTAGCAGCCCGGAGTCAGGAAGTTGGCAGTGTTACACCCTCGTGCCTCGGAAAGCACGTTATGCCGTTGGTCTTGCGCCTGACCTATCCCCGGTCGTGTCGGTCTGTCGTCCCATCGGATTATAAAAGTGAGGGAATAGGGAGTGCTCCTGTGTTTGCGTACACACTTGTGCACTATAATATATCCTGCGCATTTGCCTGGTCTCCGATGATACTAACCGCCGCGGTCTAAATTCGGCTATAGGAGGGAATTATTGTTATTTTTGGATATTGTGCCCACTCCTGAGATGTTCAAACTTTCACTATACTGAGACTGGTCGACTTAAGCTCTAGCTACTATTAAGTAATTCGATTTCTTTTCTTTCTTTCTTACCGTTCCAGGGAAATCTTTTGTGATAAAAGCTTAGCAGTCTTCCAATCCGCCTATAAGGGTGCAGGCTGAATGAAGAGGTCCTATGATTATTTAGTTATCGACATAGGTCTAAGAATTAGCAAGCTCAAGTGACAGTGGACCGGTCAAATCACGCGGCGAACCGACAACCGTTAGGGTAAACGTGTTCTTGAGTTGAGACCACGACTCGGCAAACGTAGTGAGCCTCCGGCTAGGTGGGATAACGACCTACGAAAGACTACAAATGCTGGATGCAGCAAGCTGAAGACAGGGCGCTATGACGCTCATTAGGCTTATGTCCAGCAGTCGACTTCTATTGGTTGAAGATGTTGTACGAATATTTAGCTAGAAGTTTAATTACTGTACCATGTTTACTACACTCTCACCTCACTCAATGCAAGTTCCTGCATCCGTCACCATCCATCACGCGAAGGAAATTACGCTGGAGATTAATAATAACGCTATTAAAGTAGACGTTGACGCTTCGGGCGAGATCGGGCAAGATCGGCCCGAAGTTTGACAGCCGATATGGGAGTTGGACGATCGTGTGACTTCGTGTATGTTCGGCTTGATTCAGTTATGGGCTCTTGGGTTATTGGTAGCTGACATGTCGATGGGCTTAACAAGAGATTGATGGATAAAGCGAGCTTTTGGCAATGGGAATTTGAGTTGGTTAACCGAAACTATAGAACCATATTAAGTTGTTGCCAACACAGTCATGTCAGATTGAATAAACATGTCTGTTTTCTATTTAATTTGATTTTGTGCACCTTTTCTTCTTCTTGCTTTTATGGCTATATTCGATTTCCCGCATAGCAATAACAGTCAGGCGATCGGTTGTCTCCGTGAACAAAATATTTATTTCATTAACTAAGTTTGAAACTTGAAGCGGCCTGTTAATTGGCTCTTAATGAAATCAGATCAGGCAGCAACAAAATAACTTATTTATAAGGTTTTCAATTAATACGATCGCCATAAACAGAATCAACCATTCGTGAAATCTAAATGAGTCCAACGGCCAGACGCGTAGGGATGGTTGATTCTCATCTACATCGGATGTTTCGAAAAATAGCATCCGACCAAAAAATAAACTTACTAATTATCGGATTTGCTTGAAATTTCAACCAAAACCTCAACTTTCACAATTCAACTTTGGCATTAAATTTACAACATTACCTCTCCCGTTCCAGGCTGAAATGTATCTTATAACGTGACGGTAAGGTTTAAATCTGGGTGTAGGAGCAGGCCCCTTGTTTTGACAACTCATTATTGGTATGCTCCTAATTGGGCAGTTCGTTTGGTCGAGTCTGATTCGGGCAGATTCGGTGAGATTCGGTAATCCCGAATGTTTATATTTGCTGAATACATTTTCGCGTTTGCGTTGCTGATTGCGTGGGATGAGGTCACGCGCATTCTAATGCAATCGAGGCTGAAATGCATTCGTGTATCGATTTTATTACATTGAACTTTAAATCCAAAATCAATGGGTTTATTTATTATATACTCTTATGTACCTACACTCTAAGTATCTACAGATTTCTTCATCGTTAAAACTAAAAGGAATTCCAAACCCAAATGCAATGAAAGAAGGTCCAATAATACCTTAATTAAAGCACGCAATCCGTTCAATTCGTAAAATAAAAGCTGAAAGCAAAACCTTTTTAACAAGATTTACCTAGTTAGAATAGTAAGAAATAAAATGTTACGTAATAAATTTATTGTGTTAAATTTATTGTTGGCTGCTCGAGTAATAATTTGAAATAATAAACTCGTACACGTTCATGATACTCAAACAAAGCCGTTTGTTTTGTCATATCACAATGATATACCTACCTACACCGAAAAATTCTAGTCCGCTGTATTTCTAACAAAAAAAGTATGAAAAACAGCCGCAAGCAATTACGTTCTGGACCCGAAAAGCGTTCTAAATAATAAATTCCATTATGATTGGGCCCACTTAGCTTCGTCAAACAAGCAAGCTCACTGTTTTGACGTGTGCGAACGTTACGTGAATACGAATCGTGCGTTGAATAACTGATCATCGGGCGCACCTGGCGTGTAAGAGGTTTGAGATACAGGACGTCGCATTTTGTCTAAGTACAATCATTACTTGTCAAAAAGGATTGGTTATACGCCCGATAGCGAGGAAGATCGAAGAAATAATCACGGCGTTAAATTATGCGGCTAGCGCTGGACCGTGGTGGATAGTACAAACTTCAAGAGACCTAACAGAACGTAAGATTGAGCTGTAAATGATGATGATGATATTTCGTGAGGGAGGTTCGAGCCAACGGAGTTCTTGTTGACGCAAAACCGAAACAAAGAAAGAAATCTTCGCTCATTCTGACCTTTCTGGTTATCTAGTTGGCTCTTTTGTAGAGAAACTCCAGTATTACCACTCTTACCAGGCTTATTTACTGCCATATCTGTTATTTTTCCCTGTTAAACGAGTACTTTACGAGAGAGATACGTGAGCCGTGATTCAATTGTTTTAGCCCTTTTCCTTTTGTGTGTTTTGTGATGTTTCCAACATAGAAATATATTAATGGCTGTAAAAACAAGCTTGAAACGAGCATGACCTGCTAGCCCAGAAATTTTGATATTTTCGCTTTTTTAATAAAAATAGAGTATTATTTTCTGGACAGAATCTCATTACATAAATTCTGAGTCTTAATACGCCTAGAGACCTGTCTGTAGAAATAAATTTAGATTGCCAAAGAATTTTTGCAGAATTTTGGCGATGCAAATTAGCTTTGAAAAATAGCGAGACTGTTTTTACGGTTGAACTGTGCGGCCGGCGCTAAGGGATACGCCTTTTTGACAACTCGTTTAGCGTAATGGCAGATTTCTTTTGGAAATAATTCTTATTTTACATTGAACTTTGCCAGTATTGTACGGTACGGAATGCCGTTAATATATAGACCATTTATTGAGGAATATAACAGCCTTGGAATCTTGATAGATGCAGCGGTTTTCTTGCGATCCTCAATTGTCTAAAATCGTATTTCTCTCTCCATTTTCCTTTTCAAACAGTGACTCATTACTGCAATTTTCTACCAGATAGAGGTGTAAGTGCCGTATTGAAGAACCTTCTGGTTCTTTCATATGCTCAGCCATGGCGATCCTTAGCTTGTCGTCATCATCATTGGCCCTCGAAGAACGGTGGTCCCTAGATGCCTACTAGAGGTCTTCTCACCTAGGCTGTCAATATAATCATGTTCAGTCACAAAGAATGTTTCCGATGACTTGATCAACAAGTGGACATGTCATCAGATTTAAAAATGTACATCAAATAAAGAATTGACCTTCTAGTATAATGTTTTACATATAAGTTTTTCGTGCAAGAATTAAAAGTTGACCTTCGCAAAGCCAATGTTATTATGCAAATCTTTCCCCCAACAAATGTGCGTAAACATTGAATGTTGATGTTGACGGCAATAATTGCAACATGCTTATTCAATTTGACGTTTCGCAATCAGCGAACACAAACGAGCAAACACACAGTTCAAACACATCGGAATCGATTATCGAGTCGAGCCATGATGACATGATGGCATTCGGTTACGGTGGACCTGCTGTGGGCCCTCTACCTGTAGGTACTTATCGGATATCATCAAGATATTTTTTCATTCACAAGTGTGAAAAGTCTTCACTTACAAAGAAATAACATCGTACATAGTAATTTTCGATTAAGCTGATTCTGATCAGAACTAATCATGAAAAGTCAGGAATTCTTTTGCAGTAAGAATATCGTCTGTAATCCAATACATCGAATGCATTCGTGAAAGCTACAAACTGAATTATTTTCCCAGCCCCGATTTCTCCCATAGTACTTAAACTAACGACTGCACGGTCAAAGGACAGACGCATTAATCTCTCAATAGCTTTGTATCGCATTCTTCGGGGTTTCGGATTAAAGGCACATTCACAGTTAAATGTTACAATGGTTTTAAAATACATTGTTGGAATGGGTGTTTTCTTGTAACTACTGAATTGTTTTAAAATATTAAGTTACCTGCTTACGTTTTACAAATTGCAAAATGTCACATCGTCTGCGGGAGGCCTATGTTCAGCAATGGACGTATAAAGTTTAATTTGATAATGATCATGAAGAATTATCACCTACTCCTCTGGATCAGTGACCCAAAGTGGATCTTGCCCTCCTTCTGCAAAAATATGTCGTAAGAAAATTCAGTTCCGGGATGATTCAAATGTAGTAAAATAAATATAATTACTTATAAATACTACAGTAAACAGATTACTCATTTAATATAAGAAATGTATGTAAATGACTTATTAATAATATAAATAGTAATTAAATTGGTAATCAGTTAAATTTTGATTACAATATTATTATTACGCCTGTGCCTTTCATAAAAGGCAAGTTGTCTGCGGTTGACTTTTCTTTATTCAGTGAAACAATTCCATTATAAGTCATTTCGTCTAGTTATTAAAAATTATATTTTGAGCAATATCCTTGAGAAGTCTGACGTGAACGAGCCCTAAGGTCTTAGAGGGAAAGGGGGGAGGGGGTTGAATTGATGACGTAGATTAAAGGTCTTCCCAGACAAAGCTTGATCTCTGAAGCTTTAAAAGCAGAGAAATTGACGCTATTTAGTTATTTTGCATCTTAATTGTTTGGGTTAATGCCGTTCTGCCTGTCACGTCTCGTTACCCTTGTCTTTGGGACGAGATTAAAGGGATCAGCTTTGTTGTTTTAGTGGTCTCTGAAATGAATTTAATCTATGAAATCATTTTGAATTTTGAAAACCATTTAAGATACCTGTGTTTTGGGTTATGACACCTGGACGTTTTGTTAAAATGGTCATGGAATATTTTGGCTTGTATTATTTTATGGCAGCTGTTTGAAGCCTGAAGAATATTTTGCATAATCTAATGCAAAGTATTTTATGACTCAAGGCTAAAATGTCTCATGACAAAATATATTAACCGTACAGCTTAGGTAAAGGAAGTAACAGAAAAATTTGAAATATTTAATAACTGCTTATAACAATCACTCGAAACGACTTAAAAAAGTTAACTAAATATAGTGTATGTATGATAAAGCCTTTAAAGCTATAGCACAGAATAACTTTATAGCATGGCTATAGCTTCTTCTTCTACCTTAAAGAGTAGTCGCATAAAAGCATTATAATATAACAGTACATACAATTACATCAGTGTACATAGCAAGCAGTACATACAATAGTAACACTTGAAGAGCATATAACGTCTATGTACTCTAAAGAGCCTCTAAGCTACAGCTTCTGTACCCTAAAGAGCCCTAAACGTCTCTATTGTACGGATACAAATCGTCGATGCAGATTACAGCCCCGGAGGAGCGCCGGAAGCCATTGTGTTGTCTTATTGCTGGAGAGTGACGGATGCGGGGATTGCTTTATTGAGATTCTTTGTCACTGTTCTTTTCATGGCTTTTGATTCTAGATTTTAGCTTTTAAGTTCTATTGTTATTGTCTTATGGCCATTCTGGGTATTCAACTTAACTCATTCACTAGTACTCACTCGAGTTTTTCTAATATCTCAAGTTTTTCGAAATTAAACTAACTACCTCAACCTCAACAGCCTGTATTGGTCCACTACTGGACGCAGGCCTCCCCTTGATAAGCGCCTTATTGACACATGGGGGTAGTACCCATAATCCCCACTCTAGGCATGTGGGTGAGGGATCTCAGTTCGGTGGTAGAATTATTCTGCAGGGGGCGCTGCTGCCTCGTGGATATCCCTTATTCGCCTCTTACGAAAACCCTCGGGAAGAGTTGGGGTGGTGCAAATTCTAAGCCGGCACCACACAGCTCAACTAACTACTGATACGCATAACTCAAGATAGATAAAACATTGGACGTACAACCGATAAACTTAAACTTGCTTCTAATTAAACTTATAGTTGGTTAAAGATAGAAAATCCATTATTACATAGCCTTATAAATAAAACATTCAGTATCACGTGGCACTGTAGCAGCAGTATATCATTGTTAATGTCAATAATGGCAATAACTTTGCCGGCGGTGGCGGTCTCAAAAGCTAGAGTAAAATGACAGGTTCACAAGAAAAACATCTTATCTAAAACGGTTCAAACGTTTAGCAAAATCAGCATTCACGGATAGATCAAAGCCAAAAGGCTGAGCGGGACAATGACAACAATGACTGTACGGCAGTAGCGGGAAGCCTAATAAATGGGTTGCTCATCCCTAAAGATGGAGTGCAGTTAAGATTTGCTAGTGACAGCACGGATTGGATTTACGGAGGAATGGGTTTTTTGTTTCTCGTTAATGTATTAGGTTTGGGATGAGGAAAACGACGGAGTTTGAAAAGATTTGACTTGCCGCTGCTGAATTTTTATATTATTTGACAGGAATAAGGTAAATTCGCGCGTCAACTTAACGTAAAGAGTAATGGTTTTCAGGGTCAAATAAGCGTGTGTAATTTGTGACGTGTAATATTTAAAACAACGATTTATAGCGACGCGTGACCTGAGAGCTGGTGAGTATCTGGTGCAGCACATCAGCATTGCCATACAGCGGGGCGGTCAGTCAGGAGCGGGACGCTTCTGACTGGATTGATATGAATCAGTTGAGCTACCTGTACATTGTTTGCAACAGTCTCTCTGGAACTACCTAAACAGTAATACAGTTTTTAGTTAGCTCAATTTTTTTAACCTTAAATATTTGTTCTAATTTATTTCTATTATTTGATTGTTATTTTCTTTGTGAATAAATGATTTTATTTATCAATAAATGAGTATGAGTAGGTAACTCGAACTCATTTATTGATAAAAAAATAACCGGTATCCGTATAAACAAAAATTATATTAAATTAACCGTTTAAAAGTGTTCAGCCAAATTATTTGTACTTAGAATTATTTTCATAGAAAAAAGGGCCTTGCTTTATATCTTATTCGATTCATTATAATATATCTTAGTGTTCAATTTTATTCACTAGATTCTATTGCGGTTTCTTTTGAAACCCACTTTTGATTTTTTACTTGGCGACTTTTGTAAGGGAATCCAATCTCGTATTCTAATGACCAATTATTTTCATCTTCAATTCAGAATAGTTCTTTGAATTGAGAATATCTGTCTAGGACACAAAATCTAGATTGCTTTTGAGTTTTTGAAAGGACTGGTGTTTTGAATATTTCGAAAGTTATTGGACAGTCATTTATATCACAATTAACGTCTCTCATATCTCAGCAAATGCTTTTGAAATTGAAATATTATACACACATAAAGTAAGTACTTATAAAACTTAATTTCAATCTAATATAAAACTTAATATCCTCGTACGTAATGGTCCGATTTGGATAATTTAAAAAGATACTTATATCATTTTTATGTCATAAAGAATAACGTGGATACTAGTTCTATTGAAATTGTTATAACTTTACTGATCCTCATTACACACATAAAAAAACATATAGACGAATTTAGAACCTCCTCTTGAATCAATTATTTCACTCAAATATTTGGCACAATATAACAAAAATAAATAAATAAATAAGAACTTTATTTAATTTCGAGTGGTTTTTACAAAGTAGGAGTTTTAACCTATCTTATATTACTATGGTAAAACTAAAGAAGCTACTTGAGACTAAATAGGAGGGTACTAATTTATATATATATTAAGATATATAAATATCGTCAAATATAAGCATGTGTGGATTATGTTGAAGCGACCACAGGATTGTGTGCAATATCTACTGAAAAGGAACGAACAGACTAGTGAATCCCTTTCCTAATCTCATAAGAAACGTTTTTGGGTTCTCAAGCATTGTACAACGTTCAATTTCAAACAAATCAGCCTTAAGGGTATTTTCATCAAACAAAAGCATCCTTTGTAAACTGTAAGGACGTTAATCCTCCGTTATTAATATCTATTCTGTGATATGAGCTATTCTCTGGAGCACTTCTGCCACACGCTAATCAGAATTTCATTGAATCACATAATTTCATTGTTGGCAGAGCGGATGCGTCTCGTGATCTGTACGTGTTAATGCCCACAGATTAAATAGGATAATTTTCAGTCATAATTCGTTTTATTGGATGACGGATCTGGTTTAATTATTTTTGCTTTGTCATTTTAATTCGGTGTTGAAACGATATTGTTTGTTGTTTTTACGATTTTGTTAATTTGTTTTGTGCTCGGGTTTGTGGTTACGCTTTATTATTTTGTATGGGTTCAGTATGGTTTGATGATTCGATGACGTCATTACTTGACCTGCTTACATTCATAATGAATTCGACAAGCTATGATAGTTTTTGTGGTGTAGCGGTGTTTCGCACCAAATTGTATGCAACACAAGCCAAAAGTAATAATAATTGTGTCGTTTCTCACCGGCTGTTCTTAAGATTGTCGTTTCAACCCACAAATTTATAAAAGAGCCTAAGTGAACTAAAAGTGTGGAAAGGTACAGTCAGAGATTTATAGTAAAAAGACATTTGCTCTTTAACATTAATTTGATGTTTTAAAACCTGTAATAATTTGGGGTCAATCATTATGCTTCCTTGTTCCCCTACGACATTTATTGCATTACAAGTCTGTCAATCCTACTAATATTTTAAAGCCGAAAGTTTGTGAAATATGAATCTTTGTTACTAAGGGTCTCCAAAACTACTAAGGTCTATGTTCACCAATAGATGATCGGAAAATTAGGCTGCGTCGTCGGTTAACGTTGACGTTTATTGTATGAAAACTTTTGTCAAAAACGTTAAAACAATTGTTTAAAATTAAACCATCTGTTGGCGAACTCGGGTCTTAACAGATCAAGATGAAATTCGGCGTACGTTTAGAGCAAAGCCTAACTTAGATAATAGGCAACCTATCTTATTATACCGAAAATACGCGTGCAAAGTCGCGGGCAGAAGCTAGTATTATAAATGCGAAAGTCTGGATGTTCAGTTGTTTGGATGGATGTTTGTTACTTCTTCACGCCAAAACTACTGAAAGGAACGGGCTAATATTTTGCAAATATGTAGTTCTGGGCCTGGAATAAAACATTGGCTACGTTTTATCTCATGAATCGGTTCCCATGGGATAGACATAACCTTTAAACGCTTCCGAAGTTCAGACAACGCGTGTGAAGCCGCGGGCAGAAACTAGTCATATATCACATATATCAATTCTAATTGCTTGCTATTCGATATATCTCTATACGTCAATGTCAGCGTGCTCTTACTCAGGGGACCTCATTTGACATCCACTTGATCTATATTTGCATTAAACATATGGATTGAATATAATACCAATCTATCTAGAAATGTCGTACCTTATACCCAAGCAAATGGAGTATAATGAATGACTCTATTGACTGACGAGAATCTGGCCCACGTATAAATAAGCACCCTGTGCATCTTATTTTATAACAAGGCGAAATCTAATTTTAACGTTAAGGTTAACATGTGTGCCCCAATGGGCCGGTATTTTTTATACCGTTACATTATATATATTAGTTTATGCCCGCGGCTTCGCATGCGTTGTTTCTATGGAAATTTCTATTTGTACATTGATTTAAAATTCATGAATATACAAACCGCATTATTTTCACACTGCATTTCTCAAGCTAAGACCACTTTTGCGCTGACGGCCTCATATAACCTATGAAATATTCAAAGCAAGAACCGTTGATATAATAATATATTAAGCTAATCTCAGATATATTTTACGGCTCGGTGAATTCTGTATAAAAACTAGGTGTGATTATTCGGCCATTAGATCTCGTTACCACCGGATGTTCAGTGTCAGATGACCAGTTAGCTAATCACGTGTGACATACATAACGAATATGTATACCTAAGTGAAATATGCAAGTATAACACGATGCGTTATGGTACTTATATATTTCCACTGATATTTCCAATTCTATTTTTGACTGTCTACATTTTTTGTTACATAAGAGTTTTTTATTTTTTTTAGGAAAAGCTGTATGATGTCTCATCCATCACCTTCATCGAAACACATAGAACAATGAATAACCATACCAAAGTAATCGACCTCAAATTAGAAGATACAATACAATACTATTCATTACACTTTATTGCCAATAAGAAAATACAAAAATAAAAATACAGGAAAAGATACAGAGAGATACAGAGTTGCACAATGTGCGACCTTACGCTTAGAGCGATTTCTTCCAGTCAACCTTGGGATGGACACGAGGCAGTTGTACATGTAAAGACAAAGTGGCGTATTACTTAAATATACAATACATACATAAATAATACATAGAAGGATAGAAAGATGAAATGATCGAGTTTGATCGTTTCGAAAGGAAACACTAATCTGGCACAAATTAAACGGTTTAAACCCAATATAAGCCACTTTGTAGTTTAAAGTGTCAAAAGATATACAGTCAAGCATTGTGACGCGTTTGTTGAGTTGAACTTGATCAAAGAATTATAGTCTGAACATTCAATAAGATGAATGAGAGTCAACGTCAATAAAAGAATTGTTCGCCGTTTCAACTCACCTTTGATGAAGTTTCTCTTTTATGAGCTGTTTCGGGTTATTTTTTATCTTTGATCTGTGTTTGGTTACGATATTTTCTTCGTCGATAGTGATTTCTGTTGCCTGTGCCATGAAAAAAAAAATTTTTTTTATATCTTCTTGGTTATTACAACAAATAATTTTATTTAAAAGTTCTGATTTCATCTCTTAATTTTAAGACCTTATAATTACAAAAAAAAATTGCATTAATAAGTCTTCTTAAAACTTCACACAAGGCCTTCACTAAAAGGCGATGTGCTCAGAATGCTGGCTATTTACAATTTGCGAAGCAAATTCTCTAATATTTTTCCTCCCAACGCTGATTCTTCGCCACATTATGGCCGAAATAAATCTTGTATATTTTAAAATACAATATTACCTTGCTTACAGAATGCTTTGCCTCAATATATCATGTAGAGCTTAATATCGCTTAGCGTCTGTGAAAGGACTGGTGTGCTAAAAGGATTGTTTAGCAACATTATAGTGATTTTTATCGTCCCTCCCTAGTAATTTATTTGTGCATTTTTCTTATTCTATTCTTATTTTAGGAGGCTTTTGGAGCTACCTGTAGATACGTTGCAAAAATCTGCAGTTAGCTTAATTGTTTCAATTGAATATACTATTTCTAATTTGTTTCCACTATTTGATTGTAATTTTCTGTGTTAATAAAGATTTCACCTGTTGTATTCAAGCATATCGTCCTTATGCATTGGTCGTATTATGCTTAAAATTATGACTGCCGTATTTTAAAAGTTTAGGTTACTGATACCAAGTTTATAAAACTAATCGAGACAGTCACTTCCCAAAATAAGATATCGGATCGGTACATTATTTCTAATAGTTTACTTTGTCAATTTTATAATAGCAATATCAATTGAAAGCCGACCCGCATTGATAATATCTGCTTTATGGGCTCACTTGTGTGGTCTTTGTCATCTAAAATATGGCTTGTTTAGTATAATAGCTCAGAAGTTATACCAATTTTGAAACTGCTTGCATCAATACGAATATTGTGTTTAACTAAATAAATTTAACGGTCCGTTCCCGTGTTGGTCGATTCATCATCAAAGTCGTTTGTTTTGTTTGATTTCACAAACCGGACCAGCCCATTTTACAAGAAGCGAGTTGAAACTCGCCAAGACTCGGACAACATGTGGATTTGCGTCAACGTCTGTGAGATTGAGATTAATTTAATGAAGTCATAGACAAGCCTTCAATTCATTTGTTTCTGTCTTATAAGTTTTCAAACAATTAAAATCAATCCTAAATTTACTAGAAGAGATACGCTTTCACCTTTCACCTATCGTTGAAAATAGAACTTGTATTTCAAATAGAATTTTCTATGAGCCTTAGTAATAATATCTTCAAGACTTGTTATTCATTAAAATACTCAATGAAAATATGAGCCAAACTAAGCTTGGAATATTTGCACATTTCTATGTGTATAATTATGTACAATATTTTTTTCTGAATTGAACCCAAAACTTATGTAACGAATGTCTAATAAAAGCACAACTTTCAATCACCTTGTTAATTATAATATTATCATGATTTTTACGGTGTACTTATTTATCATAAAATTGACTTTACAAAAAAAAATTGTGGCAAACATTTAGTAAAGTTAATTTTATTCTTGATACCACCGAAAATCTAAAAAAGGAAAACACCGAGTTGCGAAGCCTACTCGATAGCCCTTCAAAGCGGTGGGACAAAATTCGCAACCGAACCGAACCGAATCCGTGTAAATCTTTAAAGGTTTTTAATTATACTAAGTGAGGCCCCGACATCAATCTGGTTAATGCTTCAAACTCAATATCAGTTACAGAGTCGTATTTGTACCAAGTGCAAGTTAATGTTTCGGATCACTGGTTTCAAAGTTTGATCAACTAGAAACTAAAGGGTGCTTTCGACTTGGGAATTAGTTAATCCATTGCTAAACTAGTAAAACCACAATGTATAAATTGGTACCTTAATCAATTCAAAAGCGTACGTCAATCTAATCCTACACCATGATCTGTTACAGTCTCAAAGCTTGGGCAATTTTTCATCACTTTCACCCATAACTCTGTATTTCCTAACACCTGCCCTGGAAGCAAGCCGCACAACACCGCTATCTGACAAAATAAAATGCCCTTGAGCACCATTCATTGCTGCCCGGGCTAAAGCCCCGCTCCGAAACCCCACGTTAAAAGCAGTAATAAAACAAAAACCACCCGCAATTTTCGGTTCCGACAACGCTTGCGATGTGCCAATGAAATCAGTGATGCCAACTTCGAGACAAGTAATTTGACATAGCGAGCGAAGATAGTTCGATTTAAGAGATTAAATTGGGAATTGGAAACAAATGTTGTACCACAACCTGGAGGTGTTCCAAAACGCGGCAACTTATTTGGCCGTTAACTTGGTCTGAGCACTAGTTTTATTGAAGGCATTTGGTATCCACTACTTCAATCAACATTCGATTCAATTCTCGCGTGTAGGTTCATCTATCGAATCCCATTTCTTCATCTAAATAGGTCGGTCATTGCGCCGTCACGTAGCAAGAAGCTACCCACCGAATTACAGAAGCCTCCCTTTTCTTTTTCCTTCTAAATTTTACTAGGCTTTTTAACTCGGCCGGATGAATTATAAATTGGATTAAGCCCCCGGCAGAACGTGATGCCGCGAAGAATATGAATGATAACTTTGATACGGATACGAAACTCACCAGTTTTGAAAGAGCTGTGTATGTTAGAAAAGTTTATGATGGTTGGAATAGTTTTATTGGTCGTATCACAGCTTACAATCATTTAATTGAAGTAATTCTAGTCTTCCGGTTGTAATTGTATCTTGCAGCAGTGTATGTGTAACAAAATGAGCTTTGCTTTACGTATTAAAAAACTTTATACAGTTCTCATGCAATGCCTTGCCTTGTATAAATTTTATAAAAAATGTCATGAGCTCATAATAATCATTATGAAAGCACAAGAAACATAAAAATGTTTAACAACTGAATCTTGTCCAAAATTAGATTCAATGTTTGAGTATTGCCAACAAACGGTAAAACTTGTTTCCCGGGACACATTATTTCCCCTACTTTTTTAATGCCCGCCATTTTTCTCCATAATAAGATGGCAAGATATATGGCGCAATTTTCCAGGATTAATTAAAAATTCCTTCGCTGCAATAGATGTTAATGGCTCTAAGCCAACTGAAATTAGTTTTGAATATAATGCGACTAACAACGTGGAACCGTTTCTTTTGGAATTTTCTGTGAAGACTTTGGAACTTCAATGTTTTGGACCGGTATCTAAATGTGTAAGGTTATCCATTTTGATAAATATTTTTTTTATTGTTAGTCATTTAGAATCAAAACAAGTTAAGATTCCTAAGTGATTAAATTAGATTTAGATTTAAATCCACGCAACGTTGCGTTTCAGAATTATTTGCTTCCATTTGCAAGGTGGACATTATATCCTCGACAACTAAAACCATAGACTAAAACAAAGTAGGTAACTCCTTTATGTTGGTGTACTCTACCATAATAAATAACGTTAACACGTATATTTTTCTCTGAATAGAGAAGTCGAGGCAATCCCACCTATCCCCATACATAAACCAGACTGGCTTGGCAGTGTCGGCAGTGACACTTTTATTAGAGAAAAGCCATTTTTGACAGGAACACTAACTGCATTATTGCCACACTGTTTGGACCCGATCCAACGGCCGAAAATTTTGGAGTTTTCGCTTTGCTTTTCAGTCTATGGTACAGTACAATCGTGGGTTTTTAGGGGCCTCATTGATTTCTAGGACATGGGAGGAGAAGGATTGCATTGCATAACTAGAAATTATCATTATTTAATTAAATAAAAAAAAAATGTTTTTAATAAGTAAATCACATGGCCTTAAGGCCGAATATGCATTGTTAAACATCAAAAACAATTTATCCGCTTTCCATAGGTCCTAGTTAAAATAAGGACCTACCTAACCTATCTAAGTTAGGTAAACCCAATAAAATAACCTTTATCAAAGCTACATAACTTAGGTAGGTTAGGGACTTAACAAAGTAGCTTAGTTATTTTTCCCAGAAGTTCTAAATTTCACAAACACAGTTACTGAACTAGGTAAATCCACTAAAAGTGACCACACTGACCCGTCAGTATTCCTAGAAACACAAACTAAACCTGCGAATTCGTTCCTTTGTTCCAAACTAAACAAACAACTTCACAGTTGGAATTGCTAAACCTGTGAAATCCGACTGCATCCACAGTGAACTTATAAAACATTGAATTAAAAGCTTTTCTCCCGTGAGAATCCGACAATTACTGATACATCTAGCGGTGTGAGCTGTTTTAGCAGCTTCCTACACTTGCCTCCAGAAACATGTCTTTAAATTCTTGCGCTGCCTGAGAGTCGAACCCAGGAAATCCGCCTGTGTACCGTTGCAACGAAACTAACGGGACGTATTCAATAGAGCTAAATAATGCATAGTTTGATTGTAGATAATGGCTGGGATCTTATTCATCCACTCATTGTCCGTGTAAGCTACTTGAGGTTTCTTTGTAAGTTATTTTTACTACAGTCATGTGGGAACAGAAATTGCGTAATGTTATGTTTTCTGCCCACATTCCTACATTGTTACATGTTCCTTCAATACCTAGGTACTGTCGTTAGTTCACAACAAAGAAAAGTCAACCTATGAAGATCATCAAGAACTTTTAGAAATCCAAAAGACTGCGAGTATCATCACTTCACAGCCGATTTGTTTTAACTTTTCTTATTGCTGCTTCCTTATCTTCGTGAAACTTATTTGAGCTGATTGAGAATTCACCAGGTGGTTTTGCATCCTAGGTAAATTTTCGTTTCTTTCCCCGGATACTATTTTTCATAGTACAGTAGCGATCCAATAATCATACAAATTTGATTATAGATTTCAAATAATCTGTTGAGTTTTAGCAGTACAACTTTGACTAGTCAGCGATTGTAAACGTAAACTTTTTCCGTTTCGATATTGTGCAAACTCAAACTAGCCACTCAGATCTTTGTCTTAATACTCTCAATAATTACCAGAGTGTCTCATAGCCCACCAACCAAATCCTCAAACTTAAAATCAGATACGTGGCCACTATTATCATTCTGCCACGCAATCGTAAGGGTTCTCATATCAACTGGTCCTAATTCCCATTAAGCCGCCCGTATCGCAGATTACCTACATCCTGAGGACTCTTCATCAGGCTTGATGAATTATTCTGGTACTTACCGGTGTAACAAAGGATGTCGTGATGAATTAAGAGAGGAGTGTCGGTGACTAAGTGCTGCAAAAACAATTTGTTCGGTGGGAACCATTTCTTGCTAAGCTTCGTCTGAAACTAAATCATCTTCTTCATTTTTAGTCTCTGGTATTATTCGACGTACCTATATACACTATAATTCTCTTCTGCTATTTTTTACACCACGCCACTATAGAGAGACTTTCATATATAATGCCCATGGTGCTCATGTTAACTATCCGGCTAAAACATACCTATGTTGTACAGCGGCCTCGCAGGTAGCATCTCTGAAGTTGGTTGGACAGTGAATGCGTTATGGTCATCGTCGAAATATTTTGGATAATACATTTTTAGAAAAAAACGGTTAATTCGATGTAGGTATGTAATCAGATCATTAGGGGAGACCTATGTCCAGCTGTGGACTAATACAGGCTGATGATGATGTGATCGGCCTAACCTATATAAAGAGTGGATGCAGGTCCTATAATACAACAAACAATCCATCCAATCTACCAGGGGTGCATAACAAAGCAGGAGCTAAACATCGGCTTAGTTAATCAGGGCTTAAACCCGCGGACTATTTGTCCGTCCGGCCGCGACATTAGTCCGATGTCCGTGTCCGGCCCCGGAACCCGGTACCCAAAGTTCGCACGATTAGGTATTTAGGAGATTTAAATGTATTTAAAGGGAATTGTTTGATGTTGTTCAAAGTTTTCGGAAATCGAAAGGGTCGGATTTGGATGAACTTTTTATTATTTCAGCTGAGAGGTTGTTAGCAGGGTTATTTTATTCCAGTTTGTTAGAGTTACCTTGGTACGAAAACACATTTGTTAGGAAAATAAATACCTTGAAAACCAAGGCGCTTGCTATCGTCAAATACTACTTACTCATACCATAGAATAACTAAGTATGCTCAGTCATACATACTAAAAATATTTCGTATTTTTCAAAGATTAACATTAACTACATTAACAGTTAGCGTACAAAATGTCCACCTAACTAAAATTAAACCCTTATCCCAAGAAATTTACCCGGACTTTCGTAGCTCGTAGGCTCATCAACAATTCAACGAAAACAAGTCCTGACAAGAATACTCTGAGTGAGGATGGAAACGCATAACATTTGATTTCATTACTGAAAATCATCGCCTTCGCTTTCCAGGGACGTATAACCGCAAAAATCCTCGTAACATATTTTGTTGGAGCTGTTTGAGCTAGTGTTGGGAAAGGGCTGATAAATGGCCGAAAGATATTAATTTAATTAATCGGGCTTAGGAAGCCAAAGAGAACAAAAAGTTTATAGGTATTTTAACAGCAAAAAAAAAAACAACTTAGTCAGAATAATTTACGCATGTTCCTGTTTATGAACCACATCGTGACGAATAATTACCACCATCAGACCAGAAAAGGTACTGATGAGGTTAAAATGAAATAATACGATTATGAACACAAAACCACTGACTTTGACAAAGCAGTTTAATTATACGAAACAGCCACAAAAAAACGGTTGATGACCCCATTGTCAGCATAAAGCTTGATTTAAATCTAATTACTTTAATGAATTTATACCGATTAAATGAAAAGAATAAAACCGAAGTCTACCAATGGCACTGATCGTTTAAGTTCATCACCAAGTAAAAAATTAAGAAAATCGGGATGAACAAGCTTTACAAAGTCCGACTTATTCGTCTGGAAGTGTCTGACAACGTTATCTGCTAGTATTCTTTCGTACCATCTCGTAACAATTTAATTTAATCACCTCAGACCAACCGCATTGCCCTCTCGGGGATTTTTCTAATTTTCCCTTGTAAAAGGTACGGATTTAGTTGTGGCTCATTTGTTTGTGGTAGTTTTTATTTGTTCCTCCTCGTTTCTGTTGGGAATTAAATCTGTACAGAAAAGGAGATCGAAAATTCAACTGCTTGGATCTATTGTTGACGACCTTTGTGGCGCAGCGGGCGAAGGTCCGCCTGCGACGCAGGAGGTTGCGGGTTCGATTCCCGCCTCGGGACAAATGTTTGTACGATCTGCAGATATTTGTTCAGGTTGTTCTGGATGTTTTTCTATGTGTAATAAAAAAATCTATCTATGTAATGTATTGTATTATGTATATCAGTCATCTAGTACCCATAACACATCCTCTGCTTAGCTTGGGGCTAGATATTGATGTGTGAATTGTCCAGCATTATTTATTTATTTATTTATTTATTGTTTAGTTCTTAAATCACTATCATTAATGGTATGGAAAATTCTATTAAATTTACCTTGGTACCAATTTCTCAATAACTTTTCATCACAAAACTCCTAGTAGTATAAAAATAAATGTCTAAAAAGCGAAACATTCCCCTGGAAGAATTTTAAAATTCACTCATCACTTCGTTTTCTTTTTGTTTGCGAACGTGACATTGAAAATTGAGAAGCTATTTCTAATTTATGCCGACCGTACGAACCTGTCGACAGCAGGTCTTGGCGTGGTGTTTCGCCACTGGGTTAGAGTTCCCTAATATTCTTTTAGAGTCCAATTTTTAAATATTGTTTCAATGTTAAGACCCACTACATAGTTCAGGTGATCGTTTGGTCCATATTTTGCATATGTAATTATTCTGTTGTTTTTACTATTGCTTGCGCATTCTCTCCTCGCCATTTCTGTGTACATACAGTTTGTTTATTTAAAACAAGTCCAAAACGCACCATCATTTTGCCACCCTGATACAATAAAGCCACCCAGAAAACTACTCCGTAAATAAAAATTTCATCTTAAATTTGATGATTAACAACTCGTGTTGTGTTGCACGGAACCAAAACCCCTGACTCGCACTTGACCGCACTCTTTATACAGGTAGACCTGCACGCGACCTCGCATAATGTCTCCCTGCATCACAATTTGCATGTTCTCAGTAATGACTAATACTACACCGGCACGATTACTGTGCGCGCGCAAACATTTGCAATGTTTTATAGGGTCTTCGTTAGTGTGTGGCGACACTAGTTCGTTTAGTTTACTTCATTAGTTGTTGGTGTACATTGGGTTCGTGAATAGGGTTTTACGTTAGGAGTTGATTGCGATTCAAAATCCATCGAACGAACGTTATCTCAATTCTATGATCAGTTTGTTTGAGTTCACTTTGCAGAAGTCCATTTCAATAGTTGAGTTCGAGAACCGTTATACCACTGAGTACAGGCAGCGTTATTTCGTTATTTTATGTTTTACTCTATCTTGCCTTATTGCACGGCAAAACTTTTACTGCTTTTACTGCAATTTTCTCGCTCCATTTGCTGTAACATTTCTTGTATTAATGAAATCTATTACAAATTCTGTATATTTTATAAAATATCTTTTATCTTTACTCAGTTATTGAAACGAGGTTTTTAATCATTAACGCACCAGCTACGATGTTGCCAATTTATAATGAATTTATTTAGTAGTTGACTATAATCAATATTGTATTACAACCAGCGCTTACATCCCCATAAAATTATTTTTTAAATTTATGAATGTAAACCTGTTCTAGTAGTCGTAACAGATATGGAAATTATGTACGACATCCGTGAATTCTATTACTATTGACTTAACCATGGAGCAAGATAATAAGTATGGACCTAACATAGTCGCATTTCAGTAGAATTTTACACACATCAAGAATACAATCAACTAATTAACACCTGGGTCAATTCAAAACAAGAAAGAATAGGTATCTTCTAAACCTTCTTGATAAACCACATCGTCACCACATCAGGTGAGATGATGGTCAAACGAAGGTCTATTGACAAAAAAAAACTCTAAAACTATGTCGTAACGATTGTCGATAAAAGAATGAAATAACTACATAATATTTTCTTTAGGCACGTCATTTCCTTCTTTGGCAATCCTACTTTATATTGCAAACATAGTTTGCTTGCATTAGGTATCATAACAGGAAGTCCAAACCTAGATTGCTACATACAGGTGACTATTTTATCGTCTATGATAAAATGCTCTTTCATTATTCGTCATTATTGAACTCAAATTAATGTCAACTTAACACGTAGGTGTAGGTAAACTTGCCTATTCTCTGGAGGTTTTTTGACCTATTTACTAACCTTACACACCTACCTACACCAGCGTTTGTTTTGTTACTGATATGTACTTAACCAGTAGATACTTAATAATATTATGTAGGGAGTACTAACACACAATAGGCAACACGTTCCAGTCCCAAACAAATCATTAAAAGCCTTTTTCTTTCAAAAGAACAAAAACTGAAGCACTTAGACAACAGACTAGACGGAACATTTTTCTTTCTTTATACGTAACTTGATTAATAGAGATCTTTTGTACATACGTCGAGAATGTAAGTTACGTTGTTGTTGAGAACCTGTTTGCAGCGCCTAGAGGCAGACATAGTTATAAAAGTTTAGATAGTTTACTCCAAGCAAATAACAAATTCTACAAAACCATTTAAATCGAAAAAACTAGACATATCCTTACATTTTTAGTTTTTGTATCAGGACTGAAAATTACACAGTACCTTACATGAAGTTCCATGATTATGGTCTTCTAAAAAACTTTTAGAAATTTACTCACCTGAGTAATTTTCAGTCATGTTAAACCAACCTCATAATGTTACTATTTTTTTTCATTGCCGTTTCTAGACTGGCTGTTTAGATTATAATGTGATGTAGACTATCGCTTTGTTTACACAGTCTTGATGATGTCATGACTTGTTAGTGCTCCTGGCTTAGTGTTCCGCCTACATCTTTCTGCCATGTTTACCCACTTGCAACATCCTTCGCATATGAGCTTGTATCTAAACATGCTTGTTTACTCAAAACATTCCCTTCATTAATAATGATATAACCTTCTTTTATGAATGAAACATTCTTGTAAATTAAAAACAACAATAGCCTAAAACGCTCCCCTGAGGTACTCCGATATAACAGCGAACGTTTTCCATTGTTACAGACACAACGGGTATGACAGCGCCCCGGAGCAAGCTACCCTGGTACGTACCTACTATTACGGAATAAAAATGTACTTTTCTTAAAAGTGGAATGGCTATGATGGAAATATTCTACTTTTGATGCATAGTTAGATATGAATTATTTTAATGAAAGGAGTTTTGGCAAAAGTTGCTAAGAAGAGATTAATTCTTGAATGTAGTTTTTCTGTGATCGACGAAGAGAACTTTATCTTTATGCGTTTAATAACGGACATCATGTGTTTTGTTTACTTGACCAACGCGAGGCTTAACAACACTGTAGACTTTTGTATATTAAAATTTGTACTCCGCCTACCACATGCTCTGCGAACAAGGTCAAACACATGTCACGAGCGTGTACAATACACGCCAATGCTTCAACGATCAGAATCGCTACGCTAAGCCGCGAGGGTAAAATGTCGAAATTGTGAAATGGAAAATTTGAGCTAAGTTGTACTGTACATTTGAATATTATAGAATACCCAGTATTATCAGAAATTCTAGAACGATACGAATGCTGGGAAGACTCCTCCGATGCACATAAAACGATAGTCGCGACATTTCTCGTTATCTCGCGGCAAACGATTCGGAAAATCGAGCGGGCCGTACTCTGTCGCCTCCATTACCGATATTGGTGTGTTGATCGGAATCGCCTAGAGTCTGGGTGTTGATATTCTATTGACTTTGTGGGTCGCTAATGATATATGCGTCTGCAAAAACGCGTGGGTTGATATGGTAAAAAGTGACTTCATTAAATTTTGTTGAGTTTGCCAAGTCCAAGCAAATATGGACTTTATGATTAAAGGCACTGTAATCCAAATCTATTAGGATAGGTTTTTACTCATATTATAAATCGTTAAAGCAGTTATATTGCTTTTGCAAGGTAACCCACTTTTTTATTTATCGTATACAGTGTCCTGTTGTCAAGTCGAAATTAAGGCCCATTTATTTACAACTAAGCAAGATCCTACCTTTATGTCCTATTCAGTATTACGAGTAGGTATTTTATTAACTCAGTTATTCTGGCTTAAAATTTGATGCCGTCCATAAACTAGCCTAAATTCCAAGTATTTTTAACACACATCTCAAACCAAACTAAAAACTATATGTTAACATCAAAACGAGCAACGATCCACAACCACTATCAGCAGCGTAATTATCTCGGTGACAAATAACCAAAGCGGTGTCCTCAGATCCCGTGATTACAGCACAAATAAATCCATCTATCACGGTCCACCTACTGCATACTTTTTCCCCAAAGATACGAACAATAAAATCACACATGGATTTCCTGTACTGTCCCCTCTTAATGTATTTAGGGATCCATATCAGGCTTTTGTATCTGGATCTGGAGTAACAGTAGAAAGCTTTACACAATCTGGGTCCAGAAAAAGTTGAGGTGCCAGGAAAACTAAAATGGTACTTCTGCTTTGTTATTGGTCATTGACATAAGTTTTCGGCGGGTCAAGAACATACAAGGAGCAAACATATAAAATAAAAAATACTTTGTCTTGCTTTTAGACATCGTATGCCTAAGGCTGAACGAGTCGCTCATCTCTCCATACAAACGTGGAAGGGTAACTACAACGTTGTTTGATGTTGACCATCCAAAACTAAGGATAATATCAATTTATCTCGTCATTATCTATGTCTGTTTACAGCCGAAACCGTAAAAAAATATTAATAAAAAAAATTCAAGCTTCTAAACTTTCGTATTTCAACACCGATTTTAGCCCAACTTTGGGCGAAAATAAATAACATACGGAGAAAGAAAACCCTTAAATAAAGCCCGTACAGACATAGTTTAGTTATTCAAAAGTTGAAATAAATTTACTTTGAAATGATAATCTCAATAGTTTTTCTATAATAACCCTTGTGTTACAAGTCTTTTCGCATTTTTACGCGGCCGTTTTACGAATAATTTTATTTGCCAAGCGCGCGAGGATTAAGTTAGATAAGATTTGATATTTAGGCCGCGCCCACTCATGAGTTGGACCGGACGACTCGTGCAGCCTTAAGGCATTTAAAAAGCCGAAACAATTTGCCCATAGTATTTGACTAGTTTCGGCTTTTTTTAAATAATTTATTTCGCCAGTCATATTAGTTCAAAGATTTTGGTTCTCGTCTCGATGAGGTAGAATTCCCTTTATCCCCATACCGCACTATTAATGTTTGCTACGGATGCTTTCTTTCAAACAATTCGCCGTGCATCGAAATCGGGTTTCCGGCTGGCGACAGATGAATGTCAGGGGACTGTTTTTGATATATCGCCCAGAAATTATTGTGTAAAGGGGCATTGACTTGGAGGGAATCGAAGACAAAGAGATTTGTGAAAAAAGGTTTGGCGTTCTTTTAGACTATTATATTGTGATGCCCAAGGGGAGGATTTCACAAACATTCTTTTGCTACATATGATTGTCGAGAGATAAATCTATGAAATATGTTTTTATCTCTAGGTTTAAGCTATTCTTTACTTCCAACACATACAACTACAATAAATCATAATGCTTTTGCGTTTGTTTCACAAGGACCGAGATAAGATCGTTGATCTACGGCAGCTTTTGATTTCTTTGTCGACAATGATATCTAGAGACGATTTATCAAGGTCAGAAGAAACAAATAATACCATTCAAGGGCACAAACACCTCAGCCATACCAGATTAGTTTATTGTCAAAGCCAATAAGGACAAAGGCTATGTTATTGTCCCAACAGCCCAAATCTCTAAACCCAATCAGAAGGTCTTTTGTTTTGTCGATTGATGACATTTGGCAGATACCGTGCCTTTGACACGTCTTTATTGTTATCCATAAAATATGAACGGTCGTGCTCGTAACGTATTGCGGTGTATTTGGGTCAATAGGGAAGTGGATGAATGGCTTAAGTTCGGGCTTGCTACGAAACGACAACCGGAGAATGTTACAAACAAACTTGCCGGTCTATAATACTATCTATACTTTATTAACATTATTACTAGCTTCTGTCCACAGCTTTGCAGCTTTGTTCCGGTATAAAGATCAAGAACTAAATCTTTACAAAATTTCTGTCCGGTCAGTCCCTTCAGTTGTTTCGGCGTGAAGAAGTAACAAACATTCAAACATCCAAATTTTCGCATTTATTGTGATTATACCAATAAAATACATACGATTCATACGACAGTAAATACATACATTACGATTTCTAGTTTCTTGTTTGTCAGCGTTTACAGCTACCATAGACTTTTTTATTTGTAGGTACTCGATTTGCATAGCTGTAGGTAAATAAAAAAAAGAAATAGGATATCCAGATAAATAAATGAATAACGCTGTAAAATCCACACAGCAGCATCTAGCCCTTACCTAAGCAGAGCTTGTGTTAGAGGAACTTAACTTAAACTAACTTACTTACTTTAACTTTAACTTACTTGTACTAGATGAATAATATATAGATTGAGTGGCTTTACTATTTTCTTCATGACGTACAAGATTCTTATTTTTTTCTGCGTGCAGTAAAAGTATTCATTCATTCGTTATAATAATGTTTTGCTTTTCGGACTCTTGTAATATTACAGCGGGCGGTCACCGGTACCTTGGTAACATTATACTTACAACTATATACTACGTACTAGGGTAGTATTCTGAGAAATGGGTTTGATTGAGATGATGATATCACATACAATACAATGCAATTCGAATATTCCCCGTAAACAATCTCAAGTCCAGTTACCTATACCTTCTAGGAATAATATGTGAGTAAATTAGATTTACCTACATCCTATCGGCTGCAGGGTATTCGCTATTGATTACAAATTGAAATTGCTATATGCTCAAAAAATATCCGGGTATAAACTTATTTCGCGAATCGGATAACATGAAATTGGACTGAACAATAAATACAATACCGAAAAAATCCTTTCCAGTCACATAAAAGTTAAACCAATTCTTCTGTAAACAAAACCCGTCTCAATCAACGCAAGATAAAAAGCGAAATAAATTGTACACGACAATTTAATTGGAGTGAACGGTATCCGTACGTGTAAAATTTTTAAATTCCAACGTAAACCTACTGTATGGAAACTTTCACACAGAAATCGGGTTATGCCAAGTTTATCACGCCGGATCCAAATATTGGATAAATATTATAGTATCCATCGCAAAAACAGGCAAATGTTTAAAAAAAAAAAAATACTATGTTAACAAAAATCGTCTTTATCATCATCTTGTCATGATCGTTGAAAAGCGTAAAACAGTCTAGAAATTTTATGTTTGACAATGATCATACAAATCCTATCTTTCTAATATTATAAAGGCGAAAATCTGTGCCTTTGTGAAGATGTTGGGTCTCTCTCCAAAACTACATAATAGATCGGTCTGAAATTTTGCACATGTAAAGATCTGGACCTGGAATAATATATTGGCTACTTTTTATTCCAAAAACGCGTGTGAAGCCGGGAGCTAGTCATTATATAATATAAGCGCTGATAAGCACAGTTTTACACCTCTTTGACATGAATGAAGTAAATAACCAGTTCGGAGTCGTGCGAGTTTTTGTTTTTGCTCTGATGTTTTACGTTTCGCAGTGTTCTTCGCAGTAAAACTCGATTGCTCGTTACATGCGATCACGTAATCGATCTTTGAATGAGCTTTCTCGCTATTTATCAGTTTGGTTGTGCAATATTCGTCCATTTTATCGCAAAGTTGCGGATTTATAACGAAATATTTTTTATTATATTAAAAAAATAGTTACTTCATTTTTTAATGGGTTGAGCTTCAAGGGATTAAATACAATTGTTCAGTCCGATTTTACAACTTTTATTTAATATTTTTGAATTTCATACCCGTGACCTACTTTTAAGTTTAGTGTTGTTTCGCATATATTTTTACCATTCAATCGTGTTGTATTGTACCTCAATTCAAAAGCCCAAAGTGTACAAAGTCGTTTATCTTCCAAAGTCATTCTAAATGTTACACTTTTTACCGCTCATTTACATTTTAATTCCAATTCCATTCAAAGTGCAATCTCACTAGGCTATCTCTGCATATTTCAGGCTGTAGCTTGTTTAAGACTTGATAAGGAACGATAAGAATGTACGCTTCAGTCATCGTGTCCGAGGCTTGGTGTGGGTTGTTGCTTGAGCCAAATAATACTCGTATATATATTTGTATATATATATTTGTCGACTTGTAAAGTATCTGACTATATTACATCAAGTCCGGTTTAAAGGTACACAGCTCTTGCATTATATTGGACAAAATATTACCTAGATAGTGAGATATTTAAATTTTGTTGTTTCCAGTTTTATTAGGTTCTATTCAGAAAATACTTCGATTTTTTTTATAGTCTATAGACCTTCGTTTGGCTATAATCTCATTATTTATTATTACTATTATTATTTATTTATCAAGATTTCATGTTAATACCTTATATTTTAATAATGTGTGTGTTACACACGTATATTTCAGTCATTATTTATAAAAGTAAAATAACATAATTGCCACCACGCCATTGGTTTGTTGTTAAAAAAAAATATTTTTCAACAACCGCGATAGTTTTACCAGGTTTAACAATTTATCTGTTTAAGTGTTACCAATCAGTTTCAGCGTAAAGTTTTTTTTAATTTACTATAAATCCGGACTTTTACTCTCTTAATTTCATATCCAACCCATCCCTATTTTTCGGTAATAGCAACACCAACGTACCTATTCATGCGTCTCGCGTGCCTGCAATCTACTCGGCAATCACCTACCGTGTTAGCACGCGAACCATTCATGTAGTTAAATATATTTTATTAATTCAGCCTGTATTTATTTAAGACTGGAAATTTGTAGAAAAATTTGAAGGAAGGAAGTAATGTCGAGGGTTGTTGACCCGGGCTTAAGGGCTACTTGGGGCACCTTAGATTTTTCAGCGATATATTTGGGTAAAAGATCTTCCTTGTATGTTTGAGGGTCAGATAAAGATGTTGAAATATACATAAGTTGTAGAAATAGCCAGCGAACTTTTAAGGATAATATTATTTTAAACTTTTAACTATTATGTACCTAATACTGATTGATTTATAATTTGACTTTATTCAGTGCCACCGTTTATTATGTTTTTTTCATTTCCAGTCCGTCCGAAGGTTATGGAAGAGATCGCTCTCAGCGATAAGGCCGCCGTTTATACTTTTTTTTCGAAGCATTTTCTCTGTTTTTTTTTCCTGTATTTGTGTGGTTTTCTATCTATCTATCTACCCATCTATAAATTCTTAAATCAGCTTTATCATCGTTGAATGTTTTTATGGTTTCACAAAATTGATACAGAGGTTGCGGAAGCCGAATTTCAATATAATATAATACAAGTTTCGTACCTACTTGTTATTTGAATTGAAATCAATACGAACAAACACAGACATCACCATACCCCTTACTCAACGTTTTAGTTTTAGAAGATATTTCCACTGTGTTCGGGCGAGGATGTTTTTGTGCACGAAATGGTAAACTTTAACGGTAGGCTCGCTCCAAACTATCGGCATAAAAGTAATACTGTGCCTTGGCTTCTCAACCTCAACCTCAACAGCCAGCCCACAATGGTCCACTACTGGACACAGGACTCCCCCTGATTATAATTATTGGCAATCTGTTTGCCTTGTTGGTTTTACCTCGTGGGGAGTGATGCCCATAAATATAATATCCATATTAAAGCTGAATCAGGCTGAAATTTCAGAATTTTGCAGTGCTACTTCTGTATGCTATAAGTTGCTGCTATTTCGTTGACGTAGAAAATGTAGCTAGCGACGCATTTTGCTCTTCTATTGCATTGTCAAGCCTTGATACCTGTCTGCTAACTATAGGAACTCGATTCGTAAGTTTAAAGTTGTTGGAGCTCAAAGACTTGAATTCAGTTTCAAGAGACAACGTTTTGAAAAGAAAGCGAAGTCGGGAAAACGGATTCAAACATAGTTTTCACGAGTCATTCCCACTTCGGACCGCAAAGTTAACTTAGAATTGACTTAAAAAAAACCTTTATCAACAAAGTATTCCGTGTATTGTAAATACTAGTTCTAATTTGTTTCTACGTAGAAACAAATTTGCAACTTGTATGTTTATGTTTTGATGTGTTAATTTCAAAAATCCAACAAAAGTATGAGAAGAATTTCATTAACCATCTTAAGATTGCAACTTGTTTATTTTTGCTTGAAAGCTATTACCCATCCTCAACATAGCTTCTCATTATTCGGCGAGAAGGAAGAGATTTAACACTCTCATAATACGAGAGCACTGGCATACACGAATGCAACATTTATGCGATACGGCCGTAAAATAGTTTCAACAAACAATTGCAGTTTGCGCTGCAGGATTTGGGATACTGCCAACTTTACAACGTGATGAAAACATCAAAATAATACGACATAGTATTTTATGGGTGTTATAGTCACATTTAGAATAGCTTCTATCTGCATCTGTGTGAACTCCAGTACCTAACAGACACTGTAACATTCTACTAAGCCAGAGTGTGATGGAGTAGACAATTGTGGCCTAAGGCTCGTCCAGCATAGCTATTTTAGCGTCTCCGTGAGCTTATGGAACCACGGTTTCCTGTGGAGCATTGTCGTAGTAGTCTAATTCTATGAATTCCTTATAATAATTAAAAATTATCACATATTCATAACCAGCACACTCAAACGATAGCCATGTTCCCATTGTTCCCCTCCTCACCTCAACAGCTTATATTGGTCCGTTTCCGATGCTAAAATGAATTCCCCTAATAACAAAGAAACAACAAGAAGACTGGATTTTTTTCCTGTCCTGTCCGGACTTAAATTTCAAAAGAAATTGAATCGAAACATGAAGACCCGTCACCTCTTTGGTGAATACTGCTGGCAGCTCTGAATGTCTCATACATGACACACAGATTATGAATGCGTGGAATCTCGTTAACTACGCTGCCCCGGTTAAGCCTTGGTCTCTTTATCACTACGCAGTACGCTGCGTTACGGTAAGGAAAGATGAGATATGGAATATCAAAGGAAAGAGAGCAAAATCTTCTGCACAATGGGGAAATCCGCAACTCTCTGCAACGTCTATTTCGAGAGATATTAGGAGTTTTGTGATTTTCGCGCAAATATATTTCACGAAAATGTCCTGCTTTATCAACCATATGGTATTCATGAAGTTGATAGGTAAGAAAGAGATAAAGTAGAGCAAAGAGCCCAACATAGCTACATTCACATTTTAGTATAAAATATCTACGAAATATTCGCTTCAGCGCCATTGGATAGTAAATACAAATTGTTTTTATGTTCCTAATTTTTCATTCCTAGTACCCACAATTTCTAAAATTTTAATTTCTGTTTTCTCATCTTTCCTTGCAATGAGATGTCAACCCCACACAAAAAAACCCTCACAAAAAGCGTTATTGAAAAATGATTCAACACTTCGCCCTAAAACTCCTCAACTTGTTCATACCGTTCGAGAATAAAAAGTAGAAGGTTCCATAGCTAAGTCCAATCACGTGCCAACTTCTTTGGTGTTCGTATCCCTCGCAAAAGTTACTTGTTTGCGAAGTATCAGCCCTATTGGTACTTGCGAACGGTGCTGGAGTACCGATAAACTCATACATACCTATTTAGATATATATATTGGTAATTCACTGACACTGCGTGATTTCTGCCTATCATCATGAACACATTTGAGAAGACGCCAGGTCTTAATTCTTAAACTTGGTACCTATTGGCAGTTGGTATACGACCGACTCCCTGCGGCAGTTAAAATGTCGCTTCATCTTTTACAAGATTCTTATTCTGTTTTCTAGAAAATATGGATGCCCGCGGCTTCGCACGCGTATTTTCGGTATAATGAGTAGCTTGTTATCTAAGTTAGGCTTTCTAAACCTATGCCAAATTTCATCTTGATCTGTCCAGTAGTTTTGGAGATCCTAGGTAACAAAAATTCAGATTTCACAAACTTTCAGCTTTTTAATATTAGTAGGATACTCTTTAGTTCGACAAATAATCTCATCATCATGTCAGTACCTACTATTAAAATTATAGCTACCAATAATGTGGGTAATACAGTTCATTCAACTTTCATGACTCATTTCATATTATTTCATCGTTAACCAAAGTTTCGATTTTACGAGACGATGAGCTCGGTTTTGAGTTATTCGATGAATAATGCCAATATTCTAGGTAACCGCAAGCCGATAACAGGGTAGGTAGGTATTGGTTAGATTTATGATCCGGTTACAGTCACTTAACTTTTCGAGGGTGATTCTGCTATGAAATTAATAGCAATAGCAGTTCCAGGATTTTAACTAATAACAACACTACAGAATTAACACTTGAATTGCCCGTCTTCAATTCCTCACGTCCCCCTTTGGATTGCTCAGAGTCTGGGCGGTGAATGCTTTTATAAGGAACCTAGCCTATATTTCACACTTTCACATCTTCATCATAAACGCGTTGACTTCTACTGCTTGTATACATAAGCCTCCTCTATCGGTTGCCAGATACACTCAATCGGTCCTGTTCGATCCTCATTTTGATCCTTTATCTTTTGAATGAGTAGTCAATTTAAGGCCATCATCCTTTGAATTCTTATTTCCATCAACCTTAAACATTTCATTAGTTTAAAACGTTTAAAATGGGTTTTAAATCGCCTCCTCCAACCTACCCGTGCATGTCGTAAAATTAGACTAAGCGAACCAACTAGAAGGAAATGCAGCAGCTTCCTGTTTTAACATCTCTACTGTGATCAAAATCCGCCTTCCAAGCATGGTAATTACTTCAAAATCCAGGCACATTCAGCAGCAGATGTGTGACTAATGAGAACTGCTTTTGAGAGTAAACATAAGGCACTCTGACTTATCTCAGAAGACCAAGACACACAGTGACTTATCTCAGAGAAGACACACTATAAACAATTGAATATCACCTACCTTAACCTAACCCCCTCCAGTGATTGATGACAAGGTTGCGGCGTCACAGATATCCGTACGTTGAAGAGGGTGCAGTATTTAATCTTATTTGGTTGCGCTGAGTTTCGGAGCGAATTGGGTCTGGGATAGACCGCTACTATCCAGGATTGTGGATCGTTATAATACTATATCTTGTTTATAAATCACGTCTGGTTATTTAATTCGAGATTAATGTGCTGTTCAAGACTGATACTTGACTGAACAGTGTATAAAGACGACGAAAACTCAATCGAATGAAATGATAGGCAGATTTGCATACTATCGATACTATAGTAGAAATAAAGTTTCCTATACAAATCTATTGCCACATTCACATAGTTTCGGACCACAGCGACCACTCTACTGCTGGGCAAAGGCCTCCGAGATAAATGATTATGTCTATGACTATGATTTGATATGATATGTCAAGTCATCTGTCATAAGCGCCATACATCAAAGAACTTTAGCTACGGCAGTACAACCGTAGGTACTTACCACGTCTCTGCCAATTATTTCACAATACTGCTAGATTTTTAAATTGAGCATACTGAACCTTGAACCTATTGAAAGCGCTGAAAAATTTGATCGAATATGAACAATAAATAACATTCACTTTTGTTTACAATTTTACATTTTATAATTTTGTCGCCAGCATCTTGAAGGCATTTCCGATTGGTATCGATTTGGATTGGTTAGGCTACTTCTAGACTGTTTGCAATAGTCTACAACTGCTTCAATTGTAAACACTAGTTGTAAATGAATGCTGACTGTTGTATAAACTTTTGATTTTACAATTAAATTGATCCTGATTCTGATGTTAGACCGAGGTTTAGGATTACAGTCCGTAACCAATTGTACCTAGGTTCAAAATTAGTCAATTAATCAGAGAGAAACAATTAATAACACAATCTAGACAGAAACAATTAATAAAAAACATTAGGGAACAACCAAATCAGTGAAAATTACATGACGCAAGTACGAAACGTCTCATTAGTGACCACAGCCCAACGAGAAAATGCAGAACATTGTTTGAAATAAAAATCACGTACGGCGTTTTGATTAATAAGTGTTGTTGACATTTTAATTAACCCGGGTAAAAGTCGGCTATGCCTCTTTGTTTCAGCTGAATGGTGAATAGGCACGCTCAAATACCACCGGTAATGCCTGCAGGGATTTTTATAGCGTCCGATATGTTTAAAATCAGCTAGAAAAATGCCTGAACGAAACACTTTGTTATACATTTAGCTCGAATTAAATAAACAGAAGTCGCTCATTATTCGTTTTAAAGATGAGTAAAGATAAGGAATGAGAAACAAGAATTACTCTCTACTTCTGATTGATATAATTTTTTGGATAAGTAAATGAATTTGAACCAATTTACCTACTGTAGAGTCCGGAATAAAATATTCTTTTTTTTATTTTTTTGTGAAATTAGTAATAAACCACAATTTAATGTAACCAGTTACCAACAGTTGTTTGCAACAGTCTGCAGTTAGCTCAATTGTTAATACTAATTCTAATTTATTTCTAATATTTGATTGTAATTTTCTTTGTGAATAAAGGTATTTGTTACCAACAGATTCATTCTATGAAACATCGTGTCGGGTCAGACATCGGATGAAGTGAAATACACTAAATTGTATAATTGTTATGAAAATACGGCTATTCACGACCGTTTTAGCTAGGGCAGGCATTTTGTTTCGTTATTGATAGTGCCGTGGTATTGTTTGGAAGTATGTCATCGGGTCAGATTTTATATTGTGCTTATATTAAAATTAAATGTCATTGCTAACGGGATATTTGAGCGACATTCATCATGGATGTATTTTGATGATAATTAAGTAGTTCAACTAGGAACCATTATTACATCATTATTGATTTTATATGAAAATGATTTTGATTTCTCTAAATGGCTACCGGCGGCGGTTTAGAAAAATGATACCAGCTACATCGCATAAACCCACAAAGCAAAGTTTTAATAACGAATAAACAACACAATGTACGCAAAACAAAGAAGAAAGTTTAATTTTACCCAGAAATAATGTTGCCAGAAAAAAATTGAGGCCGGATAAAATCAGCCCTCTTTAATTTTCAATAATAACGCTTTGAATTTATTGCTTTGAGATTAGGTGTTCCACGAGATGTAGATTTTAGAGGTTCCTTGAAAAGTAGAATTAAATCATTTGAGAGAGATGAAATATTCAATATACATATACTATATAACTTAAGGACTGTATATACAAGCTTTGAATTGATTGCTTTGAGATCAGGTGTGCCACTAGATTTAAGTTTTAGAGGTTCTTTGAAAAGTAGAACTAAAGCATTTGAGAGAGATGAGAAGTTAATAGTTAGAGACTAGGATATATCTATACTTATAATAAAACTGTAACAGGTCCAATTCTGTACATTGAAGATATTTTGAAAATTTTTTTTGGAGGGCACTCTATTATCGATTCTGAAGCCAAAACTGTAATTTTTTTCATTCATGTCTGTCTGTCTGTCTGTCTGTCTGTCTGTCTGTCTGTCTGTTTCTTAAACGCGCATCACGTCGAAACTACTGAAGGTATGGACATGAAACTCGGCACGATTTTAGGTCATATTACGAGGAAGGACATAGGATACTTTTTATCCCGGAATTCAGTCAGGTTCCCCTGGGAGAGGGGATGAAAGTAAAATTCCTTCACCGCGCATGACGCCGAAAGTGCTGAATGAGTTGGAATGAAACCTAGCACGATTTGATTTCATACTACAAGGAAGGACATGGGATACATTTCATCCCGGAATTCAGTAATGTTCCCCTGGGAGAGAGGATGGAAGTAAAATTCTTAACCGCGCATCACGACGGAACAACTGAATGTCTTCGAATGGAACTCGGTATAATTTGAGTTCATACTACGAGGAAAGATCCATTTTATCCCAGAATTTAGTAAGGTTCCCCTGGGAGAAGGGATGAAAGTAAAATTCCTTTACCGCGCATCACGCCGAAACTACTGAATGAGTTGGACTGAATTGGTACGATTTGAGTTCAAGGAAGGACATGGGATACATTTTATCCTGGAATTCAGTAAGGTTCCCCTGGGAGAGAGGATGAAGGTAAAATTCTTTAACCGCGCATCACGACGGAACTACCTAATGAATTCGAATGCAACTCGGCATGATTTTAGTTCGTACTATGAGGAAAGATACATTTTATCCCGGAATTCAGTAAGGTTCCCCTGGCAGAGGGAATGAAAGTCAAATTCCTTCACAGCGCATCACCCCGAAACTACATAGGTAATGAGTTGGAATGAAACTTGGCACGTTTTGAGTTCATACTACAAGGAAGGACGTGGAATACATTTTATCATGGAATTCAGTAAGGATCCCGTGGGAGAGAGGAAAAAGTAGAATTCTTAAACCGCGCATCACGACGGGTCAACGCGTCGGATTTCATGCATTCTTTTTATTAGAAACAGTGTTGCAAGATCGAATTTCACTAAATCAGTAGAAAGTCGAGTAGAAAATCAGTAGATTGATGAAATAATCTGTAGATTGAAGAAAAAAATTAGTAGATAAAGGGTAGGTAAGTTCCTATCTATTTATTTTCCAAGACGCACCCATTAGTTAGGTTCCTACCTACTAAGGTGGTGCGTCTTGGGAAAATAAGTTAGGTTCCTACCTTACATGATTTATGGTGGTTTAGCTGGTCCAGTTAACTGTACTACCGAAGTTTGGTTGGAGTAAGTGGTCCAATTAAACTAACTGGACCACAAAAAAATATTTTTTACTGTGGTACACAGCCAACTGTACCTACCTACTAACGAAAAAAAAATTACGGTGATCCAGTCAAATGGATCAGGAGCCCAATTCTGCATTACAATTGCTTCAGTATGACAATGGAATCGTCGCAGAGTCATAACGTAGAATCCTTAGATTAATAAAACTCCAGATAGTGCGTGCGAGATAAATTAATAGTTTCAAACTTGACGCGCGTCTCTCCATCTGCATTCATCATAATTTTTTTCATCTGAGGTGGAATACCAAAACGTGTCATTCTGTGTCGATACCCGTCATAGTGAAGCGATTAGTATAGCAGAATAAGGCCCCAGCTGAACGGAACCATGAGTAAGAAGTGAAACGAGTATGACACTTAACACTGACGCTGGCCGAGTCGTAGCTGAAAGTCGTGTGGATAAAGAATGGGATTGAAGATGACAACATGCTATCCCCCGTAGACCCTACACGATTTTTTGCACGGCGGCGTTTCATAATATGAGAGACTATGGTTAAATGTGAACTTAATTAATCGGCAGGTAAGGCAATCGCGAACGAAGTCGCGGGTACAGCTAGTCTTAAATAATTAAATAATGCTGGGGAATTCACACAGCATTATCTAGCCCCAAGCTAAGCAGAGCTTGTGTTATGGGTACTAGTTAACTGATAAACAATACACTACATAGATAGATATTAAATCGTTGAATTTCAGAATTTAGGATTAAGGAATAGATAAATACGAACTTCATTACTGTATATACTATCTTTTTGAAAAGTACCTAATAAATTAACAATGATGACACTAATTTTGATTGATTACTAGGACATTGTCCTCCTAGTCAATTTAGGACTAGCCATGTCCGCGGGACATAGTACAGGGCACGAGTGTGTGCGCAAACACAAATGCAGTCTATTCTCTCACTCTCAAGCCGTCTTTTCACTATGGGATATAATATAATATATATTACATCTTGAGATATAATATTTTATCGCTCACCATACATTTTGTATGGGACCGTTTACACTGTGCTATAATATATATTACATCCCAAACTATAAATATTTTTTCGACCGAGTGAGCGATATTTGAAGGTCATTTGAAGGTGTATATTTTACCTCACGTCCCCGGACACCGCGCCTCCCCCTGCCTCGCCCTCAGTTTGAATGTTGGCGTTCGTGTGCAGACGTGTAAACTGATCATGTGTGTTCCAAAATATATATCTTACAGTGTGAACAGCAATCGCGGGATGTAATATATAGCTCAAGATGTAATTTATATTATATCCCATAGTCAAAAGCCGGCTTCATAATGCGATGGGACGGCAGATCGACAAGACCGGTGAAAGATCCGGCAGGACCAACGAGCCTTACGGGGTACGTGGTCAATCAAATCAAATTCAAATATACATACTTTATTTCCATAAATACAATGACATACATTTAGAAAAGGTCACATCTTCTTCGTATCTTAACATCTTTCTTAAAATTAAAATAGACATGATACATAGATATACAATTTGCGGTAATCTACATTTCCGCTAATTTTATTCCTTATGTCCTTCCATAAAGAGAAAAGTAAAAACTAGAAAAATAATCTCATACCAACACAAAACGTTCAACTTTAAAACGTACAAAACAAACGGTAGTTTTCATCAAACCTATGACGCCGCCGACGCTTTATTAGGTATAGACGTCTCTACTTTTCATATTTATACCACCTCACGTTTTTTCCTTGAACGATAACAACACTAATAATAATCTATCTTCGAAATAAACCGGGTGTAAAACAACCTACGAACCGGATAGAGGTAAAAATGCGGAAGGAATCCGCGGAAAGCTCTAGAAATATTTTAAAAGCTCCTTTGTTTTGTAACGTTGTTAGTACTGCACCACGCACACGATTTTTACTCTAATTTACATTTTTACGATACGTTCTCGAATTACAGCTCAAACTGAACATCTGGCACAACTTTTCACGTTTTTAATAAGGTTGTATTAGGCTGCGTTTCCACCGGAGATGCGTAGCGAGGAATGTGTATTTATCAACCAGTAGAATCACTTCATTTATCTAGCCTCGCTCAGAGCAGCTCTGGTGGAAACGGCTCCGCGAGCTTTTTGTATAGACAGCAGCGTCAGAATTAAGTAACCTTATTTATAATATATTCTGACGCTGTGTGTACATACAACACAAAAGAAAGATGTGTGCGAGGGATGTGTTGTGAGGGATGTGTCCTAGGGACAGATGCGGGCGAAAGAATTGCAGTCACTGAATGGTGGCCCTACCCTAGCCTTGCTCGCTTATCTGGAAAGAGTCCCCTACACATCCTCGCACCGGACCTCGCATAATCTCCGGTGGAAATACTCACGTCAGTACACAGCCTCGCAACGCATCTTCGCACCGCTCAGCTACCTCGCATATCTCCGGTGGAAACGTTGCCTAAAGGAGACCAAAAAAAGCTTTGAAAAGATTAATAGATAACTTGAATGAATTGTCTGGTTTTATATCTCAAAGAATTTGAAATAGTAGGTGTTGTTTGCAACAGTCTGCAGTTAGGTCAATTATTTCAAATGTAAATAAAAGTTCTAATTGATATCTATTATTTGATTGTAATTTCTTTGTGAATAAAGAGATTAAAATACATAACATAGATAGATTATTTATACATAGAAACACCCGAAACAAATGTCTGCAGATCGTACAATCCTTTGACCCGAGGCGGAAAATAAAACTGCTATCTCCCGTGTCGCAGGCAAACGTTAGCGCGCTACGCCATAGAGGTCGTCAAAACCTGTGAAAATGATCAAGCTACTTCTACTTCGAGCTCCACCCTTCCAAAATTCGGAAAACAAAAACATGCGGACCGCGGCGATTTTCGACGTCAATTTGCAACCGGATTAATTACATACGATTTATCAATTAATTGTATTGAGCTCTTGACAACTTTACAATGTATATTGAAAATCAATTATTTGGGGATTAAACGGAAGGAATTTATTGTAAATTTCTGTAACGATACATTTTTAAAATCATTTTGTTCTTGCAGCCAGGCTTTTGACTCTTTCGGTAGCTATCAATATTTCTGTTCTTTGATTTCTGTCTAATTGATTTTTTTATATTATTATATTGGAAGGTACGTGGTATCTACAGCACAAGTCTCTGGCTTAGCGTAGATACTACTGAACAAATCTCAAAAACTAAGCTGTCTTTAATAGTAATTTATTAATCTATCTATTGTGATCATGCTTGTTTTTTTGCTAAATAAATTTAATAATATTATTATTATATTTTTAATAATCTATTTCAGGGCCTGTATTAAAAAAGCTTACTCTGTCATCGATATAACATGCTTGAGTAAAGATTTTCTATGGAACAAGAAATCGATCGCATTTTAACGACTAGGTTATGTTTGTATAAATGCCGTTCTGTTTTAATTTCATTGCATTTCATTACTTATGGTAAAAGCATAGCCTACCTAAGCATAGCATGCAGTGGTTTGACCAAGGCGTTTTGACAGGGCAATCGTGCGGGGTCTAGGGACGGGTCGGGGGGAGGACGCTCCAGAGTTACTAAGGCGTTGATGTATGCAACTCGGGAGCGTTCCTCCACCGTCCCGTCCCTTGCCCCCCGCACGATTGCCCTGAAAAAATCACTTCAAAACGCCTTCGTCAAACGCCTGTATGCATATATGTAGGTAAGTTGTGGTATAAGCGTGACTCAAGCATAGATGGATGACTGAGCATGGTTTCATAACACGGGCCTCAGTTTCATCCAAGTGTTTCCACCGTCATAGCTAGACGGCTAATTCCCCTTCGATTTGTCACATCAACTGCAACTGAATCGAATCACACAATACGTCTTTGCCATTATCGTTAATGCCTGGATTTAGAGTTCAAATTCTCACAGCAAATCGACCCCATCGCAATTTAATAATGAGCTGGAATCGAGTCAGACATACCGCAAAAAATTGTCTCGTCTGGGTGACGTCATGTTGATAACTCTGACAAGACGCTACGAATAATGGCGGTATTGCATCATAAGTATTTTTCATAGAAAAATGATTGAACTATTAAAAGAAGTTGATACTTAATAAATTAAAATTGAAAACCAAATACTCTTTATTTCCATAAATACAATAAATATAGGTACACTTAGAAAAGGTCAAATTATAAAACTAAACACTGACACGGAAATAAAGGGATATTTTTGATTTCTGTCGCTTCGGTTTGTAGACTAAAGTAAAATAGCGACGAAGAAACCTTTAGCCTGTTAGTTGTTATTTTTCGAGCTGGAGCAAAACTCGTCCCAAGCTTTTTATCCTCTAGATAATCTGATATGTTCTAGTAAGCCTTTGTACAAACATATTTGAAAATTTGTATGAATTTATTTATTGATAATTATTGCAACTCACTTTGGAGTTTTGTTGAAGAAGCGTATACATGGCCCTTTAAAAGATACATTTGTTTAAATGATTAAAAGTCAGCTTTTAAAAATTTTTTAGTTTAACAAGTTGGAGATTACAGAGATTTTAATATGTGAAAATGGTCACACAAAATACAAAAACACGGAAAACGTTAATAAGTACCAAACAATAACAGAACGTGTAATTCGGAAGATGAAATATGCGTTGACAGCGAATAATATAACACGAACCCCTATAAACAAAACTAAACGAGACAAAGTCACATAATTCAGAATGAATTGTGAGCATTTATCACGCGAGCAAGTTGCAATCGAGATATTCGATTAGATTCTAAAGCAATCGGCGCAACGCTAATCCGATGATGTCATTGGCAGGTGGGCGGGAATTTAGATTTGAAATTCGAAATCGAGTTTGGGTTTCCTTTTTAAAAAAAAACAACTATTGAATTTATTAAGGTTTATTGTTATATAGTGCGTAAACCCTGAGTGTGACACTCAAGGAATTTTCTAAGAAATCAAAAAATATCCCAAATTTTTTATCGACTTATGCGCATCCCCTTGCCGTGAGGGAAGGATGCGGGTTCAAATCCCGTTGAAGTCGAAGAATTTTTGCGATATTACTTAGTTGATTTCTTGAATTTATTTAGTAATGCTAATGTTCTAAATGTTTTTTGTTTCAGGTAAGGATTTTTCTATACGACTTTGAATTGCCGTCCTAATTTGTGAGTACGTTATTTATTAGTTATAATTTTGCTGACGACAAAAAATTCAAAATCCATACAAACATTCAAATGTTCTCTGTCTGTTACTTGTTAAACTTAGTGTCCTAAACGACTGAACGGATCTTAATGAAATATGGCAGAGATGTAGACAATATCTCGGAGACGAACTTATGCTACTTTTTATCCCGAAAAAGAGCGTGTGAAGCTGAGGGCAAGAGCTACTGGCAGATAAATGAGAACAGTCTAGAACATTTGAGCAAAACAGATCGATATGAAGCATACACAGAAGAAATATTACTTGTTTCCCGAGTCCACGGTAATCACATTTGCTTTGTTCGTTTGCTCTTTGATTCGCTTAATCGCGTTATTTCGGGACTCGCCTGGAACAATCTTTAGGAATGGTCCATGGCTTAAGAGTTAGCGATTATTCATAATTAATTTGTTTTGCTCAGTTCACAGATACTCATTATTAACAAAGAAAATTACAATTAAATTATTAATACAAATTAGAACTAGTATTTACTATTGAAACGATTGAGCTAACTACAGACTATTGTAAACAATCTACAGATAGCTCAACTGATCTATATAAATAACAACCGGTACGTCCTCAAGACGCTTCCGACCGATTTTGCTTGTGTTGGTACATTTTATATAGCTTAGATCTCTGTAGACTGTTGCATAAAAACAGGATGGATTTTTTTTAAGGGGATAGTAAGGGGAGAAAAAAGTCTTATAAGAATATCCACTAGTAGTTCTACGAAAAGTAGACATCGCGAGCACTAACTTTTATCAACAATTAATTTTCATATTACTAAAGTGATTTGAAACGGAATATTTAGGTAGTTACCATGTTTTTTGTAATTTCGCACAGGAAATATTAATTCGTAATCAAGACTTTCGTTTCGCTCATTTCGTTCGCTCGGTCAATAAATTATTCGAGAATTGTTCATTCACTTTCACAGATTTAAAAAATAATGTAGAGTTGCAACAAAATGGGCATTTCACACAAAATCTTTTTTGAAACCCATCGATCCTATTACTTTATGCAATAATTTATAGAGAACTAACAGGAGGAGTACTTAGAGTTGGATAATTGCGAAAAAAATATCCCATAAATTTTTTAATGATTCCAAACATCTCTCTTGACTTGTACCCAAACAGCAAGCCCATACAGCATAAAAGGAAGGAAGTAAGCAAAAGACTCCAGGAAGATAGTTCGACGGAAACCACCGTAGGTAATTTTCTATTTATTTACCTCCGCGCCCATCAAGGCTCTGTTCTGGGAAAACTATTTTCCTGTCATGTAAGCCAAATTTATATCTAGCTATGTAGATTGCTGAAATAAGAAGACTATTGCGAATAATGACTCTACATTAATCGAGGGAGCACTAAACGCACCTTAATAAAAATAGTCCTTAGCATACATACGTCCACTCTATATCATCAGGGCTATTCAGACTCTCCGCTACCGAGTCATCGACACCGAATCTGACACAATTCGCGCGAAATAAAAATATTTTAGCGGTTTTCAATATTTTCTGCGTTCTGTAAGAAATAACTAAACTACCAGAAAAGTACTTTGCTTAAATAATATAATATTTTCCATGAAGCCATGTTTTAACAAATCTCTATTTAGTGTTACTTTAATAATGTATGAGGTTTATTATTTATGATAATCCAGTCTCTCTAATGATAAGTCCTCCAACAGTTTGATGGCAACTTCGGATTTAGACTGTGTTTCCAGCTCGAAGAATGTTAGGGGGACTTATCATTCACGGTACTCCTAACATTTATTACTAAAAATCAATATTACCAAAAGCTACGTTATATACTTTGTTGTAACATGGGTTTATAGAAAACTGTCTACGATTTGTGAAAAACTACTTTTTCGGTAGTTCAGTTTTTTGTATAACGCAAAACCCAAATTCAAATATTTTAGCTGTTTTTAATATTTTGTATATTAAAAACCGCTAAAATATTTGAATTTGGCGCGAATCTGTGTCAGACTCGGTGTTGACGAGTCGGTAGCGGAGAGTCTGAATAGCCCTGCGTGTCTCCACAAAGCATTTAGCCATGACCGCCGAGCTTGGCAGACGGATTTATGAGCAGTAAACGTGTTAAAAATACACAGAAAGCTATTGCCCTGTCTCTACTATGTTGCCTTAGAAAAACCTGGAATAGTCAAAATTTAATACCACTACAAAAACTAGCGGTAATGTGTCTACTCTACGCATTAACTCCTAAAAGTAAGTAAATGTTAAGTAAATATTTCTCATATACAATACAAACCAATATTTTCCGTCTCAGTCAAACAGAGGGATGTTTCGGGAGTAGAATTAGTCGTAATTGTCGACTTCCTCACCCGTGGGGGAATGAAATGACGTTTCATGTCAAATACGGTTAAAACGATTTGAAGGAAACATGACATTTATTCAGACCTTGTTTTGTTTTATTTTTCTGCGGCGGTCAACCGCAAAAATGCTAATGGTCTTTGTTATGTTTTCGTTGTTTTCGAGGTTTTCTTACCTTTAATATTTTTGTAAGTAGGTACGGTTTTTAGATATTTAACTTATCGTAAATATTTTTATTTAGGTTATTAAACGTCTAGTTTTACGCATTTGTTATAATTTTTCTCGTGTATATACCAACAATTTTGATGGTATAATCTAAACCAGAAAGGGCATTCTCATTTTATATAAATATTGCTGCGCTTACTCTAGATACCCACTTTTGAATTTCAAAAATGTTGCCGGAATATTCTTAGCAATATATTGCGTCTCCGTTGAATCCCACAGCACGACAGGGGAACAGACAAATTGTCTGGCAACTCGTCTGGGGCCCCCTAGCGGATATTGGCGGTACCAAACACGGAGAAAAGTTTATATTTAATCTCGTACTTGTAAAAAGAACAATCTACAGAAATGGTCCCTTGGCCTTTGTGACTAGATTTAATTTGTGAGTTGAGAAATTAAAAGATTCTCTAGAGAAATTGAATTCTTTGTTAGGTGCGGAATTACTTATTATAATGAAAAGGACAGCAAGAAGTAAACTGCTGCCGAGCAAAGTAATTATTTTTTGCTCTAACGTCAATTTAAATTCTCTTTTAACATTTATTAAACGAGAAATTGTGCTTATTAATATATTCTCATTCTCATTGTTTATCAAAGTTTAATACAAAGTAATATATACATACACCACCGAGATACAACAAAATTCAAAAGAAAGCTGCGTTTCTTAACACACGTTTAAGGCCGAGTCTTGCTAAAGCGTTTGCGCAAATTGCCACGATCGTTGACATTCTAACTCCCCAGATTTTCACTACAATCTGAATTACCCACTAAACGGGAAAACTGAGGCGAGATAGTAACAATTTGCATGTAATGGGGTAAGCGGCGGGCACGGTTTGAATGTTTCAGAAAGAGTCTGTTGAATTAAATAAAAATGTTGCCAAATGCGAATATCCTCCGTACCTTTATGATTGTTTTCATAAGTTTCATCGTGCTCTAAGCATGATAAAAATAATGATGCTACGACAAGACAATTTGTATTGTAATTTTCTTTGTGATAAAGGTCTCTGCCTTTTTTAAAAGGAAAATTAAAAAAATGTATGAAACCCATTATTAATATAATATAACCTTGACAAAACACTGGCTTAACTTGCAAAGTTAGAATCTGCCTTTTTCACACCTAGTCGAAAGTTTTTTCAGACTTTGTCCACGGAACTTCGAGTTTTTTTTTTAGTGTTTTTAACTAACCAACTTTGCTTTAGAACTGTCTTCTTTTACAATGCAGTTTTTTCAGTATTTTGCTTTGAGTTAGGAATTGCTGATATTTTATTTTAACTACTTTTATTACCTACGTGAAATTTTCGATCGTGATTAAGTAACTTTTAATTGCCTGCAAATATTTATAAAATGTATTTACATTTTATTTTACAATTGTAGATAATTATACCTACAAAAAAGTTTCCACGTTAACTTTTACCATGCACCGTTTTAATTTAGCAACGTCATATACCGGCAACAAAAAACGTTTTATTGCAAGGAAAAAACCGTTTTTATATCGCGACAAAACACGACGGGCTTAGATTCATAAAACAAAATAACAGGACGACGGCTCGCGATAAATTCATTATCCTGAACATCGTTGTGTAGTGCGATAGCCAACCGATATTTCGTTACATCAAGCAATAATGAAAGGCAACAATGCACCAGGCAAAATGGAAGTTTTTTGGCAAATATGGTTGTTGAGAAACAGCGTTATACTGTAAAAACTGGCACATAAGCAGCATACAACCTTGTTTTTGGTATCGTATCATTCATAAGATTTCTAAAAACTACCAATTAACCACAGCTTTAATTCAATTAAATCTAGGTACGCTTTTTTCAACAAATTGGTGGATTAGTGCAGCTAGTGTCTAGAACCACCAATTTGTTCAAAACTGCAAAAATCTCAGAATATTACTAGAATATATTGGTTGAAAAACCATTTGAATAAATCTAGCTTTTGGAGGTGCCTTCAGTCACTCAAAACTTTTATATACAGTTAACTACGAAAATAGAATTCTTCCTACCTACATAAAAATGTATATATTCTTACGCTACCAACAAGACGAGTCCTACAAAAGGCACTCTGGCTACATTTAGACGTGAAAAGCTGGAGGCTCATGCTAGTCCATACCATATGGTCCGTCCTCACGCTGGTCGAGTCATCGCAAACATCCTTTCCGATGATAATCAATCAATATACGCTTATTCCGACAAATTTGCTTGGTCAAAGCATGGTCCATAAAAACAAGGTCTGACACGACCGACATCGACAATCCGAGAGTGTTACAAATTCTACTAATTCATCGGCGGATTATACTTTTTCTTATCCTACTTTTCCCCAAACTAAAAAGTTTAAGTAAAGAGAACCGCCAACGTAGTGTTACCCACGTGATATCTCGGAATGCTATAACTGGGTCTGGTAAGTAAGTTATTCTTTATATACTATGGGTCAAAGGAGTTTTTATGAATAAAGATATTGTTCAAGCAATATTAGTATCGGGTAGGTATGCTACCTATCATAAACGGCTTCAAACTCACAAGAATGACGTCTAAAACCAGTCTCCGAACTCCAGCGCTACAATTCAGCTGAGAAAAAACATAATTTCGAGACAAGCAGCTGCCGTTAATCTCAGAATAATGGCGGGAAAACCGCTCAGAAAAAACCGATTGGACGGAATTGATTGACGCTTTAGTCGACGAACGCCTTCAGTCTACGGCCGCTTAAAGCTACGCGTTCACTGGGTCGGAATCGAAGCGTAAGAGGCGTCATCGTCGTCAGTATTTACAATATGCCGATAGGGTGCGTCTACTGCTTTCGGATTCTGCATCGGCCGGCAACAAAGCAATCGAGTTCGCCTGTGCACTTGTATTCACATTGTGGAGGAGAGTGACGAAGATATTATTGCTGATGATGACATCGGCGTCAGAATCGGCAGAAATACCAGTCTCTGGCGCAGATATGCCGATCGTTGTACCATAGAAATCAATACAAAGCAACAAATCCTTTTACTCCGTATGCTCAGATTCCAACCCAGTGGACGAGTACCTTTAGTCGACGAACGCCTTCAGTCTACGCCCGCTTTAGTTGACGAATACCTTTAGCCGATGCAATTAAAAGTTTAGTGGCACAGACAATGTTTGAGCACTGCTCCAAAGTTCCACTGTAGGTAAACCTTAACTTGCACCCTAGAAAAAGTTTTAGGATCGCTTTAATAGTTGAAATTTCGGAAAGAATGGTATGATGAAGAAGAGGCTTAAACCCAACAGTGGGTGAATGTGGACTGAGTGGGTAAATCATAGAGTTGCGGTGAATTATTTTGAAACAAGTACCTAGCTGAAAAATATTTAATGCGTTTTTTTTCTGTTTTTATGTTTGTAAGATTTACAAATATTTGTTCAGGGTGTTCTGGATGTTTTCTATGTATATCTAATAAAAAATATCTATCTATGTAGTGTATGGTATTAAGTATATCAGTTATCTAGTACCTACCCATAACACAAGCTCTGCTTAGCTTGGGGCTAGATAATGATGTGTGAATTGTCCATTATTTATTAATTTATTTATTATGTATTTTATTTAGTTAGACCTTGTTGAATCCTAAAATTCTGCTGTTTGTCAGTTGGAACAATTTGATTACGGAACTGAACATTTCAAGGTCAATAGAAAAATACTTTAAGAGCCATTATCCTTGAAAGTTGTATTGTATTACGACTCCTCGAGATAAAATCCTCAAGATTTTGATTACTTTCTAGACTCCTCTTCACATTGTAATGGGTATCAATCAAAATCTCTTCGGATGTTAACTTCTCATACAATTGTGTACAAACGTCACTTGGTAAGTTTGTTTAAGCATTAAGAATCAACAAAAATATTAATCAAAATCTCTTCGGATGTTAACTTCTCATACAATTAGGTATGTACAAACGTCACTTGGTAAGTTTGTTTAAGCATTAAAAATCAACAAAAATATCAATCAAAATCTCTTCGGATGTTAACTTCTCATACAATTATCTACAAACGTCACTTGGTAAGTTTGTTTATGCATTAAGAATCAACAAAAAAGTTATGTTGGTTTGACGCACTCTGATAAAGTTTAAAATATTTCTATGCCCTAGCTGCGTGACCCGAAATTGGATCTAAATTCATCATGACAAAGTCCTTTTTCCTCCGATGGTGACAAGCATGTCTCAACTTCAAAACTAGGTGGGAGCCGAGCTCCGAATGCATAAACTTATACTAATTAGAGGAATTCTTTCAAAGTTTCCAGATTTGGAAGTTGCCAACTCGGAGTGTCGCCGCTTTTAATTGAGAATCTTCAGGAATTCGCTTTGTCAAGAATTTGTACAAACGAGGGGGGAAGGAAAACTTCGTCCCCCGAAGTTGGTATAGGTAGTGTTGGTTTAAACTGTACTCCATTAAGTACTTACCTAGTCGTAGGGGAATGTTATTGCGTTCCTGCTTTTGAGTAAAGGTGTACTGCCTACTTCTGTAGTCGAACAGGGAGGTTTTGTTTTGCTTTAGGGGTACGGTTGCCTTTATTTTAAACCGGCAACCGTACCCCTATTCTATAAGATTTCGATGCGACTGGACTTGATTGATGTTTTAATTACCACATTAGCAGCCCGGTATCAGCAAATTGGCGATGTTACACTCCTGCCTCGTTTCCGCGCACACTTGCGCACTTAAATAACATATGGCCGCCGTGGCCGAAATTTGGCTAGTTTAACGTTATACCTGAAATTAACTTGAACGCACACTACAGATGACGAAGCAGATAAGATTTATCACTAAGCATTTTCAAGCTCTACAGAGCTTTACCAAGAAACCTCGCAAGATTTGAAACTATCAAAACTAACTAATTCAAAATACTCTAATATAAAATTTATCGCGAGATCTTAACTAGCTGTCGCAAAGGCACACGTACGTTAATTAGGCAAGAATCCTGTGTATTCAAACGAAAAGTTTCAGCCAAACTTGAGCGGTGAATTTGTTTCCCGTCTTGGGCTCTTCATTAGCTTCTCGAGTTGGGACTTATTACGTATGCTTAAACGTCACTAGCGTTATACACTTCAGGATCTACCCTGAAGTGCCTTAAAATTCTGGCTATCAGGTTAGTTTGAGTTTCTCTTAAGAATGTGAAAATTATCTTAAAACAAAATTGGACGTGGATAGTTGTCATCCGACCCGTACCACAGGTTTTTATAAACCTCTCTCGGGCACCACTCTCTTACAAAACAAGATAACTTGATACAAATTAAGATTAAGCAAAAAATTGTAATTATCTTTTGTAAGAGAGAATAAATACATTATTCAATTCAATCTATACCACCAGGATACTTAGACTGCAGTAAAACAAAGCTGTTCTTACAAAGCAGAAGATTCAGCGTATGCCATAATGGTAGTAGAAGACATTTAACTTACCAAATAAAGAATACTCGTATTTTGAGTAAGACAAAAGCTAAAAGAAAAAAAGCTGTAAGTTTTAATTTCACCTTGTCATACTTCGCGCCGGGGCGCTTCGTCCTGCGTCGCTGAACGAGCCGCAACGCATTGTGTTATTAAACCATACCAAGCGGCTTACAGCATAAGCTCGTTCATTTCGACACCGTCGTCGAGAGTAGGCCTTCCTCAAATTCGGCTAATTTCTGCTGCTACCGAATTCGGCCCAATTATAAAGCCGGGTCTACGAATTTGGACCAATTAGATGAGCCAACGAGCGTGTCGCACTCTCGAGCAGTTTTGTCGGCAATATAATTTATTAGGAGGCTCAAAGTTGAAGCCTTAACCCTTAAAGACTGGAGTGAAATTTGATTACGAACGTTTTAGACGTGTCCCTTTGGTAGCCAAGTTTTAAATGAAATAGTCGGAGGCACAATAAGGGGAAATGAGGGTGATCAGTGTTGGCTTTACCTTGGGAACGGACCTTGTGCCTTTTACTCGGGTTGCAAGTTCTGTGTCTCGGTTTAGTTGGACTTTTGGATGGTTTAATCAAGAAATATAAACTAGAGGGGTAACATTGAAAAGTTTAATTGAAAGTACGTTGATTAAATTGACCTTAGAAAGTAGATAGATAGGTAGATAAAACATTTATTTGGTACTACAGACACACATTCAATTAACAAAGATAATATACAAATTTAAACACAAGTACAATAGGTTTAATTAATCAAACGAGTAAACTATTACTTTATTGCTCCTTTAGATGCTCCTTTAGGTGTTCCTTATTTTCTTTTTTCTTTTATTCAAACAAGCAAAACGCGTAAATATTTAAACCACTTTTAACAGTTCCAATGGAATTATTATTAATTATCGATTTACACACCTGCATAATTAATCCCTGGTTTGCTCTGGTAGTCATTCATATTTAATTACTAATTATCAGATACCTATACAAATAAATATTGCTGGGCAATCCACACAGCATTATCTAGCCCCAAAGTAACCAGAACTTGTGTTATGGGTATTAGATAACTGATGTACATAAATAACATACATAGATAGGTATTTTTTACTACACAAAGAAAACACCCGGAACAAATCGTCTACGGAAAATTCGTCTAAAATCTCGTCTGATACATTTCGACTAAAACAGTTCCACTAAAAACAATTCGACTAAAACATTTCGACTGACTGACTGTTGAAACGAATTGTTTTCTCGTATTTTTAGTCGAATTGTGTTTTAGTCGGATTGTTTTAGACGAATTGTCTTAGTCGAATTTCCGCAAAGCGGAACAAATATCTGCAGATTGTGCAAAAATTTATAATAGTAATAATTCATTAATTTCAGACAGTAGAAAAGGTACAGATCTTATTTAATTTATTCTACGGTTCATAGTAATATATACCTCAAAACTGATATATAATACATATATAAAAACTTAATTTGTAACACATTGTTTGTGATTACGGCGACGAAACGTATAGATGACACAATCAGGGTGTCAGCTGACGACGGTGCACGGCGGTGTCCACTTGCAGGCGGCCAGTGAACATTCAAAAAAAATTACTCCTAACCGGGAATCGAAACCGGAACCTGCGTCGCAGGTGGGACCTTCGCCCGCTACGCCACTGAGGTCATTATCAGAGAGTCTTAGGCCCGTATTATGAAAGCTTGCTTATTCATCGATCTGTGCTCAAAGATTTATACAGGCCCTTTCCGTAGTGACACCGTACCGTATTGTTTCTAAGCGAAATGAGATAGGTCGCTCATTTGGAATCAGTGTATTGTAGGTTTTTGTTGTGTGTTTTATCACAAAATTGCGTGCAATATGATTGTACCATAAATGGTAATAATAACCGATAGGTTTATTGGCAATAACATTATTTTTAACTACTCATAGTGTATGCATTTTGTCGGCATTTTGTAAACGCACGCATTCAAAGACAATGCCACAGTTTTTGGTGTCAGGGCGTATCTAACGATTTAAATCTTTGCCTGTGCTTGAGTAACGCTTTTTTATGGCATAAACGTCACTCAAGCATACATCTATGACTGAGCAAGCGGCAATACGTGCTTAAGAACGGGAAGCTCTCCCCAACTGGAATCTGTTAATCGGATATTGAAACAGATGAGCTGCACTTCGGAGTTCGAACCGAGTTGGATCATTGAATCATTTATTTTCATTGCATCATGATATTAACGTCCGTTCCCATGTGCCGGATAAACGATGAATTATCTGACGGATTTACAGAATACCAATCAATTTCTGAACGGGATAAATGACTTCAATATGCAGGTTATTAAAATAAATAGCATGGTCACATGGCAAGCGAGGGGTAATTTGTTACAACCGACGCATATAAGGAAAGACATGCGTAGCTATGGATTTCTAGAGGCTTAAGATGAAAATATTAAGTCACGTCGCATAAATCTACAGTTTTTCTTTATACTATATATAAGACGACCTCAGTGGCACAGCGGGCGAAGATCCGCCTTCGACGCAGGAGGTTGCGGGTTCGATTCCCGCCTCGGAACAAATGTTTGTACGATCTGCAGATATTTGTTCAGGGTGTTCTGGATATTTTCTATGTTTATTTAAAAAATAAATATCTATCTATGTAGTGTATTGTAATATCAGATAACTAGTGCCCAATAACACAAGCTCTGCTTACCTTGGGGCTGGATAATGCTGTGTGAATTGTCCAGCATTATTTATTTTATTTCTTTATTTACTATCGTAGTTTGACGAATTCATGATCAATGTACACAATCTAGGTTCGTAGTTAGCCCGTTTAAATTTCATAATGAGATCTACCAGTTGGCTCGTTGTACTCAATAGATGTAGTTTATTCATTTGCAACAACAAGCAGACGCGTAACGAATCTCTACAGATGACGCAAAGATAAAGTCCATTCAGAAAACTCGCATCTTCCCGTCTCAACAGGCTATTCAACCTCACACTGGTTTTAAAAAACAAAAACAACCTATGCCTGCCTATTTCCCTCCGTCCTGTCTCTTATCTCAGAAAAATAATGAAACAAAATGCAAGGGAATTCCACGCGATCTTCACATCAATGGTCCCCTAAATCCGAATTCCCCAGACGTTTTTCATCAATTACATTCTACATCAATTCTCTGATTATTTCCTTAAGTCCGGGATCTGGTCAGGGAGCAACAATCCCCAGCTTAGGAATCAATCTCCTTCCACCTTCAAATGGTGGCCAATTAAGGGTTTAGAATTGATTCCTTTTAACAGGCCTTTTGTAAACGATCCTGTTGATTTAGACACCAGTCTCTGAAGACGCGAGAATTTCCATTTATTGTTTAGATAGACCTTTTTTCAAGGTCTGACCGTCTAGGTCTCATAATGTCGGAGTTTTCTATTGTCATTTTATTCATTGAAAGCCATTTCTGTTTATTCGTTTAACGTCTTTCCATTATTTATTTAAGTCTTCGCAGCATTGCTTATTAAAAGAGAAGAACCTGAATGTTAAGAATTGAAACTAAGCTAGCTAGGTTTTGTTTGTCGCAAAAGTTGCTTCAGAGTTCATGTCGCCGCCGGATCGTAGAATCAACCATTTTGTAGAACGGCTAGGCGTGTTACAACACGGGCGGCGCGACGCCATTCAATTAAATGCCTATGACATTTGTTGAACGATTAACGTTCCAAAATATGTCTAAACGTTATGTCACTAAGACGTCGAAGGAAATGAATTACTTAGGTGTTTCCAAAAAATCAGCGTTCGTTTTGTAAGCCACCTAGCAATAGGCTACTTGCCCTATACCAAATTCCAGAATAAATAAATATTTTCTGTAGTATTTGACTTAATAAGCTAATATTTATAGATTTCTGGCAATAAAAGTTTAAGATGACTACGTATATTCAATTTAGTAATTGGTTTTCTAATTTTTAATTTTGATCTCCGAAAACGCTGTCTGTCATGTTGTGACGTCATAGGCCTCTAGCAAATTTCATGCAATATCATGTCCGATCATACACGAGTAAACTCTCTCTATTTTTACAAAGATAGACGTTTGCTAATGTCAATTATGTTATGTTATTTTATTCGTTAACAAATACATTTGTGTAGGAATATTGTTTGTTTTCTAGGCGCAGCTAGTATTATGTCTGTGGTTTTGTACCCGTATGACGTCACATCACAGATAAACAAGGCTGAAATCGTTTTCGTTTACGAAAAGTAGACTTTTAAAATAAAGTTTAGTGGGTTTCTAGGTCCTAAAAAAAGTGGTAATATTTTTTCCCTCCACTCAGACATTATTTAATAATTTAAGATCTACATATTTTAAAACTGAGTCAACTAGGCTATTCTACAAACAATAGGATTCTACGATCCGGCGGCGACACATACACCAGCTTAAATGTCGCAGTATACATAACAATACTCAGAACATTTGATGTTACGACTTCACTTTCGTCGAGAAAAGTTGTTTTTTCTTATGTCTGCTGTGATTTGTGTTATCACGAATATCAAACGTTATCGTGCGTTTGCCTTACGACCATAACGAAAACAGCAAAACTTTACGATGTATGTTCAAGGTTTGATTCCAGTATTTATACGATCCTTTTAATCATCATCTCGTTTCTACCCGCGGCTTCGCACGCTTTGTTTCTATGGAAATGTCTAATCTATGGTTACTGATTTATGTTAAAAAAGAGAAAAAGTAGCATATGTTTCATTTCAAGTCTAAACCTTCATCTTTGCAAAATTTCAGCCCGATACGTTCAGTAGTTTTGGTGTGAATAAGTAACAAAAATCTAAACAAAAACAACAGACAAACGTTCGCATTTATAATATTAGTGTGTTATGTGACTAGAAATCTAACTCTGAACGAGGTTTGAAATAAGTTTTTGATATTGTGTATCTACACTTTATTTCTTTGCATCTATGCTTGTGTTAAAATCTTCTTCTCGTTGTTACCGTACCCTTTATTGTCTTCACTTTTTTCTTTGCGTCTTTTGCTTCTTGTCCTACCAATATCTTCTTCGTTGCTACCGTACCCATATACTGATAGCCCCTCTGATTTGTCCTTGCGCGTAAGTACCAATTCCGGAATCTCTTCTGTAACGAGATGTTGTATGGCTTATTGTTTTTGTTATTGGCACTTTTATACAGACATTTTCTCAGATAATTTTCGAATACGGCATGCTCGTATGGGTAAATATGTTAGACGCTACCAATCAATAATCATTAAGCTAATTGAACTTGGTGAACATGAGCTCACCAAGTTCAGGAACATTCGAACCGTCTCTGAATAAACACTTTTCACCGTTGCAATTGAACGCGTTCCATATAAAATATAATAGAATAGAATAGAGATTTATTTAGCACACATAACACTTAGGGAAAGTTAAAACAAAACAAAAAGTTACACTAAATACCACAATAGAGCCTGCATAAAACAAACAATCAAACATCAAAACAAGTACCTTAAAAATAAATAAAAAAATAACTCTAAATAGTTTCTCGTACATTGTATAATTATGTTACCTTCCATACACATTTATTTTTTTGGCAAATGAATATCTTTATCTTTACGAATTTGAACTCGATCAAGTCGAATATAGTTTAGTTGATCTTAGTTTTGGCAGCAAGCAGTGAAATTTGACCTATAGACAAACCATAATATCACAATTTTAACAAGTTTCCTTATCGATTTTCTACCAGAGTCCAGGCCGAGGGTGGAAACAAAGCGTCTGTTGCATATATCGCTTTTCAATTTCAGTCAAAAGTTCAAAAACGGTCAGCAATAACGGCTATATCCATGCTCAAACCTGTTCAAGGTAAAGATATAATTGGGCTCACATCGCGGCCATGATTCATTAAAATTCAGCAGCCATTGATTAATCAATTAATCACTTGGGATAGCTTGTAGGTAGTCTTGTGATGATAGGGGAGAAGCACAGGATATATGAAGCAGTTGGTATACTACAGACAGACAGTAACACAGTTGTTACTGTGTTACTATTTATTGGCTGAATTTTCATGAATCATGGCCGCGATGTGATCCAATTATATATTTACTTTGAACAGGGTTGAACATGGATATGACCGTTATTGCTTACCGTTTTTGAGCTTTTGACTGAAATTAGAAAAGCGATATATGTCTGATTTTACTGTTTGCTGCCAAAACTAAGATCAACAAAACTAATTTCAGTTTCATCGAACTCAAATTCGTAAAGATTATTATGCTACAGTATGCCGATCCAGAAGTAGTAACACAGTTTATGTTATTGATATGGATCAGTTGAGCTGCCCGTAGATTATTTGCAACAGGCTGCAGTTAGCTTAATTGTTTGAACTGTAAATACTAGTTCTAATTCGTTTCTATTGTTATTTACTTTGTCAATAAAGGTATGTTTATGTTACGATTGTTAGAAACTCACCGACGAAAACTATCAATACATTCTACTATAGTGACATAAAAGTGCTACAATCGCAAATAGGTGCATTACTCCATAGCTGTATAACATACTACTTGCATTGTCATCTAGTATCCACTATTATATATCCAGTCTTAGCTTGGTGCTAGATGATGCTGTTTGAATTGTCCAGCATTATTTATTATTATCATTTATTTATCATTTCCATGATCTCGGGCCATATAGTGACCCGGTTTTTTGGGAGGCATGCGTGGGGCTGAGGCCAACAACACAGAGGCCCTTTATGTGAGTTAGTGAATGATGATGATGATAAGTGAATGCTCTCAGGAACTACATGAACTGATCCCACCATCCCCCTTCCACTCCAGGACAAGCAGACGCACAGCGCAATACCATCCCTACTCGGTGGATATACCCTCCACTCGCAATAAGCGGTTTTCCTCCACCTTCATTATCCGCTCCGCTAAGAAATGGAACTCGCTTCCTGCTTCTGTTTTTACAGCCAACTACAACCTGGTTCTCTTCAAGACAATAGTGAATAGGTGGTCTTCTAGACCTTCGTGATACGCCGTTGTCCACATCATCATTTAACACCAGGTGGTGAGGATTTATCATTATTTGTTGTGCCAAATATGCAACATCTGCTGCTAGCGTATTTGTGTAGTTACCAGTAACTTAGACTTCGTGCCACGATAAAGGAAACGGAAATAACATCGGACACGAAGAACAAAGCGTTTACACAAACTTCACCAGCCATTCCGTCATTAGCTGCGTCCGGTACGACCCTAAGGGTTGATTTATGAGAAAATAATGTTCCCCAAGGAAATTTAAAGTGTTAACTTAACTTAAACTTGAAGTGTGTTCTATGAATTTGTTATTAACTCACTTCCTCAAGTTTCTAGAAGGGGTAGGCCGAAAACGCCCTAAGGTGTCGCCTTCTTCATTTATCCAGTATACTTGGAAATGTAGGACGTCTTAGCATTATTTATTAGTAACTTATCATTGTGTGGACACAATTGTGTCTCCCTCAAACCCTGTCTATTGGAATAGACAGAGGTCAATCAGAGGCTAAGTCGTTGGTGTCTTTTTCATACTGTCTTGACCACATTTGTGGCACTTTTCATGGGTACAAAAATCAACACCAATTTGTATACATTTTCGTTTTATACAGATTAATTTTTTGATTCGATTTCGGTGTTATTTCTGATAAAAATCTTGACAATTTGAAAGCTCCGCCTGCCGCTGTCCGTAGTTTATACGTTACTAATAAAGCCTTCCTGGTAAAAGGCATTTTAGCTTGGTTAATGGAACTTTCTGTGTCTTAGCATAAGTGTACAGAAAAAAGGAATACCAAAAGTAGGAATACAAAAAACTTTTCGAAAACCATTGACGTGTTTGGGAAAGTCGGACCAAGCGCTGTTGTAGTGCTCTATACAGATGTAGGCTACTTTCTTTTATAATATCAATGCAGCGAAGGTGACTGTCACAGTCAAAGTGAACCAATCACTCAAAATCATTCGATAACTATCATCGAGTTCGTAAGAAACTGTTGTACGAACGAAAAGTAGTTTCTATACGTTAGGGATGCGCTGCAAAGTGTTTAATTTATAGGAAGGAAAAGCGGACGAAAAAAAGTATGCGAAAGACACCACCTATACGAAACTGGTGACGAGAGATAACCATCTTCATCATGGATCGTCTGTCGTGACCAGAAAATGCCTTAAACCAGGCACTCATAAAACCGAATCAAAAACCTTTTATGATAAACAACTACGCCTTATCTTATTGTCCACAAAAACATCTCACTCACATCACTAACGTGGACAGTTAACCCAATTCTCTAGTTTTTGGGTCACCCGGTAAGACACACGTCCGTCGGCTATCCCAAACAATTGTTGATTATTCCCGGAAAATTCCAGTTATGCGGATCGCTGAGCCCCGGAAATTGTTATTTTGAATGCTCTTTTCGGTGCAATGGATAGTATTGTTTTGTGTTTGCGAAATATAGGTCACCTATTGCGTTTAGCTTTTTAGAGGGAACAAAATAAACGAACTGTGAGGCAAAACTGCTGTTTCGTCTACCAAAATAATCTATGTGTATCAGAAACAAGACCATGATAAGTGGCATAAGTGACATGGTAATTCTTAGGAAGACTTATTTCATGAAGAGACTTCTTCAAAGCCCAATCAAATCAATTACCAAGCGTATGAAAGAATCCTAATTTACGTAAATAGGTATAGAGAAAATGGCCGCCACGGTAGCGGCCACCTATCAAATAATAAGCAACATTTCGTTATTCGTAACGCAACAAAATATTAAAATACTTGTTTTGAAATTGGTATTTAAAAGATGCCAACAATTTAATAGGGTGGCAGCAAATTATAATTCATTAACAAAATATTAAAAGTCTAAAAATTAATAAAAGATTAATTTTAAGGCGTATAATATTTATTTATCAAACAGAGCGGCCCAATCGGCCCGTTGTTTGCGGGTGTCAAATGAAATTTATTTATGACGGATTTGTATCCCGCAACACCTGCGTGTGGGGTGACCACCCTAAGCCTTATTAGAGGGATAATTCCTTATTCAAATAGGATTCGGCTCGTTCCATAATTTATGGTAGCGTCTAGACAATGATAAAAAGCTTTTATTAAATACAGACTAGGATTTATTAGTGGCACGTTTGTAATTTCATGTTAAAGTAATTGGAATCTTAGAGATAGAAATTCTGTTTTTTCATTACACTCAATTACACAACTTAGGAGCTTTTCAATATTAGCAGACGTGAAGTCATTTCGCTTATTATTCTTTTAATTAAAGCTCTTCAGTATTCAACCATTTTCTAATTCAATTTAGATGTTTAATTATCTGATGCCACGATACATAAAAAGTTGTTATGCTTAACCATGATTGCTTTTATCGAACTAATACTTCAAATCCCATAACAATTGACCATTAAAAACGGATCACTGTAATTTAAAAGCTATCAGCCACACACCGGGTACTTTATATACTATCGCGACTGTCCACGCAAGTTTATCCGCTAGCATGGTCACCCTAGCAGTGGTGTCCGCTGATATAATCCGCTTACAAGCGGAAGACGCTACCGATAATAATTATAACACTGTTATTGTTTATCGCTGCGGTGTAAGCGGCCCTCGGATTATGGTGGAACGGACCCTGTCTAAACGTGACAAACTGGTAAACCGAGTTTAGAGTTTCCGCAGTGTTAGTTGTGATTTTGTTAGCTGTTCGACATTTTGATATCATTTCCATGTCACGATTTAGAGAAGTACCTACTTACATACTTTTCAAGGAAACAGAGTATTACTCTTTAAAACATTTATAATTCACAACTCCTTCGTCAAACTCTGTGCAAGAGAAAAATTCTGGACATTTGTGTCTAGAAATATTCTTATTTTATTTCTAGATATTAAAGAGCATAGTAACAAATAGTGGGAGAATTAACCAATACGTTCTCAATTCCAAACCAATTCGTATCAGACCATGCTGTGTGAATAAATCAAAATCAAAATCTCTTTATTTCCATAAATACAATAAATGTATACTTAGAAAAGGTCAAATTCTAAAACTAAACACTGACACGGAAATAATGTAATATTTTTGATTTCTGTCGCTTCGGTATGTAGACTAAAGTAAAGAAGCGACGGGGAAACCTTTCATAGTCCAGCATTATTTATATATTTATTCATTTAACAAAGTCTTAGCTCTGAGGTTAAGTATCGTGGCTGAGTAGGTGCTACCTACATATCCAATGTCTTTCTTTTTTAATTATTAGATTTTTGTTTGTTGGACATAGAGAAACTACAGTTTTCAAAAAAACCAGTACCAGTACTCACATGACATCCCATGACCACGATAGTGTGTAAACTTGTTTATACGTCGAGTAAAATAGGTAAATGAACGCTATAAATACCCGTGAATAGTTAGCACTCGCTGCATTTTTACTACCCGTTGTCCTATTACCCGTTTTCCCGTAGGAATGAAGCATTTTCCAGAGCTAAAAAGTAGCCTATGTTCATCAGGGATAATGTGGGCTTCTAATGGTAAAAAAAAATTTCAATTCGGTCCAGTAGTTTCGGAGCCTATTCAATACAAACAAACAATCAAATCTTTCCTCTTTATAATATTAGTATAGATAATACCTCTGTATAACTCTCCCAATATCCTAAAAATCTCACCAAAGAAATCTAAGTGACAAAGAAAATGAGACAATGTCAACGTCACTACGACGACTAATCTGTGTTGACGCGGCGGATGTCGTGACAAGGAATTTTGGGGATTTTCTCGTATCCTCTCTCATTAGCTCGGGAGGCGCTAAGGTACTTTTTATTCTTTTAATCTTTGAGGTTGTCGACTTAGAGGTGATTTGTTTCTTATCAGTTTGAACTGTTTTCCTTTATGTTGAAATTGTTTTATATATAACTAGCTGCTGCCCGCGGCTTCGCCTGCGTAGTTCCCGTTCCCGTGATAATTCCGGGATAAAACATAGCCTATGTCCGTCTCCTGGTTCTAAGCTGCCTCCCCACCAATTTTCAGCCAAATCGGTTCAGCCGTTCTTGAGTTATAAATAGTGTAACTAACACGACTTTCTTTTATATATATAGACTTGAGCGGGAGCAAATTTTTGGCAGCTTGCAAAAAAACGTTCAATGACGATTGCGTAAAATGCTTTTTTCTCGGTGCGTCCAGTTCTGGTTATATCCAGATACTTATTGATGTAAGTACGTTACTTGTAAGTACCTTAGTTACGTGATCTAGAGAGAATATCGTACGCCGCGGGCAAAATAAATAAATAATGGTGGACAATTCACACAGCATTATCTAGCCCCAAGCTAAGCAGAGCTTGTGTTATGGATACTAGGTAACTGATACTTAATACAATATACTACATAGATAGATATTTTTTTAGTATACATAGAAAACATCCAGAACACCCTGAAAAAAATATCTGCAGAGCTTACAAACATTTGTCCCGAGGCGGGAATCGAATCCGCAACCTTCTGCGCCGCAGGCGGACCTTCGCCCGCCGCGCCACATCGGTCGTCAGATAGGTATAAAATTCGTAATACGTACACAATAATGATAACACCTATCTTTTTCAAAACCTTATATAAAAACCACATGCACCTAGTTACCTAAATACTTATTAAAACAAATACTCTTCGGTCATTACTTTTCCCGTCACACAATTTAAGCTTTTTCAGGCGCATCAAAACAAGCTCGAATCCGATACGTACAAATTAGCGTAGAGATCCACGATCGACTTTCACAGAACGTACTTTCATTCCCCAGTCCCTGGGAACGGCTGGCAGCTATAAAAACTGCGCTCGGGGGAACAAATCAACACCAAGCAGGAAGGCGTAACTGTAGATTTATTTGAATCTCTCAATGGTTTTATTGACGTCTTTGACATTCGAGAAGAATGGAATAATAAAGAATTTCTAATTTAGATGTGTTAAATCAGTCAGTGATGTTGTTTAGGAGATTTATGTATTCTTATTGTTAGCATATTCAAATAGAAAAATTGTATTCTAAAACACAGTTTTAACGCATATTAATATAACACAACATAAAACAAAATATGACTTGATCAGTTGAAACTTTCAACTTGAAAGTTCTGGCTATGGAGAGTTGATACTGAACAAGAACAAAATTTAAAATGTAAAAACCCCCCGACAGATTTTCATGAAACATGGCTAAGAACAACCGGGATGAAATTATCTATGACACAAAAAAAACTAAACGATAATCGGTTCATCCGTTTGGGAGCTACGATACCACAGACAGATACACAGATACACAGACAGACACGTTAAACTTATAACACCCCTCTCTTTTTGCGTGGGGGGTTAAAAGCAATATTTCCAGTTTTTTAGCGTACGCATTCCACATTTTAGCGTTTTCTCCAATTTTGGACTCGTAAAATGGTTGAACAAGATCACTACAAAACAAATTATTCAATTAAATAAAGAGCTATTTAAAACGAGAACATAATATTAACCAGTCTCAACATTCGATAGCCAAACTACTTTTACTCTTAATTACTTTTCATCATTGACAACTTATCTGTCTTAGAATCCAGATTACTGCTATAACCTGCGTAATTATAGAAATGGATTGACAACGACGTGATCTCTCAAGCTGTCCTACTCAGTTCGAATCCGATCTGAGCGAGACAGCATGAGGGACATCATTCTCAATCCCGTTCGTTAAGTATGCAGGCTATACCAATCTGATAAACTTTTGACAAGCAGTGCGTACGCATGATCATCTCAATAAATTAACTGATCAATGATCAAATGTCATGTCAACGTCGATTCAGCACGAGAAATAACTATTTGGCAAGAGATTTGCCTATTAATTTGAGTAGTTAATCAGCGTATGACCGGCTGTTAACCGACTAACTCCCATAAAGAGGGTTAACTTTAGTATCAATTTGGCTCGCACGTCATTTGTTTTAAGACTCAGCTTGGTTATGTACAACCGCTAATTTAGATTCTCATACCAGATGAGAGTGAGGGGATAGAGAGTGCTCCTGTCTGCGCGCACTTGTGCACTATAATAATGTCCTACGCACCTGGCAAGTCTTCGTTGAGACTGACCGAATTGGCCGAAATTCAGCTAGGAGGGCATCATTATCATCATTGATTATGATTGCTTGCTGTGTTGGTGACTATCTTAGGCCCGTGCCTCGGTCTAGCGGTGAGCTTGTTCGACCGCTGATTATGAGGTTCTAGGTTCGAATCCCGGGTCAGGCTAATAGTTGTTATTGGGGTTTTTCTAGAAAGTAAAATTCACAGTAACAGCCCGGAGTCAAGAAGTTGGCAGTGTCCTCGGAAAGCACGTTAAGCCGTTGGTCGTGTCGGTCTGTCGTCCCATCAGATTGTGAGAGTTAGGGAATAGAGAGTGCACCTGTGTTTGCGCACACACTTGTGCACATGACCTGCGTGTCTGGCTAGTCTCCGATGAGACTGGTCGCCGTGGTCGAAATTCGGCTAGTAGGACATTATCTTAGGCCCGTGTTATGAAATCTCACTATCTATTCTATACTTGAGCTGAATATGCCATAGAAACGCGTAACTCAAGCAAGGATAGATGACTGAGCAAGCTTTTATTTATTTATTTTTGCTTGCATTACATTCATTCTTAGGTCTAAGTGAATGGTTAGTTAGATTGACACTAGCTAGGTACATGCACCCTGGAAGAGCACTGCAAAACTGAGTTCGATTACACATGTCAAATAGAGTTAAAATACTTACATAATTAAAACAATAACAACAATGTAATACAAAAAAACAGGGCAGAAGCCTTTATTCACAAAGAAAATTACAATCAAATAATAGAAATAAATTAGAACTTAGTATTTACAATTGAAACAATATGAGCTAACTGTAAACTGTTGCAAACAATCTACACGTAGCTCAACTGATCCATATCAATACCAGTCGGAAGCGTCCCCAAGACGCTGGCTGCATTGCCCCGCTGTATGGCAATGCTGATGCGCTGTGCCAGAAGCTGGTCGAAGCGACGACGCTTGACCCGAGAGCTGGTCACATAATTCTTCTGGAACTTATTTTGTGGATACAGAAAAATAAGTTTCATACAAAAAGAATTAATTAAATTGAATCTAGAAACCAGAATTGTCATTTATTCATTGTTTCATCATAGGTTAGTGTCATTTTAGTGTGTCCGTAGCGAATTAATCAACAGAATAATAACATTTTTCAAATAAAAATAATTTTAGCTATTAATAAAAAGTTCCATCTTTATCTTAATTTTTAAATATTCAAATATTTTATTGTAGGTATAGTAATTTTACTTTTATTTGTACTTCATATTAGCCTGCCGCTTTATGTTAGTAGTCTACAAAAACAGCATTACTCATTTTACTTAAAATATTTTAAAATTGTGTACTTATGTGTTAACTCATCTGACGACTCCATTGTATTGTGTCGCGTACTAGGTTATATAAGGACAATTTTGCCGTAGCTTTTTACATTGAACGATAAATATTCTATTAAATTGTATTATGTTTTTTATTTAGTGAGTTTAATAAACTGAATTACAGGAAAAATCGATCCCGAGATGAACTTGTTATTTATGATTCCGTTAGAGACAATTCTTATTCTTGCCAAGAGTAGTTTCCAAGACGTGTTTTTAAATAAAATTCGGAATAGATGCAATCTCGCGCTGTCGGGAATCGAGGATTGCCAGAATACCTGTATATTCTCTGCATTGTGATAAATATTCCTATCTTGTTGTGTGAAGGTACAATTTTGAACGGGAAAGCAAAATAATGTAAGCGGAGATATTTTAAAAGCCCTGTCATTGTTTGAAATATAAAGTTTTGACATAACAATATTCATGGAATTGGCTTGAAACTGGTTTCGCGAATCAACTTATACGTATTTTCCACCACAGGGTTGTGGTTACAGAAACATTCAGTTGTTTTACTATTTTTTTCGTAAAGCGAAGCGAAAATTGTTTGCTTTGAATTTCATTTACATTCCAGAATAGAAGAATAGAATAGAATTTATTTTTATTTCATAAAAACTTCACGGAATACTGAAACAGATTTTAAGGTACGAACGAAATGTAAGTCCATTACCAAAGTGGATCTGCCGTCTTCTTCGTTATAAAAGTTATCATTGGTGGCAATTAATTACTTAATGGAATTCTCATTGGTGTTTCCAAGTATGTTTTCGTCAGATTCGAATTGAGAATCAGTAAACATTTATGATAACGTGTTCTGTAATTTTTAACCCTCGACGCAAAAAGAGAGGGGTGTTATTAGTTTAACGTGTCTGTGTACCTGTGTATCTGTCTGTGGTATCGTAGCTCCCAAACGGATGAATCGATTTTCGTTTAGTTTTTATTTGTGTCATAGATAATTTTATTCCAAGTGTTCTTAGCCATGTTTCATGAAAATCTGTCAGGGTTTTTTTTCAATTCTTAAATTTGTTCTTGTTAATTATGTCCAAAAAAGTAAAGAACACGACATACTTAGTGCCGCGGTGACTTACCAATTGCATACAACAGTTACAATAGCTAAGGTTATAAAATAAGGAACGTATAGAAAAAGGCGTCGTTTCATCATTTGACAACAAGAGATTACCAACCTTCTTTTGTAAATCCTTTTAAAAGTCTACCAGTGCCATCTTTTAACCCTTAAACACTACTCCAACTGCAGCTAAGTTGCATACCGTAGATACTAATTTCGCTTACCTTTGAATAGAAGGTAATTGTAGGAACTCGCATACCGTTACAGCCTGTCGGTTGCTGCCACCTCTGAAGTAGCGTTAATTGTACCTGCTCGGTCTAAAGCCACCGCTGTCAATGGGTTATTTATAGACGCGCATGGTTAACGTAAACTTGCTTGTAAAACTTGTCTTGGGTTGATAAATTGGTTATGAAATTATAATTTATGTAGGTAGGTTTTTCATTGTGCTATTACAATGTTATCTGAACGATTCGACAGCCTATACCAACTGTAAAGGTAGGGTCGTCATGACTCGGGCAATCTCGGCCAATATGTGAGTGAGTGACCTACCCAACAGTCATTTTAAACTTTTGCGATTTTGTTTATTCAGAACTTTTATTACTAAGTGAGTATATATGACACGCAGAGCCCAAAAACTTTACGAATCCACATTCAATACTCTAAAGCTTACCCCGGACTGCGAAATCTCATCGCGCGTTTTTTTCCGTAGGATTCTGCAACATATGGAAATTGTATGTAGCTGGCACGCACTTACGGAATAAAACCACGTAATTTACAATTCAGTACGCGATAAACCGCGAGAAAAAAAATCGCGTGTTTATATAAGCTATGCGGGGTTAGCCTTTTCCTCCAGAATCTTGAAACTTAAAACAAAACAACAAACTATAAAGGCCACGTTAATAAATAACGTCGTCTGACAAGTGAATGGACAAAGCGCGAGTTCAATGGTAATCATACGGTAGGCACGGAGTGTAGGGTTAAAATACCAGTGAAGGAAACTTAGTGGTGTGAGAAACGACCAGTGGTTTTATAGGAATCGGCATTGAAACGGTTTTGTTCAAGTTCCTTCCAACATTTTTATAAGTGAAAGAAAAATGGCTTAGATATTTGAAGATTTTTGCATTTGGTCTAAAGACCAAACTCAGACCAGACTCTTATAAGACTGGTGCCTCGGGGGAACCAACATTCCAACACGCATGCACAACATGTGTACCTGCATAACACACCCATGAACATTCCCAAATACGTAATAATATCCAGCCTTAGTAAATGTGTATTGTGATTGTTTAAAACGCCGTGCATTTTATTTAATTGTACCTATGTACAAATATCTACTCAATATCAGGTACTCTAGATTGTTCTGATTTTTATTTATAGATCGTTACAATCCCTCTATCACTTTAACCTCTCGGTAACCAGCTATCCGAGAGGAGTAAGTTGAAAATCAGCGCTGCTTGCATATTAATGCATTACAGCTAAATGCTGAATTTACTCTTTTTCTCTTAGTTTATTAGTTTTAATTAAGTAGTATACGCATAGTATTATTTTGTGTATTTTCTGAATTAAGGTAATAAATGATTTTATATTCTATTCTATTCTAAAGGAAATAAAGCACTTTGAGAGTTTAATACCCAATTTTATAAGATTATTAAATTCTAGCAAGTGTAGTATATAAATATTGGTAATGTGCATTTACCTTTTACCTTTTTTGTACTTACCTATCTTCTCATTTATGCAAAACTGTAATTACTGCCTACAGACCGAACAACAACTTTACTTTATAAATTGTTTACATTAAGTTAAATTACTATTCTCATGTAAGTGACTGTGTCTTTTTTGAGAATAAATATCTTCAAACCTAAACCGTTATGAACCATGATGATGATGATGATGTCTTCCTAGCCAAATCTTCGACCACGGTTTCCAGTCTCAACCATGTCTCAACGGAGAGTAGCCAGGTGCGCAGGACATATTTTAGTGCCCATGTGCGCAAACACAGGTGCACTCTCTATCCCTCACTCTTAATATCCGATGAGACGGCAGATCGATACGACCGGGGAAAGGCCACGCGCAGGACCAACAGCTTAACGTGGTTTCTAAGATACCAAAGAACGGGGGCGTTACACCGTCAACTTTCTGACTCCGGGCTGTTAGGTACTGTGAACATCTAAGAATAATCAAAAATCATTTTATCATTGACAACCTCCGTGGCGCAGCGGGCGAAGGTCCACCTGCGACGCAGGGGGTTGCGGGTTCGATTCCCGCCTCGGAACATATTTGTGTACGATCTGCAGAAATTTGTTTCGTTGGTCTGGGTGTTTTCTATTTATAATAAAAAAATCTATCTATGTAGTGTATTGTATTAAGTATATCAGTTATCTAGTACCCATAACACAAGCTCTGCTTAGCTTGGGGCAAGTTAAAGATATTTCCATTCTTTTAATCCCAGGCCAAATAGAGGGGTGTTATCGATAACTAATCGAAGGTTTTTCAGCTTCGATGAAAAAGTGTGTTAGACGCTTGAACTGGTGTTCTAACGCTATTTAGTCGACGTGCGCAGTCCATTTTTGTGCTATAGGTAAACCAAGCTAAATTAAAAACCAGTCTAAAAATAAACGCATGAAAACTGTTTCAATTACCACAGTGAAACGATGAAGAAGGTTGTTTAAACTGGTGTTCTAACGCTGTTTAGTCGACGTGCGTAGTGTGTTTTTATGCTATAAAGCAAGCTAAATGAAAATAAAATTTTATCTTATTTTATTTTTATTTCGACATACATACATTTTAATTCAATTTTTAATATTTCTGACATACCTAATAATTATGATAAACCTACTTATAGGTGATGAATTGATGAATTGTGTATCCTATTCTGTATCTTAACTAACATATGCTTGAGGACTAAATTAATAATGTAAAATTGTAGACTATTTAATTATACTTACTTAAGAACTCTAACTTAGAATGTTGCAACGCCCTTACAGGGTTCATGTAGATTCTACCAAAAAATGTTAACACCTTATAATGGACATGAATGCAATAAATATATAAATAAATAAATAAATAAATTAAAAACAAGCTTAAAAATAAACGTATACAAACTTTTTCACTTACGACAGTGACATAATTCATTTAATTAAACCCGTACAGGCCGCACCGGTTTTTAACTTGGATTTAAACCGTCAGTCAGTGGGACGGAAATGTCATTCACTAGCGGATGCTGCCGGCTTCGTTCACTTTATTTACAGAAGATATTCATTGGGAAGGACCAAAAGAACCTGCGCTTACACACGGCGTATCATTTGTGGAATCGTTAGTGGGCCACCAATATTAAAATCGAATGTTTAGAAGTAAAGGTATAACTTTACTTTTAAATAATATTCAACATTAGACAGAGACAAGACAGATAAAATACCGATATATCTACCTATAAGTTGGGGAGGCATATGTCCAGCAGTAGAATAATATAGGTAGGTTGATAATGATGATACTCATGATATAGGTACACCCATGATATACATGGTGTTCCAGGCTTCGACGACCAAACAAAGGGATGAGGTGGGAGTTATTAACCTGCATTGATTTGACTAAAACCCAATGTATGTTCAGCGATTTTTTTTACACTTGGCTCTTTATGACGCACATGTCACATGTTCATCTCTATATCCTTGCAGCGGCATGTGTTAAAATTTAAGCCGATTTTACATAAAATGGAATCCACCCCAAGAAGAGCGAACCTGTATAAGACTAGCGTTGGGCACAAGGATTCGAAGCCTAATTCGAAACCCGGTGTTTAGGATTGAGCCTAAATACATCCATCTCTTTCTTGGGTCGCTCTCTTCTAACACTGCCTTGCAACGGGACGTTCGGGCTCCCGGTAATTTACTCTATAATAAATCCATTTAATGTCTAACTAGCCCTAAATAGTGTTTAAACTAAAGTAAAACAGTGTGTGACTCAATACAAGTGAAATCCCATACCTAACGTCTTTAAATCAACCACAAATCCCATACATAAATTTGGTCCTTCGAGCCGGATTTGAACCAGCGACCTATGGACAAAATTATGTATGGGATTTGTGGTTGATTTAAAGACGTTTGGTATGGGATTTCACTTGTATTGAGTCACACACTGTTTTACTTTAGTTTAAACACTATTTAGGGCTAGCTATACATTAAATTGATTTATTATCGAGTAAACTACCGGGAGCCCGAACGTCCCGTTGCAAGGCAGTGTTAGAAGAGCGCGACCCAAGAAAGAGATGGATGTATTTAGGCTCAATCCTAAACATTCTGGGCCTCTTTTTTAAGGTGAAGGAATACATAAATAAACCTTGCTTAAGTAGTGGACTGAAGCTGTATATAGGTACAATTTTTCTTTTAAATATATAGTAGCAAGTTTACATAGTAGTTTACAATCATTTTTACATTTATAACATTATTGATTAGAGTTGCAAACATAAATAAATTATTTCTCCTAAATGAGTAAATATTATTTTAAGGAAATGAATAAATGAAGTTAAGTGTTTGTATTATGGGTTATTATAAAGGTGATATTACAAAAAATGATAAAGCTCTAATAAATGTCTTAATTAGAACTGGGTTTTACTTATTGATACTATGAGTAACTGTAACAAGTACATAATGATACTATGAGTATGGGTAAACAAAATAATATTCTTAGAGTTAATTACATTTAACTAAAAAACATAGGTAGGTTTCTATCTGCAATGCCTTATCTGTAGCTAGCACGAGTAGCTTAACAGGTGTAGGTTTGCATTAAAAATGAAAATTAAAGTTAATCTTTACTTGGTAGTCGAATACATTTGTGGACCGGTCTGTTGAATTCACCTTTAGATGTTTTGATCTTCACCGATCTGGCTAGCTAGACCATCATTTTTATTGACATGAATTGAGGTAATTCTACCTAGCGGCCAAAATGAGGCATGTAATATGCATCTGTGTCTGAGGTCGAAAAGTTTTCGATGTAGTGAGCATGTCCTAGCTGCAAGAGCTCATGAATGAAAGCTTTATACTGTGTGTGTACAAGGATGTATCCTTTTGCATCCTAGCTTCGAGCTGTAGTAAGCATCTGTAGGCTGTATTGAAGGAGTTACCAAGATCCTGTAGTCTGTCATCTTGGAGTGGTAGGTTGACTGTGTACCTGCCTGTCGGGTCTTGTGTAGTTGTGTTGAGATATAGTTCTTCACAATATTTGTCCTCTGGCGAATGTAGCTTCTTAGATGTTGCTACTTCTTCCTGTTCCCAAAAGGACTTTAGTATGCTGTCTGTTGCAGTTGTAATTTTGCTGGCATGCATGGTGCATTTAGGTGTAGGTGAGTATGTGTCAGCTATGAATGAACCAGAGACAACCCAACCAAACTTGGTTTCTATGAGGAATGGTAGATTTGTACCAAGTTGTAAACGGCCTGAATGAAGAGTTGAGTAAAATACTTCAGCATTTAGTAGTAGGTCTATTGAACCAGGTATGAAAAATGTTGGATCTGCAAGTTTTCGGGCCTTTTGGTCTGGGATATGCCATGTATGTGTTGGAATGTAGGAATGTGGCAGCTGAACTGAGATACTGTCCATAACCAAGAATGTATGGTTAGCCTGATATGTGTTGTAGCGAGATGCTATGTTCGTGTTGATACTTGCTTGAGAATGACCCTGACTATTGCCAATTCCCATGACAAGGCAAGCATCCTTGTTGGTCTTCAATTGTAGCATAGATGCAAGTCTGTGGGTAACAATGTTCACCTCGCTCCCTGTATCCAGCAGTGCTCGGGCTTGTACCCACTTTCCTGCTGCATTTTGTATCTTAATGATGGCTGTCGAAAGCAATATTTGATATTTGTTAGTATTGGACACTAGCACAGTAGATGGTGCGTAATGATTGGGGGTTTGTAGGATTGGGGATAGATTTTCGTTAGTAACTGTAGTGACTGGTGTTCCAGTTGGCTGTAGACTTCCCTGTACTGAGTTAGTGGGAAGTGTAGGCATAGTTAAGTGAGCGGATGTAGGCGCTGGGTTGTTTACCTGTTGGCTGAGAGTTGTAATATTGGTAGAGCTTACCGTTTGTTGTTCAGTTCTATTCATATGAATACTTGTGTGGTGTTTACCACGGCATGTTTGGCAATGATATTTTGAGCATTTGTGCCCGAATTTGAATGGCTGTAAGCAGTTATAACACAGGGATTTAGACTTTATCAGTTCTATGCGACCAGATATAGGTAGTTTGAGATAGTTTGGGCACCTGTACAGAGTATGGTTGTTTTGACATAATATGCAACTAATTCTATCACCTTGAGTGGTTGTAAGGTGGGAGGCCTTTGAGTTTTGTACCTTATTATTATATTGTTTCCCGTCACACAATAACTCGAAGGCTGTTCTGCGCTGGTTCAAGAAGTCAAGTAACTCACTCAAAGTGGCAATGGAGTTTTCTTTACGGTTAAGTTCCCAAGCAGCGCGCAGAGAATTGTCAAGCTGTTGTGTGATTAGGAACACTAGTAGGACATCCCAGCTATCTACTGGCAAATGGATAGCTTTAAGTGAATCTAGACTTTGTTGTAAAGTGACCAAAAAATCTTTAAGGTTATTTCTATTTATAACGCGGCTGTCGGTGATGGCTCTAAGGTGAAAGTTAACGATTATTGTTTTGTTTTCGTACCTTTTTGATAGAATATCTAATGCCTTTTGATAATTTTCATCAATAATCAGTAGAGAGGACACTAAGCCCGCGGCTTCTCCTTGTAGCGCAGACTTCAAGTATTGTAGTTTGTTCACAGCAGGCAAATCCGTGCTGTGTACTGATGCGTAAAAAATGTTTTTGAATGCTGGCCACTGGCGAATGTCTCCATCGAATTTAGGTAGTTCCAGCTGTGGTAGTTTGACACGTGGTCTTCTGCTGTTGCAGTCGTAGTGAATGGCTGTGGAGCTAAACTGATGTGCATTATCTGGCGGCGCAGCTGGATGTGTCGACATAGTCGACGTCATTGATTCCATTCTCGCCTTTGCTTCATAATACCGATCCTCGAAGGTGGTCCGCTCCTGTTCGTGTGTAGCGCGCCTGTCCGCGCCTGAGTCGAGCATCTCCATCTGTAGTTGGACGTCCTCGAATCGTTTCATGATGAGCTCCAACTCCGCTAGTCGCACTTTTATTTCCGGTACTGTGTTTCGGTCGTCGTCGTATTCGTTGATGAAGTTCACTATTCTAGTAAGTTTTCCTTTGGCCGCGCTCCGCTGTAGTTTGAGCGTTTCAATGTTTTCTGCTGGTTCCGACATGATGAACCACGATATGAGCACAACACGTGCGGTGCGTAGTAGGTTATGTAGGTAGCAAAGGGGTTTTGCTTTGGAATCCCTGAGAAAGATTCTGTTCACTTTTTTTTTTTGAGAGGATGGGATTTTGTATGTTAGAAATTTGTAGAACGTAGGTTTTAATAAGAGTTCACTGTTGTGTGATTGAGATTGGAGAGAAAAATGTTTTTTTTTCCGTTTTTGTTTCACAAGTATGGCGGCAATTCTTCGTCGAAAATTGTCGTGTTGGCTTGGTTGGCGGAGTAGGTGTCCGTCGTATCACGTATGTATGTTGGAGATTTGTAGTGTAGAAAGAGTTCACTGTAGTGTGAATAGAGGTTGAAGAGTAGGTATTCCTTTGTTGGCGGAGTAGGTTTCCGTCGTTTCACGTATGTTGGAGATTTGTAGAAAGAGTTCACAGTTCACTGTAGTGTGAATAGAGGTTGAAGAGTAGGTATTCCTTTGTTGGCGGAGTAGGTTTCCGTCGTTTCACGTTTTTTTTGTTACTTAATTCGTAGATGGATTGCGTTGCGTAGTAAGCAAGCAAAGCAAGCGTTGATTGATTCAAAGTTTGATTGTAATGTAATTGGTGCGTCGCGCAGTGACGTCACGCGTGAAGTTAGTTGCGATGTATCGCTGAGTCGATATAGCAGATCGATAATGTTTCGTGTTGCGAACAGTAGGTGTCGCTCGACGTGTAGGTTGGTGCTCTTCTAACAGCTGCTGCGTCCGTCGGTAAAACAGTGTGTCTCTCTGGTTGGCTGTATTTCTGTAAGTCGCTGTTCTATTCGTCGGATCGGCGTATCTTCCGCACTTGTAGGAATTGTACGAAGTTCACTTCGGTTTTCTGGCCTCCGGGCAAGGAATGGAACGGAGAATCTTGATAAAATGCGTAAAGATGGCGTCGAACTTTTTCAATGACACTCGAAGGACCAAATTTATGTTTGGGATTTGTGGTTGATTTAAAGACGTTTGGTATGGGATTTCACTTGTATTGAGTCACACACTGTTTTACTTTAGTTTAAACACTATTTAGGGCTAGCTATACATTAAATTGATTTATTATCGAGTAAACTACCGGGAGCCCGAACGTCCCGTTGCAAGGCAGTGTTAGAAGAGCGCGACCCAAGAAAGAGATGGATGTATTTAGGCTCAATCCTAAACATTTGCCTAAACAGTTGCTTGCTTACTACGCAACGCAATCTATCTATCTATCGACGAAAGACGTAACAAAAAACGTGAAACGACGGAAACCTACTCCGCCAAGAAAGGAAAACTCTTCTCTTCAACCTCTATCACACTACAGTGAACTCTTTCTACAAATCTCTAACATACGTGAAACGACGGAAACCTACTCCGCCAACAAAGGAATACCTACTCTTCAATCTCTATTCACACTACAGTGAACTCTTTCTACAAATCTCCAACATACGTGAAACGACGGAAACCTACTCCGCCAACAAAGGAATACCTACTCTTCAACCTCTATTCACACTACAGTGAACTCTTTCTACACTACAAATCTCCAACATACATACGTGATACGACGGACAACAACTCCGCCAACCAAGCCAACACGACAATTTTCGACGAAGAATTGCCGCCATACTTGTGAAACAAAAACGGAAAAAAAACATTTTTCTCTCCAATCTCAATCACACAACAGTGAACTCTTATTAAAACCTACGTTCTACAAATTTCTAACATACAAAATCCCATCCTCTCAAAAAAAAGTGAACAGAATCTTTCTCAGGGATTCCAAAGCAAAACCCCTTTGCTACCTACCTAACCTACAACGCACCGCACGTGTTGTGCTCATATCGTGGTTCATCATGTCGGAACCAGCAGAAAACATTGAAACGCTCAAACTACAGCGGAGCGCGGCCAAAGGAAAACTTACTAGAATAATGAACTTCATCAACGAATACGACGACGACCGAAACACAGTACCGGAAATAAAAGTGCGACTAGCGGAGTTGGAGCTCATCATGAAACGATTCGAGGACGTCCAACTACAGATGGAGATGCTTGACTCAGGCGCGGACAGGCGCGCTACACACGAACAGGAGCGGACCACCTTCGAGGATCGGTATTATGAAGCAAAGGCGAGAATGGAATCAATGACGTCGACTATGTCGACACATCCAGCTGCGCCGCCAGATAATGCACATCAGTTTAGCTCCACAGCCATTCACTACGACTGCAACAGCAGAAGACCACGTGTCAAACTACCTCAGCTGGAACTACCTAAATTCGATGGAGACATTCGCCAGTGGCCAGCATTCAAAAACATTTTTTACGCATCAGTACACAGCACGGATTTGCCTGCTGTCAACAAACTACAATACTTGAAGTCTGCGCTACAAGGAGAAGCCGCGGGCTTAGTGTCCTCTCTACTGATTATTGATGAAAATTATCAAAAGGCATTAGATATTCTATCAAAAAGGTACGAAAACAAAACAATAATCGTAAACTTTCACCTTAGAGCCATCACCGACAACCGCAGTATAAATAAAAATAACCTTAAAGATTTTTTGGTCACTTTACAACAAAGTCTAGATTCACTTAAAGCTATCCATTTGCCAGTAGATAGCTGGGATGTCCTACTAGTGTTCCTAATCACACAACAGCTTGACAATTCTCTGCGCGCTGCTTGGGAACTTAACCGTAAAGAAAACTCCATTGCCACTTTGAGTGAGTTACTAGACTTCTTGAACCAGCGCAGAACAGCCTTCGAGTTGTTGTGTGACGGGAAACAATATAATGATAAGATACAATACTCAAAGGCCTCCCACCTTACAACCAATCAAGGTGATAGAATTAGTTGCATATTATGTCAAAACAACCATACTCTGTACAGGTGCCCAAACTATCTCAAACTACCTATATCTGGTCGCATAGAACTGATAAAGTCTAAATCCCTGTGTTATAACTGCTTACAGCCATTCAAATTCGGGCACAAATGCTCAAAATATCATTGCCAAACATGCCGTGGTAAACACCACACAAGTATTCATATGAATAGAACTGAACAACAAACGGTAAGCTCTACCAATATTACAACTCTCAGCCAACAGGTAAACAACCCAGCGCCTACATCCGCTCACTTAACTATGCCTACACTTCCCACTAACTCAGTACATGGAAGCCTACAGCCAACTGGAACACCAGTCACTACAGTTACTAACGAAAATCTATCCCCAATCCTACAATCCCCCAATCATTACGCACCATCTACTGTGCTAGTGTCCAATACTAACAAATATCAAATATTGCTTTCGACAGCCATCATTAAGATACAAAATGCAGCAGGAAAGTGGGTACAAGCCCGAGCACTGCTGGATACAGGGAGCGAGGTGAACATTGTTACCCACAGACTTGCATCTATGCTACAAGTGAAGACCAACAAGGATGCTTGCCTTGTCATGGGAATTGGTAATAGTCAGGGTCATTCTCAAGCAAGTATCAACACGAACATAGCATCTCGCTACAACACATATCAGGCTAACCATACATTCTTGGTTATGGACAGTATCTCAGTTCAGCTGCCACATTCCTACATTCCAACACATACATGGCATATCCCAGACCAAAAGGCCCGAAAACTTGCAGATCCAACATTTTTCATACCTGGTTCAATAGATCTAATACTAAATGCTGAAATATTTTACTCAACTCTTCATTCAGGCCGTTTACAACTTGGTACAAATCTACCATTCCTCATAGAAACCAAGTTTGGTTGGGTTGTCTCTGGTTCGTTTATAGCTGACACATACTCACCTACATCTAAATGCACCATGCATGCCAGCAAAATTACAACTGCAACAGACAGCATACTACACACAGAATTTAATTATTTGTCTGAACTGCAAAATAGAAATAAATGGCAGAAAGCTCAAGATAACCTCAACATAGGAGACCTAGTTATAATAAAAGATGAGTCTTGTCCCCCTACATTTTGGCCGCTAGGTAGAATTACCTCAATTCATGTCAAAAAAATGATGGTCTAGCCAGATCGGTGAAGATCAAAACATCTAAAGGTGAATTCAAGAGACTGGTCCACAAATGTATTCGACTACCTAGTAAAGATTAACTTTAATTTTCATTGTTAATACAAACCTACACCTGTTAAGCTACTCGTGCTAGCTACAGATAAGGCATTGCAGATAGAAACCTACCTATATTTTTAAGATAGATGTGATTAACTCTAAGAATATTATTTTGTTTACCCATACTCATAGTATCAATAAGTACTTGTTACAGTTACTCATAGTATCAATAAGTAAAACCCAGTGCTAATTAAGACATATATTAAGGCTTTATCATTTTTTGTAATATCACCTTTATAATAACCCATAATACAAACACTTAACTTCATTTATTCATTTCCTTAAAATAATATTTACTCATTTAGGAGAAATAATTTATTTATGTTTGCTACTCTAATCAATAATGTTATAAATGTAAAAATGATTGTAAACTACTATGTAAACTTGCTACTATATATTTAAAAGAAAAATTGTACCTATATACAGCTTCAGTCCACTACTTAAGCAAGGTTTATTTATGTATTCCTTCACCTTAAAAAAGAGGCCCAGAATGTTTAGGATTGAGCCTAAATACATCCATCTCTTTCTTGGGTCGCTCTCTTCTAACACTGCCTTGCAACGGGACGTTCGGGCTCCCGGTAATTTACTCTATAATAAATCCATTTAATGTCTAACTAGCCCTAAATAGTGTTTAAACTAAAGTAAAACAGTGTGTGACTCAATACAAGTGAAATCCCATACCTAACGTCTTTAAATCAACCACAAATCCCATACACCCGGCAATGGGTAAAGTCGGGTTGCAGATGATGATAATATATCCCAGTTACACTACACATGCTTGAAAATTAAATCAGTGCGTCCTACCCGTCCGTCCTACGGAGGGACACTCACGGTAGGGCTGGTCCACCAGTTCAAAGTTGCTCAGCGAGCTATGCTCGGAGTCTCTCTGAAGGACAGAATTCGTAACGCATACATCCGACAGAGAACCAAAGTTATCGACATAGCTCATAGAATCAGCACGCTGAAGTGGAAGTGGGCCGGCGATATCTCGCGAAGAACCGACAACCGCTGGGACAAACGTGTTCTTGAGTGGAGACCACGACTCGGCAAACGTAGTGTAGGACGCCCTCCGGGCAGGTGGGATGACGATCTGCGAAAGACTGCAGGCAGATGCTGGATGCGGCAAGCTGAAGACAGGGCGCTATGGCGCTCATTAGGGGAGGCCTATGTCCAGCAGTAGACTAATAAAGGCTGATGATGATGATGATGACACATGCATGAACCAAGCCAAAAACGAAATTTATTTCATAGGTACTAAAGTTATCAGAATGTACATCAAACAACACCAAAGCTCGCCGCATGAATGGCATTCAATGGGCACTTATTTGAACAAAAAGTCGTTGAACAACTTATTTGTAAAAGAAGTTGAACAACTGTATAATTTAGTGTTGAATCACGGCCAGGTGCGCAGGCGCGTCTTAACAGCTTGTTCTTGGACGAGTTTCATTTTTCAGTTTATTTAAGAACTTATATAGAAGGCTATAAATACTTTTACAATTACTTTAAAAACCAGGTCCTTTCTTTTACCTTTTGCACCGAATCAAATCCTATCTTATATGAAGCGCTTTGTCTTTTAGGACTTAGAACGTATCTGACACTTTAAAAATGCGTTGTAAGATGCAAAACTAGGAATACATTCATGTAGTTATGTCTAAAGTATAGAGGTACTTTATTCGTTTTTGGCGAAATATTTAAAAAGCCGTTCTGATGTTTTGGCTGAGTCATCACAACACTTTCACAAACCACGTCTTGACAAACCTTACAAGCCTAAACGAGGGTCTTCCTAATTTAGCAAACCTGTGTAGGTAAATATACCGGTGTCAATTGAAACGTCACCAAAACTAAACAAGACTGATTGAAAGCACTAAAAATTATGTCATCCTTTTCAAAGGCAACACTTTAACTCCTGTCAAATTAGTTCCATTTATTTTGGCGACATCTTTTGAATTGACGCCTTCCTTCCTAGATATATTTTTATCCTAGACAGACCAACCTGGGAGAGCTCGAATAATATGTTGTTTGAACAGGTTAGGCACTGATTCACCCGAACGATGCGGACATGTTCCAGCGAATCCTGAAATACAACTAACTGTTCTCCCAGAATAGAATATGACTAAGTTGAAGTAGTTACGCCCATGCGTTCCTTCGCAGACTGGGTGCTTGCCTACCAAGTGAATATTTTAGGTGCTGTAACGTGTTGTGCTTGGGCCTAGCGAATACCGTTCTTAATGATCTTATCGATCTATGATAAAACTATTTTGGCGACCCAAATTGTATGCTCGCCAAAACAGTATGGACGAATGTACTGGTCGACAACATACCTGACTGAGTACTAGAATCTGGCTACTGATGACAGTCCAGTTTTTTTTTATCTTACGCACTCCACATTTTAGTGTTTTCTCCAATATCGGACACGTGAAATGTTAAAACAAAATCAACACAAAACCAAATATAACAATTCGCTATGTAGAATTTTGTAATATTGAGCCATTCAACAAAATTTTAAACATTTCCTCTTCCAGTCTCAACATTTGATAGCCAGACTCTAGCGTACCTTATCTTTTTGTGGTTGATTAATAGGTTTTTGTGTATACTAATATTATAAAGAGGAAAGATTATTTCGTTTGTTTGTTTGTATTGAATAGGCTCCGAAACTACAGGTCCGATTTGAAAAATTATTTACCATTAGAAGCCCACATTATTCCTGATGAACATAGGCTACTTTATACCGCAGGAATTTTCCCGCGGTAAAAAGTAGCCTATGTTCAGTGTCAGTGTGTCAGAGTGAAGCATTTGATTCCTACGGGAAAACGGGTAATAGGACAACGGGTAGTAAGAATGCAGCTAGGCTAAAATAAATGGGATCGGTAGAGTTCTTACTCTATAACTTCCACGTGGTTCATTACCGTTTACATGCCAAACATATTTACTTGAAATTACGAAATTTAATTATTTGGACGGAACTCGGCATAACTTTTATATTGATTTAGTAGGTTTGTTATACTAATTTAGCCTACTTTCTTCGTAAGTTCATCAAAAATCGAAAACGCCGCATGCGAAAGACGTTACGACTGGAAAACCCTTGACTCTAGTAGTAGGCCTACCAACCCAGTAGGTCACTTAATAGCGTGCGTGTTACAGCAGCCGATAATTGCAAACATGTCAATCTCACTATCGCTACAAATTGCTGACGTTGTGTGGCAGTTTTAATTGAACTGCAGAGGTTAAACTGATTAGGTCAATACTGTCAGTTTCTCTATTACCTAGAGCTCTTTGTGAATATATGTTTGTATAACGATAAAAATCAACAACGCCATATAGTTACGATCGTGTAAGCCCAGAAAGACAGACAAACAATCATTTATTTGCTGCTCGCACGGTACAAAACAGAAACTAAAATACATTTTGAAAAAAAAACATGGTTTACTTATATTAGGAGAAAAACACAAAATATTTTTTCTAAAGAAGAGACTGTTCTGTGTGTTAGAGCATCAAAAAGGACTCTAGAAAAATAATGGGCAACTAAAATGACTGTTGTTGACTTCTCTTTTAAAAAAACACACTTTGTATATTTTTTTGTATTACGTTGTCAAAACAACCAGTATACAAAGAAAGGAATTTATTCGACCAATAAAATAAAATCCACAGTAGCTAACTTCACAGCAAAGATACCATCCAAGTTCCCATTCCCATAGGTAGACATTAATAAAAATACAGTTACGATTGGAAATCGTAATGAATTTGTCGATTCGTTAAAAAGCCATAAAACTCCCAACACTTTGAATTCTAATTTAGTTGCTGAACATGCCTGATAGATGTCGTAATAAGCAATTAATTTTATGGTGGGTGCGTATGAGCTGTGAATACGGATTAAAACATGAGTATAATGCGGAATTCATTGAACAGACTCATCATCATCATCAGCCGTGTAGTACCTACTCACTGCTGGAGGGGTTTTTTTAATTCCTTCGATTCGTTTCCGAATCGAATCCGACGGATCTATAAAACGCTATTTTGATTTCGCCTCGGGTTGGTGATCGAAAATTCGAAGCGAGTCTGTTGACTTATAGCCATGTCAATGAGTAAGAGCTCCTTTTTTCGATCATCAACCCGAGGCGAAATCAAAATAGCGTTTTATAGATCCGTCGGAATCGAATCGAATGAATTAAAATACCCCTGTAGGTATACACCTGTAGGCTACAGCTCTCTCCATGTTTAGCATTCACTTGTGTTAGTCTGCGCCAAGTGCAATCCGTGTTTTTTTTATTTTAGAAAATACGTAAAACAAACTTGGTTCAAGCTGGTTCTACAGATCACAGGATGGACGTATGTGTGTATGTACACTCGAGAGCAATGAATCCGGGTCACTCAAAGAATCCAAAAAATCTCGGAAAGTAAGAATGCTAGGTTAATGCAATAAATTGTATTTAATAGACAATTTAATACTCCTTAAATGAAAGTATTAAAACTTCTTAGTTATTGTAAAGTTATATCATAAAAAAATCAAATTTGAAAAGGGAACACTGTCGAAGATGGAACTACGAAATTACAGGATTTGTTTTTGCTTTTGTTTGTAATCTGTCATTTATGTTGGTACATAAACCAGGTTGATAGTGCTCAATATTCATTATTCAAGCTGAAATCATGTCGCTTACACTTGAAGAATGCACCAGAATACTTACATTGGTGAAAACCGGCCGGAGTCAGCGCGATACAGCCAGGACTGTCGGTGTGTCGCTGTCAACAGTACAAAGAGTTCTCCTACGTTACGAAGAAACTGGTTCTAACCTACGCAGACCAGGAACGGGCAGAACTAGGTGTACCACAGCACGAGAAGACCGATACTTGGTGAACACCATGCTTCGAAATCGCTTTCTCACAGGAACTGAACTCACAAATCAGTTTCGACGCCTCGGAGGAAGTAACCCAAGTGCATGGACAGTAAGACGTCGGCTTGCTGAATCTAACTTAAAACCCCTTAGACCTGCAAACGGCCCTAAACTGGAGCGTGGCCATCGTATTTCAAGACTAAGATATGCCCAGAACCACGTAAATTGGAGTATTGAAGATTGGTCGAAAGTTATGTTCTCCGACGAATCAAAATTTATGCTCTACAAGCACGATGGAAGACACAGAGTGTATAGAAGACCAGGGAAAGATTCAAGCAAGCATGCATGGAAGAAAAAGTAGCCTACGGTGGTGGGTCTGTACTTGTGTGGGCCGGAATTTCCTCTGAAAGTCGCACAGAGCTGGTGATCATAGAAAACGGCTCTTTAACTAGCGTAAGATATGTGGAAGAAATCCTCAACGAACACGTTGGTCCATTTATGGTCAATTTGGGTGAGGATGCTATATTTATGCATAACAATGCCCGACCTCATACAGGTAGGATTGTGAATGACTACCTTCAAGAGATGAACATTACTTGTATGGAGTGGCCAGCGCGCAGCCCGGATATCAACCCGATCGAGCATGCTTGGGACGTGCTAGGGAGATGCGTAAAACAACGAAATCCTCCCCCAATCACGCTTCCTGAGCTCAAAATTGCTCTCACAGAGGAATGGGAGAATATTCCCCAAAATCGTATAAGGAACTTGGTGTACAGCATGCCAAACCGCGTAAACGCAGTAATGGAAGCACGAGGAGCTAATACGAAGTATTGAAATTCAAGAAAATCGTCATAAAGTTCAAAAATTTCATGTTTCCTATTTTTGTTTTAAGGAGAGATCAGCAGTTTTTTTTCTTTATGTAATTTTGTGTAAATAAAATGTATGGTGACTCATATTTTTTTACCTTTCATTTAAGGAGTATTAAATTGTCTATTAAATACAATTTATTGCATTAACCTAGCATTCTTACTTTCCGAGATTTTTTGGATTCTTTGAGTGACCCGGATTCATTGCTCTCGAGTGTATTTTTCCACACCACAACGACTCATTCGTTCGTTAAAATTTATCGAAAAACTACTAATGCCGAAAACGAAGGCTGCTTTTATCCTGAAAAACAGATGCAATGCCGCGGGCAAAAGTTATATACGCAAACTTTTACGTGAAAATTTCATACTCGAAATGTATAAACCAATGGCTTGGAAACTCCGCCATTAAACTCTGCAAAGTTACGGCCGTTCCAACTCTTTCCGTTATCGAAAGACCCTCGGAGCAACACGCAACTCACTAATTACTGACCATCATCGGACCTTTGGAAACGCAACGCTTCAAATGCCTAAAAGCTTTACTACACTATCCGATATGTTGGTATCGAAGGAGAAAGTAACATAAAAAAGACATTCGCCATTTGGTAACCATATGCGAGAGTAGCCACTTGAAAAAATCACATTATCTCCTAATATCTTTCGAAATAGACGTCGTCGTAGAGAGTTGCGGATTTCACCATTGTGTAGGAGATTTTATTCTCTTTCCTCTGATATATCTCACCTCTCTCTTCCTTCCCCATAACTATAAAACTGTTTTAACGTAGATCTTCGTAGCACGTGCTACATTCCTCTTAGCTCTGGAACCATGTAGACGTGAAGCCTACTAAGTATTGTTTTTGACACTAAAATTCAGTGCATACCTTCGATTTCATAATCTTTCGGTATAACGTTCAATCAGGGTTATGACCGTTCGGTCTACAATTTTTCGAAGTTGTGTGCTTAAGGTATTTAGTTGTGCGACCTCATGTGTTTTCTATATTTCGTTTTGCAATTTCCTGTACTTTCTAGATACCGTTCTCCGGTATTCCGTAGTACAGTCGTACTGATCTCCATCCGATAAATCGGCCACTGTAAACTAACCTAAAGCCCACGACAAAATACTTTTGGGGCTAGGTTCAACCTCGCGTGCGAAAGGAAACTTACAGCAAGAATGTGCGGTGAGCCCCCAGCAGGGTTAATGGCGTGGAGCCCTGACGGTATTGTTTAGGTGGATCTGGACAGACCCAAATACTACAGGGTTTGTTTGGCAGGGGACGGGGCGGTGCGTTATGAGGCATCTGCAGTCATTTGGAAGGTTAAATCTACCTATCCGTAATAGTAATAAGTAATTAATTTCTTTATCCTTTTGGCTCGGATGTTTTGCACTGACCTGGTCCAAATCTAGGCTACACAAAATTAATTTATCTTTTAAAGGGCAATGTATACGCTTCGACAACAAAACTCCTAGTGAGTTGCAAAAATTATCAGCAAATAAATTCAAACAAATTGTCATAAAGGCTTACTATAAAATATCAGAATATCTAAAAGATATAAACGGGTTTTGCTCCAACTCGAAAAATAACAACTAACAGGTTAAAGGTTTCTTCGTCGCTTCTTTACTTTAGTCTACATACCGAAGCGACAGAAATCAAAAATATCACTTTATTTCCGTGTCAGTGTTTAGTTTTACAATTTGACCTTTTCGAAGTGTAGGTACATTTATTTATTTATGGAAATGAAGAGATTTTGATTTTGGAAGTTACGCCTAGGTGTTTTGCCGGGACACGCTAAAAGTCCTTACCAAAACATTACTGTTGTGCCGCCAAGTAGAAACAATAACGAAGGTGCTAAAATAGAATCTACAAAATTTATCATAATCCTATCTTCGTAAAAGAACACCAAAGCCAATATCACGATGACACACAACCTAATTTCAACCTAACCCCTTCCTCGTAAGCTTCAAATCAATTCCACACACATTTTTCACCAAGTTCATTGAAATAAGATTCAGAGTTACATAATTTTCGCAGAGTTAATTTTGAACCCCGCAGGTCGTTAGCTGGGCTCATTAGAGGTTAAAACAAAAAGGTTGCAATATAAAAGGATGAGTCGACACTTCCTAGAGCATTCAACGGGTTACGGGATCAACTTACCATTGAAAGCTTTTTTTACGGCTCCTGCGTGTTTTTTCCTTATTTTATTTTATGTACTCTTTTGTGAAGCCTTGCCTTTAGTCAGGTTCATATCACAATGTACCTAGGCCTAGTGATACTGGAATAAAGTAATGATGAATGGTTTTAATAAGATTTTACGAGTTATCGTGAATTTCCTGTAATTTTATAAAATGTTTTTAATTCAGTCTCATTTATAGCGATAGGTATGAAAAAGCAAAATATTATATTGAAACTCTTAAAGTATTGCATATCAAAGACAAATTTCCCTCATATATAATTTTATTCTTTCAGATGAATCAACGGCTTACCATAAGACGAAAGGACATGTCATCCCAAGCAGCATCACAAGCTGTATAAGATCTCTATTAAAGTTCGTTTATACTCTTAATGCTGTATTTCTTGGCCGCATAAAGGCTGTATAAGCGCTTATACAGTCCTTATACCCCTGAAATGGGCACAAATTATACAGCGTTTTGCGTTATATTAGCTGTACAGTAGCTGTATAAGCATAAAATAGGCTGCACAATAGCTGTTTGCGGCTGTATTATGGTGTAATAGGAAACCAATACACTCCAATTACTACATTGTAACTCACTTGTTAAGCTTTACGTTGTAAAAAGTCTGTTGAACAGAATTACAAAAGAATTAAAACGAAACAGAAGATATATTTTAATGATGGCGTTCAATTATAACATTATTGATCAAAGTGACATTTTATTATAAACGCTTTGTGTTTAAAGATTTGGAGATTCGATAAGTGCAGGATACAGTGCATTATCGTGCAAAAATAAATTTATTGTGGACATATATGTGTTTTGTGATAAAAAATAAACGCGCCCACAAAATAACCAGGGAAGAGATATTAAATAATGTAAGTAAATATGGTTTTTATAGGTTAGAATTTAAAAATGTTTGAATTAATGGACGTAGAGCCTCATTGGTGCATAGTAGGTTATTGGACAAACTGAAAATATTGATAAACATAAAAACATTAGTCTAATTTTTATGTAATCATATTCGTAATCTTCGATTTGTAATTGATAAAATGGCGACAATTTGCTATGCAGCCTAAATTCTATTTTGATGGTCTTATAGCATTAATAGCTGTACTATGTAGGTAATGGATACTAGTATTCAGCTTTTAGCGGTTGATGGGCTGTATAAACGAATAAATTTACTATTAATGTTGCATAGAAGTGTTTCGAACATAACCTGTAACTCTTTTTAGGGATACGTAATATTAAGTGAAAAACCAAAATAATAAATAAATAAATAATAAATAATGCTGGACAATTCACACAGCATTATCTAGCCCCAAGCTAGCAGAGCTTGTGTTATGGGTACTAGATAACTGATATACTTAATACAATACACTACATAGATAGATATTTTTTTATTATAGATAGAAAACACCCAGACCAATGGAACAAATTTCTGCAGATCGTACACAAATTTGTTCCGAGGCGGGAATCGAACCCGCAACCTCCAGAGTCGCAGGTGGACCTTCGCCTGCTGCGCCACGGAGAGATTCAATATGAATATTTTGTTTGAAATGTTTACATGCGTATTAGACTTATAAATATTTTGCAGTTTTGATAACATTTCATGATGTTTTTGGTTTCAGGTTTTTAATAAACCAACTCTACCATCCACTTCATCAGCTTCAACCAAAATACTCGAACCCTTACATCCCGATCTGGACGCTTCAACTGCAATAATATAAATATAAATATAAATATAAATACTTAAATTTCACGGTTTATAGATGATATGTCGAAAATTACTTTGCAATGAGTATTGTAATTGTATTTGTATGACTCTATTAGCGAAAACTGATAAAAAATAAAAAATCTATATAAATTAGAATGAATTTTATTTCTCTATCAAACTGTGTGCAAAAGGGGTATAAAATATAATTGGTTTTTATGTTCTATACATACTAGTTTCATTTTTACATCTTCAGAATTAACAATGGTCTCAATTTGCCCAGAGGCATGCAATTTGGCTTTGAATATATTCAAATATGACGATTTTATTGGTGATTCAAAAACTTCTGCTAAGTCTGTAATTATAAGAGCGTATATTTTATTTTTTTCTCAAGCATATATTTTCTTTACCTCGAGAACCTGACCATCGTTGCATATAAAATATTTATCTTTCGATTTTGGTGACAGTTTATAGTCTTTGAAATGTAGTGCAGTTAGTTTTTAAATAATAAAATATCATCATCAGTTGCAGAAGGTAAAGCTAATAAATTACACCTGATAATTATAACTATGATCATTCACAATATTTTCTACGGAACCACTTTCATTAGATGTCGACGGTATTGACGCTTGACTGTAGGTGATCTGACAGATCTGTTGCAATATCTCCATGTTCCTCGGCAGTAATTTCATTTTGTTGATAATTTGTTATATTTAAATATCCTGTTCAATCTTTCTTCTAATAGCACCAAATCTTTTTCTCTTTTTCCACATATTTATAAAACAATCACAAAATACAGCATACAAATGCACAATAATTCAAAATGGCGACTCTGTCACTTATACAGATTAAGGCTGTACTATAGGCGTCATTTAGTTTTATTGCTGTTTATTACTTTCAAAGACAGAAATTAGACAGCTATCGTCTGTAAAATGGTGTACAATTACACCACAAAAAGAAGCTGTAGAAGAGAGTTTGCCTACTTCATAATACAGAAATAAGATTTGAGGACCACCATAATACAGCTCTAAGCTGTATTAAGTAAGTGACGTTATGCAAAATGCAGCTATTGTACAGTTTTAATACTAAAATGAGATAAAAGCGTTACAGGAAACTTAAAGCTGTACATGACAGTTATCATACACTGATTTAGAACTTTAAGCGTACTTTGACTCCTTAGTACAGACTTAATACAGTTAGAGCTGAATACTTACTCCTAAACCGACATTATAACACTACAATGTCTTTTCAACGTTCTTATACAGCTGTAAAACAGCGTTAAGTGCTATATTGGCTGCTTTTTAGGTGTTCATTACGCTTGGTTGCTGCTTGGGATGTAAGTCGATTTTTTTTTAATTTAACACTATTATTTTTAACAACACATAGGTACCTACCCATAACGCAACAGGCCGGTGTCCTGCGACTGAGCATTGAACGCGTTAAGCCACATAGTGTTTGAATTCAAGAATTTATGATAACTTTCTAAATATTTCATGTAAGTATTGAGATGAGATAAAGTGACATTTCTAATAAAGTTAGACAAGGAGTTATAAGAAAGTTTGTTTATGAAGAAAATGTTCACGAAGCAGATAATGAAGACCGAAGTTCGCTAAATACACAAAACAATATTGTTTGTCTTATATACAGAGCCTACAAGGTTACAACTTATAACAATCTTTGTAAGGAATCTAAATTTGGAACTCATCAGGAAACTGTGGTTTATAATTTAAGGAATTCGGCAGAATAATTAAGAAAAACTTTATCAGCCCGGTAGTCGATGAATGTAGGCGGCTGGGCGCTATTTGTGGCGTCGCAAGCGGAGGCCTATGTCCAGTAGTGGAGTGATGTGGTGACTTTATCTATCCAAGTATCCAAGGACCTACTTTAAGTCTCAAGAAAGTGCCTATTTGAATAGGACACTACACCATAGCTTTGCCACACATTTTTTTCATAAATTAGACGGTAGGTAGGTAGAAACTAAGTTATTCTTGATTTAATTCTAGTGTCACATCTAAGCAAAACTTCGGCTGTATAGCTTCTTCACTTCAGCTCAGTTTTGGTGTTGTTCGCGCTCAAACACACAGAAGTAATTAGATAATTCTCAATACTCATAGTCAGGCTTAAATCAAAAATATCTTAAGATTTGAGATTTGATTTTCACGTTTTAATCTAATGAGTCGAGTTTATAAACTACCTAAGCTTTGTTACTTGCAGGTCAATTCAGATGTATTCGTGTATCACTTAAACCATATTCGCCACTCATTGATCTTCTTTTGTTTTTTTATTCGTTATGAAAATAGCTTGAACGGCTATACTAAAATAGTACGAGTGATACACGCACAAATACGTCATTATTAACCAGCTTGCCTCATAACTACAAGCATCTTTCACACCATCACTATACCCACATAAATGCATTTAGGCATGCACGACTACAATGCGCACACCAGTGAAAAGGTCACAACATTATTAACATATGCATGGAGCCGTGCGTACGCGCAAGCAACGCAATGCATTCGTCGCGGGCACGCGTGGCCAATCAGCTGGCGAATGTGCTAGGGTTGCTGGCACGAAAAGCAAGTGGGATTTAGCATAACAATGGTGAACTTATGAGAGGATACCCAACCATGTCATGATAAATAACATTATTGTGACGGTAATTTTAAATTTGACCTGAGATATCAGGAGAAAGGAGTTTTGAAATTTCTAATCCTCAATGAAGGTTTAAGTTGTAGAATGTTCTTTGAATATTCTACAATTCTACATCGTATATAATGATGTATTTTCATAACAGACACCTAACAATCATGATTTATTAATCATCATTGTACTGTTTATTCAATAAAATATTTGAGAAAATAGAATGAAAAATATCATAAAACTAGGTCCCCTAAAAGCTTTGAAGAGCGTGGCACGACACTACAAAAGACCCCGCAGTTCAAAGCTCAGTCATCTGGTTTCGCGACACTACGTTGGCGTCGCATCGTTTGACGCAATCAATTATTGAAAACGCCATACGAAAGTTGAATAGAATGATGAAGATGAAAGGGTATAGTGTGGGTGGACATCAAAGATTTAAATCGTAAAAACAAAAAATAGAGCTATCTCATTTCGCGTAACAACAAAACGGCGGCGCGGTCTCACTACGGTAAGGGCCTTTCTAACGATTTAAATCTTTGGTGGACATAGCTATAGGATTCGTGTGCCAGCCCTACCCGTAGGTAGGTACTACTAGTAGGTATGGTACCTATACATACAATATACACGTAGGCATGCGAAACTCGTCGCGCCGCCTCGCCGGCGGAATGCAAGATGACCGATTAGTACACTTTTTATGTGGCCAGCACCTGTAGTACTGTTGCGATTGTATCGAGAACGTATTTCCTTTCAATTGTTCTTGTTTTGATAAGGTTTTTAGTGCATAAACTTCTGAGCTGACCTTATCAATGATCGTGTTAGGTATGCTAACAAAAAATACCTACCTAGTAATTTACAGACAAAAACACAATTAAAGAATAGAAACAAATTAGAACGGCTTACAATTTAAACAGATGAGCGAACTACAGACTGCTACAAACAATCTATAGGTAGCTGATCTGATCCAAGTAACAAGTGCATATAAAATGATTTTTCATTCTTAGAGAATCTATCGAAGTCATCTATCGAACTCGGGTAATCAATCCAATCCATATCCATAGGTTTCCTATGTGTGTACGGTTAAAAGTTCATATTAATATTCATCGTTTATTGTATTTATTAGCTGTTATCCGCGACTTCGTCTGTAAAGGGGTTTTAGAGGTTGTCTATGTTTAGGTTTAACTAGACAAATTTAAAGATTGTAGAGTTAGTAAATAGGTAAGTACTTAAGTGCATACAAGGGAAGTTAGATAGATCTAATTTGTATAGGAGCGATCATTGATTTAGTATAATTTGTAATAATATGTTGGTACAATAAAGTATTAATTCATTCATTTATTCCTACACCACACCACAAAAGCCTATATTGGTCCACTGCTGAACGCCTGATAAGTGCCTTATTTACTTTTATTATTTGGGGCTGCTGGCCATAATACCCACGCTGAGCATGAGGGTTGGGGATCAGAGTTAGGTGGAAGAATTGTTCCGCAGAAGGCGCTGCTGCCCGCACCCGGTAGATATTCCATAGTCGCTTCTTAGGACACCCGTGGGAAGAGTTGGGATGGTGCAAATTCTAAGCCGGCACCACACGGCTGGCATCCATTTATTCATTGATAGTTTACTACGCATAAATATCAAAAAAAATCTCTCCATTGGATGATAAAACACCCTGGGTGTTCCCCTGAATTTCCTTCATATTTTGCTAATAACCTGCGTCTGACACGTCATTGTCCATTCAAATCAAAACACTGCAGCATGCATAAAGCCCCCGATACACAGACAATAAAAGCAGTGCATACATGCATGCATGCATTTGATATACACCTGTGTGGGGCGCGTTTATTTATGCTTGCTGATGGTGGTGCGAGTAAAGAAGAAAGCTACGAGAACTGTGTTGTGATGCTGGGGTAGAATAAAAAATAATGACATCGCATCGGTATACATTGCATACACTATTGAAGTTGAAGGAATGAATTTGAAATAATTTACGCATTCGATGGCAAAGTGACGTTTTTTTCTACCATAGACAACAATCCCCATGCTACTGCTGGTCCTTTCAATTTCATTCAGTGAGACTTTCCTTAGTCATGAGCATGACGCACATGAATTGATTGTGTAGGTTCACTGGGGCAGCGACGGCGTGGCGATTAGGTGGGAAGCTGGGCAGAGAACAGGTTAAATAAAACTTCAACTTCTTTATTCATGTTTAACCTCAAAGTCTTCGAGTTGAGATGGTGGTCAACAGGCCTTCTATTTACGATAAAAAGACTTCAACTTCTTTATTCCCTTTTTTTTAGTTTGAATGTCTCTCTGTTGAGACTGTGGTCAATAGACCTATTCACGATGAAAAAACCTTCCATCAACCTCACCGGAAAATAATGGAAAATCGTAAAAACGACAATTTGCTAAATCTACTCTAATATTATCAAGAGGAAAGACTTGTATTTTGTATGTTTGTAACGAATAAACACAAAAGCTACTGGACCGATTTCAAAAATTCTTTCTCCATTAGGTAGACTGCTATTTATATCATTATCCCTGAGTAACATTAGTTATATTCATGTGTTTTAAAAATCAATGTCCACCCGTAGCCGGAAGCCGGGACGCGCTAGTGGAATATATGCGAAGATTTATGTACAAGTTTAAGCGAAAACATACTTTGAATAAGACATAGTTTGATCACTTGACATTTGATTTAGAAAGTCCATTTTAAAATCATATTTAAGTCACAAAAATTCAAAACGCTTTCGCTAACGTTTATGCCTCACGTCCGTCCAGTCCATGACTTATCCCAGCCATAAAGGCGCCTGCAGCATAGCTTAGCATAACATAAACTGTTCGAAGTGCAGCCACAGCCACACATTCTATTTGAATAACCCCGGTGTGGACGCTGCTTTAGCCAGGTGTTAATATTTCATGAACTGGGAATTTTAATTTTAAATTATTGCGGTTTTGTCTTTTCTGGCTTTATGCCTCTTCGGGTTTTGATCCTCTGCTTTATTCAGGTTTACGTGGTTTATTTTTACAGTTGACGAATTATATATTTTACAGGAATCGTGTAGATAAAGAATGGGATTGAAGAGAAGAAGATATAGACGCTTAAATCATGTTTGATCAAATGTAATCTAAGCGGGACACCATGCTGTTCCGCTGGTATTATCAATCCCGTTCTTTATCTACAAGCGTGTTCTTGAGTAGTGACCCCGACTCGGCAAACGTAGTGTAGGACGCCCTCCGGCAAGGTGGGATGACGACCTGCGAAAGACTGCTTGATGCTGGATGCGGCAAGCTGAAGAGAGGGCGCTATTACGCTCATTAGGGGAGGTCTATGTCCATCTATACAAATAAGTGTCTGCTTTTAATTTCAAAATATAGCTTTTTACTAAATAAATGAAAGTGTAAAGTAACTCCTTAAAATTTTTTATTTGTCTGTTTGTTTTGGCTATTTTCCGAAACAGCTGGACCGATTTTGACGAAACTTCACTGGCAGATAGCTGATGTTATAGCGGGTAACATAAGATACCTTAATCATAGAAAAATAATTGAACCAAAAATAAATGTCACTTGTATTCTCTAAACAGTCACTACTAAAATGCGCAGATCCCTTAGTACTATCCAATGATCCTATCCATCCATGGTTGTCTGGTAGAGATCGCTTTTGAGCGATAAGACCTCCAATTGTCACTTAGATTTTAAGCTGTTTTGTTGTATTGTTTCTATCGATAAGTGTGTAATAAAGAATTTTCTATCTATCTAGTCCATCAAAAAGAGTGTGTGATCAGAGTGGGGTGAGTCTATTTGACGTTATTAAAAACACGTGATCGAGACGTCGCATTTTTGTATGGGATTTGCGTAGTTCTCTGTCCGCAGTCCGCACGACAGAGGCGCTGTACCAAATTACTCATACTCACTCATACTCATTTATTCGCCGTAGGAGCACAAGGCACAATTGGAAATGTCACTTTAAATATGAATATGGGTTACAATAATGTTGTGCTTAAATTATAATTCAAAGTCATAAAACAGACAAGACAGAAAATATTCAAGGAACTTAGGAATATAGGTACATACAAAAATAAGTAAATTGATAAATAGATCAAATGGGCATCGTTAGAGTCATGTAAACAAAATACCTAATAATAATTATTAATTCATGGTGCTGGTGTAAATGGCATTGTCTGAAACAATTAATTCTAATTAAATATTAAATAGGTATTCAGTTACTATTACTAATTGTATGGGAAAAGGAGACGACTCGATCTCGTCTCGACACTAACGTCAAATAGACTCACCTCTCAGATAATGATATCGTGGGAAAGGATATATAGATAAAATAACATCACTAGCAATCAGCTTCCTGCTCAGAACGGATAATTTAAGTTATCGATTTCGACGAAAAACATCTAAAACCAAAGCCATTCCAATTTCCAATTCGAAAACATCGGCCGTTAAATCGACATGTCGATTTTTAATTTATTGCGCAGCACTAACCAGACTGGCCGTCTCTTTAGAATAGTCCTTACTGGAAATTGAGCTTTGATGCAATGGAATAAGGGATGTTATTGTGATTCAGCAATGTCCGCAAAAGACAAAAGTGCATCGATGATAATTTGGCGTGTTTTAAAAAATTATAAACCGACTTCCAATTCTTCTAGTGGCGACATCTAGTAAAAATTCGAGTTTAATTTAATTTGATGACACATGGATGAAACGACGAATGAAAGAAGGCCTACTTTGAAACAAGAAATACAAAGTTTCAGTAGACGAATCGCATGAAACAAACAACTTTACTACTGCACCGCCATCCGTCAACTTCGTACTTTGTTTTTGTCATGTGTGTTTTTTATCATGTGATGATTTTTTTACGGCGCAAATCATCAATTCCTTGAGAGACAAACTTTTATGGGACAACTTAAAAATTAATCTTTATACAACAAAGAAAGAATCATCAAAATCTATTATGAAATGGCGAAGATATCACCAAAATTGTTGTAGCTTGTCGTGATTTTTCAAAAGTACGATGTTGTTTTATAAACTTTACGGGATAAACACCAGTCCCTCGGGAGTAGCATTTTTATGGGACTAATTCGGGATCATTATCTATACAATAGTAAAAGAATCAGCAAAATCGGTTAATCACAGGCGGAGATATCAAGTAACATACATACATAAAAAAAATAAACAGACGAATTGAGAACCTCATTTTCGAAGTCGTTTAAAAATCAAAATCATACGAAATTAAAATATCGGGTCCAACTAGATGACATAAAATTACTTGCAGTCAGTGATTTCTATTGTTTTTTTGAGTTTTATAATGTTTACACTTACAATTATGCCTTAATACTTACACTTAGGATAATAAAAAAAGAATTATAAAATCGACGGAAGAAAGCGATTTTGTCGTATCTAAAAAGACGTGGCAAAGGTGCCAATTACCGCGTCTTTTTATACGGAATTTACATTACTTGTCGATTTTTGTTCTTCAATAAATATTGCCTACAATTATATCTGAAACTCGATGCAAGTGAGTTTTAGTTTTTGTGTCGTGGTTTGTTCATAAGCATTCTATATCTCGTATGACAAGTGTATCGTAAATTTTTGGGATAGTTATGTACATAGTTTTTTGTGACTTCTGTACATAGGCAAAGTGATGACTTTAGTAAGCAACTACGACTTTATTCTACTCCAAAACGTTGGACTAATAGTTTTCGATAATTGCAATTTGAATCGAGTTTCCCACGCATCGATCCACAAATATATCGAGAGGTTGATTAATCGAATCAATATTTAGGCGCTCTGCATACGCGTAGTGTTGGGAAATTATCGATTCTCAAAACTAATTAGTCGATAATTAAGCAAGAGCTTTTGTAATCGCAATCATGTTTGTTGAATTACGAATAATTAATATGAATAATTTAGGTAAAATACCAAAATGTATGATGCGGTAGGTAACAATATGTATGATGTGGTAGCGCTTAACTCACGTATGACCCGCGCGGGTTCGCTATTGTTTGAAATTCGTGAGTCACCATGGGGCGGAGAATTAAGCAACATAAACATTATTCATTGGTACCAAAACATTTTTTTTTTATGATGGACTATCCACACAGCGTCATCTAGCCCCAAGCTAAGCAGAGCTTTTATTATGGGCACTAGATATCTGATATACTTAATGTGAAATGATATAATAAGAGCAATAATTGGTAAGAGGCACATACAAAACAAATAATGACTAAATCTGTAAATAGAGAAGCATTGGTTGTTAATAATAATGTCTTATAAATTACATCACAAACTCAACAGTCTAAAAAATCTTGAAAAAGATATAACATGTCCCTAAATTCTATAAAACCCTCGCTTCTTTCCAAATTTCCTTATCAGGACACTTCCATCGCATCCCAAAGGCAATTCACACATTACGTTATCGACAAAACAATATCCTACGTTATCGACAATACAATATCGTGGCACATCCCTAGGAATCCAATAAAGTGATAACACAAATTGTGCATGGCCTCCATTAATCTTAAATGGTTCGTATAAGAATTTAGTGCTGCGATAGGAGCGTGGCGTGCTATCGATAGTTACGGATGGATATTTTCAGCCTATAGGTTTACGTTGTATTGATTTAGCCTGAATTTGTAATGGGTTGACGAAAAGTTCGCCATTTTGAATTTTATTTGCGTTCCTACAGATAAAACCAATAACAGTTTAAGTTTATTTTAGGTATATTTTCCAAATTTGTCTCTCTCTCCCAATAAGGTTTGCTGTAAGAGAACTCTTTTTAGGGTTAAGCTCGCTTTTGCCTTTATTTTTCTTGCGATATGTTTTACTTGTAGGTACTACCTATTTAGTGCAATAAATAATTATGAAATAAGTACTTACTGTTATCAAACCTTGTTTTAAACTCCAGTCTCAAGTAATCCAATACCAACTTTTATGAATGCGTTTACCGTACAACATTCCCTTGATCCATATTTCACCTTAATTTTTACAATAATAATGATTTTTAAAATAATTATGTCCTCCTAGCCGAATTTCGACCACGGCGGCCAGTCTCATCGGAGACTAGCCAGATGCGCAGGACATATAATGTATAGTGCACAATTGTGTGCGCAAACACAGGTGCACTCTCTATTAACGCATTCACTGCCCAGCCTCTAGCGTTGTGCGGGCAGGGGCGCGCCACCGCACAAAGAGCTGCAGATAGGCTAGGTGCATAATGGGCCATGAAATTGTTAACACAGGTCCCTCACTCTCATGATCCGATGGGATGGCAGACCCACACGACCGGGGAGAGGTCAAGCGCAGGACCAACGGCTTAACATGCTTTCCGAGGCACAGGGGTGTAACACCGGCAACTTCCTCACTTCGGACTGCTACTATGAACTTTTCTAACTAGAAAAATCCCAATAACAACTATTGGCCCGACCTGGGATTTGAACTCATAATCAGCGCGAACAAGCTGACCGCTAGACCAACTAAGAAGGCAACTAAGTATTAAGTACATAACATATGTTCGGGCTCTCCGGACTACTGGTTCCTGTCCGGCTGCGTTTGTGGACTGTATGCTGGGTTCTTTTTGATTGAAACGACTTTGAACTGGTGGCTTCACTTATTATTTCACTTCACAACTTATACTTATGACTTTAATTTATTCGAATTACAAGACCGACCGATTGACTGACTGACTGACTTTAATTTATTCGAATTACAAGACCGACCGATTGACTGACTGACTGACTTTAATTTATTCGAATTACAAGACCGACCGATTGACTGACAATTTTTCTCAAAATTCTTCCTATATTTATATAAACCAACGCCCCGCCCCGCTATACGCGGTGGCGAGCGAGTTTTTCTTTATTTGTTCCTTAAAATACTATGCATATATGCTAACTTATATCTATGGTTTCGCTTCTGTCGTGCACATTCTCCCGCCGTCGCCGTCGTCGGCACCTCCGCCGTCGCGCGATCCCACTGGCAGCACGATGATCTTCTTCGTAGGCCGCCGCAAGACTCGCCCGCTGCTGGTGACTACGTCCACGACGCGCGTTTCTCCATCACGCCCTGGGTGGAGAGCTATGACCTTTGCCCTAGGCCATGTATTGCGGGGCTGTGATTCGTCGCAGAGGAGTACGAGGTCCCCGGGCTGGGGGGCCTCGCCGACGGTGTGGGGCTCCCGCCGGTGTTGGAGTAAGGGTAGATACTCCAGCATCCACCGGCGCCAGAACTCGTCCGCCAGGTACTGCACGCGTCGCCAGAGGGCGCGCGCGTGCTCGTCTTTTTCGGTGAATGCCCCCGGGGTGGGGACACTGCTATTGGGCCCCAACAGGAGGTGGTTGGGGGTGAGCGCCTCTGGCGCCTCCGGCGTGACCGCGACGTGCGTCAGCGGTCGTGAGTTGACCGAGTACTCCACCTCGGTCAGCAGGGTGGCGAGCGTGTCGTCGCTCGGGCACCGCTCGTGCAGGGTGGTGTGAAGCGCTTCCTTGACAGAGCGCACCATGCGCTCCCATGCTCCCCCCATGAAGGGAGAGGCTGGTGGTATGTAGCGCCACTGGATCCGCTTGTTCGTGGCCGCGTCCGCGACGCCTTCCAAGGCGGCCGCCTTTAGCTCGCGGTCCGCTGCCTTGAAGCACGTAGCGTTGTCGCTGTGTAGCTCGCGTGGGCACCCGCGTCTCGAGATGAATCTTCTCAGGGCGTTGATGGCAGCGTCGGCGCTCAGGTTCGGCACGACCTCAAGGTGGATGGCTCTGGAAGTCATACAAGTGAAAAGCGCTACATATCTCTTTTCTTTATGCCGTCCGACTGTGACTTCGATTGGTCCAAAGTAATCCAGCCCGGTGTGGGTGAACGCCCTTTTGTGATGAGCTAGGCGAGCCCCTGGCAGGTCTCCGGTGGCTGGGTTTCCCGGCTTTGCTTTTTTAATGCGACAGTACATACATTTCTTGATTACATCCTTTACTGTGGGCCTTATTCGGATTATCCACAATCGTTGGCGTAGCTCGTTCACGACGGTCTCCACGCCGCCGTGGTGTAGCTTCTCGTGCACGTACTGTATGTATAACTTAGTGTAAGCGTGCCTACCGTCTAGGATGATCGGACTGGCGGTTTCTGGTGCGAGGTCGGGCGTCTCGTCGATGCGTCCGCGTAGTCGTAGCGTCTGGTCCGCTCCCACGGCGACGCTCAGTGCTGACAACTTGCCTCCTTTCGACGTACCTTTGTGTGAGTGGATGCGATCGATTTCTTCACCGAAGCTCTCTCTCTGGCTGCTCAGCACCCACAGCTGCTCAGCCTGGATGAGATAGTGGGCCTCGAGTCTGATGTACTTTCTCGCTGTCTCGCTCGGGTATTTCTTGGGCCCTGTGCTAACCTTCTTTTGGTGTTGCACTTTTGTCCAGTCCGGATCACTGTCTGCGTTTTTCTTTGTGCGTTTTCGAAGCGCAGCTACGGTCTCGTGCTTTTTTGCTCTGCACAGTGCTATGAACTGCAGGACTCTCGCTGTCACTCTTATCAATCGGAGCCACCGCGAGAATCTGTGTATGTCTGGGAGGTGGCCCGTTGTACTGACCTGAGTGACTGCAGTCGCATAACATTTCTCTCTCTCCTCGCCGGTGATTTCGGCCGGCGTGGATGCCTCTTTCGGCCAGTTTCCCTCTTCTTGACGTAGAAAGGCCGGTCCCGTGTACCACCTATGATTAGTGCCAAAATTTACCGGTGTGGATCTCGTGGCGTCGTCCGCTACGTTCTCAGCTGACGGCAGCCATCTCCACTCGGTTTTCTTGGTTGTATCCTCGATCTCGGCCAGTCTATGGGCTACAAAGGTTTTAAAGGTTCGCGGCTCGGCCCGTATCCAAGCTAGGGCAGTCCTCGAGTCGCTCCAGTATACCTTCTTCTCCGCTTCGAAGTCGTGCTCGCGCGCCACTGTGTCTGCGAGACGCGCGCCCAGCAACGCCGCCTGTAGCTCTAGACGCGGTATCGAAATAGGTTTTAAGGGATTTACCCGACTTTTAGCTGCCGCCAGTGCCACGTTCACTTCGCCGTTGGCTTTCGTCGTCCTCCAGTACACGGCCGCAGCGTAGGCCTCCTCGCTGGCATCGACGAACGTGTGTAGTTGTCTTGTGGCAGCGGGTTCTGTCTCGTAGCATCTAGGAATTCGTACCTTATCGAGACTTCGAAGTGTCTCGGTCCATTCACACCATTTTCCCTGAAGCGGTTCGGGCAGGGGCTCGTCCCAGCCAGTTCCGAACTTCCATGTGTCCTGCATCAATCTCTTCGCCGGTGTGGTGAGTGGTGAGATGAGTCCCAGCGGGTCAAACAGTGACATGATCACGCTGAGCGCCTCTCGCTTGGTTGGTGGCTTACCTCCGTTCATCAGGGAGGGCGGGGCCTTCCTCTCGTTTACCCGGAAGCATATGTAGTCGCCGCGCACGTCCCAGTAGAGTCCCAGCGCCTTCTCCACCTCGCTGCCGCCGATGGCGACCGTGGCGTCTCCGGAGCGCGCTGCGAGGCTCTGGATGGTCTGTGGCTCGTTGGATGTCCACCCTCGTAGCTCGAAGTGCGCCTGGCGGTTCACGTGGTCCACCTGTGTGTTTACACTCTCCGCCTCTCGAATCGTCGGGTAACTGGAAAGATAATCATCCATGTACATGTTTCGAATTATAGCTTTGGCGGCGGCTGGGAACTCGTTCTGGTGATCCTGTGCGTTCTTATTCTTGATGAACAGCGCTGTGCATGGTGATGATGAAGCTCCAAAAACCACCGAAGTCATGCGGTACTCGTCCGGCGGCGCTTCCCCTCGTCTGTCATCTCTCCACAGGAACCTTAGTGCATCTCTGTCGGCGGGATTTATTTTTACTTGCATGAACATTTCCTTTATGTCGGCCGAAACGGCGTATGCGTGCTGGCGAAAACGCATAACTACTCCTGGCAGCGACTGCAGCAGATCTGGACCGGCTAGTAGCATATCATTCAAACTCTTACCTGCTGACTTGGCCGCTGCGTCATGAACCATCCTTATCTTTGGTTTTGTTGGTGACACGACTGCGAAATGTGGTAGGTACCATGTCTTATCCTTTTCTCCTGGCCCTTCTGCTCGCTCTGCATAGCCGGAAGTCAGCAGGTTCTCCATCCGTTCTTTGTACTTGGCCTTCAGTTCCACATCTCGGTCCAGCTTCCGTTCTAGGCTGTGTAGTCGCTTCAATGTGTCTCTGTAATTATTAAGCAAATGTACCTTATTTTCCTTCCACAGTAATCCGGTCTCAAATCTGCCGTCAGGTAGGCGCCGACTCTTTTCTTCCAATATTCTTAGAGCTTTTTGTTCCGGATCGCTTGCCTGTTTCCGTGGTGTTATTCCTAGCGATTCTAGCTTGAAGAAGTCTTTCATTGTTTCTTCAAAGTTGTCTGGGTGAGTCTCCGCACCGACGTATCCACAAAAGTTCTTTTGGGGGCGTCCCTCTAGGCGGCAGCCATGCAGCACCCATCCCAGCTGTGTGAGCGAGGCGACCGGTTGGTCTCTCCTTCCCTCTCGCACCTCTCTTGAAATTATCAGGTCCCAATTGTTTTGGCCTATTACTACCTTGGGGTGAGCTCTGGTGTAGATCAGATCCTCCGCTATGTCTAGCAAGTGTGGGCAATCTTCTATTTCATGTCTCGTGATGGCCTGTGTGGTAAAATCTAGTCTCTTTACCGTTTGAGCGTTGCGAAGTACATGTTCCTGTCGTTGGTTCTTTCCTCGAATGCGTACGCTCACTGTCTTGCTGTTCTCGTGCTTGACTTCACCTCCGTTGGCATCCTTGATCCAAAGCGTGTCTGTCGGACCATCAATGCCCAGCAGTTCGGTGATAGATTCCTCCACGAACGTGCACGTACTTCCATCATCGAGTAAAGCGTAGGTACTTATCTTGGCTCTAGGTCCGGTTAGTTCTATCGGGGCTATCTTGAGGTACGCTCGACGTAGGCGGCCTGGGCCGGCATTTTCTTTCCCTGTGACACAAGCGGATATCTCTGCGCGGCGCTCCTCTGTCGCTGGCTGTGTCTGCACTGGTTCACTGTGTAATAATGTATGATGTTTCTTACCACAGCCTTCCATAGCGCACGCTTTTGCTTGGCACTTGAACCGACGATGTTTCATATTTCATATTTCATATTTCATTTATTGCGTCCATAATTATAGGTAGGTACATGAATATTTCACTATTCTAACACTCTTAGTTGGTAGATCTTATAATTATGTACCCAGTCAGGGTGTAGCAAATTGAGAAGATGTGTATTAAAGTTAACATTCAATTAATTACTGTCACGTTGTTATAGATTATCATTAAAAAATTCAATAAGTGTATAATAACATTTTTTTAGTAGCATATTCTTTAGTTGTCTATTAAAATTAATGTCGGATGTATCTTTTAAATCGTCAGGTATCTTATTATAAATTTTTGCCGCCATTTTATTTGGGCCTGTATTATGAATATTTAGTTTTGAGTCAGGTATTACAAGTTTATTATGATTATGTCTGTTTACGTATCGTCTAGGTATGTCAATTTTCTTTATAAAATATTTTGGGTATTTTCTTACGAATTTACAAGCTTCTAGAATATACACGGATGTTAGTGTTAGAATTTTCAGTTCACAAAAGTGTGGCCTACAGCTTTCGGCTTCATCTTCTTCTCTTTCTCTTTGAGACACAGGAAACAGACGCCGTACTTCTTGGTCATCGCCCATCTGGTCGCCACGTCTGCTTCTAGGAAGCCCGAACAATCCAATAACTTGTGAGACTTATGGCAGTGTTGACAGTTATCACTTCTCGTTTCGATTGCTGCATAGGTTCTTTCTACCTTTTTCTTAGCTCGCGGCCCTTCTTCGGCGACCTCCGGCAGTGCGTAGGCTCCGCACTTGTCGGCCTCTTCGTTCAAGAAAGTTGCTAATCTTACCATCTCTGGTTTTTCTTCGGTTTTAATGGCGAAATAATCGTACCATTTACTGCGCAGGATAGGGGTCAGCTTGTCCAGGACGCTGCGTACCATCTCAGGATTCTGTAGGTACTCCTTCCGACCAAGGGCCTCCACGGTGGCCACTATGTTGGCCACCTTCCCGGCGAATATGCACAAATCTCTAGCATTATCGCTTACCTTGGTCAACGCCCGTAGCTTCTCCATCTCTGCGATCACTAGTGCCTCTGGTCGCCCGAACCTCCTCTCGAGGGCTTCCATGATGGCCCTAGGTTCAGGTTGGCTGATGAGGAGACTGCTCACGGACTCGTACGCTACACCCTTGAGACTACGTCGAATTCTCATGATGTTCTCGATCTTTGAGAATGATGTTTCACTGTCTCTATACGCGGCCCGATACACTAGCCAACCACTAACCTGTCCTCCGAAAGTGGGTAGCTCCTGCGCGTACCTTGGAGTCTCCCTCCTTGTCGCGATCTGCGACAGCGCCGCCACCAGCGCCTCCACACTGACGGCCGACCCCTGCGCGGGGGGCTGGTTCGTAGCCCGCCCAGACTTGGTTCCTGTCTGGTCCTCCCGTGCTCCTTGGTCCTCTCTTGGCGCCTCTGGAGCCTCCTTGGTGGCCTTGGGTGGCAGCGGCTCCTCCCGCCGCTGCTGTAGCCAGGATGTCACCCTAACGGATGCCAGTTCGTCCTGCTCCTCTTCCGATGAGTCATCCTCTACTTGCTGCAGTTGCGCCTCCGCAAGCTCACGGGCAGCCTTGGCTGCTTCCGCCTTGATCTGTAGCTCTGCGGAGCGCATCTCCGCCAGTTTCAGCTGTGCTTGGTGCACGGCCCTCTTCCGCGCGGTCGCCTTGGTTGACCGCGCTGCCAGTGCCGCTGGCCTCGTGGTGGTCTTGCTGGTCGTCTCACTGTCAGTTGTTGCCTCAGTTCCTGTGATAGCCGATGTGGTAGCGCTGTCTCCGGACTCCTGCGTCCACGTTGACTCGGTCGCGGATGTGGAGGCGGAGCTATCCTTTTTATTTGCTGCCTTCTGCTGGCTGACCTCAGTGCTCTCCTCAGGGCTGGCCTGCGGCGTTTCTTCCTTGCCTTGCTGGCTCCTGGTCATCATCTTCAATCCGGCTCGAATGCGACCAATGTTCGGGCTCTCCGGACTACTGGTTCCTGTCCGGCTGCGTTTGTGGACTGTATGCTGGGTTCTTTTTGATTGAAACGACTTTGAACTGGTGGCTTCACTTATTATTTCACTTCACAACTTATACTTATGACTTTAATTTATTCGAATTACAAGACCGACCGATTGACTGACTGACTGACTTTAATTTATTCGAATTACAAGACCGACCGATTGACTGACTGACTGACTTTAATTTATTCGAATTACAAGACCGACCGATTGACTGACAATTTTTCTCAAAATTCTTCCTATATTTATATAAACCAACGCCCCGCCCCGCTATACGCGGTGGCGAGCGAGTTTTTCTTTATTTGTTCCTTAAAATACTATGTATATATGCTAACTTATATCTATGGTTTCGCTTCTGTCGTGCACAACATATGTGTACTTAATTGGTACCTACTTCATCAAAGACATTAATTTTACTCATAAGTAAGTAATCGGGGGAAACACAAACTGAAAAATATGCTGGCACCTATTTCATCATCATCATCATCAACCTATATTAGTCCACTGCTGGACATAGGCCTCCTCTAATGAGGGCCATAGCGCCCTGTGTTCAGGTTGCCACATCCAGCATCTGCCTGCAGTCTTTCGCAGATCCACCTGGCTGGAGGGCGTCCTACACTACGTTTGCCTAGTCGCGGTCTCCACTCAAGAACACGTTTACCTCATCGGTTGTCGGTTCTTCGCAAGACTAGACCGGCCCACTGCCACTTCAGTTTGCTAATTCTTTGAGCTATGTCGATGACTTTGGTTCTCTGTAGGATGTATTCGTTACGCATCCTATCCTTCACAGAAAGCTCTGTCCATAGCTCGCTGAGCAACTTTGAACTGGTGAACCAGCCCTACTGTGAGTGTCTGTCCACGTCTCAGCTCTGTAGGTCATGACGGGTAGGACGCACTGATTGAAAACTTTAGTTTTCAAGCATTGCAGTATCGGTACCTATTTATTACGTAAAAACTAGTTCAAATTTTATATCATTTTGGTCAAGGATAACCTTACGGTATCTAAATGATTTAATATTACAAAGGTTACCAATAACTTAACTAATCAACCATAATCTTTCAACTATTCAATCAGAATCCGGAAGACAAATTAGAATTGAAATTGAAATTCATTGTTCGCCAATAACGTGGGAGTTAACGACCTTCCTCCCACTGCATCGAAGCATTGCTCTGAATATAATAGCAGGTTTGAATCCCACTCAGAACACACTCTTGAATAACTCCGAGCAAAATAGAGATTTAAAACAAACGAGATAGAACTCAAAATTAGTTACGGACAACCCTGGTTGTCTAACGAGTGTCGTAGATCTTGCATCTTATCCCAAAGAATTAGAGCTCATTTTGTTCATAAGTTAATTTGAGGTGGAATAGATTTGACAATGTCATTTCTTGATTGCTTTATGCAGGAATGAAGACCTATAAGCTTCGCAGATTTCACTCGGTCTATGAATATTAACTATGAATATATTTTGATGGTAAGAAATGTGGCCTTTTTAGCGGGAATATGTACCTCCTTCCTTATAACAGCCCACACTCGTCTAATTCTGTATATCGACGCCACAAAAAGCGGTCCTGAGTCACCTCCATCCATCGATTCCCTATGAACACTACAATATTGACGACCTCAGTGGCGCAGCGGGCGAGAGTCCGCCTGCGAGGCAAGAGGTTGCGGGTTCGATTCCCGCCTCGGAACAAATTTGTGTACGATCTGTAGAAATTTGTTCCGTTGATCTGGGTGTTTTCTATGTATAATATATCTATCTATCTATGTAGTGTATTGTATTAAGTATATCAGTTATCTAGTACCCATAACACAAGCTCTGCTTAGCTTGGGGCTAGATAATGCTGTGTGAATTGTCCAGCATTATTTATTTATTTATTTATTATTTAATATCGTCGGTCCATCGAGAGAGTGAGATACTCACTCCACAATATCGAAACGACGCGTGACCCGAGAGCTGGTGAGTATCTGGCGCAGCGCATCAGCATTGCCATACAACGGGGCAATGCAGCCAGCGTCTTGGGGACGCGACGACCGGTATTGATATGGATCAGTTGAGCTACCTGTAGATTGTACAGTTGCAACAGTCTACAGTTAGCACATTTGTTTCAATTGTAAATACTAGTTCTAATTTATTTCTTTTATTTTATTGTAATTTTCTTAGTGAATAAAGGCTTTTATCTACACTAATGTTATAACATTCTACTTATGATTCCAATACTTGACTTATAATTACTACTGTTATAGCGCAGATAACAAAACACTCAATTTAAGCAATTTCACATGATGGTATAATATCTTCATCGATATCGTAAAATCTCATTATAACATCAATAAAACGCGACCAATTAACCTGGCGAGCCAAAATCCTCATACAAGTTGTATAAAATTTTGATATTAGGCTGGCTTTTGAAAACAGTTGGGTTATACGTGAAAACTTCGTCGAAACTACTAAACTTACATACACAAAACTCTTTGGTAAGATCTTATTCAAGTCTCAAATACGATCTTGAACAGTATAGAAAACAAGACGAATGAAGTAATTATAAATATTCCGACTCCGTCTACGAGCTCTACTGCTTGCCTCGCGGCCGCTACAGCTGCTGGATCAATAATTAACATTAACTTTCAAAATTGTACCATCCAAAATTTGAACAATTATTATAAATAAACTATTGTCAGCTTTTACTCTTGTTGTTTGATTAATTGCATTAGTGAAGATAAAGTAGTGTATGCAACTGCATATAACACGGGTATTAAAACACTCGTTACTATTATGAAACTCGCTGCGCTCGTTTCATAAACTCACACTCGTGTTTTAATACCCTTCATTATATGACAGTTGCATAAACTACTATTACTCTACAATAACTTTGTTTCACATTTGTTTTCAGCAACGTGTAGTTCGTTAGAAAAACGTATGAATTTATTTAAAAAAATATTAATTAGGAGTAGCTTTTACGCCCTAATGGTAATTAAATAACAAATGTTATATTAAATACTTGGTTACTTACTTTTATTTTAATATTGTATGCCTATGCAGGTTACTTAGTTACACAAATTGTTAAATTATTCAGGCAATAAATGAATTTTTATTTATCTAAAACCCATTGTCGCTTATCAGGAGAGGCCTATGTCCACCAGTGGACTCGTATATGCTAAAGAAGTACTTACCTTGATGTAGATGTACCTAAGTAGGTCGGCACACAAGAAACGTCAATTCCCTTTTACGGAAACAGGTTCAGTCAACAAACAGGCTGTGAATTCAGTACAAATAAATCAAATTCGATCCAATTTATTAAACCTTTTCAAAATTAATTTACAAGCTAATAAAAACATCAAAGATTCACTTAAATATTAATTACGAAGCATCCGTAAACCCCATCCCTTGCTATAATCATCTCAACATTGCGTAAAGTTGAACACTAATCAGCGAACCTTTTTACGGATTATGACGTCATCTCCGTACAACCCTAGCACGGCAACACTGCGGTGTTTGAAAATGAATGGAAATGTTCAATGAAATTGTAGGTTCGGGCATTGCCAAAATGGTTTGAATTTCCAATCATGTCAGGTTTTAGATTTTTCTTAAAATTATTTTAAAACCGAAGATTAAAAAAGTTCAATGAAGAAATCATTGAAGTACTATGAATGATAATTACTTTTAAAACTGTGGCAAATTGCCAGATTTGTTCAGCTTGATGCATGTAACTCGTAACACCTAGTACGTTAGGTACTAGTATAATTTAGAAATTAAGGTCTTATTTTTGTCAAACCTATCGTAATGGTAGTAACTTGGCTGACTCGTTAATGACACTCCCTTACAAACCTCTGTGGTTTTCTCAGTTTCATTATTATAAGTTTTCTATGTAACATTAGTTTAAGTTGGTAAATAATTAAATAAATAAATGTATGCTTGTATCTTAATATTAATTATTGTCGAAATTGAGTAGGTGCTTTTTAAATACCTATAATAAGGTACCTACCTACTGTACAAAACATACTAACCTACCTACGTGTTTTTGTTAGAATCCCTTTCAAATTCGTTTTTCATGAAGTTTCCAAAGCAAAGCCCGCATCTTGACTACCACAGCGTATTTTTCCCGACTCAAGAGTATGTGAACTAAAGCGACCCACTTTAGAATCGATTGAGCATTCGATAACTCGTAGTTTAATCGAGTACTATGAAATTACCGATTACGGGAAACCGGGTCACGAAAAATAGGGTTGCCATTCGGATTTTAAACTTTTACCACGTTTTCGGGGACTTTTACCCGTTAAAAGAACGGATTCGTGCATTTCCACGAGCATTTTTGCGTTTATGTAAAACAAGAAGTTTGGAACTTACGAGTGGATGAAAATCCAGCTGGGTGTTTTCAGATACTTTGAACATTTGAATGTTTGGTTGAAGGAAAACTTACATTTCAGATGCAGTATCAAAAGAATAAAAAAAAACTGCATTTACGCAAGGTTTACGAGGGCAGTCTATTTAAAAATAAATCAGAGGATTTATGTAAGATTACGTATTTTTAAACTAGCTCGCCGCGGCTTGATCTGATTCTGATTGCGGCTTGATCATACGAGTTTTAATTATTTGTATTAAATAAAAAGGTAATATTTTGCGTTAAAAACAAGACAACTTGAATTTTTTGTAAGATAAAAAATTAGATAGGTAGCCATATCCGGACTTTTCCTAAGCAACCCTAAATGGAAAATATTCTTCGACTACGTTGAGCAAAGTTCGGATAGCAATGCGGTTTGCGTATGGTAACATTGTTAGCGTGTAACCTACTAGGGATGGGAAAAATATCGCTGCATTTTTGAACTAAATAAATTAAAAACTTTGCTTGAGGAAAGTTTTCCAGGTTTTATTAATAGTATTTTTATTGGTAGTACCTACAGCAAGGTCATTAAAGCTAACTACAGTATCCTGCAATTGGCGGTCTTATCCCTTGCAGGGATTTCTTTCAGACGACCATGTAACAAGGGGCCTTATATCTAAGGCTTTTTTTTGTTGCGTAACTCTTTATTTTTAGATGTCGCTAAACGAAATTATTATGTCAAGAATTTCAAAATCGTATTTTTATTTAAAACAGAAAAAGATACCGATCAAGACACGTAGAAAAACTCCATAAAACGTTGAAAACGTACAGCCACAGAATAAACAAGAGAACCATAGACAAGTCAACAGTCCAGTTTCGAAAGTGAACGTTTGTTTATGACAGTGACATCGCTAGACGAAGAGAATATTACATTAGGCGTAATGTGGCAGTTATTACTCTGTGGGCGATTTCACAATAATGTTGAATGTGAAATTAATAGAAAAGCGAATATTATTACCCGTCTCGAGATTTCTTATATAAAAGTTAATTATTAAATGAATAACAAAGAAAGCCATTCCACTTTCATTTTTAAGAATATTTATAAACTGAAATGAAATGAAATGAAATGAAATAGTTTATTTGACACGACACATTAAAAAAAATCTAAATGTTTGTGGAAAAATAAATATTAACTAGGAAAACTAGAAAAACTAGCTGCATTCTTACTACCCGTTGTCCTATTACCGGTTTCCTCGTAGGGATGAAGCATTTTCCCGTGGTAAAAAGTAGCGTATGTTCATCAGGAATAATGTGGGCTTCTAATGTTAAAGAATTTTTCAAAACGGTCCAGTTGTTTCGGAGCCTATTCAATACAAACAAACAAATCTTTCCTTTTTATAATATAAGTATAGATAAGCAAATTTAACCCGTTTACGGTCGTCATTCTCGTATCACAAAATGTCTATATCGTATCACAAAATGGTCTTTCTATTGACCAATAAAACATTACGATGGAGGGTAACGATATATTTTTATAAACGTTTCGCCCACATAAATACAAATGGGTGCACTGTATCATGGAATTGCATTGCGAATCGCAATAACATGAACCTATTTACCATGAAGACTAGATAGATAATCATTAGACTTTTTTATTAGCTTTAGCCAGTTAACTGACTTTGACGACCTCTATGGCGCAGCGGGCGAAGGTCCGCCTGCGACGCAGGAGGTTGCGGGTTCGACGATCTGCAGATATTTATTCAGGGTGTTCTGGATGTTTTATATGTATAATAAAAAATATCTATCTATGTAATGTATTGTATTAAATCAGTTATTTAGTACCCATAACACAAGCTCTGCTTAGCTTGGGGCTAGATAACGCTGTGTGAATTGTCCAGCATTATTTATTTATTTATTTATCTAAAGGTAGTCGCAGATCCAGGCCACACCTACCGCAAATTTTGCGGTTTTCTTCGATTTGTTTGCAGTGTTTTGCATACTGACTTTAAACCAGATGAGCCCCGAACCAGGCAGCAGGGCGGAAGGCCCTCGCTGCCTGGCACCCTGTGCCATGGCCCACGTGGCCTACAGGTAAATACACCACTGCTAACAGGACAAGTTAAATAAAAACTTGTAAAAAACCTTAGCCTCAACCTCAACAGCCTGTATTGGTCCACTACTGGACGCAGGCCTCCCCCTGATAAGCGCCTTATTGGCTTTTATCACATGGGGGTAATGCCCATAATCCCCACGCAGGGCATTCGTTATAGTTTGGTGGAAAAATTATTCGGGCGCTGCTGCCTGACCCCGGTGGAAATCCCTTAGTCGCCTCTTACGACACCCGCGGGAAGAGTTCGAGTGGTGCAAATTCTAAGCCAGCACCACACAGCTAGCCGGCACCACATAGCTCACATGAAAGGTAAATACGTCACTGCTAATAGAGCAAGTTAAATAAAAGCATGTAAAAAGCCTTAAACACGACACTAATAAGTAGCTTAACAACCCTATGCAACCATCTGTCTTAAAACTAAAAGCTTTAAGAAGTTTTACGACTTGAGACGCTTCGTTACGTGCACGTTACGTGTTTATGATAAACACGTTGGTTTCTCTAGTCGTTTGAGATGAGAGAACTTTGCTCGCATCGGATTAGATTTATTAGGTACTTAACTATCTTCTATACTAATATTATAAAGAGGAAAGATTTGATTGTTTGTTTGTATTGAATAGGCTCCAAAACTACTGGACCGATTTGAAAAATTGTTTTACCAATAGAAGCCCACATTATTCCTGATGAACATAGGCTACTTTTTACCGCGGGAAAATGCTTCATTCCTACGGGAAAACGGGTAATAGGACAACGGGTAGTAAGAATGCAGCTAGTCAATGATAAAAATCGTGGAACAACTTAGCTATTTTAATAAACTTGTAGACTTAGTTTATGGTATGGAACGTTGAAACAAGACGCTATTCGACGCTGTTTCGCAGCAGGTGATGGAAATGGAAAGCCTGCAACCCAGGTGGCGGGTTCGATTCCCGCCTCGGAAGAATGTTGGTACGATCTGTAGATATTTGTTCCGGGAGTTCTGAGTGTTTTCCATGTAAATTTAAAAAATATTTAACCTTGTTTCTAATGAATTAAGTATATGAGTTATCTATTGCCTACCCATAACATAATCAAAGTTATTATATTTATGGAAATAAAAAATTTTTGATATTAAAACACAAGATCACAAGGTCTGCCTACTCTGGTTCTAAATGATGCTGTGTGGTTATTTATATTATTTATTTATACAATGGCTTACTCTAAGCTCTAACAGTGACGCTTAAAGAAAGCTTAGAGCTTGTAAGAACGGTTGTTAAGCACCGTTCTTACAGGCTCCGTCAACTTCAACAAAAAATAATTTTCCTCATGTTTATCGCGATAAAATAACCATACATAATATACAGCACAGATAAGAAATAATGTCTCAATAAACAATAACGAGGAACGACATGGTACGCAAATGTCAGCCTTCACGTTTAGAAAGCACCAAGACTTAATGAACCATAGTCGGTGGTTGGCGCAGACGGGCAACAAACAATTGGCCAATCATAAGGTGGAAAGAAGTAGTCCCTTATGTTCTTCAAGTCCTCACACTGGATGAAGGCAGTGCAGGAAAAGCCGGTAGCGATCTGTTGTGAGTAGGAGTCAGTTTATAAATTAGAAATTTGATAAATGAATGTTATCGTTTACGTAACTTAAGAAATTTTCATTGTTTCCGTTACTAAAAAACAAATTTTATTGTTTCCGTAACTAATGATACTCAAAGCAAATTTAAATATGCAACAGAAAAGAATAACATACGTTTATTATAAGAATTTTATGATTATTGTGGGACAATTTTATGTTATTATTATCTTTGTTTTTATCAAATTATTGTTATTTTCACTTGCCAATAATAAGTAACGAAATGATGAAATAAATAAATCTGATACCTCCAATATACATATGTGGTAAAATGGAAAATTATAAACCTCAAAAGACTTTCATTAATATTATATTTAGAAAATTCTGTTCCTGTAATTTTCTATGATTTTTGACAATAAATTTAGAATATTAAAAAAAAAAACTGAAGAAGATAATAAAATACCAAGAATTATAGCGAATAAAGCATTTACAATTGAAACAGTCGAGCTAACAGTAGACTGTTGCAATCAGACTAAAGGTAGCTTAATAATTGCGAACTTAAATTTAATTTCCAAACTTGATTGATGCGCTACCGCGTGTCTCTTCCTCTTGTTTCTTTCGAATTTCCTGTTATTTTCTACATCAAAAAAAATCACTCGTCTACGTCGTTTCTAACTACGTCGTAGTAACTCCTCGCTTCTTAGTATCAAAGCTTTACCGAGAAAATATTGCCTATAATTATTGAAAAGCTTTATTTCCTTTGTTATCGTTGTATTTTATTCCTTCAGTAAAAATCTATCGCGCTTTATTATTTAAGTATCAGTGACGAAGACCGTACTTGTCAATGTTTTTTATCAGTGTCTTGTCACTTTATTTGGAGCTGAAAAGAAAATGAATAAGCTTTGATACCTAATTTTATAAAGTTTATTTCGGAAATCTTTTTCAGTTTTTTTTTTATTTTTCTTGCGAAAGTCTGCAGGCTGATGCTGGACGCGGCAAGCAGAAGACAGAGCGCTATGGTGCTCATTAGGGGTGGCATATGTCCAGCGGTGGACTGATATTGGTTGATGATGATGATATTTTTCTTGATCTATGCATAAGTCAGTGTTGTCGTTATCGTCATCAGGGGTAGTGGCGAGTCTAACATTCCATCGCCATCCCTCACGCATCTGCTTTCCTGGTCCATTGGTGTAGTGTAGGTGGAACATTCAGTGCAGCCATGATTTTAGTCTGTCCAGTACAACGGAAGCTTAATGGCGTGTTGACATTCGTTCTGGCTTATCTTCCTGGAAATGCCATTTTAGATTATAGAATCTAAAATGTATTTTCATAAATAGTTTTTGTTAATATAATTTATTATAATTTTCTAAAGTTAAGTTTTTATTAGTATAGTGCGTCACTCTGGCTAATTTCTAAGAAATCAAAAAACTTTACTTCGACGTGAACCCGCATCCTTCACTAAGTCCCGTCGAAGTCAAAATTTTTTGTGATCTTATTTGATTTCTTATTTTTATATCATTTAAAATGTATGTTTAGATCGTCTAAAATATTTTATCATCTTAATAGGTAGTATTTTGCAACGCAATAAAGGTGATTTCAGTTTCAACTTCTCCGTCAGAGCGCTAAATGGTTAACAGCTGTCTTTCTGCGTTGAATAGAGGGCATCTCTTTCTATACTATGCAAACTGAGCGAGACTTTAGACGCAGAGAGAGCTGACGCGCTTGTAAAACCATTATTACTCCCGTTTCATTATTCACGATTGTTACTCTGTCCGCTTTCATTATATTAGGTAGGTACTAAAAGAAAATTCAAATCCTACTTTGAAACAAGATCCAAAAACAAATAAAATTATATTAAAACACTACAAAAAACCAGCATAAAATAATTAGCACTTTAAAAAACATTATACGTACATTTGGCCGGAGCGCAATTCTTACAAACATGTTCTTTACGGGAATGTGTACAATAAATGCTGCAGTTTCCGTTTTATCGCCGTGAATATTAAAATTCTCTTTAATTTTTTACAAGGGTTCAGTACGTTTGATGATGCTGTAAAAGTAAATGAGGTTTTTGTAGCATATTGTCGCTAGGAGAACAAGATTGACGTTTTATGTAATACTTTTCTGTGTTTTTCATCTTTCTTAGCTTCTGTCGATTTCTGACTAAAGTGAATCACTCGTTTGTCTGTCGTGTATCTCCGGACACGCATCCGCTGTCATGGGTTAGAGGAGAAAGTTAAGGTAAGTTGTTTTCTTTAAATAGATATTTAACGGAAAAAATCCTTTTGGAATAAAATTACATCAGATTCCGCCCGCGGCTTTACGCGCTTTCTTTCTGGATTCTTAGTAATATAGCCTCTTTTAGTCTACGTCCAAAATTGCACGTACCGTACACCTACTTATGCAAAGTTTCAACCCGAATCAAGATATACAAAACTCCGCGAACAAATCCCAAAAATTTACCTCAAAAATATTACTGTGATTTCTAAATAATATTTTCATATTTTTCATATTCCAAACAACAAAATAACACCACGTTCCCCACCTACGGAACCCTAAAAAATAACAAATTGGCGCACAGCCAGCGATCTTCCCACCATCCAAGAAACAGACTCAATGTATTGCAAACATCTTCTGTAGTTTTTGACGAGAGCTCTTGTAATTTAATGCGAGAGCGACGCTTACAGACAATATGCTTTTATTCGGGAAACAAATCTGCGCCGAAATTGGCCGTTCGTCTTTATTGGAAGGGTGGACCGGTGCTGACAAACGTAGTATGGTTCTTAACATTTTCATTTCGCACTAGCTCTGCGGGTCGTGCCGCATTGGCTGGGCAGTGAATGCACTAAGGCCGCGCTCTAGAAGGAGTTTCCTTCTCTTTTCATCTTAGTAGTCGTCATTAGAGTCAAAACTTTTCTTGTCGGTCGTTCTTGAATGTATCAATCATCAAGCCACGTTTTGTATCAGTTGTGTTTGTCTTGAAATCTATGTAGCTTTTAGAATAATATACACAAGTTACATACACCATAGACAAACCTTAGGTGGCGAGGTAACATGGCTGACATGCTGGTGGTGTGCAAAATTCAATAGAAATATTGGCGGCCAGTTTCTGCGATTTTTGTAATTTTCTTACCATTAATTTTAATGAAGGTTATGTTCATTTGAAAATGAAAATGTTTAATTTTGAACAAAAATTATGGAACATAATGTAGTACGGTGTCTCTGCCTTTTTTTTCTTTTTTATTTTTGTTTAAAAATGTGTTACAGAAGGCAGCGTCTTCCCCATTGCAGAGTACACTTTTACAAAAATGCCCTTATAGTAAAAATATTAACATTACACCAATAATTCATGGAACTAATGCAGATAAAGTTAAGCCAACTAACTTTGTATGGAAGATGTAGTAAATCTGTCACGGTTTGAACGTGTGCGGAGTCGATCAATACTCCCCAAGTGTCGGGTAAATCTCCAGTTTACCGCGAACTTGAACCAACCGAATTTATTTGAATGGGAATAGGCTGTAAGTGGTCCATTGATTTTACTGCGTTGCCTGTGTTGCCAACTCAGTTATACATAAAGTTGCACATATGTTTCCTCATATAAATTTACTATGAACTAGGTATATATTTTTATCTAGGTATATATATTTTTTAGAAAACCATAAAACATAATCAATTTGGAGTAGGTGCTTATCAATTTCATTTTTTAAGTAAAGGAACAGTTTCAATTATAAAAAGACAAGTCTTTTTATTATTGAAACTTCTGTCTTTGTTAAGTGTAGCTTTTCGCATAACCTATTCATATGCATAGTACACCAGCTTAGAATGTTGCTACTGTGTTATACATTCAAAATACTAGAAGCTGGTTTTGAGTTGGAAAATTCGCCGAATGCGATCTTTTTTTCTTCCAATTGGTAACATTGCAGTGTTGTGTTGCCAGCGGCAGTTTCCAGATAATGGCACAATTGGATTCAGAACAGCTCCATGTGACCACAACGAGCTTCGGTGATTTTTGTTACGATAACTATTTATAAGCGAAACAATTGGGGTGCTTTTGGCTCTGTTGCTATGGTACCGGAAAACATATCAAAAATATTTTTCGCCATTTGCAAATGGGTCCTATTTGCTGGAAGATATACGGGGCCACATTGATACCCAGCGGAATGCCATACTTACATCTACATATAATCCAAAAATCCGCTTCTATATTAATTCTTTATTAGATATAATTATTATTCTGGAATTCTCTTCTGATTCCCACCTGCACTCGCGGCAAAATCGCGTCCGACACTGTGACACATAATCGCGCCATTTCGAGCTGCAATAATCGCGTTCCTGGCTCTACGTTCCGTTCCACGAAATATTCTGCGCGTTCCGTTTGCGGTTATTTTCGTGTATACTACTGCACTGTCTGCACTTGGGAGCGTGTAAACGTGTGAGGGAATTTGCAGGCTTTGTTTTTGAAAATGGTATGTAAGTGAACATGGAACGCTGGTGTTTAAATTTTCTTGGAACGTTGGCAGGATTCTTGAGTGAGTAGAGTTTTTCATGTGTGGTAGGAACTGTAACTGCTAATTAAAAATTACATATTTCGTCCACTGTTGGTCGAGTCCACACAAAAGCGGTTTAAGTTTGAGTTATCTGCCTGAATGAGATTATTTGAGTGGTGACCTCGACTCGACTAACGAACTTACGTAGTGTAGGATGCCCTTCGGCCAGGTGGGATGACGACTTGTGGAAGACTTTTGGCAGATGCTCAGGCGTCAATCAAATTCATAAAAAAAAACATTATACCTTTTACCTATGACTAGTACAGGCTGATAATGGTGACCAGATTAGAGAGTCAAAACTATTACAACGCGGCCAATATGAAAACACAACTATAGGTTCGGTTACATTCCACTCTAATGTCGATAAATCTAATATCAATCCCACCACTTAATCCAATTTCATAATCCGAACACTACAAAATACACACAATCAGCTTTCTGCAAATCTGCAAACGAACCATGCAAAACCTTAATCCGTACAAATCCTTATTTCATCGACAAGTTTATCGACCAGACTGCACGTGGGCATCACTATCCGAAGGTCGTATTGATTTATAGTGACGTGCCGCGTGAGTTATCGATACCGGTACTTGTTTCACCTTATCTTACGAGTTCTAGGAAATATTTAATATTAACAGGTTGTTTACATAGCTCAGTTTGAAATCTTATGAATTTTGAATCAGGTTTAGTGAGAATTTATTTACAGCGGAATTCACCGTGATAATCTTCCAAGAACCACTTGAAACAATATGAAGATTAGCTAAGTATGAAAACTAAAGCTGGCTTTCCTAGAATGTCTGTGAATAAATATATTCTCCCTATGTTTCTATTTAATGTTGATGCTTATTTTTTTTACAATAAACAAATAATAAAACTGTATTAGACATAGATAAAATATATATGATGTTTGTGTTCTTTAAATAAATAAAAAATTATGCTAGAAGATTTACACAGTATCATCTAGCCCTAAGATAAACAGGGCTTGTGTTATGGGTACTAGCTACATATCTGGTATACTGAATAAACGATCGATTTTTTTATACATCCGGAATAAATAATATTTGCAGAGCATTGAAATATTTGTACCGAGGAGGCGGGTATCAAAATCCTGTATAAATTTTATTAGTATTATTTAACGGGTATTTATCGCGTTTATTTACCTACTAGTTTTAAGGTGATTTCTATCCCATAGGAACTGATTTATGGGATAAAAAGTAGCCAATGTTTGATTCCAGGATTAGAATGGCCTGTGTGCAAAATTCAGCCCGATCCGTTCAGTAGTTTCGGTGTGAAGAGGTAAGAAACATCCATCCATCCATCTATCCATCCATCCATCCAAACTTTCGAATTTATAATATTAGTGTGATTTTAGCGACGTTTCAACAGGTTTACACACTGTCGTGGTCACGGGATGACTGTTACCTTGACCTTTATTCATTTATATCATAAAAGCTATATTAGCCAAATGGATGCCTGCTAGCCTGTCAAATCTAGATCTAATGTTTTTCTGGTTGTAAAATCCTCACTTCACACGCACACAGATACCTTCCCAAGCCAAACAATACAAGTGGCAATAACTAACTAACGTGAGTGCACTGCGAAGCGGCATGCATAACCAACTATTAAATAACGGTGTACATTAACTGGGCCTGGACGTGCCTTGCTTGGAATTGGATTTGCATTATAGTTCATGGTTGGAGAGAGTAGTAATATTGAAGATATCTTGTACCAAAGAGTTCGTACAGAAAATAATTTCGGGCGCATTTTAGAATTAAGCTCGTGTCTTGTTCACGTCCGTTTTGAATGTCACTTTTTTTCTAACTAGACCACCTTCTACATTCTAGACTTCTAACTAAAATTATAACTTGGTTGTTTTGAAAAAACTAAAATTTGACCTCATACTCCTTAATATTGAAATAATTTATTTACGAAACCGCGGTTATCCTTTCGTAACTGATGACGAACAAAGACTTTGTATACCCTGTACCTTGTACGATACTAGTTTAGTTAGTACAAGGGATTATTTGAGTTATTCCAGTTTTCCCCTGACGCTCTCAGCAAGTCATTACTCCGCGCTTAATAAGTAGTTAGTCAGAGGAGCACGGTGTGTATAGGATAGGAAGTTATCTATAGGATATGTAGTTTAGATTGGACGCATAAGGACCTACAGAGGCACACCAGTTATGTAGCTTGGGTTATGTAATGAATTTGAGGCAGAAGACTCTATCTACGTATTACTTACATCGTTCTTTGACGACTTCTTCCGCTTTGTGACAAATATTTCTACGAACTGCAGATATTTGTTCAGTTTCTATGTATAATAAATTCTATCTATTTAGTGTATTGTATTAAGTATACTACCCATAACTCAAGCTCTGCTAAGCTTGGGGTTAGATAATGCTGTGTGAATTGTCCAGCATTATTTATTTATTATTTATTTTTCAATATATAGGTACTTGCATCCACGAATGATGGTTTATGTAGAGTGTTCGTTTGTCGGTACTTACGCAGACGACTTGAAAGGGATATATATCTATATGGCATAATATGTGCACCTTATTCCACTAAATTAATCGCTTCGTTTTAACAATATTGGGAATTAAACATTTTGGCATTTTACCTTTGACGAAAGAAACTACCTACAGATGGAGAGACGAGTGTCAAAAGTGCCAAGGAGATTCCTGCTTGATACTTTTTTTTAAAAACTGCTTCATCAGCATTTTATATATCCTTGTAAAGAGTTAGACAACCTTATTTCATGTTTATGTATGTTTATTATTAAATGTCCCGAGGCGGGAATCGAACCCACAACCTCCTGCGTCGCAGGCGGAACTTCGCCCGCCATGCCACGGACGGAGGTCATCAAATTACACAGACAGATTAGACAGATTAGGGTAGCATTACCAATAAACCTTTTATTTTGACGGAAGCTTTTTCAATTTAACCGTCTGTTTCTTTGTTAAACGCCCGTTCATCCGTTAATGAATACATTCCTAAAGGCAAGCGCCTCACAACCTTCGAGAGATGAAAATGATAAAATCTTACGACTGCGTTTTGACTACAATGAGAATAATTTATACTTAATAGCAGTAATTATGAATGTGTTGTGTTTTCATTACAATGTTTTATACGTTCGTTCAACTGTATTCTCAGCTTGCTTCGAAACATATTACCTTCCTACCTACCTTAGTGTTTTGTTTGGGATTTTGTTATTTTTTTATTTATTAAATTTCAATAGACTTTTCATAGTTAGTATTGAATCCTCCTACAGGGATATTTCTTTAAAAAGATTCTGAGCTACAAATTTTTTAGTAAGCCTTTATTCACAAAGAAAAATACAATCAAATAATACAAATAAATTAGAACTAGTATTTATAATTGAAACAATTGAACTAACTGCAGACTGTAGCAAACAATCTACAGGTAGCTCAACTGATCCATATCAATACCAGTCGTCGCGTCCCCAAGACGCTGGCTGCATTGCCCCGCGCTGTATGGCAATGCTGATGCCCAGCACATTGCGTCGGGGGTTAAAAACAAAGTTCAAAACGAATTTATTTTTTCAAATAAATAAAAACTATTTTGTATAAAAACAAGCCTGTTACAAAGCTATTACTCATAAAAACACAGAATAATCTAGATAATAGCGTCCAAAGTGCGAAAAGAACCCAAAAACACATTACGCAAGTAAATTCATTCTAACAATTGAATAGATCAATAAAACGACTGAGAGAAAAAATATTATGCAAAGGAAGACTGAAAGAAATAAGGTGGAGCGAGAATTTCCCCCACCTCCATAGAAATGTTCAGTTATTTTGATTTAGGATGTGAAAGCGTACTTATTCTGTGAAAATTGTGATTCTTATTTGCAACGATTGGTAGAGGCTGATTTATATAATTTTTTTTTTCTAATACAACTTACAAGGATGTAATATTGTAACAAGCTAAATGGTGATTGCTATCTTATAGAACACAAGAACAAAGTGTCTTCGCCTTAAGGCGCTGCCGTGGAAAACTAAGACTGTCAGATTGCATGTGAATATTACCAAATGTGGTCGGCAGAGGCGCTTATTTTTAACATAGACTTATGCCAAATTTATCTGTTGTAGAAGAGGCAAACTTTTGTTTTATTTTGGTTGATAGCACAATCACAAGGTAATAATGTAATGTTAACTAACATTTGCCCGCGGCTTTGCTATCGTTGCATGTAAAATACCTTAATAAAACCTATGTCGCTCATTGTAGCTTCTCAATTATAATAAAAATTACATTCATCGATAGTTATTCATAGAAATCAGAAACACTTAAAAAAATAATATCATCTTCATGCATGTTAAAGTGCCGACAATATCACCGACCATTATGATAATACTTTATACATTAAAAAAATATACTAATTTAGTCAAAACAACTGAGGTCTAAATGGATTACAAAAGTGTCAATCGTTGAAGATATTTCGATTTGGTTTTGGAGGGCTTTCTCAAAAAAAAATTAAAATATAAATAATGCTGAACAAGCCACACAACATCATCTAACCCCAAAGTAATTAGAGCTTGTGTTATGGTATACTTATTTTGATATACTTATTAAATACACTACACAGATAGATATTTTTTATATACATAAGACATGCAATAAAGTGATTATGATTATGATTATGACATCCAGAACAGCTGGAATAAATATCTGCAGATGGTACAAACATTTGTCCTGAGGCGGGAATCAAACTAACTGTAAGCTCCTGTGTCGCAGGTGGACCTTTCCCCGCCGCGCCACAGAGGTCGTCCATCAAATAATCAGATATAAAATGAAATATAACAGTGCTTTATTTCCTTTACCCCTTACAGGAGTCTTGGACACGTCAATAAATTCAAATAAGGTTCAAGAGTAAAACTGGGAAATAAAGTGATTACTTTAATTTATTGTTCACATCAATCTTTTTAAGGTAAAGTAAAGAAGAGAACAAGAAACCTTTACCTTGTTAGGGTGTTAGTTTTCGAGCTGGAGCAATACTATTAGCAATACCTAAGTTTTTTATCCTCTAGAGATAGTCTGATATTTTGTAGTAAGCCTTTTTAACAAAGGATATGTTCTACAAATTATTTGAAATTATTTTTTGATAACTTTTAACTCTTTTGGAGTTTTGTTGTAGAATCGTATACATTTCCCTTTAAAAGATAATCTATAAATCGATACTATAAAAATATATATCTATAAAAATATTCGTAAAATAAAATACGTGAATGTTGGAATGCTGAATGATGAATTTCACGGATATAATTTTGTACACAATCTCAGTACCACTCGCTTACATAATTAATTTTATTTTCCGGAAATAAAACGCAACAATCATGAAGATAGTTTTAGTTTAGATTGTAATTCTACAAAATAATCATAAAAACCACAACAGACCATGCCTTGCTATCCAAATTGATATTCATACCGATATAAAGTATTCTTTATTATGTTGCTGCCTTCCAAGAACTCATGAGTGATTATGATTAACATGAGTGATTAACAATAATTTTGACAACTGTCATTGGAAATACAATTGTTTTGCATGTTTATTACGTTTTTAGCGTCTTTAAACATCTCCTTTACTTGACTTCTTTGTTACGCTAAAAAAAAATTATTATATTGATGTCAATGTACACATATTGCCTATAACAAAAAAGTTATGACAAACCGCTCCGTTGAGGTGTTTCTATGAGTTATTAAAAATTTAAAGTAAATTATTATTTTTCAGTATCTGTTCTTTTGAGAATCTCTCTTCTCTAAGAGAACAAACCGATAGAACTACGAGTAATTTAAATTTGCCAGTAGTTCTACTGGTAGAACTACGAGAAAAAAAATGCAAATGGTTGGTCCTAAGTAAATCAGTTATCTAGTAAGTACCCATAACAAAGCTCTGCTTAGCTTCGGCCTTGGTGATGATGTGTGAATTCATCATCATCAGCCTATATAAGTCCACTGCTGGACGTAGGCTCATATTTTAATTTTTCAGCATTGTTTATTTATATATAAGGTCATCAAAATCGCCCTACCTATTTAACATATTTTAACTCGACCAATACTTTTCGTGCTGTAAACATGTTGAGTAGTACCTACCTATCTAGCTACCAGAGATAAAACCACTATAAACCTATTCTACTTAATTGGTAGGTCTGTCAATGAATAAAATTCCTGCAAATTTCTTTTGGCTTAGCTTCAATCAAATATAGACTTTATTTCAATGACGAATGAACCATTTAACCCGCAAAACAAAAGTTGTCGAAAATCGTAATTCGTCCGTCGAACCCAGCTGTCATTGCGAAAAAAGTTACATAACCTTACGTCCGTCCGAGGAGGCATCCAGCCTCCGAATGAAGCTACTGGAAGCTATTTTGAGCATATATTGAAAGGGATGTTTGAGTAATAGGGTTGAAATTCTATTGGCAAAATATTATCATTTTTGCAATTACTTCGCTAAACGCCTTACAAAAATGTGTTTTTTGGGTTTTATTATGTTAATGGTTTTATTTATTTAAAACTTTTTACATATTTCTTTTGTTGATAAAATTTCCTTTCATATAGTATTAAAATAATTAATGGTTGTCACTCAAAATATTGAGCATATCGAGACGAAAAATTTTTTTCTTGTTCTTTCTTGTGATTTTTTTTTTCAAGATCCTAGATCGTTTTATAAAATATTTTTGTATAAGTCTTTTTTCCATACATTTGACTATACACTGTTTTTTTTTTGGGCTTGTAATATGTCGGAGAACGGCTAACGGTGCGACGAAAAAGTGTACTTTCTACGGTGTCGCTGTTTGGGTAGCGTCTTAACAAGAGACAGTAAAAATTGACAATTTGCAACGATTGGTAGAGGCTGCTTTTATATAATTTTTTTTTCTAATACAAGGATATAATATTGTAACAAACTAAATGGTGATTGCTATCATAAAGAACACAAGAACAAAGTGTCTTCGCCTTAACAAGAGACAGTAAAAATAGTGTTTATGGACACATTCTTAAGCATTAATTTCACTAAGCATTTAAGTCAAATTTAAATTACTCATAAGTCTTAAGACTAGATTGTAATATAATGACGTATTTGTCCTCTAATAAATACATAAATTAAAAAAAAAATCAAGTGTCTCTATTTTCGCTGTAATCTTCTTTGGACTTTGTTAAGTGCAAAATTTTCTGAATGTCATGGACAAATTCCCTTTTTTTCAAATGTAAGCGGGTTAACTACGAACCTTGTTTGTGTTGGAAGAACACCAACGTATCATCCCTTATCAAGGGTCATCTTCAGGGTGAGCGCGTTACTAGCACGCTCATTCTATTTTAACTCGACTGCGCAAATAGAGCCAAAGAGGTTTATGTTTTTCAAAAGTATTTCCTTTTATATTTTACTTCATTCTATTCTAACACAATTAAACTATTGAATATCAGTATTCACACTAATTACGGCAAATCCCGACTTCATCCCGATTTAATCCCAATCTCATCCACATTTCATCCCCTTCCATGAATAACCCTGTACATCAGCCGTCCCGGGAGTCACCTGCCCTGACAATTTTAATAAAATATTATTACCGTCGCGTCGCACTCCCGTTATTAAAGACCCGCAGAATGCATTCGCGTGAGTTTTTTACTTATTTATTCAACTCTAGTTTAAGCCCGTGGCTTCGCACGCGTTGTTTATTTCAAGTCAACAAAGATCTCATAACTTAAAAACTTTTGTAGTTTTGACTAATCCTACTAATATTATAAAGCCGAACGGATCAAGATGAAATTTTATGTATGTTTAAAGCTAAGCCTAACTTAGATAATACGCTACTTATTATACTGAAAATACGCGCACGAAGCCGCGGGCAGTAGCTAGTTCATTATAAATGTAAGCGGGTTATCTACGAACCTCGTTTGTGTTGGAGAACACCTTCTAACACAAGCTAGGTTCGTAGTTAACCCACTTACATTCATAATGATCTCATTGACTTTATCATAACCGTCATCATCATTGCTTAGGAAGATCCACTGTTGGATGCAGGCCTCTTCAGCTACTGCCAGCCTCCTATGTCCTATGCTCTATTATAGAGTACTTAGTCATCATCATCATCATCATCATCAGCCTATATTAGTCCACATAGGCCTCCCCTAATGAGCGCCATAGCGCCCTGTCTTCAGCTTGCCGCATCCAGCATCGGCCTGCAGTCTTTCGCAGATTGTCATCCACCTGGCCGGAGGGTGTCCTACACTACGTTTGCCGAGTTGCAGTCTTCACTGACGCGGATGTCGGTTACCCAAGCGGATGTCGGTTCTTCGCTGGATATGGCCGGCCCAATGCCACTTCAGTTTGCTAATTCTTAGTACTAAGTATTAGTTATTAATAATGTAGATAAAGAATCATGTAAGTATGCGGGCAGCAGCGCCCCCTGCGGAACAATTCTACCACCAAACTGCTATCCTCAGCCTGCATGACCAGCGTGTGGATGATGGGCTTTAACCCCCTTGAGATAAGGCGCTTATCAGGGGGAGGCCTGCGTCCAGCAGTGGACCAATATAGGCTGTGGAGGTGGAGGAATTCTTGGAGCAACATTATAAAAGAGATTTTAATCGGAGTTCAAAACTTCAGACAACACAAATGAAAACACGAAATGATTCGTCGATCCGTAGGTAGGTAAGTAACTACGTAGGTACAGAAAACTTTGCTTTATAATGTGTCATATAGCTTATAAAAACAATGTTCACAAGCGAAATACCTAAACATTAAGCCACGTTACCGCCATTAACATTTTACAAAACATTTTCTACATTTTGCAAATCAGTTTTCAGTGTTTTTGTAAGCAAATACAGATACCAACGCTGCTGTTGCTTCCGGAATTTTTAATTTACGCGCCAACAGAGCTTCAATATCCGCTCATAGCCGGCTCAAACCGGTTTAATAACAAAACTCTTCGATTTGCGAACAAAAGGTCGCCAATTGGCGTGAAATGTGTCACATTTTCAATATATTCGGTTGTTGGAAATACTAGCACTGTATTGAAAAAGCTTTTTGGATTGTCTATTGGTTTAAAATGTTAAAACGCTATACAAACTTGTAGATAAACCATTAATGTTTTATTGGCGAAAGTTTGGATAATGTTACTTCTTCACGGCAGAGCTGTACTGAGATCTGGCTGAATTTTTGCAGATATAGATAAAGACCTCTAAAAACAAAGTTTACCTATCAGAAAAATCGCGTGTGAATCCACGGGTAAAAATTATTCATTGTATATTCAAATATAGGGCACTTCTTATTTTTGTAATCAACAGAATTTAATTTTATAATCAATCAAACCGAGGCCGGCCTAGGCCTGACGATATTCGACGCATTCCGGGTAAACTGGTGGGAACTGGGCAACTAACGTGACTCTTGGAAAAGTTTGGAGGAGACCTTTGCCCAGCAGTGGAACAAAATAGGTTGGATAAAAAATAATCAAAAGGGCTTCCTTTGACCACAATCTCACCTGGTGGAAAGTGAAGATGTGATCGACGGTGTATCACGAGCGACGGTCTAGTAGACAACTATTCACTCTTGTCTTGACCCAGGTAGTAATTGGCCGGAAGAACAGAAGCTGGCAGCGAGTGGCGAGTAGGAACAGCGTAGAGAAGAGAAAGTTTAAAAGTTTACGATGAAATCAAATAATATCGCAAAAATTTTCGACTTCGACTTGACTTACCCTGAGTGTGGGGTTACGCACTATAATAACAAATAACCTTTGTTTACGATGAATTTTGACTAAATGACAACTATGAATGATAATCTGGCAACTTTTTAGACGGGTTCTTTGCGCGGTAAACCTGGGCTTATGAACTAAAAGCGAAGTTTTCCGAAACCAAATTGCAACGCGAAATCAGGGAGCGGTTCTACAGCTTTTGTACGATGTCTAGAGGGAACTGGACTTTCAAAGTAAAAACCGGCCAAAACTTAAGAGCTTTACACTTCCTGACTGGGATAGGTTAAATTTTTCACCGAATAATCTAAAAGCCGGAAAGTGAAAACCCGGAGGCGAATCACTTTGAATCTTTTTGAGTAGGTATTGAGTAACTTGGTAATGGACAGATTTCAGTTGAAATACCTACCTAGCTTGATTTAATCCGGGAAATACCGAGGTTTTCGTATTTTCCACGAAATTCAGTTTTTCATTCCATCCTTTTGATTTTGGTCTTTGTATTGTGACTTGGAATTAAGTATTTAAGGGTCCGGCGACGGATGAATTTCCCATACAAACGTATAGTACCAAAATGATTTGTTGTTTGAGAATATTTTCACCATGGTTTGCTTTTATTTGTATTTAAATAGTTTTTATCTAGGTTCCTGTCACAAACTTTTTACATTAAAATACTTTTCTGTAATGAAATTAAACCTAATCGCATTTTGACATCAAAGAAGACATGTTTTCGTAGTATTTGTGTAGATAAGTATTTTTAAAAAAGCTTGTGGCAGGAACCTAAATAACCTATTCTTATACAAATAATAGCAAACCATGGTGAAAATATTCTCAAATTACAGATCATTTTGGTACTACGTTTGTATGGGAAATTCCTTCGTCGCCGGATCCTAAACTAAAACGGAAAGCAGCATTGAAGTAAAAATTGTCATTTTCTTGGTACGTACACAAGATTTTCAGTCTTCTAGTGTAAGGGAATTAATCGTAGCAATAACAAAATTAAAAATTTTAAAAACCCCCCGACAGATTTTCATGAAACATGACTAAGAACACTCAGGACAAAATTATCTTTGACACAAAAAAACTAAACGAAAATCGGTTCATCCGTTTGGGAGCTACGATACCACAGACAGATACCAGATACACAGACAGCTCGTTAAACTTATAACACCCCTCTCTTTTTGCGTCGGGGGTTAAAAATACACTCATTCACCAGATAAAGGCAGCTAAGGGATCTCGTACATTAACTGAGCTCTATTGCTTCAATAACAAAACTCCAAACTCTCAGTTATTTATTTCCTTTAGACCTTACAGGACTCTTGAACACGTCCAAAATTCAATTTGTTTTTTACCTTACTTGGTCACCAGTATCGCTAATGAGAAATGCCATGTTAAATAAAGTTACCTAAATCTTAATAAAAAGAAGTGGTATGGGAACGAACAACATTCTGCGTATTATAATACGGAGATAGGTGTATAATATTATACCCATTACTTCCGCCATAACCCATAAAGACGCACAACACTTACCATAGGCACTCTTCAAAATGCATGAAAGATAAACTTCGTAATTTATTGTTATGCTTCAAGTAAATAGGCTAGGCAAAGCTGCGAGTATTCTGCAGCCAGTCTAGTTCAAAATGGCGCATATGAACTATGATATTGTATGCATCAACCATCCCTGATACACAACTGCCTAATGTAGTAGAACACATCACTCCTATCCTGTTAGAAATAACTTATACTTGCTTATTTCCGTATGGGTACGGAAGATAAACTGAAAGCTTGTTATGTAGTAGGTAAGGTACTGCTGGATTACCATCATATTTACCACCAGTATTCGGAAACCTGACTCAGAATAAGAAGTTACGAATTCATACGGATGTAAGCGGGTTAACTACGAACCTTATTTGTGTTGGAATAACACCAACGTTTCATCCCTTAACGAGGGACATCTTCGGGGTGAGTGCGTTTCTAGACGCGCGCGTTCTGCATCTCTCCGAGCACTACGCACGAGCGCGCGTTGTGCCCGCGACGTGAGCGCCGGGGGCGGGGGTGGTTTGGGGTGCACTGCTTGTTGATGCTGAAGAGCGTGAGAGCCATCTTCTTGTAAAGATCCTACTGTGTCGGGTGTAAGTATCCTGTGGGTGCATACGGAACTAACAGGTTCTACTGTTCTGATATGTCCCTCGTTAAGGCATGTTTTTCCAACACAAATAAGGCTCGTAGTTAACCCACTTATATCCGTAATGAATTCGTCAGACTTCGATAGTTTTTATAATAAGTTACGAATTAATATGAACTGCCTAATATGTGTAAGAAGGTTGAGAGAACGTTATTTTAACAATTTGAAGTTTGAAAGAAAATTATTTCCCGGACTACGGCACATCTTTTCTGTGGGGTGAGTCTATTTAACGTTAGTAACGAGACGGTATCGTGAGGTCTCCTTTTTGTACGGCGATTTTCGTAATTCTCTGTCCGCATGATAAATAGATTAAATAAATAATGCAGGACTTCACACAGCATCATCTAGTCCCAAGCTAAGCAGAGCTTGTGTTATGGGTACTAAATAACTGATATATTTAATACAATACACTACATAGATAGATATTTTTTATTATACATAGAAAACATCCAGAATACCCTGAACAAATATCTGCAGATCGTACAAACATTTGTCCCGAGGCGGGAATCCAACCCGCAAACTCCTGAGTCGCAGGCGGACCTTCGCCCGCTGCGCCACAGAGGTCGTCAAATATAGGCGGTGTACGTATGTATATGTATATGTATATGTATGTGTATGTATGGAAAAAGGAGATGTCACGATCACGTTTCGTTAGTAACGTCAAATAGACTCGTTCTTCAGTTTTCGTAAACCAGTTAGTGCAATTGTGCCACAGTGGCACTTGTTGTACCTACACTCATAGAAATATAAATCGGTTCCCTAAAAATAGGGTAAGACATAATTTTAATACCAGAAATAAACACAAACTCCGCTGTGCCCACAACAAGGCTCCACAAAATTAATGTATCTTTTAAAGGGCAATGTATACGCTTCTACAACAAAACTCCTAGTGAGTTGCAAAAATTATCAGTAAATAAATTCTAACAAATTGTCAAAACCTTGCTGTGCAAAAAGGCTTGCTATAAAATATCAGATTATCTAGAAGATAAAAAAGCTTGGGACGGGTTTTGCTCCTGCTCGAAAAATAACAACTAACAGGCTAAAGGTTTCTTCGTGGCTTCTTTACTTTAGTCTACATACCGAAGCGACAGAGATCATAAATATCACTTTATTTCCGTGTCAGTGTTTAGTTTTATAACATGACCTTTTCTAAGTGTACATTTATTGTATTTATGGAAATAAAGAGTTATTTTTTTTTATTTATTTTGTGGCACTAACGCAGAAATATAACAAACTGTCTATCAAATTGGCATGAAATTGTGACCTTCGACCGCTGAAAGTCATCATTCTAGTATTAGTTCCGTATCCACGACAATTCTCCAAATAACCAATCCCTCCGTTATTGGTAGAACCTCGAACAGACGTGTGGCCTGACAGCTTATAAGCGAATAGCATAATAGGGTGGATCTCCAAAACGCGTTGAGCTCCACAACTGTTTGCAAACTGTCTGTTCGCATTTCTATCCGATGGCTCGAGATTTGACGTGATTTGACTCTGATCAGAATTATTTCTTTGTTTTTTCTTTGTTCTGTCGTCATGAGCATCTTTGGAAACTTGTAGGTACCTATTATGATTGTTATCAGCAGATAGTTTGTAAAAGTTCGTTTCATTCATCAGTTGGACTTGATGTTTTGTTTTAAGTACATTATCATTCCAGGAGTGAATGGAAAAGCTTGGAGGAGGCTTTCACCGCTAAAGACGGTCCTTACCGAACAAAAAATGCTTATAAATAGTATCTAAATAGTTTAGTTATAGTTTAGTTCAGATAAATATTTATTTAGTGACCTACTTTGTACTAGCTGGTAAGGAAAAATAAAGCTCGTTTTGTTTTAATTTATATTATTTTTGTTTAGTTTATTAAATTATCATTCAAAGTCCATCCCAAGGTTGCTTGGAAGAGACCGCTCATAGCGATAAGGCCACCTTAACTTCTGCGATTCTCTGCACATATTTCTGAATTGTATTTGGTATTTGTGTGAAAAAATACAGTGTTATATTATATCTATCATTGGTATTGCAAGTAGGCACTTGTACTATGCTTCTACACCAATAAAAGCTCTATTTCCCTCAATTTACAACATTTTTTTTCAGTTCGAATAGAAGTCCTATCGACATCGTCAACAAGGTAGATATTTGCATATAAAAGTCCGCTTTTAAAGCCAAAGTTCGCTCCATTCAATGTTTTCAACAGCCTCCAAATTCTTATTCCGAAATTCGTTGAAATTCGCCGCTGGTTGATAGCTCCGCAAATATCATGTTATTCCGAAAGCAAGTGCATCGAGCGGCAGTCCCACATTTCTATCTCGTTTTATAGTCAGAACTATTCCCGTCAGAAGCCGAGCAAATCGACACGGGACGGCCATGTCGCCTCCGTAATAAACCTCATCGCGATGACAATCGTAAATCAAAACGTTATTCGCATGTTCAACAAAACAGTCTGTTTGCACGTCCAATACTAGAATCTTGGCGTATATCGCGTTAGTGTCACCAGCATTAGCGCTCCGTGTATTTATAGCCGAGGCGCTAATCCTCGGTCCGAACGCACTGTGACAAACTGCAATGTCGATGCAGGATTTACCGAAATAGTTCCGTATAAAGATGTCTCCTCCATTAGCCGTTCCGCCATTGTCTGCCGCCTGGCGTCCTTTGTTCGCCGCCAATTAGACATAAGTTGGGCTTTAGAGCCGCAGCACCTCGGGAACTAGGACCAGACTATTATTGCTTAATAGATTATGGCTGCGGGCCGCTCGTGCTTTGTCCCCCGGGATAGCTACATAACTCAGGAATATTCTAGCGTTCAGTTTTCCCGGGATAAATAATTTCAACGGGCGCTGTGGCTTGTCTCACAAAGGCATTAGGGCGACCATGTTACTGGCTGTTCGAGCTGGCACACCAACGAGGTAAGGACTGTATTAATATCTCAGTACATGATGGGTACAGCAGTTTTGGTGAGATATTGAATGGTAGTATGCAAAATGCCTTTGCAGCTAGGGCGAGATGGGCTACCATCCATTGATTCAGATCTTTTGTGGTCTTGAATGTACGTTGTCTTAGCTTGGACTCGCATTGTGCGAGATGTTTGCATGCTCTGATGTTAGTTCTGACCATACTCGAAGGACAAACCTATGTCGTCTACATCACGTCTGCACTTTTTCTTACATCTATGATTTATGATTGTTTTCATTGGTGCTACACTCATGGCTATAGTGAACATAAGAGATCATTTTTCACTCCCGCATTTGAGGTGTGTATTTGTTTTGAGCGACGGCGACGGTTGGAAAATATAAATCATAACGTCTCAGGAGGCTTTTGAATTTATACACAGTACGTGTACTCCTGACGGTAATTGTTATTTATTCTGCGGCTTTTAATGACGCGTTTGCTTACGGGCTTTTGCTTACGTGTAATGAAACCTCGAGTAAACTCGGTACTTGAGGGCTGGGATATTAATGGCTCGTACGCTTTGCTTTTTGTACCTTTGTGCTGTGAAAAGACGAAGTTTTATGGGCAATTTTAGGTACCGTTGGTCGTAAACAAAGATAGACTGGCTGAGGCAGTTTTATAATGTATTGCAGCGCTGTGCCAAGAATGTTCGGACTAACCGAGTCTTGTAGCGAACATCTAAGTCGAGCTCTATTAAATCCTTGTTCAGCTAAACTATTTACATAAAATATACTATCCTTATTTTCACATTAGGAACTACCACGTTGCATTCGTTTTTGTACCGCGTAAAGAGCAATATAACCTCGTCCATTCATCCATGTAATATGTGGGCGTAAGCGTTTGTACAACTGCAGCGCATTAACAGGCCCATTCTCCCCAATTTACTGCAGTGTGCGCACTGCGTTTTGTTAAAATTCCCGTGTCTGTCAAAGGACAAAGAGCTATTTATCTATTAAAAACGCTATAAAAGCCGCAGCCACGTAGGATGTCCACACGCCGGCAAAAAGTACAAAAAGGTGTCGACACGTCCGGAGCTGTGGGATACTACAGGACCGGAAAAAATATGGCCACCCCACACGATCCGTGGACATCCCGAAATTTATTTATAACGGGACTCCGCTGTAGACGTTAAATGGATTTTGTATTTTTATAATGAATTGAAAACATACCCGTTACGGTAATTAAACGATTTATGTCGAGTGCGAAATGATGTAGCTGGAATTTATCAAAAAATTTCGTTGATTTCATGGCATGTGTATGTGGACTGAATTTATTATATTTTTATTCAGTTAGTGCCCAATTCGTAATTTGTTTCATTTGATATTCTGTGAAAAGCTTGACGTTTTCATATGCACTCTCGCCCTATGTAGTTGAATTCTTCTAATGACTAAATGACATCACGTTGATTGCAGTTATGCACTAATATATTCGGAACTGTACTACAAATATTTTTATGCACGCTAAAGTGTGCTATCGGCGTGAAAGTGCTGAGACACTAAGATTAGACACATCATTTATTTCTACGAAGCATACCATAAATAAAATTTAAAAAATAAGTACATAAAATGAAATAATTAAGTTACAAGTTAGAATATGGCAAAAAAGACATGACATAAGTCAAAGGCCTGTATTATGGAAACTTGCTAGTCATCAATATATGCTTTAGTCACGCTTTTCTATAGCATAGGCTCAGTACTCAATTCATGCTTGAGTAACTCAAGCATAAATTGATGACTAAGTACTTTTATAAAACGGGCATAAGAGGAGTCTAACCCTTTTTTGCACTAGGTAGTGCGTTTGCCATATTTTTTTAATATTAGGTACGTATTTTTTATTAAAAAAATTGAGATAATTTTACTACTTATATAAAAACCTACTACGAGACGATACAGAATCAGGATCAGGAGAGTTAGGACAGGAAATGTCTTAGCCTCAATAAAATAAAGACTGTACCTACAACCAGTGATCAAGTAAGTACCAGTAAAACGAAAACAAGGAAAAACAATTGCAATAGTGAATGGTCCGTCTATTCCTCACAATCTTAGGCTTGATCAGCAAACAAACCCTCCAGCCAATCGGCGAAATCCGTCAACCCTGAGCTCAGAAAGGCGCTTTGTCAGACGTACAACCTGCACCTGAGGCTAGGAAACATGTGTGTAATTTATTAAGTTACCTTGGAACATTGGAACTCGGTAGCAAATACTGGGCTACCTTTATTTATTGTAACTTGTTACTCCCGAGAAATAGATCGGATCGGGGTAGGGTACAGGTGGAAGTGAACTCTAATAAGTTGTTTTTGAGATACAGTCTCGTTTGTTGCGAAATGAGATTTCTATTTCATCGGAGGTGCTTACGTACAGAAGGCTTGTGAGGGTAGTTTTCGTTTTTAAATGAAAGATCCAATATCACTGAAAAAAATGTAGTCCAACTAAGACGCATTTTATTTAGTTGGCGTCAAAATAGTTGCAATGATAAATATCTCATTCAATACAAACAAGAAGGCATGATAGCTGCATTTGATTAAAACAAAAAAACACATCATTGACATATCAATGCTCTAAGTCAAAATAAATATTCACTTTGTCATATTAAACATTTATTTGCACGGGGTTAGCAAACAACTTTGAATTAAATTAAATAACTACACTATATAAGGCCAATTCATTACTTGGTAGAAGGAGCTATTACGATTTAACTAAGTTCTTATAGTCACAGAAGACAAGATCTTATGTATCAGGCTCATATGGATTCATGATGCGTGGTCACATTAGACAAGACCTTAATCTTTGTAAACAATTTTTTTTTCAGTGATGTACCTATTGGCCGGTTTAGATTGAGCAAAACTTTCTTAAACAGTAACCTAGATTCAAAATAATAGAAGACAGTTGAAAAACAGCGAAATCTACAGTTGTCTTCTGATATTATCCTACTGGAAAAGTGGAAATCGCATTGCTATTAAAACTATATTCTTTCTTGTTTCTCTTCTGTAGTGGCAACTTCAGCAAGTTTAATTATCTGTTCTTTTTACTAATTCAAAGTTTTTCTTTGTTACAGAGCTTTACAACTGGCAACAACAACTCATCCATTATGCTGGTAAGTTAACCACAGAACTTTGACTTAACGCTTTCTCTGGAATAACGTAAGAGGAAAGGTAACAAAGTACTAGCTATTACTAGGAAAAACATCAGGAACATATCTATCTATCATCAAAGACAATATTCCTCGGAATCCAAGAAGTCCAAACAACTTTTTACCTCTCATTTCTGTTCAATAGTTTTAGAACACCACGCCGAAAAGAGAATTAGGATTTTTGTGTTTAGAGTTACTTACAAAAGTGTTACATTGAGAATGGCTTTATGACTACCTAGCGTAGCCTACCTATGTGCTAACTGGAACTCAGGAACTGTAATGTTACAACCACGCCCCAGATAGGGAGGGTTGTAACTGTAACAGATATAGTCAATCCATGACAGATGCCATTGTTTTACGAGCGTAAAGAAAGGTCCGCATTTTGCGCAAGTATCTACGTAAACCTAGAGGTCCAATATCTCGCCATCTGGCTGATCATACCCGAATATCGGACGCACAAATTACGGAGTTTTATTCCTTACAGTTTATATAAAAATCCCCGATTTGGGAATGAGGGGCGTGCCAAAGGACAAAGGTAGTTTTGTATTTACGGGCTGTAGCATGTTTGGGTGTTTTGGATTTAGCATCGATGTTTTTTTCTGTAAGTACCTACTTGTAGATTCCTACAAGACACCCATTTAAAGTTTAGGTCTATTTAAATTTTTGATGTTCGGTTTACATAGGTGCAGTTCTTTCATTAATTTCTTGTACTGTTCTGTAATTTATGAAACAATAGTGATTGGCGACTTTTGCTATATCAACTTGTTAAGGAGGCTCCGCGGTAAATTACCCACATCTGTCCTCACCGTTTTAAAGATTTCTTTTAAAACTTATCTAATAAACTGTACTGAAACAAATCACAAAATGTGACCAATATCTGACCTACACGATAAAATATCGTTCGTGTCTTTTACAATATTTTGTATTGTTTGATAACATTGTAAACCGATAAATTACTATAGAAAATACAAAAAAATTGCGCGGGGTTTTAACCCTCACGGTGAAAAGGAAACACTAAATGAAAAAAAAATTAAAACTACTACTCAATTACATAAATATATTTCTTTTCAGTTATACAGATTTTCGTAATTATTATAAGTTTCAATACAATAACAATAACACCCCAAAAATACTTATTTTTCTAAAGGGCGTTGCGGAAAATTTGAGCAAATTTATTATTTTTCCAAAAGAATTTCAACCTTATTCATATATAAAGTATTTATCGTCAGTGCTGTCGTATGGACTGTATGAGGTCCAGATAATCTTAAAATCAATTTGTCTTCAGCGTTTTCATTGCTGACTATACCATTGATGGTAAACAATTTTTTAACTTAGTTCATGATAGAGTCTTAGTAAAAAAAATCTCAGACGAAAACATAAATACCTAATCAAATCTGAAATAGTTACTTTGTTGGTCCCGTAAATAAAAAATGACATCGAAAAGCAATTTATTTTTTAATTTGGGCTTCTTTCGGTGACACCATTTAACATAATAAGGAAAATTAGCAATTCTTCAAGCATAAATTCGTCATTACTGTCTGGCTTTTGAAATTAAATATTACTTTATTTGTGCTTCTTTGTTTTATTTAGGGAGTAACTTATATAAGAAAGCATTTGTGGTAATATTATTTAGGCTCATTACCAGAGTTTTTGGGTAGGTAATATGATTGTGAATCACAACGAGCGGAAAAGTTCAACAGAATGCTCTACCAATTTACTAAATTATCTTTGAAACAACAAAAAATAATGGATACTATATTCACCTTGAACTCGGGGTTCCGACTACCTCGATAATATCAAATTACTGGCCTAGCTTAAATATAAATAATCGTTAGTATCAATTTTGTTCGTTTTCACTGAAGGACATTAAATTACAAATTTTATTAAGGCGCTAACCCGACCTAAATCAGCGCCACCAACCTATTTTATCTTATTATTATGTTAAACTAAGGAATTATCAAAAATCTATTTTGCAGTTTGTGATACCTATCAAAAGCTTATTTTATTTTTTTATAGTGTAGGCAGAGATGCGAAGTTGCTCTATTTGCTCACCATCGTGCCCAAAAAAAGCAACATCGCAGCAAATAAATCCGAATATTTCTAAAATTGGCTGTTTCGAAGATCAATCCAGGAATTATTTAGCTAAAACAAATGAATGTTGTTATGAAAAAATCTGAAATCATCAAAGTATAAACTGGGCGAATACAAGATAAGAAACAAAAGAATAACGTTAACATTTATCAAAAAGATATCCGAACTCTTTTATAACAATTCATATGTGCGGGTTGGGGTTCGCATAACTAATTTAACCTACTAAACCAACGGTTGAAGTGGTTGTATATAATTTGAATATTATCAGTGGCACCTCCCGCCATAATTAAATGTCTAAAACAATGGGTATAAAAGAAAAGTCCGAATAATATTTACCCGAGCTGCGGTCGGAAACAGAATGTTTGGACTTTTTGGGCTTGTGCCCGTTTAGAAACTTCGGGACTTTTCCCTTCCTGACTTCATAACGCGATTCGGACCCTGAGTTTTAAAAGTCACTGGGTAGTGCCATTTTCATATAACATTTTCTATTTAAATAAAAAATTAAGTTCCTCAATAAAAATTATTTTTGCTCATATAAATGTTTTACTTTTGCATTTTCTGCTAACCTTTAAGATTTTTCCATTTTGACCCGTGATTCTTTTAAGTAATTGTATTTTCTCGTGTGCTATGAATCACTAAAAATTATCTTATTTTAACGTTTAAAGATTTTTTCTTTATTTATGAAAATAAAAGCCAATTAATAGAAACAAATAAGAACTTATACCTACAATTGAAACAATTGAGCCAACGGCAGACTGTTGCAATCAATCTAGAGGAGGCTCAACTAGTCCATATCAATCACTTTTTACCCAATTTCTTCAGTTAACGTTCTAATTCTTCGTTTGCTTTTATCATGGAGGCGTTTTTATGATTAATCATTTGCAGCCACTCAGCGCTAGATCCACCCAGAGCTAGATTTTCCTCCAATATTGATGTTTCATGAAGTACTAGTTTCTGCCCGCGACTTCGCACGCGTTGTTTCTATGAAAACGTTTAAAGGTTATTTATATCCCATGGGAACTGTTTTGTGGGATAAAAAGTAGCCTATGTTTGATTCTAGGTTTAGACCTACATTTATGCAAAATTTCAGTCCAATCGGTTCAGACAGAAGTAACAAACATCCATCCATCTATCCATCCATACATCGAATAAATAAATAAATAATGCTGGACAATCCACACAGCACCATCTAGCCCCAAAGTAGCTACTCTTAGCTTAGCTTGTTGCTTATGGGTACTGGATAACTTTTGATACATTACATACATAGATAGATTTTTTTATGATACACTATAATAATTAACAGAATAATCCAAACTTTCGCATTTATAATATTAGTGTGATTTATCCTCTTTTCCAAACGTAGGTTGGTAACTCAGCCTATTTCAAAATGATTGTTCTAGCTTCGTAGTAAGTAGATTCCCTTGAAACTAAAAGCTTTGTGAAACTTCCCGGTCTCATGAAGGCATCTCAAAGGCGTTAGGCTGTCGCCGTGAACAATACGCCAGCATTAGTCCGACAATAGACGACAAACAAGGAAACGACGATGTTTGCAAGACTCTTACGGCTGTGCTGAATAAACACATCTTTAGCACCCCATTTCGTGATGAATTAGATTTAGTTTCGCTATTGTCTTGGAAGTGATGTATTCTAGAATTAATTGTTTTTGTTGTACTTTTTTGTAGGCTGTAAGGACAAAAATTATTTTAGACATTAAAAATATCTCTCTTTGTAGTGTATTGTATTAAGTATATATTTTTTTATATATTTTTTATATATAAAAAAATATATACTTAATATATAAAAAATATATAATTAAGTATATCAGTAATCTAGTACCCATAACACAAGCTCTGCTTAGCTTGGGGCTTGATAATGCTGTGTGAATTGTCCAGCATTATTTATTTATTTCACGTAACAAAGTAAAAATTTAAATAGTGTATATTTCTGTTGCCGCTTACAAAAATAATAAAAATAATATTAAGACAAATTTTAAGGGGACCGATTTTTAGTACTAACCCTTCGTGTGCGAGTCTGACTCGCACTTTGCCGGTTTTTTATTTATACCGTCAATTAGCCTTTTGGCACCTTCGTTTCCCTAGGTCCACTAAAATCCATTGTAGAGATCCATTTGATGAGTGGATCTCTTTGCTCCTTTATGTCCACTTTATTCCTTTGCTCATGATTTTCTGCAATGTGGATTTTTTAGAAGCCCTCGCTCCACTAAAATCCATTGCAGAGATTCATTGATGGATCTTTTTGGACTTGACCACATATCACTTGATGGCAAGTGACGATGTGGCTGAAGATATAATTATCGCGAAAAACCATGTCATGTATTAGTATAACTTATTTTGTTACTTCATCTTATTTTTATTTTCCTTAAAAGTGATAGATTATTTTATGAATATAATGGCATCTGTTTATCTACCTTATTTTTGGTTCAGCCTTGTGATTTTCGAACATTATTTTGGATTAAATTTATCAATCAAATAGTCCACTGCTGGACATATGCCTAAAAAGCGCCATAACCCTCTGTCCCTCTGTCTTCAGCTAGCGGCATCCAGCATCTGCCTGCAGTCTTTCACTAGTCGTCATTCCACCTGGCAAAAAAAATATGACGACGTTTATGAAACCTACTACTTTACGAATAATAATTAATATTTGTATAGTAGTAGGTTTCTTGTACAAATCGTTAAAGCGTAAAAAAACCTTCACTTATCATAATAATAATAATAACAATAAAGCCTTTTATTTCCAGAACTAATTTACAATAAATTACTTAATTTAACTTATAACTTAACCACTAATTAGTTAGGTCCCTTTCGGGTATAGGCCTCCTCTTAGTTTTTCCAGCCTTGCCTATTCTGGGCTTTCTCTATCCATGTTTTCCCGGCGGTTTTCCTAATTTCATCTGCCCAGCGTTCCTGTGGGCGTCCTCTGGATCTCTTTCCGACCGGGCCGCACCATTTGGTGGCCCTCAGTGCCCATCTTGTGTCCTCTAGGCGAGCTACGTGGCCTGCCCATTTCCACTTAAGACTTCTTGTGAATTTTAGTGCGTCTATTAGTTTAGTTTTCTTGCGTATGGTCTCGCTTCTTTGCTTTTCCTTTAATTTTATGTTTAGTATACTTCTTTCCATTAATCTTTGTGTTGTCTGGATTTTTTGTTTTATGTTATCATTAAAAATCCATGTTTGGGATCCGTAAGATAGAGAAAAAATATAATGGATTCTAGCTTGCTACCATGCTTGGTAGCAAGCTAGAATCCATTATATTTTTGTTCAGTTTTACAGGTAGCTTAGATTTAAGTATTTCCATATGGCTCCAGAATTTTTTCCACGTCATGTTTACTCTTCTTTCTACTTCTTCTTTGTGTCTCGTTTTACTAAATGATATTTGTTTGCCAAGATATATATATAGATAGCTCGCCACATATTCAATTGGTTCTTGGTTTACTTGTATAGGATTTTGTAAGCTTGGATATCACATATCATATCACAGTCCATGAAGTATTTATGTCGCATCGTTTGTTAAGTCCATACTTCGAGCGGAGTAGAGGTACTTGGACATCACTATAATTAATTCAGTCAAGTGCAAAACTTTGCAATTTATTGTGACCATGAGTAAAATAAATTTACTGTTAGTACAATAGCGAAAAATTATGTCACATCACCATCGATTGCGTAATATGTTTGTAACTCGTTCCTTCAACTTTTATAATTTACGCAATGTATGACAATGCGATGTCATTCTTCGCTATTCCACCCTAGACAACTTCCCCGTGGTAGGGCTACAGAGGGTGACAATCCGTCCGAGTCCGCAGCCAATAATATTCATCATCATAATCCTATATTTGTCCACAGCTGGACATAGGCCTCCCCTAATGAGCGCCATAGCGCCCTGTCTTCAGCTTGCTGCATCCAGCATCTGCCTACAGTCTTTCGCAGATCGTCATCCCACCTGGCCGGAGGGCGTCCTACACTACGTTTGCCGAGTCGTGGTCTCCAGAACACGTTTACCCCAGCGATCGCCCGTTCTTCGCGAGATATGGCCGGCCCACTGCCACTTCATCTTGCTAATTCTTTGAGCTATGTCGATAACTTTGGTTCTCTGTCGGATGTATTCGTTACGAATTCTGTCCTTCAGAGAGACTCCGAGCGTAGCTCTTTCCATAGCTCGCTGAGCGACTTTGAACTGGTGGACCAGCCCTACCGTGCCATACAATACAGCCCATATATTGAATAAAATTATTTAGAAATTGTAAACTTATCGCTACAAGAGCAAACTTCATCAGTCAGTCCCTCATTACCCGAGATAACTATAATTACAACCCGTCCATAAATTACTCAGACAAATTGGTTGCCACCGATAGCGTTATCTTCTTAATTTTATCCCCTTCATACATCAGCCCGATAACTAACCTTGGGTAATCTTTTCAAAGTAACCTCTGGGTTGATTGAGAAATTTAGTTGTGACTTTACGTCCTACGTAGGTAGATAGAGAAATTTAATGAATTTGTGAAAAGAATAAATATATAGAAATATAAATAGAAAATCTTTATTTGTGTGACATAATATAAAACTTATAACTAATACTAAACTTAACGAAACACAAAAAGGTCACCAGCTCAGCTTAATGCTGTTATGGCACATGGGCCATAGCAGTGCTGGTTTTCAGCGTTGCCGGGTGATAAGTGCAGCGGTACTCGCTGCACCAATCTTACACATATAGCAAAATGAGAGAGCACACAATACCTTAACACCAATTAAATTAAGTTAAAGATTATAATACAAAATTACACATTTATACATTAACCGTAGAAAATTCTAAACGGTAGCTAGTAAGTAAATAGGTTTCTAAAATAAATAAATAACCTATATAAATTTAATGTAAGCAAGTATGTGTGTGTTTGTGCGTTGTGTCGAGAGAATCTAGCTTAGTTGGTAATATTTGTAGTTAATAAGCTATTTAATAAGGACAAAAAAGAATATGTCTGTAATTCTTTAATGTACACAATATATAGCATGAACTTTTCTAATATGATATGTATATATATTCGAGCTTAACTCTGAAAAGAGTTTTCTTCCAGCAAACCTTTAGAGTTATAGGAGAGGCGATGGGACAGATACACTTCCTGTGTACAAAAAGTGAATCGAACAGAACATGAACTCCACTAATAATACACAATGTAGATGATTATAATAAAGGAACATAAATTGAAATGATAATAAATAAATAATGCTGGACAATTCACACAGCATTATCTTGCCCCAAGCTAAGCAGAGCTTGTGTTATGGGTACTAGATAACTGTACTAATACTTAATACAATATACTACATAGATAGAAATTTTTTATTTATATATAGAAAACATCCAGAACGCCCTGGACAAATTTCTGCAGATCGTACAAACGTTTGTCCCAAGGCGGGAATCGAACCCGCGACCTCCTGCGTCGCAGGCAGACCTTCGCCCGCTGCGCCGCAGAGGTCGTCAAATGACCAAATAAACCGTTTTTATTTGTTTTGGTTGAATATTTTTCCACAAGTAGGTAGCTGTCCTATTGTATTCGTTGGTCGTGCAACCTAATATCATTGCACCAAGGTTTATAATTTCGTAAAATAATATTGAAACAAGGTCGTGTCATATTGAATCCTATTCCCCATCCAAATAAAGTACACTTTCCAAAATCCTTCAATTCAGACAGAGGCGCACTAAGGATCCATCAACTGTGTCAAGTCACCCCGCACTTTGTGACACAATACTCGTAACTAACGTCGGATCGTGTTCGAATGAGTGGCAACAGGGGTGCAACTGGCAGTGATGGGGACCCCACATTAGGGTCGGCAATCGGCATGTACTTACCAAAGCGAGAAGATGCTTGATTTTTATGGCAGCCAGTCCAAAATATTTGCAAAAAAATATCTACGCTATTTTAGATAGGAAGTCTATGAAGCAAAAAAAAATCAGTTGAAAAAGCACCAACAAAAAAGGCGTGTACGATATTTTTAAAGCTATTAGTTACAGCATTTTATTATCGTTGGCGACAACCATTGTTTTTAATTTAATTTGTTCTAGTAAAGTGTGATGCAAACAATTGGGAAATTACAAAAAACACGATCGATACCCGATTAAATGTGCATAATTTGTACTGAGAATAGGGCTTTCGACAAAGTTGAATCATTTGCAATTTTTATTCAACTCTCGTCTACGAAATCCTTAATTCCAATACAATGACCTTTAAACTGGAAAGAAGACAAGGGTACACTATCCATTTACTTCAATGGGGTAATCCCTTAGGGCTGACCACCCCATCGGCATTCAGGGCCAAGTAGGGCCCTTATTTGAGCTCCCGTATTGGCTCAGATTCTTTGCTTTGGCGGGAAAGAGGGGACGCAAGTGGCATAAACCGGTAAATTTAATTTCGTTTCTTTGTGATTTTTCTTCGTTGATTTCTTGCTATTTATTGAATTAAAAGAAAGGTTTTCAAGCGTCAATTCGAACATTCTTTCTGGCGTCTTTTATTGTTATTTTCAAATTCTTGTTTTTTAACACGTCATGGGCTATTACTATCTCTTTGCTGTAATGTAAGTAACCAGTCATCTCTGTAAATTAAGACGCCTCTAACGGAAACAACAACTTAAAAACTTGAAATTCCATTTTCAAATTGAATAAAGAACGTTTCCTTTTTAAACCAGCATCTGACACGCAGCCAATGAAATTATCACACTAGTGCAGGCAGGTCTTTGATCGCTGTGTTATTGTAACAAACACGTGCACCGTCGGCGTCTGACACACGTGCCAGCCCTATCGTGTAAACATCGGTTACACGATTAACTTACTCTGGATTGTATCAACCGAATTGAGAAATAACTCCAAAGAGTTTCCGAACTATTTTTAGAGATTCGATACTGGAATAATATTGCCCTAAAATAACACGTATGTAGAGAGGTAGAAAGCTCCTTGATTTTTCCGGGGAGGCTAAAACGAAAGTGAAAAAAACAAAACGTCAAAACTGGAAAACTACCTGGCTGAATGGCTATCAAATCTTTGCTCGTAAAAAAGAAAAAAATCCGTGCGTTAAAAATGGAAAGGAATTATTTGAAAAGTTCCGTATTTTTTCTTGATAATGCTAGACTGGTGATTGCTTTTGAATATTTCATTGAGTAAACGACTAAACGTATTGAGTTTCCTACGTAACTGAAGTAAATATTTAATGGAAGGGAACTTAGAAATCATTAGTATTATTGTTCGGAGAATTTGTTTGGGGATGGGCTTTTGTGATTATGAGTATTGGTGGACTCTACCGTAACAAGTGAATTGATGTATATTTTATGTGATAAATTAATATAAAATATTGTATATGAAAATAAAATGTAAGATAAAAGTTTGCGTTCAGTACCCACGTTCAAAATTAAAAAATTGGAACGCTATTTTAATTCCGACCGCATTTTTTTTAATGCCTCCGCATTGAGCAGCGCATAGTGCGCCCCATTCAACCAAGCTTGCAATCGCCAGATTAAACTGTCAATTCTGGGCTTGTGTTTCCCTCCTTTTTTTCAAGTAAAGAACCCTTCGTTACGGCTAAACGGGCCGTAATTTAGGGTTCCGCAGCTGCCACGCGTGTAATGTTGATTGTATTGCGAGTGAGCTTCGGTTGTAATCGAACACTTTACCCTTTTTATGTGAATTAGACGAATAGTGAGACTATTGAATTTTACATGTACAATCAATGGAGTTGTTTCGATATAGCAATTTCTATGGAATTGTTAATAACGGGGTAACAAAGGATGTGACCTTTTTGACACTGAAGTGGTCAAGCCGTTGAATACGTTTACAGAATTCCATGGGAAATTAACAAAACCACATTGGTTTCCATAAAGGTCAGTATAGATTAGAGCATTTGCTAGAGCATTACAATGTCATGTAACGTTCTTACGAATGTTCGGCGCTGTGTTCGAGGTAATGCTCACGGCGTGTGATTTACCCGTACCATTTCTTTGTACCTTACGTCTTTGTACTTCACGCTCGCCTTAGCTCGATAAAGTTGTTTCTTTTTAAAATCAGGTTGTAACAAAACATCGAGTGTTATGTTCGAAATGTGGTTCGAGTACCTCAACAGCCTATATTGGTCCACTGCTGGACGCAGGCCTCCTCCTGATAAGCACCTTATTGACTTTTATCTCATGGGGGGTAGTGCCCATAGTCCCCACGCCGAGCATACGGGTTGGGGATCGCAGTTCAGTGGTAGTATTGTTCTGCAGGGGCGCTGCTACCCGCCCCCGGTGGATATACCTTAGTCGCCTCTTACGACACCCGCGGGAAGAATTGGGGTGGTGTAAATTCAAAGCCGCACTACACAACGAATCTGTACTCACCTTTACACAAACTTTGCGTACTTTGGAGCTAGATGATGTTGCGTGAGACTATACCAAACACTTGATTTTCCCTGTCGCGCTTCTAGTGGCGTAGATACATTTCTCCAGGTGTCCAAAAAGGCCAAGTGCTAATTCGAAGTCATAAATCGGCCTCTTTTCGCTTTATTTCTGTTTAGACAATCGAGGGCAGCTATTACGACCTGCCGGCACTTTCATTACAATTACTCCTTGGCATAAATTGCAGACGGGAAATAAATTAAGTCGCCTTAAAACCGACCACTTAGCGCGGGAATTAACCGAGTTTAATTGAAACTAGGCGGGTGTAAAAATAAGCTTATCTGCAGGAGATAAGTAATCTCCAACGGACAAAGGATTAAACTTTCAACTTAGAAAGTGCGAAAATATTTTACCGTTTTTTGAATGATTACAAGTTGTGACGTAATCTCCGGGGATTTCGGAAGTTTGGATTCGGTTCCGGGTATTTTAAAAATGGAATCGTTATTTAATACTAACTAAAATGTCTGGGGAATTTAGGAAGTCTCTGATAAAGCGCCATGACATTGCCCCGACGTTTTGATTCAATGAATTTGTAATTTATTTGTACTCTCGCTCCAAAAATCTTGATATTACTCAGTAATGAAAACAAAACATTTGCTATTATTTCCCTCAACAAACAAACAGACAAAATTACCTAGTCACGTGACGTGCATTGTGTTTGCTTCGCGTGATAATAGCATCGATTTCAAACAGCCCCCCGGGGTCTAAAGGACCCTAAACTAATATCTATGAGATCAATAAGATACACCCCTACAAAGTTACTGCGCGCAAAACTATTGTGACGGTAAATGACGCCATTGGTTATTTTCACACGATCGTCAATAGACGCGAATAATTATTATTTTGCTGGATTAACGCAGTCATGCGTAAAAGCTGCTGCAACTATAAAAAGTTCTCTTTGAGCAAAATCCATTCTAATCCACATTTTCCAAACTTTTGCAATATACCTAAATGCGAAAATAGGCACGTCTGTTTGCCTCAACTAATCGGGGTTGTACTGATCGCAACGAAGGGCAAAAAGTTGTATTGCATTTTATTGTATCCTGCAGACACAATAGTTATTTGTTATACAAGAGTGCAAAGTTGCTTTTTAACCGCGTGCTCAATTTTGATGACCAAGCAAGCGAAGGATTCAAAAATTAAAAACCTGAGCGTTAGCGAGGAAGAAAAAGAGCTCTAGGTAAAAAATCTTTGCACTCGAGTGCAACACGTAACTTTTCATCCCACCTCAGCGAGGAAATGACTAAATGCAAAAAAAGAAAATGACGCGCGCAAAGCACATTATATAAAAAGTAGGTACATCAAGAAGGTTCCAAGTCTGAGTTTTAAACAAATTAAAAAAGGTTGTATGATATATTCGGCACCATGGAGGTTGAAGTACCTAAATTGGTTTTGAATCACAAACGTAGTGCACACGATGTTCTAAATTCAATTTTACTTTATCCTCTAGCGGATAAAAATGGCTTTTGCACTCAGATATCGAAGAGCAAAAATACTCTTTCCAAGATGTGGGGATGAAAAGACTATATTCACAAATAACCCGTGCAAAGCCGCGAGCAAAAGCTAACTAATAACTAAATTTTATGTCTACCCTAATATGAGCTTAAGACAATCAGTTTCTTCGCATTAACAAACCTACTTAAAACTTAGCATTTGGGTTTATCTAAATCCAGTGCTGTTCAAGACGCTTAAGCCTAAATAAGCGTTTAAGCAGAAGCTCCGTGGTTTAGGCGCACGTATCAAAGTTGATTCAGACTTTAAAATCGATTCACATACACGCCAACTTATAAAGTTTATAAACATTCTAACGTTCAAAAGTACATAAACGTAAATTCTAAAGTTTCTCACGCCAAGAGTTCGGTTTTCGAACGAAACGAACAGTAGAGAAACGTTTTGAGAACTACGAGGATAGGTACCTACACGTCAGTTTAGATTTAACCACAGACAAAATTCAAAAACCTAATCTGGTCTCGATTAGGTAATCAAGTAGAATTGTGAGTTTCTGTTCGATAATTGAATCGGTATATTTGAAATCGAAATATATATTATGTATGTGGTTTATATAAGGATGAAAAAGCTTGGAACGTGTTTTGCTTCAACTTGAAAAATATCAACCAACAGGCTACCTGCAGATTGTTTGGATCAGTCTGCAGTTAGCTCAATTGTTTCAATTGTAAATACTAGTTGTAATTTATTTCTATTAGTGGATTGTAATTTTCTTTGTGAATAAAGATTATTTAACTAACAGGCTTAATGGTTTTTTCGTCGCTTCTTTACTTTTAAGTTTACAAAGCGACAGAAATAAAAAGTATCAGTTTATTTCTATGTCTATTTTTACTTAAACAATTTGACTTTTTCTAAGAGCACATCTATTTTATGGATTAAATAAATAAATCATGAAAATTTAGCAATTTTTTTTTAATAACAAAGCCTGCTTTTACATTAATTAGGTAGGTATCACTTTTTTGAAACATATCTCTGAGGTCTCCAAAACCTAACGGGACTAATCTAGTAAAATAATATTAACTCTACAAACGAATCAGGATGATCCTGGATTATTACAAAAGCTTTCAAAAACGTACAATAAAGCGCTGGGTAAATAAAATACCCAGTGATAAACCACACACTCAATATATGGAAATAACGCTCGATAGAATTCAATATCATAGTCAGTTTAACATAATCCTTCGATATTTTATAATTTTATCATAAAATGCAGCTTTTATGAAATCAAACAATTAGGACGCTTTGGCATTGTAATTTTTTTAGCCTTTACTTTTCGACAAATCATTGGTTATGGGTAGCTAAAATGTTCGTAAAAGTTTAGAAAATAAGTTCTGCTTGCCCTGTGTTTTTTTTTCTTTCCGTGGTCCACCTGCATTTTGGGCATTTAAACTTTTTACATTACCTACCTACTTATATAACGTTATAGATTATTTTTTCCTTTTTTCGTACTGACAGACAATGTCAGACAATGTCAAACACATGGTGAATTGAATCGTATTTATATTTGACTTATTTGTATAGTTTTGGGGCTTAAGTTATCGATTGCAAATACTTAGGTTAACTTGTATGTTCGATAATATTTTCGACACTCAATATACTAAAATGGTGATATTGATAGTAATTTTATGTCGTTCTCTAATAGACGCAGATCGAGATACATTTATATCATAGAAGTATCGACTCTTGTCGAGTCCTCAACTTAATTTTCCATCATTAGCTTATCTAAAACAACGGGGCTTATTTATTTTACGATAACGACTCCGGGTATCTTCGGAAGAGTTCGGCTTTTCCGGAAATTGACGTTTTTTACGGTTACTGCGCTTTTATTTTTCGGTGCGAGTTTTTATACTTTACATCGTGCGTAACTTTCGTAAGTGACTTTTTTATTTTTTTCCTTTTCGTATTTACGTTGAATTTTTTTGGTTACTCGGCCACTTACTGGAAAGGTATTTGCTTTTCCTGCCTAAAACGAGGGTACATTAACATTTTAATTAAAAAATAAAGTTTATCGCCTCATAATCGTAGGGATCCCTAATTAATCGTTTTTTCTGTACATTTTTTACATCGTCCTTTTATGTCGGTTTAATAAGGTGAATAATGACTAACATTCGCAGTCCAATTAAAATAATTACACGTTTCTATTAGTTTAGCAATTAAATTCATCAGGTGTGTAATGGGAACGTTAACCACTGTATGCTTTGCTATAATATGTTTACCTAGTGAAATTGATGTAGGTACAGCAACTACCAGCGATCAAAGTGTTCCTATTTAATATAGGTAGGTACCTAAGACATACTCGGCAGAGCCGGTAGAAGGCTTGGTAGAATAGTAGAGGTAAGTAGGTAATATTGATTTTACAAGTAACCCTTGCGTGCCAGCGGGTGTTGCCGCTTTACTAAGACTTTATGCCTTTAAAATGTGTTATAAAATGATATATTATTTTGTTTTTTGACATGATTTGCATAATGTATATATGTTTTCAGTAATTGTTGTATATTCGCATGACCATGACACCTTCTCGAGCGAAAAAACAGTAATTTTTCCTCTGAGCTAGCAAGTGAGTAGGAAACATTAACTATTTTCCTATATCATGCGTCTTACCAGTGAACGACAACCCTAACAAAGAAGGGGAAAGTCCGACACATTCATTATCCGATTATGAACACGGAACGCGTACGGAACCCTCTTAAACTAAATTACACACACCCTTTACACCCCACAAAGAAATTATAATCAAACTGTATTTTATTGATAATGAAAACGGTAATTGGATACACGGATTAAATGATTAAATTGAATAATCAATGGTTGGATTAATTATCGCTAAACCGTCGTTGTTTTGATATGATTTTGTTCCTTTACCAATAAGAAAATTGATAATGGAACGAGAACAGCTAAATTTTAAAGTAAAAAATAGAACCGAAATATTTCGAAAAAGTTAGGTACTGATTCTGGCGCTAAAATACAATGTACCTATCTACCTACATAAACGTGAACCTCCAATCATATCTAATATTCGAGATTATTCGACTGAGCAACGACTGTCAAGTCGAATCACATCTACTCGGTTTGGTAATAGATATTACGTACGACACATTTTTGTGTTTTCTTTTCAAATGAAAATGGTATGGTTTTTTCGTCTAATTTATGATAAACCTACTTACTACATACTACAGTTTTATTCTGGAATAACTTGAATCTGGTGCCCTACTTTTATAAGCAGGTAAAAATTTTGGGGGTTTACATCTAGTACCTGCCTTACTGCTTTCCGTTTGCTCCCACGTTCTAATCTTCTTCTCATCGTGCCTTTTTATTACTGAAGGTCTATGTTCTTGAATTTTTTCTCATGCAGGGCTAGCCTTAATAGGTTTTCTGCATTCTTAATGCCATCCATTGCCTTAAGTTGCGCATTCAGGAAGTCTTATTCCGACCAACCGCTCTTTTGCCCTGAATCTTCCCCATCATGATCACTTGCAGCAGTTGGTATCGATCATGTCGTCGAGTAATGTGCGAGATACGCATTTTTTTTCTGTTCGATGGTTCTTACAAGTTTAGGTCTTTTGACTCACGTCAATGTTTTTGACCTTTTGAATCTAATTTATGTATGCGATGGTACACCCACATCTCGAACGCTTTTATTTGTTCAAAATTTGAATCTGGTGCGCTACTTTTATAATCACTAATCAGATAAACATTTTGGTGGGTCGACATCTAGGATTTGGAGAACCCGCCTTACTGTTTTCTAATAAGTATAGGTAAAAAAGTTTACCTACGTACTAAAGGAAAAACAAGTTTCTTCGGTTAGTGATTTTACCCTTAATCTAAATAAAATAAGACAATAACTTAGATACACATTTCATTTTCAGCAAACTGATAGCGTTTACCAATCACGGCTCGCGCTGTTCAGAGCCATACAAAAACAGCTAAAAGCGTCTTTGTTTGAGAATAAATGAAATCGAAAGGCGGGCTTGTCGGCTATTGAAACTTCCAAGATAAAAGACAAACTAAACTCAGTTTAGAAATTCCGAGCTGCTTCTTACTTGCTTTATATCAATGTGTTTAAATGAAAGTCGAAGTTGTAGGAAAGTTTTAAAGGCAATTGTTTTATATTGTGTCCCATAAAATACAAGTTTACAGTGCTAGATAGGTTCTCAGACTCGTTGGAGAAAAATCTACCCACTAAGTACTGTTCAATAAGTAACTTCAAGTTAACTTCACTTGAACAAAGCAATGAACAAATTTATACATGAACAAATCAATTTAAGATACCATTTTGAGTTTCTATTCTAATTAGGAATACCTACATTTTGATGACTGATAACTTTTAAAAAGCTTGATGGCGAGCGAAATAAGAACAAAATATTATTCTTTGAATTGAACACAAAATGAGGCACAAAATACTTCCCAAGCAATATTTTTTATTTGCTAAAATTGTATGTCTCTAACACGACTTTTCTTAATTCCTTTGGTCCCATTCATTAATTACCAATTAGTTACAGAACAACAAACGGGATCTTTGTTTTCCAATTCCAGTGCTGTTAAACGAGCAACTTTAGTGTCCTCCAGAAAAACTTTGCAACCATAAGTAATGATTAAAATGTCCACCTGTGACTTTTATTGTCACATGACCACTTTAATCCGTGTTTTGTTTTATCGTCCAAATAATATTAACCATAGACAATAATGTTTGCTTGTAACATTTTCACTATTACTGACAAATCAAAAGAATTATCGCAAGCAAGTTCGAAATTTTTTCGTTCTAAATTTCAAGGACAATGCAATTGCAATCGCCCGTATGGTAGTCATTCAGCTTAATTACAAAATGTCGAATCGACTTTTTCGTTTCCAGAATAGGGACATTAGTCGGACGACTTGGCACGCTTGGCTCGTGGGGTGAAAAATACCGATAACTGAGGGGTGAAACGGGTATACGGTTACTAATAGTTTTATAGTGAGGAATGAAGCTGGTTTTTTACGTGCTGTGTTTTCAAAGGTGATCGGGTAAAGTGTAGTGAACCTGTGAGAGGTTGCAGAGAGGTTTTGAGGCGCCTTAATCACAAAGCTGTTAGCGCATTGCGATTCTAGGAAGTTCTTTTTCTACACTCTATTTTTATGAAGGTATTCAGATACAAATCAACAAAAGAGATAATCGCCACCAAAAATACCATTTTGATAGCGACTCAAACTCAGCTTTTACATAATTACGATATTAGTTTAGAGGCACGTATTATTTTCAGTTAAAACCTAGGTTAACTCTTCAAACCAATGTTATCTGGCTTGATAGAACATAATTTCACCCAAGAATTGATTCAAATTCCAAACCGTCTTCGCCTCGCCATTCAAATATCCATCAATTTCGAAATGCTCACACCATTAACTCAGATTCTAAATTCAAATCGATCGAAGCACTATCAAAAACGTCTCGGCTGCCAGTATCGTCTTACATCAAAAGTCCATTTCGTCCGTTCTTACCAAGGAGGTTCCGATAGTCGATACGTCTTGAGGTTTGGGGTTCTCCTTTTGAAATTCAACGATATTTTAATGGCCACTATCGAGCTCGATTGGTTTCCTTTTTTTCTTTTTCCCGGAGTTCCGCTCTTGAGCTTTGACAGAGCCCGATATTGCTTTGGCCCGGCTTTTTATTTACTATCTGAATAAACAGTGTGGTTTCCAATGGTTTCGACTTTGAAGAATTTATTTTGCTGATTAATATTTGCAAAACTTTTTAATTTGATTTTAGAATAGAACTAACTGTTGATCTCCTTTGTAAGATACCTACTCCTTCCGCTCCTTGTCTATGACGTAGTTTTTGTTTTTTTAAAGTGATCTTAGTATCCGGACACACGATCGCCATCAAACAAAGCCGCTCAGAAGCAAATAACCACTGTTTGCATCAACCATTTTTTAATTGTGGGAATCCACACTACAAACACTATGAGATTCCCCAATCGCTCTATTCAAACATTTGTCGAGTCAACACTAAAATACACTATTTACTAAGTAAATGTTTTCCACTATGAATAAATATAGCATTGTGAGACATCGATGTAAGTGAAATTCGGGAAATTGGGTACTTACTAGTTTCTCGAAAGTGGAACGCTCAAATTAGGTCCAATTAGGTCCACCCACGTAAGTCATATTCGGGCCGGCGCGGCGGCGCCGCTTGCGCTCGTGTTTCGAGTGCGTATTGTTGTGTCGGTCGCCATTCTGTCTTGTCTAGGTACGTCGTTCCATCTTTGTTGTTCATTAGGATTTTTTTTTCTTTGCATTCAGTTGTAATAAAACACAGGCCATTTGTTGAGTTAGCGCTGGGAGAACGTACTTACCATATCTGCAGAATTTTACTTACCTATATTTTGTGAGAATGTAAAGTTTTAGTTTCTTTAGCATACTTACATAAATACAATTACGGGCAAGTCTTACTATTCTATGCAGCATAATAATTCATGAAGCATCTTCATGAAGCATAATAATGACATGTTTAATTTTACTCTGGCTGGCATAGAAATCTAAATTGTAGAACGAAAGGAACAAGGTAGCTTATGGCGTACCTACTACCATATTAAAAAGTATCTAAGCACTCAGGCAACAAACAGACACGACAAACTGTCAAAGCTTAATTCAAATGCCAGTGCAAAAACACATTTGTAAACGTAAAATTTCATTCACAAGCAATTTGCAACAACGGCTAACATTGTCCAACTCTTTAGAGGAAACAAAGTTACCAACCACTTCATCAAACATTGTAGCAGCGTAACAAAAAGTACCAACTTAACAAAACAAAACTCAATAAGCTCGCTCATTGATCATTTCGAATTCGAATTGTTGTTCGATACGGTAGAGGTGTCATGAATTCATGATGCTAATTTTAGCCGGAAAAGTTTTTGACCTACTTCGTGTGCGGCTGGTCTTTCCAAGAAATCAAGAAAATTTATTTTTGTTATGCCTGCTGATTCTACACAGGTCCTAAAAACTAGATAGGTGGACAGATCGTAACCTAAATAGCTGCTGAAAATTCGTTGGAATAATAATAATTTAGTAAGACCTACCTAAATCTTATTCGGTTTACTACACTTTTTATTAATTTATTAATCCACAGATTCCACAATATCTGAAATATGCTTACGTAGGTACACATACCTAGATACCTACGCCGCAGACCACTTTTTATTACTTTATGTATCTGTCAGTTTTATAGAATAGAATCGTTTTGCTGCACTAATAACTTTTATAATTTAAGTAGACAACGTCTGATTTTGTTCATTTCACATTATTAATTAATTTTCTAGAATCCGTCTTTCCGCCGTATCCGACTCTATTCACGACCAAGTTTCGAGTTCCGCTAACGACTCTCGAAGAGACTCCAATGGCCAGTTCATTATTTTCGAAAACGGAACGTGATAGGTTCTTTTTCATTTCACTTTTCTATCTCCCTATAAAAGTCTGTGACTTCGTAAGTTTAGTTTTTCAAGAAAATTCCACGTTTTTTAAGTTCCAAATGAATGTATTTCACAAAATATCTACAATAATACACTAATATGTGGCTTACATTAGTTCTAAAGGAGATGATAGATACTTTGCCTTTTGTTGATTCAATAAGAGCAACCTACTGTTTAAGTTTTATAAATTGATATATTAAAGAATTTCAAATTCTATAAATCCATTATTTATTAGGTCCAGGAAAAAAACCCTACTATCTACACTACAGATACTTCCGTCGTAGAATGCCACCATGTTTACTTCAGATAGACAAAATAAGGCGATTTCTTCGAGATTCTTTTCCGATTCTAATAAACGCTATAGTTCTAACAGCACCGTCAACTGTACAGATAAGCTTGTGGCACTGCAATTACCTGTTCCCTTCAAATTGTCATTGCATTAACAATTAGCGCTCTCTCGTCTTCAATAATTGAATCTGTGTCTACAGTGTCGAGTTTAAGTAAATTAAAATATAATAAGGCGCTGCAAGGGGAATTTCAATTATAAATATTCCTTAACGCCTATAATATACTCATGTAAAACTTTAGATGATATAATGTACCTTAGTTAACAGGTACATTACGTATCTTAGTATAATATTGTTTCCCAGTCGCTACTTTTTTCCGGTGCTAAGAATTGGTTGGGAATTGAAATATGTCAAAATTCATAAATTACATTCCTATCTGCGAAGATCCAACATAGTTTCCAACAAATAATTTTTCCCATTTCACGTGGAAAATTTGGTGCATTTCCAAACGAGACCGAAAGGCATTCAGCAAAACCCGGACTCGAGACGCAGCGAGCGCCGCCGACGATTCCCGCAGATCTCCGGGATTCCCTTATAATTTCTTTTTGATACCGGAATAAGTCCCATTCGGGAACTTAAATTACGTATGGTGTAAGCGGTATCGAGATTCGTATCGAGTGGCGAATAAATCTGCTCGCTTCGCTACGTCGCCGCCATATTGGATTACTGCAAAAGTATTCTCTTAAGTTTCATTAAGCGATGGAAAAGATAGGAAACGGTATAAATCGGGATTCGGGCGAAGTTTTAGACGCTTGATTTAGTTGTGGGACATCCGAGGTTTTCAGAGATTTGAGAAAGCTTTTCGAGTGCTGATATTTTACTTGGGTTGAGATTGTGATTCCACAATTCGAACATAGATTACCTCAGCACCAGTAACACCATTCAGAACTTTACTTACTAGGTAAGTTGGTAAAAGCAAATTGGCCTTACTCTAACCTAGCTCCAAACCTTCTAATTAGCACACCCGCTTCAAACTAGGCTTAAAACATGTCATTTTCTAGTAACTAGCACAATTAACTCCATGAAAACTTAGGCAATCTACAATTATTCCAAATCGCTCTGGAATCTACCGTACCCCAAAAATTCGACCCTACATAGTTCTGCAGGGCCTTAAATAGCATCTTCACAATCCTCTCATTAAATGCCAACCCCCGGGCCCTATCACACGATCGAGGACAGTCATCGGAGAGCCGTAAACCCTAGGCCCTACGAATGTAACTCACTGTCAGAAAAAGACAATGAGACGTGGTTTATGGCTGGCAACTTGAATGTGGCTTTAATGTTTTTAATTCGAATTCCTGTAGGATTTGTCGTTATACCTTTTTCTGTAATCTGTTCTGTGTTATCTAAATTTACATGTTATTTTGGATTTATTAAATGTAGGTTTTTGTTAAGGTCTTTGTCAAAGAAAAGCTTGGAGAAGGTATAATTTTTACCCCCTTGCATAGCGTGTTAATATATTTAAATAAAGATGTTTGATTTTATTTTAGAGGTAAGAAGGTATTTAATTACAGAAATGTATTGTCTACGAACCAAAAAATAAACAAAAAAATATAAGCCATTTTAGCTTTAGCAAACCAATGCTATTTTCACAGTACGTGAGCTACGTAAAATGCAAGACAGAAGCTTTTAACTTTACGATTCATTTTACACCAAGCCATCATTTAGTTTTCCAATTTTTGTCAAGTCATGAAACTCGTCGTAAAACTTCCCAATATTTACAGAAACAGAAATAAAGGTGGAAAAATCTATCGTAGTAAAGTTAAAGATGGTCTTTTTACAGCCAGTCATTTACTTTACTGCCTAAAACTACGGCGGACGAACGAGCTTGTTTTATGCATGGATATTAGGTACATCCCTTACTGATTAGGGCTGTGCATAGATGGTAAAATTAGCGAAAAGATATTAGAAGCAAAAATATGGGTAGGCGGTAGTCAAAGCCATTCAGAATAAACTTGAACTTGGGTATAAGGCAGAGACAATACCGTTTATAGAACGAGCATAGACAATAAATCCTTTACCGCCTGATTTCAATCGACAACCCTGATGCAAAACGCCATTCGAGTGAGTTTTTATAGTTGGCAACACAACCCTTTCCCTAAAAATAGGGAACGTATGAAAGGAGTAATAAAAGGGAGCGTCTTGTAGGCAAAAGTTTGACTCACACGCAGAAGTTTGTACGTGAATTTTGTAACTTTGGAATACAATGGATTTTATAAAGGTCTTAAGAACAGTCCCACTCACATGTCAAAGTAAGGACTTGCATAAACTAGGTCTGACAAGTTTATTCTTCTGTATTATTGTTCTGTCGCGGGTAATAAATAATATGGAAACATTGATATGCACGCACACACAAACAAACAAACAAAATCACACCTTAAACACATAATATGTTTTTTTGTTTCCACGTAACTCCAAAACGGCTTGACCGATTTACTGTTTCGGGTTCGAAATTCATTGATAATGGTTCTTAGCTAGGTGATATTATTTATCATAGACATTCTGGAAAACCGTTTAGCTACGAACAATCTTATGATGTGGTCGATGTTGTATCATGGAGGTCTTAGTCTCCCCTATTCTAGTCGAACCCGAGTCTCCTCAAGACAAGAGTGAAACGGGTTTCACCCGCGTAGTTACCGTTCGCGTGAGAATACCAGGATAAATATAGCCTATGTGCTATTCCAGACCATAATCTATCTCTGTGCCAAATTTCATCCAGATCCGTTTAGTAGTTTTTACGTGAAAGAGTAACAAACATCCATCCATCCATCCCTACTTACGAACTTTCGCGTTAATAATATTAGTAGGATTTTGATTAAAAAAAACTTAAATAAAACTGTTATTTGTTCATCCTAAAAATATTTAATACTAATGTCCTCCTAGCCGAATTTCGACCTCGGCGGCCAGTCTCATCGCAGGACATGTTATAGTGCACAAGTGTGTGCGCAAACACAGGTGGACTCTCTATTCCCTCACTCTCATAATCCAATGGGACAGACCGACAGTCCGACGGCAACTATGAACCTGGTTTGTGTTGGAAGAACACCAACGTTTCACCCATTAATAAATAATAAGGGACTAACAAAAAAGGTACGAACCTAGTTAATTCACTCACATTCACAATGAACACTTCTTCAGTTTGGTATCCAAATAAGATAAAATTACTAAGCATAATAGCTTGTAAAATAAGCGAAAAAGTGTAACATAAGCCACCAAGTGCGAGTCAACTCGCACGCGAAGGTTTCTGTAAAAATCAAACAACTTTTTCAAAGAATATCAAATTTTCACTTATTCCGAGACCTCTTTATATGAAAATATAAAGGGGTCTCCGTACTTCATTATTTTTTTAGTTTTTTTGTCATTAGGTCATTACAGTTGAAGTGTTACTTATTTATTATAAAGTTTCATGTCTCTACCTGTCGTCGTTCACGAGGAAAAGTTTTTTTTTTGCCTTGACAAAAGAAGAACAAAAATTACCAACAAATCACGTTTTTTGTATACCTCAACCTTAACCTCAACCCCAACAGCCTGTATTGGTCCACAGCTGGACGCAGCCCTCCCCCTGATAAGTTTGCCTTGTTGGCTTTTATCTCATGGGGGTAATACCCATAATCCCCACGCTGGACATGCGAGTTTTTTGTATGGAAGCCCTTTATTTGGATTTTTTGCTGTTATAGCGGCAAGAGAAATACACATTCTCTGAAAACTTCAACTGTCTACCTCTTACGTTTCATGAGATCGAGCCTTCTGACAGACGTACGGACAGACAACGGAGGCTTAATATTAGAGTTCAGTTTTTACCCTTCGGATACGGAACCCTAAAAAGGCATAAACATGGCAAAATCCGCCTGACATGTCTAATTAGACACGGGTCTCTCCGGGCTTGATATTTTAGGCAAAGTAATTCGTCATACGTCCAATGTGTTATCCCTGACATAATTCCCAAATCCTTGTCTCTATGTCCTTACCCAATATTTGGTGCGCCAAACCGAAATCCTAACTTTGCCAAGCGACTGTTCAGAAGTTTACTAGACGAGTCTGAATAGCTTCGATACGTGGACGTAATCAGAGGGGGGGGGGGGGGAAGAGAGATAACTAAAGATGCAACTTCCAACGAATATAACACCGGGTCGGTCAATAGGATTTTCGAAACCTGTTTTACCTTCCGCCTGGTCGGCAACTGGCTTTTATATCTTTTACCTTTTTAAAAAAATATCACGTTGATTTATTTTCTTGCGTGCTGAATAACAAAACAAATTATAACTAAAGGAAGTGCAATGAAAATAGTGAGCCGGATTTAAGATAATAAAATCAAAAAACATTTTATTCCATAACCAAAAGTAACAAACAGTAGCCAATCATGATCATAAATAATTGCATTTAAGTATTTTATGATTAATAGGCACTTATTTCAAATTTGTTTAAGTCGAATGAATTTTCTTGATAATCCAAAGACAAATAAACCCAAGCACAAAACTATTTTAATAAGATAACGCGAAAGTCACTACATAACTACAACCTTTTGCTGTCCTCTTTGCTCTTTTCCGATTTCCTCTCCCCCAGTCCTCAGTACGTCCGCCTCACAGGGGCTTACTTCAAATCATCGAACAACTTGTAACAGAGTTGGGACTGGACTACAGTATCTGATGGTGAAGTTGCAACTCCAAGTTTGAAAGAGTTTATTGGCTAGTTCTAATTGGCGACACGCTTTTTGAAGTTAGAATTTTCTAGACGGTTCGTAAATCGACGGAAAATTATTTGATTGGAAAGAATTGACAGTAACAAACTTTTTGAAGTTGGAATTCTAGACGGTTTGAAATTTGAAGTATCATTTATTTGAAGTATTTGAAAAAATATTGGATATTAGTTTGATTTGAAGTTAACCGTGCTGTTAACTGTAAATCATTGAACTAAAGCTATTATAAGTTTAATAGTTTCAAGAAAACTTACAAACAAGAAAGATTCAATAAAGTGTTGTGATTTCACTGAGAACCCAATCAATGAATTATAGGTTCACATTTCAGCATCGAGAGCATAAAGTTCCTCCCAATTCCGGTAGATTTTGACCCATTATAATAGAGTAATTTATCATATACAAAAATATTTTATTTAAAAAAATTCAGCGTAGTATCTATTCTACCAAGTCCACGTTTAAGACATCCCTCTGAGTCCAATAACATACGACCCGTCAAAATTCAGTAGGCGGACAGCCCATATGCAGGCTGCGGCCTCATGACGCTATCGGTCTGCAGCCCATATATGGGCTGTGGACTGTGAAACTGTTAAAAAGCGCTGGTAGCGCTTTTGACAAATAAAATAAATAAATAAATCTAAAGCCCGGTACTGACCAGTGTTACTGGGACGTAACGTACCATTCGCAGCGAACATAAAACGTTACGCCGTGTGCTAAAATTCGTCTCATTGCTCGTTGCGAGCGCCTTCTTTCCCCGTACTGACTGCACGAACAGTCGCTGTGTAACACATTAAGGTCGATTTACATCAGACGAGCGAATGCTCATTCTATCATATATATTGTACATGATTTTTAGTATAGTTTGACAAAGCCCATATACAGCAACATACTTTGACATACACTTTAATTAATTTATTTATTAATTACTTATTTGATTCCGACTAATTATTTTTATTTAAGTTCTCAGTCATGTCTGTCTGTTTATTTTTACCTTTGCACCTTATGGTGTGTCCTATAACGAAATGTAATATGTGTGTTATTGTTAAAATAGTACTAAATATAGAATGTAACGACATCTAGTGTAACAAGTGTACCTTCGATGGAATAAATAAATACAAAGACAAATATCCCCACTTTATCAAATTCGTTTATGTAAACAGGCGTAGAGCATTCTTTCATTGTTCTTAGTGCGTTCGCAAAGATTCTATGGAATATTCTAATAATGCTCGCGCGAACAGTTGCTTAGAGCGTTCTTGCGTGTTCGGACGTGCTCGCGCCCCTGAGCGGTCTCTTCAAAGCGTTCTTGTATTCTAGCGATTAAATGCTCTTGTTCTAGTTCTAGCTCTTTGTTCGTTTGACGTAAATCGACCGTTACATTACGCCGCGTAACGCCGCGCGATCTGTACCCGGCTTAATATCTAGCGAAGGTTTTTTCTCGACGTACAAGCGTAGCGAAGCAATATTCTGAAATTCGGTGTATAACAAACTTAGGGCAGGACCTTCAATATTACGTTTCCTTGTCCCCGTAAATATGATTGGAAGGTTAGATCCGGAGCTTTGACCTGTGAAAATGGCTCAGGATATAGGATTTACTTTTCTCGGTCTATTTACTTGATAGCCGGTACTGATAGGTAGGCATAGTGATGTTTCTACCTAGCAGTAGGTAAAGAATTTATTTTAAAAGTTATTGTAGATACAGTGTTTTTCATAATTCTAAAAACAGCCAAAGGTCGCACCTAAGCTGATGTCCCACCGCTGTGCATGCTGCTACACGCTGAGGATTTAATCGCTGGCCCTCTGCCGTGCACAGCGTGCGCAGCAGTGGAACTGCGGCTTTAGGTTAGTTGAAGATGTTTCAAAACCCTTGTAACAAAACATTCTCCACTAATTCGATAAGGTATCATTTCTCATGGTAATATAGCACATACTACTTAAACAAATAAATTGGTAACTTTGAAATGTTTAAGTTACATAATTGAAGTTTTCTAAAGCAATCGGTAATGAAAACAAGATCCGTCAAGTGCGAGTGTAACTCGCGCGCCGAGGGTTTTGAACGTTTGACAACAAATATGTACCAAAAGTACCGGTTAGAGACTTTAACGAATACCTAAGAATAGTAGGTACCAACCTACATTTCAGATGGATCTCTCTGCATGCTTCGGCTAAGGTGGGTAATGGTAAATTTTTCGACTTTTTTCGAAATATTTCAAAAAGTATGAAAGCTACAGAAATTTGAATAACTGGTTTGAAATGTCCAAACCGATAACTTTCATTTGATACCCCACTCGGTGGGGTAGCCCCCCTTTTGAAAATTATTCCTTTTTGACCATTTTTCAAAAAGTGTTCTTTTTACAGACTTCTCTATATTTTTCCTGTAAAATATAGATCTATATCTACAAACGCTTCATACATTTTAAATAGATCGCTCGGCAAACTTCGGAGATAGGGGGGGGGGAATGGGTATTTTTTTGACTATTTTCAAAATATTTCAAAAAGTATGACACCTACGGAAATTTCAAAAACTGTTCTGAAACGTACAAACCAATACCTTTCATTTGATACCCCACTCGGTGAGGTAGCTTCCTCTTTTGAAAATTATTCCCCCCCTTTTTGACCATTTTTCAAAAAGTGTTCTTCTTTCAAACTTCTCTTTATTTTTCCTGTAAAATATAGATCTATTTCTATAAACGCTTCATACATTTTACATGGATCGCTCTGCAATCTTCGGAGATAGGGGGGGGGGAATGGGTATTTTTTCGACTATTTTCGAAATATTTTAAAAAGTATGAAACCTACAAAAATTTCAAAAAATATTTTGAAATGTACAAAATGATACCTTTCATTTGATACCCCATATGACTCTGTAGGTATCTTTTAAAATTTCGGCATCACAATTTGTATGGAAAATATTCATTTTCATTTTTCATTTATTTTCATTTATTTTTCTCTAAATCTGTACAGGCGCACGAAATGTATTATTATTTTAAATTTCAAGTTGATAGCTGCAGTAGTTTTTGAGTTATTAAGGAGGGAAAAAAGGACAGACAAAGCGAGACCATAAGGGTTTTGAAACCGATCTTCGATCTTCAAAACCCTAAAAAGGAGTACCGTAGAGCCAATTTCTTCACGCCCCTTACGTTTGAAGAATTTGGCTCTAACATCGGCTGCCACCCTTATTTTTTTTCAAATCGCCACACACGATAAAAGATATAGTATGGATAGTGGACACTTATATAAATAAATAAAAAATCCATTAGCATAATGTCCTAAAGCGACAGGTTTCTGAGATTTGAGAAAAAAAAATTGAGCAATAGTTATTTTCATCTGTGAATATATTAGAAACCTAACGCATTAGGTTATTGGACATAACATTGTGTTATTGGACATTTATAAATTTCATTGTGCACGGCAATTTCAAAAAAAAAACGGAGTAGTAGCCGACTTTAGGACCACCCTCCCTACCAAAATATTCAAACTCCTTTCGGAATTTTTCACCTACCTAAAAAGTTTGTAGTTGCATACTTTCAGTTAAAAAGTGTGAAACCTCGTGTAACATAATACCCCTTGCTCGACCCTCATAATGTCAGTACCCACCTACAGGGTATAGGGGCAGTCAACACAAGGTGCGGGGGTCAATAATAGGAGGTCAAATATTTGCGAGGGCGGCGCGGGTCATCGAGGTGTTTATTTTCAGAGATGTTTGAGATATAAGGAAGCTTGAGGATTCCTTGGAGGCTCTGACTTATATACAAGCAACGGTTATACAAGAAATACTGTAGATAGTTCTTAGATATAACCTTGAGTGTGTGGGCCTACGCACAATAATCAAAAATATCTTAATAAATACTGTAGATAATGTGATATACAAATAGATCTGTATGTCACATTGTCTATTAGACATATGATCAGTAGATCTACTGATCAGATGGTGCATAAGTTTATTGTAGTTACTTCCTGTCCATCCAAAAGTTGCCCATTGTACAACATAATTTGTATTGGTCTTTTCCTGTCCTGTGTTTCTGTTCTATTTGGTGTGCAATAAAGAGTATTTGTGATAGTTTGTATTGTATTGTACTCAGTGTGATTTACATTTATTACGATTGATAGAACGTTAACCGCGAAATATCTAAATACGAAAGGTGGACGCATTGTTTTGACCCCGATACTCAAAGAAATCTATAAATATGACTACTAGGTACCTACATACCTAGACTGGACTGGACTGGTTGACTAGAAAGATACATATCTATCCAGTCAACCTTACAATTAATCTACATAAGAGCCGCCAAAAGAACACAACATAAACCATTTCTTAAACATTCGCGATTTGATAGCTTAAATAATGATTTTATCGGGTACTTATCGCGGTAGAAACGTATGGGAAATAATAACGAAAGGTACACGATAAAAACCCGATAAAAACATTAATTACTACATAAACCATTCTTCGTGCATGAAGAAGCCATAGATGACTGAAGATGGTATATCAAGGAATTTATACCTATCTGTTTTTGGCCGGACATTCCAAAACCCGTAAAGGGTATTCCCTATACCTTAGCTCCAATGTATTCCACACAAACATCATTCAAACGCCTTGAATATAGATGATGTCGAATTAAATTTATAATGTGCGACACCTGTTGTGAGTAACAGCGGTCCTATTGGCAGAGCTGATGGCTCGGTATTGAGGCCAGTCTGCGGTATGCTGGTTATTAGTCCTCAATGTAACTAAGGGTTGCGGTTTGGATGTTGATCTTGGTAGATCTATTGGTATAAGACGATGTACATTGTGGTCTTTTGTTTTCTTTGTTAGTTTCTTTTGTATCAACATCAATCTAACACTGATTCATATCATCATCATCAACCTCACGTCACCCCACCTCGCCTCAACAGGCTATATTGGTCCACTGCTGGACGCAGGCCTCTTCTGATAAGCACCTTATTGGCTTTTATCTCATGGGGGGTAATGCCCATAATCCCCATGTCGGTTTGGGATCGCAGTTCGGTGTTAGAATTGTTCTGCAGGGTGGCGCCGCTGCCTACCCCCGGTGGATATCCCTTAGTCGCGTTTTACCACACCCGCAGAAGAGCTGGGGTGGTGCAAATTCTAAGCCACAACCTATTATTAGTCATATCATCTTCCACCTATTTATTAGTCTACTGCTGGACACAGGCCTTCCCTAATGAGTGCCATAGCGCCCTGTCTGTAATCCCTGTTTATATGATCCATACTTCTGCCATATAATAGCCTGAAATCAACTCATAGGTCTGAAGATCCCGATCGACCTGATCTCACCTTACTACATACTTCATTGAACTTAATTTATTATACGCCCTGCGCCATGGTTTTTTGTTCATGTAAGTCCATGGAAATAAGTAGGCTCGAGTAAGTGGAAATTCGTTTTGGCAGAAGTATAGTGAGTGGACCCATCTTTGATTTGTCGTGCAACTTGCAAGCTTGCAAGATTGATAGTTCTTCAGAGTTTTCCTATTTCTAATTTATCGTTGGTTGAAATCTCTGTATTAAAATACGTTTTATAATTGTGTAATTTATTCTAAAAGCTTTAAGGGGCAGCAAGAATGTCATTAATACATTGACATACATTGTCGTCCTCTAAAGAAGAAATTTGCCTCTTCTACAATTGATAAATTTTGCATGTAAAAAATAAGCGCCTCTGCCGACCACATTTGGTAATATTGACATGCAATCTGACAGTCTTAGTTTTCCACGACTAAGCCCTAAGAACAAAGAAAATTATAAAGGTCTTATATTTTTATGCTATGGTTGTGTTAAAATAAAAATATGAAGATACAAAGTTTTGAGCCACATAACAAACCCGAAGTCGTTAATAAAACAGTGTCGGCGACAGCAAGTCTCTCTCGGAGCTCTCCAGAGAGCCGTACGCAGGTGTCAGCGATAAATAATAGACTCGCGAGAGTGCGGTGTGAATTTAAAAAGATTTTACTACTTTTCATACACCCTGTATTTTATGGGCGTATAAAAAGTTATAGCGAACGTGGTGGTTTTTATATGTTGTAACTTGGTCCAGCCTTAGACCTAGATAACATTTTTGTAGCGTCTTCAGCGCTTGCCATAGTTCGAAACGTGGAAGAGGCATTTGAAAAAAATATCCAGCAACGAAGACCTGCTTAAAACAAGAACAAAACGATAACGATCAACGAGAATCTTTATTTCTAGTGTCAACGGTCGATGGCTTTAACCGTATCAAAGCCGCAATATGCAAATGCGTTAAGAAAATGTAATGGAATAAATATTCCATAAATATGGAAAAGTGTACCTACCAGTCCTTGGATGATACCTTCAATTTTTGTAAGGCTTGCTTGCTTGCTACCAATTACGAAAGCAAACGAAGTTTGTGATGAGTCTGCTAACATGGCTGGATCAAATGACGAGATTTTGCCAATTTTTCCACAACTTTTCTTCTTGTGCAGTTGTATTAAGAACCGCAGAAATCATACCAAAACCCTTCGATCTAAATAAAAAAGGAGAGATGAGGTAACAGCCTCTCGAAAATGGAAGGCACAAATTAGGTGCAATTAGGTCTACCCACCTCAGTGATAGTCGGACCGGCGCAGGCGTTCGTCCGCCGTGCGTATTTTTGTCTCGTTCTAGGAAGAAACGTCTTTCCATCTTTGTTGTTAATTATAATTATTGCACAAGATTGGAAATGTAAGTGTGAGCGAGTGTTTACATGTAGTTATAACAGATCAGATGTTGGTAAGCGCTGGGAGAACGTTCCATATCTACAGATTTTACTTTTATCTATACCCAAACCATAATAAATAATTACGAAGCAGGGTATTTAAACATCGGTCCAGGGCAACCAGGAAGCGATGGTTGATTTCCGGCCACTGCCCTTTCAGTTTATTAATGCTCCATGGCGTCCTTTGTTTTCCATTTATGTTGTTTTTCCTTAACTTTTGAACTTTCTTCGGTTTCTTAGTCAATAGCTTTACAAGTATTTATTAACTACGCAAATTCAAGAAATTTTTGACATGATAAAATGAAAATAGAAGTACCTACTTAGATACCTAATGAATTTGCAGGTTATAAAAACTTCATTTGATTGTGTAGGTACATAATTGAGGTGTGAAATTCAAAATTGAAAAAGCATTTCGATAGAATAGGAATACTTGTATTTCGATACCTTCCTTATTTATTAGAATAGGTACACCTACGTTATTATAATTTTAATGAGAAGTTTAGTTATAAGAACTTGGTTGAGATATCCATGTGAAAATCACACTGAAAAGACCATAGAGAACACAAATCTAGGCATTAAAATAGAGCCCGCGCTAATGTAATTCCTGACGCGCCGTACGAGACCAGATAGACTAGACCCATACATTTTTCATGAGCCATTCAAACCTTTGCGGTGATTGAAAAAAAACGCTTTTACAATATTGGCAGCAGCTGATTGGCCAATGCTAAGTTTAGAAAATGGCGAGCTTCTATTTTTAAAATGGTTTCTTTTTATTTTAATGTCACTTAGAAGTTAGTGGAAAAATATAGAGATATTCATAAAAAGAACACTTTTTGACAACATGGTCAAAAAGTGGGGGTGTGACCGTGTATCTCCGAAGTATGCAAAGCGATGCATGTCAAATGTAATTTAGTAACTACAATTTTTAGGTATTCATTAAATAGCGAAGTCTCACCTTTAGTATGTACATATTTGTATAATTGACAAACGTTCGAAACCCTCGGCGCGCATTGACCCGCACAGGACGGATCCTGTTTCATAAACTATAAGAAAATTATTTACGATTTGCGGAAATTACTTTTCCGCTAACCAGTTTTACTCCTTGTAGAACGCAGAAAAAATGTAAAACCACTAAAAATTTTCATCTCGCGCTAATACGAAACGATCACCTTAAGTCAATATTGTCTTTTTAGATATATTTTGCGAAAGGCTATTTAAACCGTTTCATTTTGTAGTTTGCCGTATGGGATGTTTTACCGCAGAGTTTTACTTAATAGAAGGAAAATGTGAACCTAATTAATTTGACCTCCTTTCACCCTGAAATGCTTGATCATTATGACGGTGTTCTAAAACGTAAAAGCCTGCTAAAAAGCCCCAGTTTCAACTCACAAAATGGGCTTAAAATAGGCAGAAATGCACAGAAAGTAATGATGACGAATAGGTTATGAGATATTATAAACTGCTTTCTTCAATGGAGTTTGCTTATCTCTTACGTTCCGTTTCACTCTTGTGTTCACACCGGCTTAAACTATAAATCAAAATAAGAACGGAACGCTTTCATAAAATTGCGCGGAGTGCTCGTGTCTTTGACAGTTAGATATTGGAGGGAGAGACAGTCTACTTGTAAACATGGAGCTGATATAAATTAGGAAAGCTTGCAGTTTTACTAACCAGATTAACACTTTTAATTAGTAATCATAACTCCAAGTCCTATGTACTCAGGTAAAACAGTTTCATGCTATCGATCCTGATTCCAATGTAATTTATATGATCTCGAAAACTTGAAAGTTGTGGTTCCAATTTTGAAATTTCGGGTCGAAATCAAACAAACCAAGAGCGCGAGCACGGCTTTCGATAAGAATCGACAAGAACTTATTTTGTCTCTGGTGTAGGTAAAATGCTGTAAGGTGGTCGAATTTTATCGATACCAGAGACAAAATCGGTGCTTATCGATTGTCTTGTTCATAATAATATACTTACCTGTGATAACTAACTCTACCTATTCCCAATTAAAACGTAAGAAACTGTCGACAAAAGCCATAGCCTTAAATCCAGTCTAACCCGAGTAGCAAATCCTACAAAATGGCCATCAAAGATCTCCCGTTCCTTTGTCATTGGGAACAAAAAGACGGGAATCTGAAGAAGCCCGTGTCGCTTCAATTAGGAACTAAATGAGATCCGATGTCTTCAGACGGGATTGCTTTACAATTGTGTTGCTGAAGTTAGCAAACAGTTTCTGCGAGGAATTAGTAGTTTTAAAAAGTAGTGGAGTTTCTAGGGTCTGAACAGATGGACAAGAAAAGTATTGAAACCACAAAAATTTCTTGACACACGCACCATAAAAGAAATTGTACGTGCGGTGATATTTGCAAGCATTTTCTCTCTCTCTCTCTCTCTCCTCTCTTCTTTATAAGCCCTCTTCTCCTTTTCCTCGCTCATTTCACTATCGCAATATTATCTATATCAGACATTTAATGTCCAATACAATACTTACCTACACTTTCCGCAATTCTCTATTCGTCGATCTAAGACCCAAAAACGCTTAGCTCGCGCCTACCCTCATAAATCGTAAACCGCTCTAGCTTCTTGCTGCCGCTACAGCAAAACAGTCCGCCTGTTGCCACGGTCATTTGCATTTTGCTGATTGATTATTCAATTGGACACCGCAACTGTCCCTCCCTACCACAACTGGCGTGGACATAGCAGAATTGATTAAGTAAATGCTAATGTTGCTGCTGGAGATAAAGGAGTTCGCAGTATCTACTTAGATATAGTACCTAAAGTACCTAAACGAAAGTGAAGTAGAGAGAGATGGAGATGAATTAATAGTAAAGAGTAATAGCATAGAACTTACTCTTTAACAAAAAGAGTATAGTATGTGTATGTATATAACTTCAGGAATTCGGATTCTCTAGATTTCCTGCAATTAAACATAAATCAATGAAACCATTTATAATATTTGTTTTAAATCAATAATAATAATTCACTTGACATGATTTTAATTAAGTTTAGTAACTCTAAGCTAGTTTTCGTGTAACCACGTCATGTTGGTGATCGATAAATAAAGTTAAATATAAAAGTATGATGAAGGCCGGTAGAATTTTGTCACATTGGCATGCAAGAGAGGCTTAATCTTTTTTTTCTTAGCGTTTGCAACTCATCTTTAAAACATTAGATATGTACAGCAGATGGAAAACAAAAGTTAGGCGGAAAGGCTTGGCAAGAAAAAAGATGAAACGCCTACTACAGCGAGCATCTCTCATGGAATCTGTATATTTTCAGTTGACAGCAGCAGCAAATTTTTGACCGCTTACGAAGTGTCGATTATAATTTGCTCACCTTCTCGCTATTTACAAAAACTCACCCTTCACCGTCATTAGTCGTGGTATGGTCGTAACTAACTACCTTAGCATTTGTACAAAGTCCATCAAGCGCTGTCCACAGTTGATCGATCGGTCTGTCTTTTCCCCTCCTCCTCCCGAAAATGGACGAAAATCTTCATCCATTTCCTAACATAGTGACAACTTCTTCCTGCAAACGGTCGAATCTCGACTTAACGAGTCCATTTAACAAGCCATTCTGGTCATATCGACCGCTATAATCATCCCGTCAGTGTCTTCGACCGACCATTATCGTACCATTTGGTATTTTTTACGGAAATTAGTCGGATTATTAACCTGTTACTGCTTGGTATCTGATTCTGAGAGTTCATTATTGTAAAGTTGTGCTTGTAAGTGATTTAAGTTATCTCATATTATTTACCAATCTTTCTTTAAATAACTTGGATGGTGCATATTACTGTTAACCTGTACCAAACCAAAGTTAATAATTTGTTTGTTTTTGATCCTCCTCCTACCTAGAAGGCTTGAATTTTGTCTTTACTCGCCTGATGGGAATCAATTTAGTATGGCACGCTTGCCTAGAAATATTCTAACATCTAACGACCTGCTGAAATCTCGGGCAAAAGCAAATGTATAAACGCGATAAATACCCGTGAACAGTTCAAGATTTTCTATTTTGGCAAACGAAAACAGTTCACCGCTTGGCAATCAAGCAAAGAATTCCCTTATCCCTTTCAGTTAACTTTCAGGATTGCGCTGAAGCCTAGCATTAACTCGTAATATCCAGCTTACCCTCGACTCACCGACACCGGGGATTACCGACCGGCCAATTCTAGAAAATACGTTCTAGGTTGTTTTAGACACGACTTGAGAAAGCGATCGGTCTGTTGCGTGGCGACTTTAATAAAATTTTTACCAAGGAAATTTTGAAACGGGTGAAATAAGCCTAATTTGTCCCTCAAATATATATTTGACTTCACTTCTTTGTTGATACATGACGTGTCTAGTTTGCAAATAGATATTTACTTTTAGGAAATGATTCCATTGGTTGCTGCCATGTCAATTGCTGCTTGGTAAGTGAAGAAGAGTCTTTATTGACAAAAAATACCAGTCTGAAGCGTCTCGAAGACGCTGGCTGTATTGCCCCGCGCTGTATGGTAATGCTGATGCGCTGCGCCAGATACTCACCAGTTCGCGGGTCGGTGAAGAGTTAATTAAGATAGAAAATAATGACGTTTCTCAAGAGCAAAGCTTGTGACTACTTTTATCGAAAGCAAGAGATCGATGGTCGTGTCTCCCTCTGAAAATAATATATGAGTTGTTTTGTGAGACGGTGTAGATTATGATTTTAATTTGCCTTATTCCTCAGACTTAGATTTTTATCCTGATCCAAGTCGCAGTTCACCAGAAGTCGTTTCTATTAGTCGTGTCAGTTAATTTGTTTCGGTCTTTATTTCTCTCAGCGAGTCTAGAAACTTTCGAGGTTAGATCTAGAGTTTGGAGTTTATAAGAATTGAAACTTGTTCAGGAGTTTGATAGCTTATATGTGTTTTTAAAGTTTAAACTTAGATTTGTGAAGCGCATTGATGTTCTGTAATATCAAGCTCGTCGTGAAAACAGAGATTTTTTTACGTGTGACCATAGATTAGTGAAAACATCCTATAAGTCTATGGTTATGACAGCTTACCACCACACAACTAAACTATCGCGAGCGTAAAGAAATCTCTCGTTTTTCGCCACGAGCTGTACCTACAAAAGGTTGTAAAAATTGAATTACTATTACTAGCGTATGGAACGGACACCCGCGAACAACAACTTTGCGCCATGAGTTGTTGCCGGTCGGCAACAACTCATTTAGTCGTTCGCCTACGCCCATCGCGACACCGCATGCGAATAAAATCGAGAAATAAATGCCGTCTTGCTTGTTAAAACGTCTAAAAATGAATCAACTTCGAAGAAAACAGATAGCGGCTTGACTTATCATCGGTTAATAAACAGAATATCAACTAAAACCAACCAAAATTAATTTTTGAACATTATTTTCTATTGTACCTGACATTTCGTTTGAAAATCATAGATTATGAAAAGTGATTCGTACAGATGGGATGTGATGGATGATGATGGGAACCTACTAAGGGTTGGTGACAAAGGTTTAACTGATTATTATTTTGAACTCATATTACTCACCCTATGCCGTCTGTCTGATCAGTAACAGTAGTTACCTACTGTAGGTATCTTTTGCAATCCTCATTATAAACTAAAGCTGTATTATACCTAGGTAGGTATAGATATTGTCGTCTGAACAAATATCTTAAGGTTTATAAATTTGTAATAGATCGATTGAGGACCTCTGTGGCGTGGTGGGCGAAGGTCCGCCTGGGACGCAGGAGGTGGGTTCGATTCCCGCCTTGGGACAGATGTGATAAAGTGTGGGGTCTAGTTAGTGCAAGTACCTATGTAGGTACGTATGTACCTACTTGTTGGATAAAATACCAATTTATTTTAAAAACAATGATTTAAACGCTTAACGATTTATTTTAATTTACTGTAAATATTTTCATGTTTTAAACTATAATATAAATAGCTACTGCATTAAAATTCAGTTTTGTATGCACAATAGCTGTCTGAACTAACTGAAGTGTCCCTTCTGCGGTGAAAAAATCTATGAGCGCTGCAGCGAATACTTGTGGGCGGGGTCGAGCGCGCTGTCATCAAGTTGTGACACGTTTTTTGTTTGGTTTAGCTACTCTAACTACTTACAACCTGCTTCACTGCTTTAACCTACCTTTTTAGCGTGAAACATTTTAGCCAGTCAATCGCTTAAAACTTAACTTCCCTTCAACTAAAGCGCTTATAGAAAAACTGCATCAGCCGCTTAAAGCGTTTTCCTCGTTCCTCGTGAACAGGAATGTATTAGCAATATCCCTGGTTATTTCATTAACCCTGCTTTTGCCTGGGTGTCCGGGCTATAAATCAACGTCGCTGTAATTACGGCCAGTGACTGATGCCGGGTTCGCGTCGCGGGCCGAATACTTTAAGGTTCTTCATGAACCTAGCGGGGGTTGCGCTCTTTGCGTGCGAAGCGATATGCGATAAGTTATCAATGCATACTGCTTAGCTTACAATTCCAGTAACAATAATAACCTTAAATGACGAGTCTTTTTTCTTTGAAGTTTTTAAGTCCGTGGTCGTTGTAGTTTTAGTACAGTAGGTATTATATATAAAGGCGTGACCAATAATCAGAGAAATGTTTTTTGGTAAGTAATAGCAGTAAAATTCACTGCAGTTACAATTTATTTCTTCAAATAGGAATTTTACTGGTCACAACCACGACCAAAAAGCCAACCCCTAAATCAAAACAAGCCCGCTTATCGCTCTGCGGCTCGCTGCGCTCATCTCTCCCAGACTAGCTCCATTTGCGACCTAGATTTTGTAGATTGCACTCAGGGTTAAGGAAGGCTATCGGGTTGTAAACCTAAAGAGTGCTCGTTCTCTTTTGTGTACGCTTTCGAATGGGTTAAATGTTTTGTGTAAGTTGCCTTGTAATAGCTTTTTTGCAGCTTTACTGCTCCACAGGGGAATGTAAATGAAACTTTCTTTGTTTATTTAATGGTTGGAAATGAATACTTTAAACATAACCGGACCATCCAGGTTTTGAATTTCCCGTTGGGAAAACATTATTAGGGTTTAGTTTTTTAGCATAAGAAAATTTGATACCTAATGGAAAAGCAACAGTTTTTAACCCCCGACGCAAAAAGAGAGGGGTATTATAAGTTTAACGTGTCTGTCTGTGTATCTGTGTATCTGTCTGTGGTATCGTAGTTCCCAAACGGATGAACTGATTTTCGTTTAGTTTTTTTTTGTGTCATAGATAAATTCATGCTGAGTGTTCTTAGCCATGTTTCATGAAAATCTGTCGGTGGGTTTATAATTTTAAATATTTTTCTCGTTGGAAAATATTCTCGGATTTGAAAATCTTTCAGATGATTGCATATTTACCTCTTCGTTTATCCGGCAAACCTACCTAATATTTTCACTGACTATTGTAGAACAGAGTTTGAGTCGTCATTTTACCAATACATCGACGAATTAAGTCAAATTTAGTTAACGTTATATTTTGTGTTGAACTTAGTTCGAACTCCGTTAGGATTGCGACGAGATAGCGACCCTTGAACAGTGTTTTCGACCCAATCCAAAAACAGATGTAGGTAGGAACAGAAATCTCGTATTTGTGGATCTGCCATTATGGTTCATAAGGCTCAGAATTCTCATTACACAGTTTCTATTGAGTCCTCACGTAGTTCTTGCGAGACGTTGAGTGCATTTTCCAATGGCACCATGTAAAGTGTTATTTGAACGTCTGACTGCCGCTCCATCATCCGTGTGTGCTCAGACGAAGTGAACGTAAATAAATACGAGTTGGTTTTAAAGATTGGGACCATTTGTACACAGAAACTCAATACGTTGGTTGTTTTGAAGTCAACAGATACTATAGTACCTACCTTCACACTTATAATGTCTTACTTTTAAAAAAAGAAACAGTTTTAATTCAAGAAAAACAAGAATAATAGAATAAAACAATTACATCTATTTAAGAAAAATCTAAGCCGTCACAAGAAGTCAGAGTGCCCAATAATGTAGGTACTTACCTATTAAAGTAATAAAAATATTTAAGCAAGTAAATTCATAACTTCAAAAGAACTAACTTAAATTGGGGTCTGATAAATAAGTAGATGCAACGAGGAACGAAGCTATAGTTAAAACTAGTGTTGTTAATAAGACAAGAGTTGTGATAAATTTCCTCTTATAGGAACTTGTCCGTATAATCAAATTGAAAGAAGAAAATTCAATTATCCATTTTCAAAAAGAGACCGGACAAATAATGAAATTGACTTGAATTCCTTTTTACGAAACCAAGGAGACCAATTTAGAAACTACAAAAACGGGGAAATAACCGGCGCACGGGGCTATTTAGCCGGACGGTACAGAAAGGCAATTTTCTGTCCTATTTCAGCCAGAATCCCGAATTATCTGCAATCAATCGAACAAAAGAGGAGAATGCTAAAGTTATTTCTCTAACGTCTGACGATTTATCACAACAATCATTTGTTTCGGACTATTCGGACAACTGTCGGCATTGTTTACTTGGTAAAGAAAGATATGATTAAAGACGGCTAGGGTATGGTTTATAGGTTATGTTTGAGGGTGAATGGGGGTTTTGATGACTTTCAAGTGACACTTGAGACACTTCGCGTCCCGGCTCTCCCCTGTGATCGAAGGCTTTGAACGGACTTGAAAGTGCGCGCTAACTATGCTTTCTTGAGTTTTACCTACAGAGGGGTGTGTTTCCGTTGGTTTTCAACTTTTTTGAGTGCGTCGTTCTGCCCATTACTGGTTGTGAAGACCTCTCTACTTCGATATTATTTATTTTTTATTGACGTCAGCGCTAGTTCGTAAACCCAGGGATAAATTATGGCAAAACCAATCTTATATAGCTGACAAACCGTTCATTTCGCTGTGTTATCTTAGCATTTTAAAAGATTTTCCATGAATGTGTATGTCTATGTCTAAATAATTATGTTGCGGTAGGTAAATGCGCGTTACAGTCTGTTAATCGTTTTCCAAGAGAAATTAAGTGAACAATTGCTTATATTATAAACAGAGAAATGCGTCAAAGATAAACTAGCCTGCATGGCTAAATAGTTAGTGGAATATGTTTCTACCTACATAAATGTTTTATTTTAATTCATTATTTACACAATGTTATGATAATTGGAGCTTGACTCATTTCATTTAGTTTTTGAATAAATAATTAAGTTTGCCTAAAGGCAATTAATTTACTCTGCAAATTATCTCGGCAAATTACTCATCAAACGTAGTGTAGGACGCCCTCCGGCCAGGTGGGATAACGACCTACGAAAGACTGCAGGCAGATTCTGGATCCGCCAAGATGAAGACAGGGCGCTATAGCGCTCATTAGTGGAGATCCAACAGTGGACTAACTTAGGTGATATGGTGATGATGATGCAAAGCAATTTATTTCCATTACCTGCGAGTATAGAAGAGATAGATAGATAGAAAATTCTTTACACACTTATCGATAGAAACAATACAACAAAACAGCTTAAAATGTAAGTGACAAGTGGCGGTCTTATCGCTCAAGAGCGATCTCTACCAGACAACCGTGGATGGATAGGATCATTGGATAGTACTAGGGGATCTTTGTGCTCATGAAAGGTATATAAATACTTTCTATATACGCTTAAAATATACTACATACATAACATTAAATATATACCTACATATACTTACATAAACTACTTATATACATAGGGACTCAGGTATGCGTTCAGTGAAAACAGGACAAATAGGACAAATAGGCTTTACCATGGTTTTGAAGAGTATACATACATAAGTGATCAATAAACTATCCTACGTTTCTGTTTATGTCTATGTAGGCTCTACCTAAATTCATACAAAGTTCAGCCCTATTCAAATTGAATTAGAACTGCAAATCCCTGGAAATTTAATTAAGAACGCAACGTGTCCCATGTTTTGAACTTAATTCGGGGGTTTCCCCACAGCAGCGTTTCAACATCTATAGAACTACCATACTATGCCATAGAGTCATAGAGTTCGATTCAACCACATTTTGCAAAACCGTTTATTGCTATATGGTCCATAAAGCCACTTTATTAGGTCACATTTGACAGTTCACAAAAAATGAAGAGGTGTAACGTAACAGCGGCCACATGAAATAATTTTTCTACAAAAGTCAGAACGGGACAACTTATATTTTCAAACTTACGCGATCTGAACACATTATTATAAGTATTTATACTAACTTAACGGGTATTTATCGCGTTTATTTAACTATTTTTCCCGACGTTGAAACGTAATAAACGCGATAAATGCCCATTAAATAATACTAATAATAATAAGACAACTTTTCCCAGTTACTAAAAATATGTAAAACAAGCATGTCAATTTTGGTAAAGATAATTAATTGGTTTATCAAGGTGATTTAAATCTACTAAATAGTGTACTTAATGCACCCGGAAAGAACCAGGGTGAATCAAGTCTACTAAAAAGTGTACTTAGTGCACCCGGGTGAATAACCCCAGGTGAATTAAGTATACCGCCCCCACTACTTAGCTAGGACTGACTAGTGTACCTAAAATGTGACCTAATCAAAATCAAGAAATCAAAAACAAAAACTCTTTATTTCCATAAATACAAGAAATGTACACTTAGAAAAGGTCAAATTATAAAACTATACACTGAAACGGAAATAAAGTCATACCTTTGATTTCTGTCGCTTCGGTATGTAGACTAAAGTAAAGAAGCGACGAAGAAACCTTTAGCCTGTTAGTTGTTATTTTTCGAGTTAGAGCAAAACTCGTCCCAAGCTTTTTTATCTTCTAGATAATCTGGTATTTTATAGTAAGCCTTTTTGCACAGCAAGGTTTTGACAAGTTGTTTGAATTTATTTACTGATAATTTTTGAAAATCACTTAGAGTTTTGTTGTAGAAGCGTATACATTGCCCTTTACACATTAATTTCGTGTAGCCTAGTTTATACATTAATTTTGTGTAGCCTAGTTGTGGGCACAGCGAGTTTATGTTTATTTCTGGTATTAAAGTTATGTTCATCACTATTTTTAGGGGAATCACAGCCTACCTATGTATAATGCATACGTATATAATGCATGCATTGACGTGGTTTTGACAGGGCAATCTTGCGAGGGGCAAGGGCCGTGACGGGGGAGGAAAGCTCCCGAGTTGCATACATCACCGTCTTAGTAACGCGGGAGCGTCCTCCCCCGACCCGTCCCTTAGCCCCCGCACAATTGCCCTGTCAAAACGCCTTCGTTGAACAACTGTATGCATATAGGTAGACTGAGCTATTATGTTGTCCCTTCTGGTAATCAATGGTACCACTCAGTAACCACCATCACCTTGATCCATGCTCGATCTTAAACCAAACCTTTATAAATTACTCATACGCCTTGCAAAGGTACAAAAGCAGGGAGAATATATCAAAATACAATTATATAATAAGCTACCAATTAACATAACGAACATTGACAATTTTGAACATTTTAAAACCTATAACAAGCATTTCTTTAAAAGCCATGCATTCTATAGCATCAGTGAATTTATGAGTACTTATTTATTTCAATCCCTTTCTTTAAATAATACTCTAACATGACATTGAATTTTATAATCTGGAATTAATTGAAATTTGCTTTTATTCAGGACTTTTGAATATTGTTTAGTGAATTATGTTTTATCTTTTCAAATTGTACAATTTCTGACATGCCTTGTATAACGACCTATGTTATAAATGGTAAATAAATAAATACAAATACAAGTCATACAAAAAAAAACTCAAAAGGTCTCACTAGGGTCAAACAAAAGTATTATTCGTAGTATTATACTCAGTCTTATCCTTAACTTAAGTAATTAGCTTCGCGAAGGGAGCAGCTAGTTCTGTTTAATTAAGTACCTACGTAGGTACTTGCGACCCTTCTATTACAAATTAGATTTGAACTTTGGCCCGGTCTAATCCCGGTTTTGTTGAGTTGATGACTGAATATGTGACCCGTAGACCACAATCATGGAAAGTTATAAGGGGGGTGCAAATGGAACTTACGGGTACCGTTACATATAGATTTGTAGATGTGAAATAACCATGACAGATGAACATAAGAATTCATTTCGAACCTGGGATTTTTTTATTAAAAATAATTAAATAATAATAGTAAAAAAATTATCTGAGCCTCTGGTCGAAGCGACGCGTAACCCGAGAGCTGGTGAGTATCTGGCGCAGTGCATCAGCATTGCCATTCAGCGGGGCAATGCGGCCAGCATCTTGGGGACGCTTCCGACTGGTATAGATATGGATCAGTTGAGCTGTAGCTTGTTTGCAACAGTCTGCAGTTAGCTCAATTGTTTCCATACTAGTTCTAATTTATTTCTATTACCTGGGAAATACAATATTTTTTTGGTTTGATTTTAAGTTAAATATTTTATTTTTTTTCAAGCCGTGAAAACGAGGATGTGTTTAGAGGATAAATATATTTACCTTTGAATTACCGAACTGCATTAAACTCTACAAGAACCTTATTTTAGGTTACTTAAATCCAACCTGCCTCAGCTAAATCAGGCAGGGCCTGTGTAAAGTGCCAGCGCTTGTCGGCGAAGCACACATTTGAAATGAGGGTAGTTGTTAGAAATTCGTCGTAAGTTTTACATAACTGACAGACTTGCACCCTTAGGCGGTTGAGTGCTCCCCAAAAGGACCCCTTTTTAGTGCACCCTCACGCACTGTAAAGTTTACTTGTGTATGTTATCATCATCATAGTAAAGCGTCTCATGTCACGTCTGTGTAGGCTTTATGCCGTAAGAAAGTAACTTTTTCATTATTTACATATTTAAGTCTGACGACACAAGAAATTGATAACTACGACGGTACTTGGAGTTATTGCTTCCTATATTTCCACACTACATGGTTTTCATCAATCCTTGTCAAACGAGACTACCTCATCCACCATCTAAGTCTGGACCTGAGATTCGGTCTTCTGTGCTGACTTGGCTGTTATTTTGGCCCAATTATCATTATGCATATCCTGGTTGTATCCATAGGTTGACGCCGTATACCACTTATAAGTTAGCAAATCAAAAAACAGTCCTGTATATCTTTGAACCAGAACATTTTAAAAGATATGAAACTGTTCTGGTTTTAAATCATATAAGATTTGCAAATCCTTTGAACTCGCATGTGGTCAGTTATTGGATTCTGCTTTGACCCGGAGAAGGCTCTTATCTGGGTTAACGCAGCGGCTATTCAACCGGCCAATGCAACCATCTTATATGTTTCCGCGTCTCGGCCATTTACCATATTTGAAAGCTTTTGAAGATATCTTTTTCAGATATTCTTGGAAGGATACTCGTAATACCAAGGGAGACGACCTGGGTAAAACAAGTAGGTACTACAGGGAGTAAAGTTAAACCAAACAGAATGGTCAGTGACAAAGTCCTTAGTCGTATAGGTGCATATAAAACTCGGAACACCGATAAAGCTCACGTAAGTAATATATTCTGTGGCCGCGACACGTGCATTACAAAGGCCACATTTCGCCCGTTTTTTTGCTCGATCTCGACACCGGTAACGACTTCCCTCACAAACGCCTCGCAATGCAACGATTCCGAAATACGCGCGGATAACTCCAATGTCCCCATCCTTTGTTACCTGTACACTGCTAGCACGAGAAAAAGGCACATCGATTGTACCAATACAAACGGAAATATTGCTCTCGCGTGAAAAATGGAAATTTTTTTTGACGCGTGAATTTACAACGCTTGCAAACAATAGGAGATACAGATTTTAAATTGACCATTCGGAAACTCGGTTAAATCGACGCTGTGCGGACAGTTTTGTGAAAAATTATAGCCAGGATTGAGCGATGCTTTTAGCCCAGTTTCGGTACTGGCGTGACCCAACGATGGCGGATACCGCAGCGTTTACTCTGCGCATATCAGCTAATGGACATGCCGCAATTGACTTGAAGCAATTCCATTTATCACTTAACGAAATTTATAAAAATCTCCATTTAGTTCGTTGGTTTAATGGAATTGATTGAGGTTCGTACGATCCAGTAAAAGATAACTAAATTTTCAGTGATTAAACTAATGGAATCAACACCGTTCCCCCAAGCACGACTGAGAATTTGCTGAATAAGAGTGTGTTTGCCTTTGTAGTCGTTATAGAGAACATTCCCACCTGATAATACACGTCCAGGAAACTACAAACGCTGACACGGACACCTAAAAAGACACCGTCCGAGTCTATCAAAGAGCTGTAATTGCACAGAGAGGGCACTACAATTCAAGTGGTTTTATTGCCGGGAATGGAAGGCCAGCAATTTGGCGCTCTGACCGCAAGAGCCGCGCATGTTTATTAGAGACAAAGAGCCGTCGACCCGCGATTTGCATAACGGTCTGTGTCGTAATTAGAAACCATCTCGGACTCTCCTTTGTCCCGTCTGGGGGACGCGTCAAACGCCTTCTATTTAGCCGTTCTGTTCTGGATAAGCTGCATAAACCCACTGAGCTCAAATGTGCAATACCCCGCGGCGTGAAACCGTTCCCTGAATTTCGAGACAATGGGAATATCACCGCTTTAAATCCGTATAGCATACTCGCAAGTTATATACGTACCTAGTAAACAAAAGCAGTTCCTTCCTAAAGATCATCATCATTGTCAACCCGTAGTTGCTGGCCACCTCAAACCTGAGCCACATGTAACTTTAAAACAGGATTGGATAAACTTCAATGTTTCCCCTGTGTCCCCATGCTCCAATGGAGCTAACGGCGCTCGAGTCCGAAGGAAGTCCCAAAGTATTTCGACTCCCACGTTACTTCACCTCGTGGCGCGTGGTTAGCGCATTCCCGTACTGAGAGAAGGTTGCGGGTTCAAGTCCCGTCGAAGTCGAAAACTTTTGGGATATTATTTGATTTCATTCTTGGCACACCACAACCATCAGGCACTAGAAGTCTAGATAAGTTTATGGGTGCAAGTATTATCGAAACCGCTTGTGAACCCGCGCGCATCTTCAACCGTAACAATAACTATCAAAATGTAGTAAAATAAGCGGAACATCTACAAGCTACATAATAAAAGTAGGCGCAACTTAGTGGTGCGATATTTTACACCACCCAGTGGATGTAATGAAAAATGGCGTAAAGAAATAACGTGTGTAGTTCACAGGCGTGGCTATAAATCGTTTTCTAAGAACAGTACTCACTGCGGCGGCTGGCGGATAACTCATTAACTGATATGATAGGGTTGCCATACAGAATGGAAGGGCCAGATTTAGTGGAACTTTGGCCTGAAAAAACAAATGCACGTCGCGTAGTTAGGTAATGCCTACTCATGACTCGTTAACCTAAATAGTAAAATTAGTTTAAAGCGATAGGATTTTCTTGAGAATAATAATTTTAAAAATGTTTACGTAAAGTACCTCAATTTCGTGGTAAAATAGTGGAGGCAAAATTTAGTGTCGTAATTTTTTAATACTCAAATTTTAGCCTCTGCATTTATAATTACTACTAATACAACTATTTTATTACTATTACACTATAAGAATACTTTTACCACCAACTTGAGCTCCAAAAGTAGAAGGTCTGCTCATCTTTCCCCAATTTCCCAACCCAAACTTATTAATACATTTTCGTCAGTCAATGATTGAAAAAACGCGCCGCCATAGCCCTACGGGACGCGTTTACGATCCGCTGTATCGTGGATAATGACGCTAAACCGATATCCTTATTTACTGCAAATTGCCTCGACTCTTACGTCTATTAGACCTGCTTGGATGTTATGTCACATCCTTGTGTTTACCCCGTACCCTAGTTAGGAATGGCCTTGCTCTACAACATACACACGAGAGAAAGACGCATAAGAGAAGATTGGTGGAAACACTTTGAAAAGAACTCGGCGTACCTACCTCCTAGCACTAAATTGATTGTTTAATTTTATGCACACTATAGCGTTCATATTATAATATGCATTATTTAATGAACGCGATAAAAAAATATTTGGTACTACAGACACATAGAATTTCCATAGATATACAATTTTAAACAATCTGCAGGTAGCTCAACTGTTACATTTATAATACCTACTAATTTAAATTTTAAACATAAGTACAATAGGTTAAATTAATCAAACGAGCACTTTCAAAAACTTAATAACGAGCATAAACAAGCTGCTTCTATGCGTGAGATTCAGGTGAGATTGTCGGGAGAGAGTTTTTTCAAGTTATTTCGAAGCTTTCAATAGCAGTATTTTTATCACGCCATGGGTGTTCTCAGTAGTTCTTTTAACAATTAATTTTATTTGAAGAAACTAATGCGGCCTGTAAGAATCATGTTCACTCATCAAACCTGCGACCTGGAAAAGCGTTGTTCATTTCCAACCAACTTTAAAGTCTCTCGCGTTGTTATTTCTATTCAAACGAAAAAGCATTTTATTTCAATAGGAATTCTATTTGCAACATCAGAACACTTCAGATTGTAATATTTGTTTTTCTTTGTTCTCAGAATGCAATAGTGAGCCCCGCTCGGTTATCCAGATCTTCAAGAACATCAAAGGTGAGTTTTTTTTGTTTTTACTGAACAAGTTTTTATTGTGAGCTTAGTCTTTAAGCCCCGATTTTCATTCATACAGTTGTGTACCTCCTAGATTTATTCTAAACCTTTTAGGAATCATTTTGGTTGAAACCTACATTGTCTACCTCATGATGGAAAATCATTTCTTTTAGAAACTATCATGTTTACCTATGAATTAAGCTTGGGAAATTTATCATGATATCATACCTTAAAACGAGTCAAAGCTCACTAAGACCCGAGCTCACCAACAGATGGTTTAGGTAGTTTTTTTAACGTTTTTGACACAACTTGTCATACATTAAACGTCAACGTTAACCGACGAAGCAGTCTTAGTGTCCGATTATTTATTGGTGAACGTAACGTAACGGAACGTAAGACTGCCAACTAAGGCCAATATGTAAGTAACGGAACGTTTGAATCCAATGGATATCAATGGATCCTCATTAATCAAATAACTAACTTCACGTTACAATAAGCGTTATCAATGTCTCCTGAAGATATTCAAAGCTTTGATGCTACAATCGTCTGTAATTTGGTAGCTGATATTGGTCCAATTATTATAATGAACTGTTCATTTTCACATAATTATCGCGGTGTTTTGATATAAATTGCGTTGTAATTGTAATGTATCAGGGCTTTAGTGTATGGTTCTGTTTAAAGTTGCTGATTTAACGCAGTTTATGGCACAACGACAATTTTTAACTGACGTTTTTGATCGCAGTTTTCATACATTATATATATAGTCATAGTCAATCGATTGCTCATCGTTCGATCGTCTTTCAGAGATCCAGGGTACATAAATAGAGCTGGGTTGCAGTTAACAATCATACTACCTACTTAATTGTTTTTTATCTGAGTGAATTAACACCTTAGTGTACATAGGACACAAAACAAAAATAAAGTATTTTATATGTTATATGTAAGCCAAAATGCTGTACAAAAGTTTTAGTGACCAAATTAGCTCGTTAAATCTACCCCGAAAAGCAATATATCCATTGGATCTATTCCATCTATCTACAGTCGAATTTTATCACAAAATTTCTAGACACAGCTAGTTACGATGTCCAAAACTACCTCAATATCTCTTGCGGTAGTTTTGAACACTAGGCAAATCCAAAACAATTAGCAATATAAAATAGGCTTTTGATAAGCATTTTGTTTAAAGACTACAAAGAAATAAATTAAACTAATAGACACTTATTATTATTACACACAGAAATCTTTATTCACAAAGAAAATTTCAATCAAATAATAGAAATAAAAAATTGGAACGATTATTTTCAATTGAAACAATTGAGCTAACTGCAGACTGTTGCAAAAGAATCTACAGGTAGCTCAACTGATCCATATCAATACCAGTCGTCGCGTCCCGAAGACGCTGGCTGCATTGTCCCGCTGTATGGCAATGCTGATGCGCTGCGCCAGATACTTACCAGCTCTCGGGTCACGCGTCGCTTCGACCAGACGCTCAGATAATTTTTTTTAAACCCGAAGAGCCTCGGTACTCCACGGACCTAGGATCTCGACTCCAAGGGGAGCAAATGTGTAGGCTCCGTCTGTCTTATTACAACATTTCCAACTATTGATCACAATTGAGCTTACGGCAGGCTGTTGCAAACAATCTAGAGGTAGCCACACTCACGATATCTATTTGTTTGTGTTAATTCTGCTAGCTCTGAACTAAAATGTCGCAAGCCATTGGAGCACAGAATACAGCAGTAGCTACAAGTCATTTCTCATAATTAGCAACGTAAAACTTAATTTTGCAGGGAACGAGAAGCTTACCTACTCAGTTTTGCAACTTCAATTTTTTAATGAAGTTACTTGGTAATTTAGTGCTTTTTGTAAATTGGTGTTTTGAGACGCCTCTTGCTACCTTTTGGACTTGCAAGAAAGGTTATCAAGATAAAGTTAAAAATTTAGTGATGATTTTTTTTAACACGTCGAAGGAGATGAAAGTAATGAATTTTGACGATTCGTCCGTCTTAGGGTGGATAATTGCGAGGGTCAACGAATGGGTTTTGAAGATTTGGCCTTTACATGGGTCACCATTTTGTTTTATTTTTATCACCGCCCACACTAAAAGTTATCTATGTATATTGCCTAGAAGATTATTAAAACAAAAAAAATACTTTAGAATAATGTACTAAAGCGTCAGGATTCTGAGATATTCACAGATAAAAAAAAACAGATGTTAGGGCCACTCACCAAACGAAAATGTTAAAACTCCTTTTATTTGCGATTGAATCAATAGGAAAGTTAGCACTTTTCTCATTGTCTCTACTTAAGGGGAAGACACTTGGTTCTTGTGTTCTCTAAAATTAGCACAAATTTAGTTCTTTTGAGCCTTCTCACTATGTCCGTGTTGAGGAGCTGGAAAGCCTTCACTTTCTATCTGTTCAGTATCTAATAATTAACCTAAACAGTTTTAACTAAACTAACCGACTAACTAGGTATCTATACTATAATAAAAATGTCCTTTTAGCCGAATTTCGACCACGGTGGCTAGTCTCATTGGAGACTAGCCAGATGCTCAGGAGATATTATATTGCACAAGTGTGTGCGCAAACACAGATGCACTCTCTATTCCCTCTTTTAATCCGATGGAACGGCAGACCGACACGACCGGTGAGAGGTCAGGCACAGGACCAACGGCTTAACGTGCTTTCCGAGGCACGGGGGTGCAACACCGCCAACTTCCTGACTCCGGGCTGTTACTGTGAATTTTCTTGCTAGAAAAACCCCAAAGGGATAAAAAAACCCAGGACCTCATAATAACCAGTTGAACAAACTGACCGCTGGACCAACGAGGCAGTCATCTTTACTATACCTACCTAGTAAGTCGGCAGTTCCAAAACATGTTGTCCTATCATCATTTACACATCATGTCTAGCAGATGGCTTATAGCTCTGCGCTCTGCATAACTTACTCTAACTAAATCAAACTACTAATTAACTATTTGCATATCCCGATCTGCATCGTCTGCTTAGACCGTATTCACAGCTGGCTTAAGTGCTGTAGGGATATCTACCGGGGGGAAGCGCAGAGCTGGGGGTCGCATTTCGCTGGTAAAATTCCTGCAGAAAAATTCTGCCGCCGAACTGTGATCCCCAACCCGCATGCCCAGCGTGGGGATTATGGGCATAACCCCCCATGAGATAAAAGTTAATAAGGCGCTTTTCAAGTATATGGACATTACCTAAATGGGAATTTCTATTCTGTGAACTATTACAACTGTAAACCTTATACTCCCATTTATGACTTTATTTTAATTTATTTGATTCCATTTAAATTGTATTTCTGGGATAAAAGCCAATAAGGCGCTTATCAGAAGAAGGCCTGCGCCAGCAGTGGACCATTGTAGGCTGTTGAGTTTAAGTACTATTGATCTTACTTCACCTCTAGGTAAAGTAGTAGGTAGGTAAGTACTCGGTCACCCAAGAACCTATTTAACTATGATAATGATAAAGGGTGGCGGTTGCTACGTAAGAATAGACCACTCCAACTCAACCCGTGGACGTCGTTAAAAGCTGCTGTCCTACCACAGGGCAGCTACTTTTTTCTGTGTATTTAACACGGTTTTTTTTATTTTAATAATTGTCAATAGACCTTTATTTGACCTGACGGTAAGTGACGATGAGGCTGAAGGTGACGAAGTTCTAGACGACAACTATTCGGTCTCGTCTTGAAGAGACTCAGGTTGACTGTAATCACCACACCGTCGTCGCAAAACACCACAAATAAATTGGATCCAAAAACTACTCTATACAGGCCTATAGCCAGAAAATGCATCTAATCTCAGAATAGCATGTCGATGATGATAATGATGACCGACCGAAATGTATATTTGATTAAGAACAGTTTTTCGTGATCTAATACGTTTCAGTTCCGCTCTTTGTTCCGAACCAACTTTTTTACAGCTTCATTACGGATGTAAGCGGGTAAACTACGAACCTTATTTGTGTTGGAAGAAGACAGCTTATTGTGTCTTTCAAACATATTATTCTTAACTTCCGTTTCTCTCAACAGAAAAAACCGCTTCTGCAAGTCTATTAAACCCTAGAGTAAACCGTTGCTATTCCCGTATTTGCTTTTTTCTACCGCCAATTCATCTATCTGCTGCACACTTACCTAATTCTTTACTACCCTCGCAATCTCGTCAGAGCAAACAATAAGGCGCCTCTACAATTTTAGAGTGAATACACCCTTACTCTTCCTGTATGCGGGTTGCGTTCGGAAACCAAACACAGACTGGTAATTAGAACGCAACGTTCGGAACATGTTACCAGTTAATCAGAGCACGCGAGATGAACTAGACAGCTTACCGGTTCCTTCTGTGGAATAACAGTTCTAGAAGCTTCTTGAAGCTTCTTGATTGGAGCTTTTATCGTCGATTGATGTTAAGTTTGTTATTCAAAAAGAATTTATATCGTGTATGAATATGAGGTTAGTAGATGACTGATAAACATAATACAATAAATTACATGGATAGTTTTTTTTTTTTGAAACATAGAAAATACCCAGAACACCCGGAACAAATATTTAAAGATCGTACAAATATTTTCCCCAAGACGGGAATCGAACCCGCAACATCCTGCGTTGCAGGTGGACCTTCGCCCACCGCGCCACATCGGTCGTCAAAGATTTATACATAATTAAATTAAATTATTGGCATGTAAATAAATGTAATCAAAATCATCTTTGTTGCTAACATAATAATAACTTTCGTGTGATAAACTCGTCAACTGTGTAAAAAAAAACCACATGAGCAAAAGTTTTCTCAAATTATTCTTGAAAATGTTTGGATTGTCAATTGCTTTCATTTCAGTAGGAAGAACATAAAATAATTTTACTGCCTGATACCTATTGCAATGCTTTGCTACATTAAGCCTCGGATAGGTATACCTCGAGCTTTCAATTTCAATTTATTTATTCATACTATAGATTCACAGGGAACACTTAGTCAAGTCAAATAGATTCATTACATTTTAAACACAAAGCAAAACTCAAAATAGGTACATTACAGATAAAATACAATACTCGAGAAGTCTTTTCTTCGTGTCACGAGTCTTTTTGTTCTCTTCTCTGCATTTAGTATTTGAGAGGATTTCGTACAATGTCCATCAGGACAACTAATATTTATAAGCTAGGCAGGGTAAGAATTTCTTGCTTGTTAAAATATTCTTTACACGATTCCGACGGAGGGATGTACACAATAGTGCGAATGGCTCGTTTTTATATGACGAAAACCCGATTTATGTTATATAAACAGCTATTACTCAAAAAACGTACACTGTATCTCAGTTTGAACTCTACTGAAGTATAGTAAACTTTGTGATGACAATTAATCAAGTAGAACTAAAACTTGCAATATTTCGTCACCATGACCGCAGTGTTTTCTCTGAATTGAAGGAACAAAACGGAACTATAGCGCGCCGAAATGAAGAATGAAAGGAAAAACTGAGACGCAAAACAGTGAAAAGAACGAATATTCTTTCTGCCGGATCATCTTCATACACGGCTTGCAACTTGGCCTGATTTAAGCTGACAAAAGTAAACCAAGAGACGCAAATAGTCAGGCATGCAATAAATTTAAAATCCTCAGCCTACATTCCCCATATTCCCGATTTCCGGCGTCGCTTGCAGCCCTCAGCCCTGTGGGTCAACCGTGACCAGAATGGCTAATGGGGCTGTAAAGCAGAGGCCTTGTAACCTGTGGAACGCCTACTGAGTACGAATACTATGTACAGATTTCGAAAAGCCAGCAGCGAACACATTCTCAAAAGCATCTAAAAAGTCTTTACTTCCTGAAACTTTCTAGCGTTCAAGGTACGATGAATTGACGAAAAAGCTTGTGGTTGACTTTTGCTGTGTTTTGTATGTTTTAGAATACAAAAGAAAAGTGAAAGCTTACTCATTGAGGGAAGTTCTCCCTTCAGTATTTAGATACCCAGGAAAACCGTGTTCAATAATCCTAACTATCATTTAGTAAGAACACCTGTTCTTGTGTATAGGACTTGTTATTTATCGGTGACAGTTTAAAAGGAAAAAAACAGGGTACAGGCACCCAGCAGCTCACCGTAAACGCAACCTTAGGTAGATACCACACAGTGAGACGTCCGTTCAAGAATCGTTAAGCTCGTCTAACTTTTATTTCTAACATTCCCTCGCCAAATTTTAATAAAGCTCTAACCGCAAGGTAAACAAACACTTAGGTAATAAATTTCACCTACCGCTGACCGGACGAAGCAAAATTAAATAGGCCTTTTCGGGTTTAATAACAAGGGAAGACTTTTAGCTGGAGCCAGACGCATATTTTCTGGTTTGAGCCTCGTTTTAGGTTATGAGATGAAAGTAGCTAATGGAAACGTTATATTTCCGCCTTAGGCTGAGGCTGAAATTGTTATGTGTTTGCTCTGCCTAAATTTAGAGTTGTGGGCGTAAGATTACTAAGTGCCTCTATAAAATATGCAGCTGCTAAGTAGGTTAGAACAAGAGAATTTCATATCAGTAGCTCCCACGGATTAAGTAAGATCTTTTGCGTGCAAATGATTAATGACTTTCGATAATAACCAGAATATATACCTAGTTAATTACAACTTTATGCAGAGGCAACAATTATGAAGAAAAAGCTGTCAAAGGTAGATTACCTCAGAAGAGGTAAACCCAGAAACCAGAGACATAAAATGAAATTACTGCTACAGTCGACTAGGTTTATTTGTATTATAGTTGTAGCTTTATGTATGCCGGACGTTAGCACAAAGCGGCAAAAGGCATTATTTAGGTACTAAAACTGCAAATCTGTAAATGAATAAAGCCAAGAGTACACAATTCAGACGACAGCAGTAGTCATATACAATTTAAGCGAGCGACAGCGTAATTCGAAGCGGAAACACGTTATTTAATTTGCGATATGGCAGACGCAGCCAAAATGGACCCGGACACTTATAACTGGATATAACTGGATTTGCTTTTACACAAACAGACCCTAATAGGACAAGAGCATTCAAACGCAGGCCCTAATGGGACAAGAGCGCTCAAACTCAGTTATGACGTTGCAAGTAAATAACGTGGCAACAATGTTCGTTTAATAGGACGCGGCCCGATGTAGTCGGTAAGAGCCGTGACCGTCATAAGTGGGGAAAAATAAGAGAGGCCTAGGTCCAATAAATGGGCATCATGGGGCTAAAAAAGGAAGAAGAATCTCGACAACACAGCGGTAGGAAAAGCGAGCTTCATTTTATTAAACGCATGTTTTTGTAAGGTTACGTTCGCAGAAGGCACTTGTTCAATCTTACCTCTTCTACCTGCTTTATCCAACCACAGGTGGCTGATACATAATTTAGAAAAAATTGTAGATATAAAGTTAAGATTGTTTGTACCTAATTAAAAAAATAAACGTCCGGAACTACTGCTGCTGCGATACCGAAAATTATTTTAGCAAAGTTATTCCTGGGTGTTTTAAAAGCTTATCGCCTGCTGCTTCACTCGCTCCGTCCGTCGCTGTTATCGTGGACACGGAGGACAAACTCAAACTCAGTTACAAATATGATATACATAAACGTACCTAGCAAGTAAACGCAACAATGTCCGTTTATTAAAGCGCAGTGCTGATAAACAGCAAGGAATTTATCTTTGCCACGCCACGTCATAAATTAGAGCTTATGCACCGCTCCGGGGGAAATTAAGAAAACGCGAGCTCTCGCGGAAACGCTGCATTAATCTTGGAGCTACAGAACCGCTTAGCTCAGCTCAGGAGCTTATCAACGAAGGCTGGGGTATATCGTCTGACATCTTGTAAAGTCTGGAGTCTACCGCACGTGACTGCAATATCCGGAGTATTGCAACAATGTTATAGTCGACCACTTCAATGGTCATACTGAGATGGTCAAAGAGCGATGAAATGATTTGGGAAAGGTAAAAATTCATGAACGAAGGCCTATTATTTCCAATTGGGTCAGCACAACTTTGGCTGGGAACGGCGGATTCTCTGCTACGAGATTCTGTAACTAAAGACAGGGCGTTATGGTGCTCATTAGGTGAGGCCTAAGTCCAGCAGTGCACTAGTTGGTATGTGATGGTGAAATTGATTAAAAGATTCTGTTGTACGGTTCAACGGAACCTGCTAGTGATACAAACATCCGCTAAAACAACCACTGAACCTGAACAAAACTAACCTCCGCAAGCCTCGAGGTGCAATAACTAGATTCGATGATAAATGGCTCGGAACTTGATCTGCCGACCTGCCCTGCCTATCAGATAAAGCGCAATATTCCTTTTCCATAGCGATACTTCCGTAAAAGTTTCCGCGCCGAAATTGCAAACTACGAAACCTGCAAAAATCTGCAATACCTAAGGGGCTTATAGGATTCCCGATGCAGTTTCTATGTTTGTGACAGCACTACATGGCTTTTTGTTTTGACCTCTGGCGGATCCCGCTTCTACGCGAGTGCGGATGCGAATGAAAAATGGCGGCTTAGCTGTCAAAATGGTTATTGATGCGCGAGCTGAAAATTTACTTTTACGAATGTGGGATTAGCGAATCGAGGCGCGTTATCCCGACTCAGGGGTACAACGGAGACGGAGGATTTCAGCACATATTTTCCGTTTTATGATTCACTTTTATTAAAAAGGTGAAAATTTGAATCTTTGTTGCCGTACGCTTGTATTATAAAAGACGGATTTGGCTGTATTTTAGCATAATATTTATACCACGTACAAAATATAGACCTAATGCACTAAATAAGTACTTACAAGCAAACTTTCCAAGCCTTGTTTCTGGTTCTACGCGTAGTGGTCCCAGTGTAGCGGTCTATGATGTACGTTCCTGACGTTCTTGTGTCATTCATTATCCATGAGCGATAACGGCTCTCTAACGTATAGAGCCCCTAGAAATAGCTAGTCTATAAAATTAAGAGCAAATATTCCTTCAACATTTTGCACTAAACTGATCAAACCGGTAATCCTATAAATTTCCGATCTGCGGTTGTGGCAAGCTACCGCCGATTAAGCTCTGATAGGTCTTGTTTGATTCCCGCATTGTGGCGAGGCCCTGGGGGCGCCATAAGTACCACTAAGTTACGGCTAGCTGCTTGAAGTGTCGGTTCGATCATAGAAGGAATATTGCAATTGCATAGAGCGTAGAAAATGTAAAAGAATTGATAAGTTCCGCTTTGATATTTCAAAAAAAACAGTAACTGAAAATAAAGGTTTCAATTCCTCTAAGAAACGTTTACAGGCCCAAGTTCCGAATTTGAATCGAATTACTTAGATTGACAAAGGAGGCCTTTAACACTGGGATACCATGCCAAGCACAAAACACTGGCGTTCCATTTAAATCGAACCGTGTGGTTTCTGCAAAAGGAAGCCGACACTGAGGGTTACCATAGACTGTAAATATTGATGATGATGTGGTTTCTGCAGTGAATGTTAGTTGTTGACTGAATGATCTAAATACGTTTGCCTAAATATTTACTTGCTTGCCATCAACGTCCGCAAATTCGAACTCAACATTTCGACGCATTTCAAATCAAAGATACTACCTATGAGTCACTTAATAAAGTTCAATTTAGCTTGGAATCCTATGGCAATTGGTGAATGCCTCCCTTCTTGAGACGGTATGCCGGATGGAATAGTTCGGTGTTCAAGTGGATTCATGTAGGCTCTTAGGTGGAACGTAGGTTCTATCATTTATATAGTCTATGTTTAGGTTGGTTCTATTGTCTATGGTCAGTATCTTCGAGTACGTGAGGCACGCGCGTAAATGGCATTGTTATTTTACCCTAAACAGCTATTTCAATGCTGAAAGCTTAATTTTTATCTAGGTCATATACCTACCTGCATAAAAATAAATTCCCGGGATTTTTGTGAACCATTTTTGAAAATTTTTGCAAAACAATTCTCTAAAAATATGTTGATAGGCCTGATTGTTCGACAAATTTACATTCAATGATATTTGCGTGAAATTCTACAAAAATAGATAGGTCCAAAGTTAAATTACCTAGGTACGTCTATGTAGGTGTCCAATTCTATGTAATCTCTATTCGTCAGAACTCGCGCAAGGAAATGAGCTGATTTTGGCAACATCAGTAAGTAACAGCCCATAAAGGTAATCTACGCACGTAACTCATTTCAGGCCATTATGGCGCTTATTTCTGGGGCTCTATGGTTTATAATACGTGCGTAAACGTGCCTTATGAAAGGAACTGAAAGATCTTAAATCTTTTTAAAATGTTTAACTAAAGTTGCCAACGCTTGGTGGATCGATTTAAATTGCGCGGCAGGATATTCATTTTTGCGGTTTTTTGTTCCGCATCTTAGAGGAATGAAACTAGAGGAAAAATAATTTTAATCTCTCGCGCAATCGAATCCCCATAAGGGTGAACCTAACGGGTTTGGTTGTCAAACTAAGCCTAAATCCCCGTACTCACGGAATCCCCGTGGTAAAAAACTCGAATTACATAAAATTCATATTTTTTTCTTTGGTTCCTTGAATATGAGAGCACGCTTGAGAAAATAATGAAAATGCACTGTTTCACACACAATTTGGTCAAGATCTCAGGAACCCTGCGGTCTATTGAAATGACTTACGTTTTTATACGTAGGCTTTTACTAATTATTTGGTTGCTTGAACCAGTTTCTACATAACTTGTGTAGTATTTTGTAAAAAGCAAAAACTTGTGCAAAAACGCATGCTCTGTCCCGCTCCTATGAACGCAAAATTCTATGCGTATCATTTTCACAAAATGGCGAGCATTGCGTCCTCTTAAGCAGCGTAGAGGTTAAAAAATATGTTTATTTTGAAAGTTTTTGCGAGCCACATAAAATATTATACTAAAACACATATTTTGTGCCCAAAACGCAAAAGTTGAATCTAGAATCAACCTTATTTATTTGCGGCTACGTACTAACAATTTAGTTTTATCACAAGGGTAAAGCAGTAAACATTTAGACGACATATTTCTGTACAAAGTTGTAATTCGTGATAATGTTACAATGTGAGTTTGTGGCCAGTGACGCCATGACACTTGCGTTACGGTTACGTCTCGTAAAATTTACGTTAACGTTTACGATTCGAATTTCTCGGGTTATTTCGTGTTGTGGCTATTGCCGTGCATTGCCGTGGCGGTCGAATCGACCCCTCCAAATCAGCTTCTTGATGTCGTAAGAGACGAGTAAAGCCTTGGTCTCTTCACCACTACGCAGTACGCTGCGGCATGCGGTTATGCGGTGCCGGACAATAATAGAATAAAATAAGGAGAGTATCTAGCGCAGCGCATCAGCATTGCCATACAGCGGGGCAATGCAGCCAGCGTCTTGGGACCACCACGACTGGTATTGATATGGATCAGTTGAGCTACCTGTCAGCTACCAGAATTACAATCAAATAATAGAAATAAATTAGAACTAGTATTTACAACTGAAAAAACTGAGCTAACTGCAGACAGTTGCAAACAATATACGGGTAACTCAATTGATCCACTTTTATTACCAGCGGAAGCGTCCCCAAGACGCTGGCTGCCGTACTTTATATAGATAGATATTTATTACTTAACATAGAAAATACACAGATCGCCCGGAATAAATATTTACAGATCGTACAAAGAGTATGTTCCAAGGCGGGAATCAATCCCGCAACTTCCTACGTCGCAGGCGGACCCTCTCGCATCGGTCGTCAAATTATTAAAACAGTGTTTTAGCTAATTAAGTTACTTTTGCACAATAACATCGAGGTTATTATAAAATGGTCAGCTTTTTATTCTTCCGGCCTTTTTCTAAGCTTGCGTGACTTATCAACTTTTTTTTTAATGTTCTGGAATAAAAATGTGTTCACCAGCCGACACGCGAGGGGGAGGAACCCATCGAAACGTTTTTTTAGGGTTCCGTAATTAAATGATGGAACGGTCGAATTTTTTATTTTGCCTTCATTGTGTTTGTTGATTGAGTTTTTGAAATGTTTATTTTTGTTACCCTCGTAATTTATAACTTTTTTCAGAGGTAATTTGGACTGTGGTTTTCGTTTTTCTTTCTACTGCTTACAGGTTGGCTTGCTTGTTGAATATTTTACATTTCGTCGTAGTTTTTCAATTGTTTATAAAGTATTGTAGTTATAACAAAATTCCACATAAAAAAGCCAAAACGACAATACAGTACCTATCGTTTTGTTTACTTAATGAGCTAGACCAATTCCCACTACACCAACTTCACAAATTAACTCTACATTTAAATTAAATACATTCCTGTTATCTAGCCATACATTCTCATTAACTTCATTATCATACCAATCTCCAGATCCCTTGTCTATTATTTTGATAATAATAAGAACCTGTTGGTATAATAAGGAATTAATTTTGGGTAATTTAACATTTGTAGTCGTTAAAAACATGTGTAGATAATGATCGAGTTGTTTTGGAAACCTTCCATTTAGCATAATAAGGTTCAAATTGGTCTGTTTTGTAGACACATAATAATAAGGAACTAGGGAAATTAAGTTTATCTCTCATCACTTCGAATAATTATTAAATAAGTAACTTTATTTAGAAAGTATTTAATTACTTTCACATAGAAATAAAAGAGTTCTATAATAATCATAAACACTAAATCTTATGCGGGGCAATGCAGCCAGCGTCTTGGGGACGCTTCCGTCTGGTATTGATACGGATCAGTTGAGCTACCTGTAGATTGCTTGCAACAGTCTGCAGTTAACCCAATTGTTTAATTTTATATACTAGTTCTAATTGAATTTAAACAATAGAAATTTGGAAAAAGTAGGTGTGGGTAGAAAGGGGAACTAAAATCAATGTTTTGGGTCGAACGGAGCAAAATACCTATTGGGTAGAAAAATCTTGGGTTGAACGGGGAAGCACTCGATTTATATTATTTGATTGTAATTTTCTTTTGCGAATAAAGGCTTCACCTGGGTATGTGTTAACTAAGAACCTATTCGTGTTGGAATAAGGCATATTAGTAGAGCTCTTCCAATTTATCCCAGCGTCTGGGAGCAGAAAAACCCCGCTTATATACCTACCTACCTAATGCAAAGTAAACTCATATCTTACCTAAACAAGGGCGGTTGCGTGCAACAACTAGCACTCTCATAACCATAACGACACCGCTGTGAATAGTCCAATGGATGCTTCCCAAAGGGGCATAATTCACTAAACAATGACGTGCTTTATTCCGGCCGAAAACTAGGTTAGGTTGTTATGTTGTGTACCTACTTAGCGTTTGTAGTTTTGCTGTGGGGCCATTCATTTATTACGTAAAACGATTTAGGGGGGGAGGGGGGTCGACCATGTCTGATTTTTTCTTACAAGGGGGTGGGAGGGAGTCTCGATAGTTCTTACGTAAGATCACAAAAACCAAAATAAATTTCTATCGAAAAATAAAAACTATTAGTACCTTTGTAAGTACAAATAAATATTTCTATAAATTGTTACTTTGAAAAATAAACACTAAAACAAACCAAACGTGTACTTATTAATTTTTTCCTTTAGATTCTTACATAATAAATATTAAACAGGGGGAGGGGGTTGGTCTAATCTTATTTTTTCTTATAATAGGGGGGGAGGGGGTCAAAAACTAGCGAAAATCGTCTTACGTAATAAATGAATGGCCCAAGTATAGTTTCGAAGTAAATATGCACAGAACTACATAATATCTCGATATAGTTCTGTGTTTGGCCTCGAGGGAAACATAAACAAACTCGATATTTTCCAATTAACACTTAACATAATTTAAGAATAAATATACATAAGCATATATTCGTAGCCAATAATTCAACTTTAACACTAACACAGTAAATATATTGACTTGTAAGTAAAATGTACCTAAATATACATAACAACGTAGTTTCTAAATCACTCAAATCAAATCAAAAACTCTTTATTTTCATAAATACAAAAAATGTACACTTAGAAAAGCTCATAACTAAACACTGATACGGAAATTAAGTGATATTTTGATTTCTGTCGCTTCGGTATGTAGACTAAAGTAAAGAAGAGACTAAGAAACCTTTAGCTTGTTAGTTGTTATTTTTCGAGCTGGAGCAAAGCTCGTCCCAGCTTTTTTATCCTCTAGATAATCTGATATTTTGTAGTAAGCCTTTTTACAAATGATATGTTTGACAACTTGTTTGAATTTATTTATTCATAGTTTTTGCAACTCACTTAGAGTTTTGTTGTAGAAGCGTATACCTTAAAAAGATACATACATACATACATACCCTTTAAAAGATACATTTATCTTGTGTAACCTAGTTGTGGACACCGCGAGTTTATTCTTATTTCTAGTTTTTATATTATGTATGTCACTATTTTTAGGGAATAGATAGATTGATATTTCTATGAGTGGACAACCATTTTTAATAAATATATTGACATGGTCCTGATATTATGTTTACTTCTTTGAATTTATCACGCAGGGATTCTCTGGGACCCATAGCTCAACATGTTTCTCTTTTAAATTTGTTTCCTCTGTACCTACAATTAAGATATTAGTTAAGTTGTTTTGACATAATTATAGCTTCATCTAGATTGTTTTAGCAGCAGTTGGAGTAACTGTTTTAATTGTAAATACTATTTCTTTTTGCTTCTATTCTGCATAATCCAATAAATATACTCACATCGTTCGATCGAGTGAACTTCAATGTTGGACCACGTGCTCCTATAGAACCTGTCCGTTGTTGTCAAGTTGACCCTATGTTATTGTTGTCAATCATAACATTAACTGAACTGAACTTTGGCCAATTAGCGATGGAGGCCAATCACAGCCTATTGATTGGTGAATTTCAATAAATAGGCCAATGATTCACAACAAAAATAGGACGCCATTGATTGCTCGATTTGGAATTTAACTGTAGATAAGAATTTGTCCATTATTTATTATATTACAGTTAGTAAGTAGTAATCGTAATACAGCGGAGCAATGCAGCCAGCGTCTTGGGGACGCTTCCTACTGGTATTGATGTGGATCAGTTGAGCTACCTGTAGTTTGTTTGCAACAATCTGCAGTTAGCTGAATCGTTTTAATTGTACCTAAATACTAATTTTATTTTTTATATTATTTGGTTGTAATTTTCTTTGTCAATAAAGAGTTAAGTAAGTAGGTACTCTCTATCAGTTTTCTCTCGTTATCTCTACATTTTTGTAGATTAGGATTTAAGCGACGCTAAGAGGCCTAGGTAGAGGAAGGCCTAAGATGAGATTGGTCACGCCATCTCATTCTAGGCCTTCCAAGGAGCTCGAGGTTCACCTTCCATCGTGGCCTGTCGCAGCGTTGGATCGCGAGGAGTGGAAGGAGAAATGGGAGGCATTTGCCCAGCATTGGGAAAGTAGTGGGAAAAAAAATTAAATAAAGATTCAAAGATCGCTGTCAAGAGTATTTTGAGTCAGTGCTAAGATAATTTCAAATCGTATTCGTTAAATCAAAAATACCAAATCTTAAGTTACCCGGTAGGTACCACTAATTGAACCCTAAATATACCCCTTGAAAGTCAAGTTATTGCTAAGTAACGTCGATTTTTGATAGCGTTAGTTTCATTCAGTGTTGGTTTAAAACAATTTTGAAAACTTAGGCATCGTAAGATAGGTAGAAGTATTAACATCACTAGATAGATAACCTTCATTCTTGTAGAGTCAAGTATAAATATTACCATGAAAAATAGAATGTTATTAGGTACTTGTACCGATCCAAAATGTCACTGTCACTGATAGAGACGGGACGACACTCGAAAAGAAGTTGAAGATAATTGGGTCGAAGGATTATTTTGGATTTATTGAAAAGGAGAATTTATAATATGTAAAACAGAGCAAAAACGGTAAAAGGCAATGTTCTACGGTAAACAGATTATCATTAAAGTAATGTATTACTTGAGAGTGGTGTTTGAACTGTTTTACTAATAGAATGTAGGTAGGTAACTAGGCGCCGGAACAAAACAGCATCCTATTATTGGAAATCATATCGGATTAGCTCTAGTCACAACGAATGGGCATTCCGGTGTTTAAGCTTCAAATGTTTATGTTAACTGGCTATTATCGGATTACCGGGATGTTACGAATGTTATGCTGAGAGGTAATGCTGCTGCAATTTGCGAATGCTCGTAAGCTCTAAATACCTACGCTTAAAGCTGAGCAATCATAACTAATTGAATTATTGCAGTAATACCTATACAATTGCACTGCTATAAAACAACGACTTGCTATAGCAGCATCAAAACAATTAGCAGTCCACGTCGCTATAAAGCTCTCCACATCGTTTTGATAAAGCGAATGACCAACGCCGCCATTTTGTGTAAATAATTCAGCAAGATTCGCGCGAAATGGCCGTCACATCCGGAAGGTCTTATTTCATTAAAACCGTGCTAATCTGGTAAAAACGTTGCATTCTGCGTTATGTTCCTTTATGCAGGAATTAGTTTATCTTGTTTTAGTGCGCATATATTAGCGTTTGCAGTAATAAAGGGGGTTTTATATGGGTATGTGTACTGGGGGAGTTCCGTTGGCGAAGCGAGAACAATAGGCCGTCTCTTTCACCAAATAACTTCGCTAAATTCGCGGGCAAATGCTCTGGCCATTTCCTGCGCCGCAGACAGCTCTGTTAATGCTATTCAGAAACTCTGTTGTGGCCCAGCCGCGCAAAGTGTAATCGAATTGACCGGTTCTGCCGATTAATGTTCTATCGGTGCAGCTTTAGCAGTAGATACCATATGGAGAACAATGGTTCATCGCGTTAGAACCGAGACGAGGCGGTGGATCGTCTAACCTACAAATTGCAGCAAATTGTTGTTCTACCAACATGGCTTGTCTGAACACAATTTAAAAACAGTTGATTAGGTACTTAGTAGTGGGTAACCTATTTTTGTTTCGGTCCATTGAGTTGAATACATTATTAGTAGGTACATAGTGAGAAGGTTCAATACCTTCTCACTATGTACCTACTAATAAATCATACCTTCTTTATTCTTTATTGCACAATTTACAAGTAAAAGTTATTTATCAGAAAAAATAATGGCAAAGGCGTGCTTAACCTTAAAAAGAGTTATCTTCCAGCAAACCTTACCTATTGGAAGAGAGAGGCAAAGTAAACATGAAAAAAAAATACAAACATGAGCTTAAACAGAGGATATAAGATTTAATTTTAACCTGCCTATTTATTAAATAGACTACTACCTAGGTACTAACAAATACTATAATTACAAGCGCATATAAATTGAATAAAGACAAAAAATACAACAGAGTCGTAAAGATGGGTAAATGCTCATTGACTTATATTTTAAGGTTTTTGTTATCATAGTGCGTAAGCCCTCTTATTCTTTTTGGGATATTATTTAGTTTCTTTTGTAAGTTTTGCTGTAAATTATTAGGATTTAAATTGACTGATTGTTGATAAACATTTTCACATACACACGAATCATTTAGCCCGAAAGTAAGCTAAACTTGTACTAATATTCATGGTATTGCGAAATTTTATTTTTTTACCCATAGAATTACACTTTATAAACTCATCAGCATCATCAGCCTTTGTTAGTCCACTGCTGGACATAGGCCTCCCGTAATGAGAGCCATAGCGCCCTGTCTTCAGCTTACCGCATCCAGCATCTGCCTGCAGTCTTTCGCAGATCGTCATCCCACCTTGCGAAAGGGCGTCCTATACTACGTTTACAAACTTTACAAACTCACATCGATTTAATCTATCCTTACGTCTATGTAGTTTGCTAGTATCTAAATGAGACGATCCACCCTAAATCCCATTCATCGTATGAAGCTCATTTAGCTAGAATTCCGTTCGCTTCCAATGCCAAATTACCAGCTGCATGTTTTATTACTAACGGTAACCTATCCGGTAACCTATCCTCCGTAAGCGGATCTTTGCAGCTCGGACCGAATAGAGCACGAATGTTTTTATAACTTACTAGCTGCATTCTTACTACCCGTTGTCCTATTACCCGTTTTCGCGTATTTTCCTGCCATAAATAGCCTATGTTCATCAGGAATAATGTGGGCTTCTAATGGTAAAAGAATTTCAAACCGGTCCAGTAGTTTTGGAGCCTATTCAATACAAACAAACAAACAATTAAATCTTTCCTCTTTATAATATTAGTATAGACTAGCCGTGTCCGTGGCTTAGCCTGCGTACAATTCTCAATTTCACAAGCTTTTTTTATTATTAAATTTTAAGGACGAACTACAGCATATGTACTTACCTACCTATATAAATACAAAATAAGTTAGAAGAACCTAGTAAAACCTCAATAAAGAAGCTAATAAATAGCCTTCACGGCTAAATGATAGTATGAATATTACATACGCTAATACAGTTTAGAAATTGTTAAGAAAATATTGTTTTTGGCGCGGAACCCCATTATTTTTCTAAAATAAAAGCCTCTATAACATCAGCTATCTGCCAATGAAAGTCTTGTCTATATCGGTCCAGCCGTATCTGTTGCGGACCGCATCATCTTTCCGGTTATGCTCCGGTTGACAGTGACATAACGTACCTAGCTCCGCGTGTCCATTTAAAAAGAAATTTATTGTCTTTGCTTTTATACGAATAGATTTTTCCTTCTTCTTTCCACCATCTTTGGAGCGTACACGATTTGTAAAATAATTTTATTTTTTCACCATTATACGTATTAAAGTTTACAGAATCTTTCAATTGAGGACCAATCCTGACCAGGCCTAAATATTTGGACCTACGAGCCGGATTGCTGCAAGCTGAACCAGAAGCGAATCCTGAAGACCACGCTTGCGGGATTGCCGCGTCGTCATTACTCGAGAACGAGCGACACCACAAGCGGACAGTCAGAAAGTCCATTCCCATCCATTTCTCCCAATTCCCTAGGATTTGTGCTGATAGTGTGCTAAAACTGTGTTGTCTTTCCAGTTGCCGAAGCTGGTGTATTTGTGTCGGGTGTTGCTGCCACGTGTGAGTACCTAGCTATACGTTTCAATCAATCCACAACCATGTCTGAGGATAATCCCAAAATTACAGTGACTAAACCTTCGCCATCACATTCACCAACAAGAACAGATAATTACCTACATGATTTAAAAGTTAAACGAAGTCACCTAAAAGGAAGGTTAACACAGTTCAAAAAGTATGTAGAATCATTTCAAGGGGCTACTTTAACTAAAATTCAGACTGAAGAATTCAAATTGCGATTGAAAACGGCTAGCGAACTCTTTGAAAAGTTCAATAATGTTAGCAGCGACATAGAAATTAATTCAAAACAGGATGACATTGCCACTCACATCCAGTATATTGAAGAAGTAGAATCATCATATTTTAATTCAATGGCTTTGGCCACATGTTTAATTGATAGTTGTGAGACTGGTAGTAAAACAGAACATTGCACAGCCATGGAAAGTTCAGCACAAGCGCTAGTAAAATTGCCAGTGATTAGTTTACCTTCTTTCAAGGGAGGTTTTGATGAGTGGTTGGAGTTTAGGAATTCATACCTAACCATGATACACAACCGAAAGGATCTTGATGCCATTCATAAGTTTCATTACCTCAGGGCCTCACTCAGTGGTAGTGCATTGCAAGTTATAGGTGCTTTAGAGTTTACTGCATCCAATTACCAACACGCATGGGAGCTTTTAGAGAACAGGTTCCACAATCATAGGTTACTGGTGCACAATCATATAAAGTCACTGTTTAATATCGGTAGCATAAAACAAGAATCATCGGCACAAATTAGAAAACTGATTGACACTGTCCTTAGAAACTTGAGAGCCTTAAAAACTTTAAATGAGCCAACGGATTCCTGGGATACCTTGATAATCTTTCTCGTGGTGTCAAAACTTGACTCTTCCACAGAACGCGAATGGGAGAGTTTCAAGGGTTCCCTGGATTTAAAAGCTAACGGTTTGAAGCTAGAACAACTGCTTGCATTTCTCAGAAACCGGGCAGATATGTTAGAAATGATAAATGCGAATCACTCAAAATCACAAACAAAATCTAGCGGTCAAAATGATAACAAAAGTGCACAGCAAATTCAAAGTTTTGCTTCAACCGATAATAACTCATCAAAGATTTCTCAGAAAGGCAAGCAGAGTGTTAAAGATGCTAATTTTAATTGTCCACAATGCAAAGGCAAACACAAACTATATACTTGCTTTAAATTTTTAAATTTATCAGTAGGGGAAAGGATTGATTTTGTAAACAAAAACAAATTGTGTCAGAATTGTTTACGCTCTGGTCATGTTATTGATAAATGTTTGTTCGGCCCATGTCTGCAATGTAAGGAAAAACATAATAGTTTGCTTCATTTAGACGAGCATAGCAGGAGAAGTAGCAATGCGAATGTGTGTTTGGCTGTGCCTACATGCGCTACAACTTCAGCAGCAGCTGCATCAGCTGACTGTGTCGCGACTGCAACAGACAATATGGAAGGTTCAAGTTTATCACATATTTTGCTTAGCACCGCAGTGGTCGAGGTAGCAGATCAGAATAATACATTTCACTCTGCCCGGGCGCTCTTAGATAGCGGTTCTCAGCACAGCTTCATTACGGAGAAGTTAGCTAAACGAATAAATGCGACATATATACAGTCCACAGTACGAATCTCAGGTGTAGGACGTAGTCTCACCCAAACGAATAAAAAATGCGATATATTAATGCGCTCTAAAACAAGTGATTACAATACGCAGTTAGCTTGTTTAGTGTTACCACTGATAACCCCTCGCTTGCCGTCGTCAAGCATATACGAATATACACGATATATACAAATACCTGAAAACGTAACTCTCGCTGATCCTGATTTTGCAGTGCCCGCCGAAATCGATATACTTATAGGGGCTGATCTATTTTGGGATTTGTTAGGAGAAGACAGGATACGATTACCCCACAGGGGACCATTTTTACAAAGTTCTAAATTGGGTTGGTTGATCTCTGGACCAATCAACACAAAGAACTTGAACCACCAACGTGACATTCACTGCAACTTTACTGAAGCTATAGACGGACAGCTTCGGAAATTCTGGGAAATCGAAAATATACCTCCTATTGATATGGTGGACAAGGTCCTTGCTCCAAGTGAACGAAAGTGCGAGGAACTGTTCATCAATACGACAATACGCGAAAAGGACGGTAGGTTTTCGGTTCGCATTCCGCTAAACGAGTCGGCTGATGCACTTGGTGATTCATTAGAAATAGCTAAAAAACGAATGCTTTATTTAGAAAAGAAATTTGAGCGTCTTCCTCTTTATAGACAAATGTATTGCGATTTTATGCATGAATATGCAACCTTAGGTCACATGACACGTGTATATACATACGAAAATCCTCACTTCTTTTACCACACCACGGTGTATATCGCGAAAGTAGTACAACTACAAAACTACGTGTAGTATTCGATGGTAGTTCAAAGACGACCTCACAGAAATCACTGAATGATATTCAGTTACCCGGCCCAGCACTACAAAATGACATATTCGCCATATTACTGCGTTTTCGGCAGTATAGGTTTGTTGCATGCGCGGACGTGGAAAAACTGTTTAGGCAGGTTCTCATTCAACCCGATCAAAGGTCATTGCAAATGTTAGTGTGGAGATCACAGCCGACTGATGAGCTTGGTATATTCAAATTGAATACAGTAACCTATGGGACTTCATCGGCGCCCTATCTCAGCATGCGATGCATACGACAGTTAGCTTTTGAGTGTGATGATGATGTCATAGCTCGTGTGATCAAAGAGGACATATTTGTAGACGATTTACTGACAGGGCATGATAATTACGACACGCTTCTCGATATATGCGAAAAAACATCAAATGTTTTGAAGTCGGGGTGTTTTCCTTTGCGAAAGTGGACATTTAATTTCGATTCTAAACAAGTGTCAAAAGAACTTTGCATTGATAACCTTGCGCAAAACAAAACACTCGGACTTGGTTGGTTTAATGATAAAGATGAGCTACATTTCACGTCAAAGATCAACATAGATGACCCATCAAAGCTAACTAAACGGAAAATGCTGTCTATAATATCACAAATATACGATCCGTTAGGTATTCTTGCGCCTGCAGTAATTGTAGCTAAAATTTTATTACAGAAATTGTGGCTTTGCAAAATCGATTGGGATACCCAGGTGTCAAATGATATCGCATTGACCTGGAGTACCTTTACAAAAACATTATCTTGTTTACACGAATTCCGTGTACCCCGTCAGATTAGAGGTCAATTTGATGATTATGTAGAATTGCATATATTTTCAGACGCAAGTGAGCTTGCATATGGGGCGTGTGCGTACGCACGAACCTATAATGCAGAGTCAGAAATAACTGTTCGATTGATTTGTGCAAAGAGTAAAGTATCTCCTATAAAAACCCTAAGTATTCCTCGTCTTGAATTATCTGCCGCTTTAGTAGGCGCTAAGCTTTATAGAAAAATAGTAGACTCATTGAGACTAAATTTCACCAAAATTTATTTTTGGACTGACTCCACTATTGTTATGGGGTGGATTAGAATGTCACCACATGTATTAAAGACATTTGTGCAGAACCGTGTTACAGAAATAAACGAGTTGACCGGGGATTCAGTGTGGTTACATGTAAAAGGCAAGTACAACCCTGCGGACATGTTATCGCGAGGGTTAAATCTTGATTCATTAATTTCTTCTACTCTTTGGTGGTCAGGTCCCGATTTTCTCAAAAAGCATAATTTTATTGATACTTGCGAACATTTTATAAATAATCCGGAACAGAGTTGCTTACCCGACTTACGAAAGGAAAAAATTGTTAGTCATGTTAGTCATATTGTGGAAAATGATGATGATGATATATTCAACTTTGCATATTACTCGTCACTCAACAGGTTAAAAAGGATAGGTGCATACGTTCTTCGATTCATTCACAACCTGCGTGAACGGATTCACTTACAAAACGTCAATGTCAGAACGGGAATGTTATCTGTGGAGGAACTGAGTGCTTCACAGCAAATTTTAGTAAGATGTGCACAAATTCAATCATTTCGTGAATTGTATAAACATTTGCGTTTCAACAAAAACATTGCTGTAAAAGATAAAAAACGCGTGCTTGGATTGAATGTGTTCATGGACGAAAATCACATAATACGTGTTGGTGGCAGGTTATCAAATGCAACTTGTTTTGTTTATGACAAAAAGCACCCAGTTTTGTTGTGTGGAAAACATCATTTCACGCTCTTACTATTTAGACAGGAACACAAAAACTTATTTCATGCTGGACCGTTGTTGTTGTTGTCAAATATAAGAGAACAGTGGTGGCCATTGAATGGCAGGAATTTAGCGAGAAGAATCGTGCATCAATGTGTAACTTGCAATCGCTACCAAGGTAAACAAGTGACGCCAATCATGGCAAGCCTACCAAGAATACGTCTCGATCCTGGATTCCCATTCCAGCGTACGGGAACCGATTATATTGGTCCTGTATTTATTTTAAACAAGAAAGGCCGCGGTGCTCAGCTTTCAAAAGGTTATATTTGTTTATTTGTATGTTGCTTGACGCGTGCAATTCATTTAGAGTTAGTTACTAGTCTCACAACTAACGATTATCTCCTCGCATTGAAACGATTTATCAGTCGAAGGGGTAAACCTGAAATTATCATTTCAGATAATGGGACTAACTTTGTAGGTTCTGAAAAGGAACTCACTCCTTTTATCTCTAAAACATCACAAGAAATAACTGATTTAGTTGCTAATGATGGCATTAGGTTAGTTTTTAATCCTCCTCAGTCTCCTCACATGGGTGGTTTGATGGAGCGTGGGGTACGCTCGTGTAAGCATCATCTAAGACGAATAGTAGGTAATGCTAGGCTAACATATGAGGAATTCAGCACGGTTTTGGCTCAAGTCGAATCCATCCTGAACTCCCGTCCCTTATCACCTCTGTCCACAGATCCAAATGATTTCACTCCGCTTACACCCTCACACTTCCTAATTGGACGACCAATGGCGGCTCCTGCTTGTGAAGACCTGACTGCAGCTAATATGAGTATGCTGGCACGCTTTGACCGACTGGAGCAGATGCGGCAACACTTCTGGCAGCGTTGGTCAAAAGAATATGTAGCTGAGCTGCAGATGAGGACTAAGTGGATGACGCAAAAGGGAGAGCTCACCAAGAATACCTTAGTCCTAATTAAGGAAAGCAATTTACCACCCCTAAAATGGAAGATGGGGCGTATACTGGAAATTTTTCCTGGACCAGACGGAGTAGCCAGAGTGGCTGATATTCGTACAGCCATGGGTATAGTACGGAGATCATTTTCGAAGATTTGTCCACTCCCACTGGAACCGGAGAGTACTGAGTGAGACTACTGCTTCAAAGTTTGGAACTGGAAGATTCCAAGGCCGGCGGTATGTTGCGGACCGCATCATCTTTCCGGTTATGCTCCGGTTGACAGTGACATAACGTACCTAGCTCCGCGTGTCCATTTAAAAAGAAATTTATTGTCTTTGCTTTTATACGAATAGATTTTTCCTTCTTCTTTCCACCATCTTTGGAGCGTACACGATTTGTAAAATAATTTTATTTTTTCACCATTATACGTATTAAAGTTTACAGAATCTTTCAATTGAGGACCAATCCTGACCAGGCCTAAATAGTATCAGAGATTAAACCCGAAACAAACAGACAGACGACGATTTTTTTTTCAATTTGTGTTTTATTAAAAGAACTTCCATAATAATTTAACAGCATTGCTTAAAAAGTTGTGATTTTGACTTTACAAACAGACACTCCATCATCCGCAGTTGGATTTTACTCACTGCTGGTATAGGCCTCAGACAGACAGACGCTTAAATTTTATTTAATTGTAAAGATTCAAAATTAATTATAGCAATAGTTTATGAGCGAATTAAAAGACCATTGCGATAAGCCCCGTGGGAACGGTTAACCGCTGCAAAGCGATAAATTCTCTTCTCGGTCACGATAAACAGCCTTATAAAAGTTGCATTTATTATCTCGCGTCGGTTATATCGTCCCAAATGCCGAGGTATGTCGTCGTGAGGAACATCGCGACAAAGGTCATTACTTTGATATATCGTCGCGATAAAACACCTATTCGGATGTTGCATTTGTTAGTCAAACATATCGCCCAATGGGAAAGTCGTATTTTGAATTCGGAACGCATTGACGCCCTAATTAGACGCGGGTTTATGACGTTTGCATTAATTTGACAGATCCCGTAATTTATAGATTTGGGAATTTGAATCATTAGCTTCGTGATTATCAATTTGCCGTAAATTTTGTCACAGGCAGTATTTTCTTCCACCTTATTTCCATGCTCCATTCTTATTTTATTATCAAACTAGCTGCTGCCCGCGGCTTCGCCTGCGTAGTTCCCGTTCCCGTGGTAATTCCGGGATAAAACATAGCCTATGTCCGTCTCCTGGTTCTACGCTGCCTCCCCACCAATTTTCAGTCAAATCGGTTCAGCCGTTCTTGAGTTATAAATAGTGTAACTAACACGACTTTCTTTTATATATATAGATAGTGCGCCCAGCGGCCTCGCCCGCGTAGAAATTTCAGAAATTTATTGCACACCCCCTAGGGGGGTAGTTTTGTAAAAATACGTGATTAATTATTTACTATATAGTTTATTTATACAGAGTTTACAGTGAACCAAGTAATAATAATTTTCCATAGAAACTTCACTACCCATTTAACCCCCTCGGAGGTTAATTTTTGAAAATTAGATTAGCCTATGTGCTATTCTAGAACCTAAACAATCGATAAATCAGTTTCCTGTAAGATTCAGATTACCTGTAAGATACCTGGTAACAAACATTCACACAAACTTACGCATTTGATAATATTAGTAGGGTGCGTCATATAACAGTCGAAAATTTTGAGTGTTGTTTAGGCTCCATCCATACGTCAAAACTATGTGAAAGATATAACTGAAATTCTGCATTATCATGTAGTTATAATACCTTTATTCACTAAGAAAATTACAATCAAATTATAAAAATAAATTAGAACTACTTAGTATTTACAATTGAAACAATTGAGCTAACTGCAAACAATCTACAGATAGATCAACTAGTAGTTATTTATCTGTCATAAAATGAAATTAACGCAAATTTTCATCGAAGAAAAACGAGGCTGAAGTTAAATTAGTATAATTTCCCATCAAATTAACCTTTCACACAGAATTACACAATATCGATAATCAACAAATTAATCGTTCGACTAGTGCACTCTCGCATGTAAAGTAATCGATCTCCCGCCATATCGAGATGTTGACTTTTCAATTAGACCGACGACGCCGACGCGACGACACCTCGATTAATCACCCTGTCCGCCCGTAAGTCCGGACACACCCTGTATTCGGCTAAATTCTACTTGTAATCTATTAATTCAATCGAAATTACTCAATCATTATCTTTAGAAGCAGAAGCGGTGTTTGTATTTAATTAGTGAAGGCATTTATTGATAAATTTTATGAAAATCGGTATTAATTATGTTTAGGTTAATGATAAAACTGGACCAGTTTTATTTTACTTCGGAGGAATAAATGAAGTGGACCAATTAAAGTGATGCGGCGCGGACGATGCATGCCGCTGGACAAGCTGTATGAACACAAAATTAATTTGGTTGATTTGATTTTTATCCTACAATAAATTTTAATAAACGAAATAATAATCGCTTTAATAAATACATAGTTTCATCTTTATACGATTGCAGTGTTTGGATACATGTGACATTTTCATGACTAACAGCAACCTTTATTCACAAAGAAAATTATAATCAAATAATAGACATAAATTAGAACTAGTATTTACAATTGAAACAATTAAGCTAACTGCCGACTGCTGCAAACAATCAACAGGTTAACTCAACTGATCTATACCAGTCGTCGCGTCCCCAAGACGCTGGCTGCATTGCCCCGCTGTATGACAATGCTGATGCGCTGCGCCAGATACTCACAAGCGAGAAAATTATCTGTCAAGTACATCGGTCTTCAAGATCGAGTAGAGAATTTAACTCAGCAGACACATCGAACAGATTGCTCCTAACATCCCAAACTCCCGCAGAGTTGCGTCATCCAATTCTCATTTACAACCAGTTCACAAGTGGGACATGGATGCGGTGCAGTTTGATAGTTACATCCACGTCCATTGCGACCACGAATACGAACCACGTAGGTACTTTGAAATTCGTTATGAGTCAGTTACATAGGTACAGACAGCGTCAGAATTAACTAACCCTCCTGCATAACACATACAGGTTTAAATCCGAACGTGTTAATCATAGGAGTTTCAAAAGTAGAAAATAATTATTTTTTTTATTTAACATAGCAACAGAAAGAATAGATAAAAAAACACAAAACATTCGAATCTAACCTTCATGTGTTATGCATGGGGGTTACTTAATTCTGACGCTGTCTGTACATACTCGTAGGCTGGCTGCGGTAACCGGCCGAACCGCATGCGTGTTTGGCCTCCTAGGTGGTATAAATAAGTTTTAATATTTAAAAAAAAAACAAGCTTTTAATGCTCTGTCATCCAAACTAAACGTGCACACAAAATTTCAGCTCGATCGGTTGAAGATATCTGCTTCAAAATTGAGTTGCAAGATTCCATCCGTACAAACATAGTTGCATCTCTACATACAAAGATCCTTCCCGCTGTTTTCTGTCCCTATGTATGCTTTGATCTTTAAAACTACGCAACGGATTTTGATGCGGTTATTTTATAGATAGAATGATTCAAGATGAAGGTTTATACGTATAATACATACATAATATAATAGAGAAACACTGCTCATTTTTTAGGTTTCTAATGTGATGTCGTAAAAAAATGCATACTTACACTACTTACATTGTAAACGCTGGCTGAACCCAACAAGATAGATTAAAATAATGTACTACAGTATTATAGGCCTTAAAAAGGTCTACAAAAAATCTGTATCAGCATTGCACCTGTGCGAAGCCGGGGCGGGTCTCTAGTATGTTAAATAAAAGCTGGTAAAAAAATAAAACATGTTGGGCGAGTCATGGCCAGCCTTAGGCTTATACGGGCTGTACAAAGGAGGTCTTATTGCTACGAGTGATTGCTTTAAGGCAACTTAGAAATGGACTGGACATAACCAGGAAGATATGGATAAAGGATAACATTGAGTGACCATGACCTGAGCAATTTAAGAAATAAATTATGCTGGAAAATTCACTTGTGTTATGAGTACTATTGGTAGCCCACACAACTGGCGGATATCTGTAGAAACTTGTCACAATAAGAAAACAAACGCCAAACACAGGTAACAAACGCCACTTTTGGCGTTTGTTATTGTGACATGGTTCTACAGAGACCCGCCAGTTATGTGGTCTACCTATTAGATAACTGATATACTTAATACAATACACAATACACTAGATAGATAATTTTAGTAAAACAGCGGCGGCTCTGTAGTCCAGTCCATGAGTCCCATAAAGGGGTGGATGGAAAAATCAAAAGCAGAAAGTTTGACTTCGGAACTTTGTTCGGACTAGTTAGGAGACAAACATACCTACTAAAAGTCCCCCGCCCCTGTGAGGTGAGCCCTAGGGGGGGGCACAAAGATGGTCCCTTTTTATTAGTTTTAGTTGTTTAGTTTTTTGCTTACATCTCGTAAACGATGTGTCATAGGAATTTTTTATAACTACACAATAAAAGCTGATAAAATTCTCTACAACTTTGGTTGTAGAACTCTACAACTTTTGTTGTTTGTCTCTACAACGTTTTACGTTGTAAAGCTTGGGACGAGTTTTGCTCCAGCTCGAAAAATAACAACTAACAGGCTAAAGGTTTCTTCGTCGCTTCTTCACTTTAGTCTATATACCGAAGAGTCAGAAATCAAAAATATTACTTTATTTCCGTGTCAGTGTTTAGTTTTATAATTTGACCTTTTCTAAGTGTACTTTCATTGTATGTAGGTATTATGGAAATTAAGAGTTTTTGATATGATTTGATTTTGGTTATATACATTTTCCACCTATACCCAATCGTTGTCTAGATAATGAGCTCCAAAAACTTTTCGCTTTCGATTTTTCCACCCACTATCATTCATTCTCCAACTCTTCCCGCGGGTGCCGTAAGAGGCGACTAAGGGATATCCACCCGGGGCGGGCAGCAGTGAGGCTTTGTCGCACATGCGATTATGGGCATTACCCCCCATGTCATAAAAGCCAATAAGGTGCTTATCAGGGGGAGGCCTGCGTCCAGTAGTGGACCAATACAGGCTGTTAAGATTGAGGTATTCATTGATTGGAGTACGGCGCGCCCTCCAGTCTGGGCGTTAGATGTCCATAAAGTTTAAACCAAAATCTAAACTCCATAGACGATCTAACTGCAAAACTAGACTAGAATTTAGAAGCAACTTGTCTTATTCAGAGTTAGGAAAGTTGCGGTCTGCAATATCGGTTACCCACAGCCGAAGAAAGTTATATGGAGTCGTAAACATGAGATACAGTAATAATCATTGAATGTACTAATATCTTGATGATACACTGAAAAAAATATAGTCCAACTAAGACTTATTTTATCTTAGTTGGCGTCAAAATAGTTGGAATGATAAATTCATTCATTACAAACAAGAATGCATGGTAGCTGCAACATATCGAATTTGTTTAAACAATTTTTTTTTAACTGGGCAGAAGTCTTTATTCACAAAGATAATTATAATATAATTAGTATTTACAATTGAAACAATTGAGCTAACTGCAGACTGTTGCAAACAATCTACAGGTACAAAAAATTTAGATACTTATCAATCCTCTTATTGAAAATAAATATTTCACTTTGTTGCATTTAACAACAACTTTCACAAACAACTTTGTTGCATTTAATCTCTGAATTAAATTAAATAACTACACTTTATAAGGTCAATTCATTACTTGGTAGAAGGAGCTATTACGGTTTAACTAAGTTCTCATAGTCATAGATGTGTCATGCATAGATTGTAAATTGAGAAAAGCCCTAAAGGAAGGAAGAATACTTAGGTATCATTTTAATAGTATAAAAAAAGAATACAGCGTAAACAAACATCTTCAGTTTCACCACGCACGATACAAACCGAGATTTCTCAATTTCTCCGGTGTTTTGTAAACAACATCCCAAAGCACATAACCGAGGTACAATTCCACGCAATACAACTTACAAAAGTGGCCAATATTTAGGCAAACACGCGACAGAAGTCACGCCAATTAATTTCAATTTCACGCAAACCCTTGGAATGATATCGTAGTATTGCCACAGCGACTCGGGAACAGAAGGGAAACTTCGCTATTCATAACTTGATGTGGGCAGACAATGCAAACTGCGTCTAGTAAGTTTCTCTCGTTTCACGATTCAATAGTTAGGTACCTACCTACTTACCTACGTCTAAAGTACCTACTTGCGAATGAGGAGATATTTCATTTCATGTATTTATTCCACCGTAGGTACATGTTGATACACTTAATGTCGTTATAATTCATTAATTTTAACATAATACTTAGATATGATTATTTATGACACACACACCATTTTTTTGAGAAGGAAGGAAACACCATAAAGGGAAGTACGCAGAAGAAAAAAAAACAGAAAGACATTTATTCCCATAATAACCATTTGCTATCGAAAATAACAAATGGTTGGCTATAAAAGGGCCCCAAATTAATAATAATGACCAAAATAAAAAATAAATAAAATACAAGTCATAAAAAAGGGAAGAACTCAATAAGTTCGAAGAGATGTTTTCGAATTTTAAGGTACCTACCTTATTCACGTGACCTAAGTAACAATTAAGAGTCTGGTAAACCCTAATCTTCTGAGTGAAAAAAGCCATTTATTTCTTCTAACTAATCGAGACTTTCCACTTTATGGCACTCGTAAGAAAACAAAGTACCATCAGAAGGCACTTTATCAATGGGTCATCCTCATCATCATGAATTGCCGTCAGATTCTACCGGCTTCTGGCTTCGGTTACTGCTGGGTATTTATACCCAGCAGTAACCGAAGCCCCCCGAATTTTGTGTTCCGACCCAGCTCCCGCACGAGTTGCAAGCTGCAATTGTCAATATTTCTATCAAAAACCATCAGAAGATGGCTAAATTAACAACCAAAATTACAATAAAAAGAATGGAAACAAATTAAAACAAAAGTTTTGTTATTATAGTGCGTAAGCCTAAGCTCTCACACTATCTACGTTTCACTACTATGTTTTGGGATATTATTTGGTTTCTTAGAAATTACAACTAGTATTTACAATTGAAACAGTTGAGCTAACCGCAGAATGTCACAAACAATCTAGGCTAGAAGATGACCTACCGAGTCATGCTCCACTATGCATTATTTCGCCCTAAACACGGGAACAATAAATGGCGTCGTCGGTACACTGCCGGCTCTTATCGGCTAGGACAAATGCCTCCGCCTCTAAGCACGCAATGAATTACGTAAAGGGCAACATTACTCAAACGATCACATCATAACGTTTTGTGACCCTGTCGGCCTGTTGTGTTAAGAGATTGGAAGACGAATTCCGGGAGGTGGAATTACAAAGCGTAGCGTCGTTCTTTGTCTCTTGGTTTAGCTATTATGAGACTTCAGAGGTGCGAACAGGGTTTGCTTTCTTTGGGGGTAGGTGATGCTGAGTGAAATGTCCAGTAAATTAATATACTGTCATATATACTCTGACGACCTCCGTGGCGCAGCGGGCGAAGGTCCGCCTGCGACGCAGGAGCTGCTTTGATCCCCGCCTCGGAACAAATTTGTGTACGATCTGCAGAAATTAGTTCCGTTGGTCTGGGTGTTTTCTATGTATTATAAAAAAATATATCTATGTATATAATGTATTTAATATATCAATTATCCAGTACTCCTAACCCAAGCTTTGAGTAGCTTACTTTGGGGCTAGATGATGCTGTGTGGATTGTCCCGCATTATTTATTTATTTATTCATTTTATTTGAACCTAGTAGATATGCTTGTCCACATGACCTGCAGATCTCTATGATCACCGAGCTCGCGTATGTGAACAATGCTTAAATAGTTTGCCATGATGAAATGCATAAAGATAAGATCTTTAGGTGTTGCAGCGTCAAAATTTGGTCTATTAAAAGCAAATAATTGTTTATTTAATGAACCTCAACAACCGATATCCACTGCTGGACGCAAGCCTCCCTTGATAAGCGCCTTATTGGCTTTTATCTCATTGGGGGGGGAGGGGGCATAATCCTCACTCTGGGTATGCGTGTTGGGGATCGCAGTTCGGTGGTAGAATTAAATGACCATTATTATTCGGTTTTAATGTTTGATTCATTATCATCATGTACGTATTCTAGCAACACTGTTAAAAATAGCTTCCTTGTGCACAACAAGCACCATATTCCCATTTTGGAAACTACACTAAATTTCCTACAAAAGCACCCCAAAAGCTACAACATCCATAATTTATTCAGTGGAAACGTCACGGCCGCGGTCAAAGCAATATCAAAGTCTATTTTACTCTGGCTTGTCCAAATTAGGTCCAGTCCGCTTTGTCCAATACCCTCCCATCAGGGCTCGTTGGGCACAGTAAATCTTTCTCGCTATCCTATTAAGATAATAATCAGCAATTCGCAAACATTGGACGTTCCCGCGTCCACAATTCCCCTAAGTGTTGAAATAAAGACATAAGCGGGAATAAGCTGCGGAAAAAATATGCGGGAAGGAAGCGCTGGAGTTATTGGCGGTTTGGCCGCAAGTGTGAATGGTGGGTATCGTTGAACCATCCGCAACATATACGATAGCCAAACTCGTTAAAGATGTTTGTAAACGGAACACGACACGTATAACTAAAAATCACTTGCTCGGCGTCGAATTTCAGGTATAATTGTAAGCAGTATTTATATCAATAAATACTGCTTACAAAGGATCTCAAATCGACAATTTCTTTTTATATTGACTATTTTGGAGAAACAGCTAGGTTTACAAATTAGAACATGCCTGGTTACCAGTACATTTGTTTTGTTGACGGCTAATTACAAGTATCCACAGATATTTTTAAAAATAGCATGATACACAGTAAGTTGACGACTTATTAGAAAAAACTAAAACTTAAAGAAAAGAAAAATACTGAAAAAAACAATGAAAAAGTTAATTAGGTAACAAACACAATTATACAAGTAATGTAAATTGCGTACAAAAAGATGGGACAATAGACAGAATAAATTTTAGTTTATGTTTTATATAGCTGTTTGTTTACAAATATTCTACATCGATCGAGTTTGGCTAGTGTTATAGATAGCAGTTCAAGGCCGTTAACATAAAACAGTTTAATATAAAATTTAGAAAAACACTTTAGCATAAAAAACTTAACTAAGTAGGTACTAACGATTCCGTTATTTCTATTTGTTAGTCTAGTAAAGCAGTAAAATCAGTGTTGTAAATTAGCACTTTAAGCATTTGGATTATGGCAACTTGTTAAAAATTTCATTCCGTTTTCTTATTTCTTGTATTCTCTTGTAAACCAGCTCTTTGCACTAGCAAACTATAAATTATAAAATACATCCCAGTAAAACCCCGGCTCTATTCTTGCCTTGTACGACTCGCCCCGGGCTTGAATCGCATATTTCTATCGGATTCATTAGTTTACTACAAAATTCCAGCTTTTATTTTTACACTGAAAGCTGTAGTTGACTTGTTCCGCAATTTCTTTGCAAACAATAAAATATGAAATGAATTTTGCTTGCATCTTCTCGGATATATTTTGGGATTAATATAGCATGAAAAGCTGCATCGAAAATAGGGTTCAGCTGTAAGTACAAAAAACAATAATGTTTTTGTGTAGCTTGTGTAATGCGCGCGCCTCCGCGTCCGTTCCTCGCCTAAGCCGCTCGGAATCGCATATTTTCATCGGATTATATTTTCAACGGATTAATTACAATTCCGCTTCGCCCCGGTCCGCGACATATCACGGGCCGGGCTAGGGCTGCTCTAAACGTTCGTGCGATAATCTTCCTGGACCACAATCCGCTTACGTAAATACGTAATTTTCTCAACCATTTCATTATTTGCACAATGGCGGGAATGCTTACTCTCCGGTTTCGTAAGTTAAGATCTGAATGGTAATTTCTGTAAACATATTAAGGATTATGGAAATATTTGATTTGAAAGCTTAATGTTTTGTTAGCGCTGCTGTTTTAACTTCTTTTTCGCCTTAAGTAATTCATTAGTTAGCGCTTCTTCATCTGGTCTAAAGGATATAGGCCTCCCTATTTCTTTCTCTAGTCTTATTTAATACCATAAATTTTGGTTTGTATAGTAGTCTTTAAGGGACTTAAATAAAAATATTTTCTTTCATTTTTCTTTCTATTTGTGCAATTTTTTGACTTTGAATGCGTTTACAGTTTTCTTAAATTAAGCCGCCGATTACATTCGTGAGGTACTTTTTGCTGGTCAGGGGCCTATTTAGTGGACTAAAGATACCAAGACCCGGTAAAAAAATCTTTCTTTCTCCACTCTACGTGAAAAAGCGTGAAAAGCTGCCTTATAAATAGCGCGATGCAAAATGTAGGTTAATTACTAATACCTAAGCGCCGTACGAAAAGCCGCACTTCCAATTTGTCGTATAATATTCCTATCATTTAACTCAAACAATTCTGCCGAGTTACCGGCGTTACGCCGCCGTGTAACAGGCGTTACTTGTGTTACCGGTGTTACTCGCCGAAAATTAACTAGCTAATATAAAATTTACTGTGCAAATGAAAGCAGGGTGCATGAGCTAAATATTCATGATAATTATCCTTTATTGTAATAGGGCTGTCGCATAAAGGGAGATTAATTGGTTAGATAAGAACATAACGTAGGTATGTATGTATGTATATGTATGTGTACTCTAGCATGACGACCTCTGCAGCGCAGTGGGCAGATATAGAAAGTTTCGAGTTCGATTCTAGTGGCGAAATGTTTGTATCTGGAAATATTTCCCTGCGTCAGAATTTTTTTTTGCTCACGACTACGGAACCCTCTCGGTGTGCGAGTCCGACTCACACTTGACCTTTTATGTATAATATAGGATAGCTGAAATCACTTACCTAACTGCGTCCCCTTAAACTTCAAGAATTTACATGGTTGTGTTAAAAATGTCCAAGATTATTTACCTTGTTAACTTACCTACCTACCTCCCAGTACCTAGGTACCTATTAACAGAATCCAACATCGATAGAAATTCAGTAAACAGATAGCGAAATAACTATAAAAGTTATACCTACAATTGAAATAGATCTTTCCCTTCGAGAAAGCTCTGTCAGCGAATGTAAATTTCCAATCACATCCAGAAATAGTTCTCGTAATAAATTCATTGGACAATCATCGTTATCGGGTTGCCGCTCGGACGGTCGTAACTAAGTTACGGTGTGCATTGTGAAGGTAGTTATGGAGTTATGGGACCTCAAACTGAAACTGATCTGCTCAACTCCTGTAGATTTCAAATTCAGAAAAAGTGATTGAAACCTTTTTGGAACAATCACGATCATAATGATCGCTTAGATCGCTGTAGTTTTCAAATTTAGAAAAAGTGACTAAAACCTTTTTTGAACTATCGCGATAATGATCGCTTCTAGACGATAGTGACCTAGTAAAATAATTACACAAGGAGTTTTTTTTATTGGCGTTTGGCCACCAACTCATATGTGAATAAGTGAACTTATTCACCCTGGAAACCTAGGTACCCACCTAAGCGGCAATTTTTTTAAGAAAGTTAATCATTGCGCTGCTAACGAAAGCGCGATAGAAAATTTTATAAAAAACTGCAATTGTGTTGGTGCCACTACATATATTAATTATATTATTAATTTACTTCTGAGCTGGTGAGTATCTGGCGCAGCGCATCAGCATTACCATACAGCGGGGCAATGCAGCCACCGTCTTGGGGACGTGACGTCTCGTATTGATATGGATCAGTTGAACTATCTGTAGATTGCTTAATTGCAACTGAGCTAACTATGCAAACTGCATAGTTCAATCGTGAATACTAGTTTCAATTTTTTCTATTATTTGATTGCAATTTTGTTTGTTAAATCTCATTTACTTCTTATCCACGTTTTGTGAAGTCATCGAAAAGATTTATATACCTACAAGGGATTTGAAACTATTTAATAAGTGGGTATTATTGTATAGGTACTTATGTACATATATATAGTGTTGGTAATTTAATTAGTTTCAGTACATATTAATGTTTTTTTTTATATTTATATATTTATATGTTTTTCTTTTATATTTTTTTAGCTACAAATAAAGTTTATCTTATCTTAATCAGACATGCTCGCTGCCTACAAAATCCTTAGTAGGTATATCATCAATATTCTAAACTTTGTTTACTTTCAATCTCCTTTGACTTATCCTCCGCCAAACTTAAATGCACTTAACTAAATAAACCAAATCTTAATTAATCAGGTACTAGCAATATTGAAATTAATGCTAGTTGCGGTGCTATCGCGCGCGCCACCCGCCGCTGCGGGTAGGGCTGCAGCTTTTAGGTTTCACTCCGAATTTACTCCGAAATCTATCTATACTAATATTATAAAGAGGAAAGATTTGATTGATTGTTTGTATGTTTATTCGTATTGAATAAGCTCCGAAACTACCGGACCGATTTGAAAAATTATTTTACCATTAGAAGCCCACATTATTCCTGATGAACATAGTTTACTTTTTACCGCGGGAAAATGCTTCATTCCTACGGGAAAACAAGTAATAGGACAACGGGTAGTAAGAATACAGCTAGTAGCCTATAAAACTGTTTCCATAAAACTTCGAACTTGGTTTTCTTGTGGGGTAGTATAAAATAAACAGACTTAGTTAAAGGTCCCACTTGATTTTAAAGAAAATTCTACACTGTTCGACCAAATTTAGAATTTTAATACGACAATTTAATAAAAACAAAATATAATGAATATTTTATTTGTTTCAGGTATGCTTCTTTGACGCTTGTAATCAAACCTTGACGTTTAAATCTGCTAAGGTAAGTGCAGCAACGAGGGTTGATTCATAGAGTTCAGGATTTTTGAATTAACTTTACTTGTTGGAATAATACTATCTAAGTATTTTCTAAAAATAATAGTCCCACACCATCTGATTCTGCTCTACAAGGATACCAAAGAAATCAGCAATCACGCAATGTAGACATTAAGTACTACACTATCCCCTAAATTACACAAAAATAGATAATGAAGAGGATAAAGGTCTTCTTTCATGAAAAGTATGAAAGAATACTTAATTGGTTATACCGACACCTGTTTTGACAGCGGTGCATATTGTAGAGCGGTTTTCTAGCGCGCGTGTGTGTGTGTGTACCCTGCGAAGAATTTTTCTGTTAAAGGCGATATCTTTACCACTTAATATCATATACGCAATCGGCTTGCTCTGTTATTACCAGAGGATCGTTGATTAGTAGAATCAGTAGTACATAAAACATTCGTGTCAAGATATTCCTCGTCTCGTCTCATAATAGTTCCGCCTTAATAAGTGTTCAGATCTCGAGAAGAGCTAGGTCCGCCATTTTATTACCTTCGACTATAACGTTCGCAAATTACTAGTGTAAGTAGTAAAGATACCTTTCGAGTAAGATATAGACGGTTAATAATAAAATTCTTTCGGAGTCCGAACTTTTCCCTACCCTACTGCAGCCCCTAACTCCGCTAAACTGAGCCGTTATTTATTCCTCATATTCTCGAAGGCACTGGATTATGGCCCGTTATCGGAACTGGATAAATTACTTTATTACTACGAACCCTTTTCCCGTAAAAGTGGAAGCTCTGACGCCATTTTGAAAAGAATTTTCGCTCAGCTTATAGGGAATTTTCTTTTAAATTGATGGGTAAGTTATTTACGGGAGCGGAGGCTGATATATTCAAATTGGATGAGAGCTGATGATACCAAAATATAGATTGTTGCTGTAAACTTTGAACTCTTTTGATGTCGCTTCTCGGGGATATTATACGGGCAAAACAGGTAAGTGTCTAAAATTTGTCAGAACCCAAAAGTTCCAAAAAATACTAATAATGCTGATAAGCATAGTTTTAGATTCGTAGTACCTACTTATTTCGCTTCTTGATAGTAAGGTTTAATTTCTACTTAAGGTTTTACATTTTCTTCCCCATTTTAGAACGATTTTCGATTTAAGCGAACCAAAATTCATTGTGTTAACAGAATTAGACCCCAGAGCTGATCTGGGGTTGGTAGACTCAGATCAACCAACAAGCTCTGCCGCAGTAACTTCAAACTTTTTATTTTTAAGTTGTTGGTTAAAGTTTACCTACTTTGATCGAAAGTGTTAAGTGCCTACATTGTCTATGATTTAACCATAGACACGAGCACTCTTTAGTTAGAACAAACTACATTTTAAAATGTTAATTTAAAAGTGGTCCCTTGCCCTCGATCAATAATTACCGAACTTGAGCTATTTCAGTAGGAGATTAGCAAAATTACGCATGGTCGTTGGAAGGAGGTATCACAGTACGCATTAAAAAAGTTTTTTATGACAGTAACAAAAAAATCATAGAACTGCTTGCACCGAGGTACATCACCGCTAACCATGGAGATAATTCGAAGCTAACCACGGAGCACCTACCTAACCCAGGAGCGATTTCAATTTTTTTAATAAAAGGCTCGGTCGAAATCACACCTTGGCAGGTGTGATTTCTACATACGCAAAACTTGATTCGACAAATAAATAAATTAAGTATCAAATCAACCAACAAGCTTAGCTGCAGTAACTTCAAACTTTTTCAAATCCGGGTTGGGCCAATAATTGTTATTGGGGTTTTCCTAGCAAGAAAAATTCACAGTAGCAGCCCGGAGTCAGGACATTAGCGGTGTTTACACACCCCCGTGCTTTGGAAACCACGCTAAGCCGTTGGTCCTGCGCTTGACCTCTCCCCGGTCGTGTCGGTCCGCCGTCCCATCGGATTATGAGAGTGAGGGAATAGAGAGTGCACCTTTGTTTGCGCACACACTTGTGCACTATAATAATTATGTCCTGCGCATCTGGCTAGTCTCCGATGAGACCGGCCGCCGTGGTCGAAATTCGGCTAGGAGTAACATCATCATCACCAAATTAAGTATTAGCATTTTTTTCGCACGAAATGCTAACCCCTTCGAAGAGTGCATTACATCGTCATTCAGTTTTTACGGTTCATCCGCTCATTGGAGGGTTCTCATCATGAACAAACACGAGAGCTCCGCTGAAGGCCTCGGGCTGCAGCCTCGTGAAATATAGATGAGTCATTTATTTTCTATTTGAATCGTGTAGGTATCGATTAGATTTGGAGTGTTTGAATTTTTGGTGTCGTAATTTTTTTTTATTTTTTTTAAACTTTCGCGATTTGTAAACATATTTAATGGTTTACTCGGGTATTTATCGCGTACCTTGTTATTATATCCCCTACGTTTCTACCGCGTTACAGCGATCGCGGTCAATAACAAAAGGTACGCGATAAATACCCGATTATACCATTAACTATGTCGTAATTTTTCGTCGAATTTTTGTTATTATAGTGCTTACGGCTCACACTTATAAAAAATTCTATGAAATTAAATACTTAATATCCAATTACATACACATATGCATTTGCATAACCTAGTTTAATACAACTACCTTGTGACGGAAAACGCTGGAGGGCAATCATTTATCTTTATAAGTGTTTTGCGTAGCATTAAGGGGTAGGAGTCCACCCAGGCCCACGGGCCACCCCATAGGCCTTAATTAGTGGGTTAATCCAGCATTTGGCTCTCGGGTCCAAATGTCATCATCGTCATCAAAATTTAACCGAAATGGGCTCCTTCTAATATTTATGATTCATTTGTAGGATTGCCGGGGTTACAAGTTAGATTGTGCTCACGTAATTTGCTGAAAGTTTTGCTCCCGTCTAGTTAAATTTCCGGGTTAATGAAGAGCTACATCATTAATTTGTTAGGGTAACGGGAAAAACTAGCTTTTGCTTACGTTCGGGTTTCGTGAGTTTTGAATTTAACAAGATTTTGAGAAAAACGAGGCAGATTTTGCCCAGCTGTGAGTCAAAATGGGTTAAAAATTTTGTAACTATTTTGAGACTAGAACTGTAAATATTAGAAGAAATTCGACAAATCTATTTTTTTAATCTTACCTACTAGTAGGTACCTACGTCGCAAGAATCGATAAAAATTGGTAGAAATCAATTAATATTCCAAAAATTTCCAAAATTTCCGCCTCAAGTTCCGTCGAAGTCGAAATATTTTTAGGATATTATTTGATTTCTTAGAAATTATCCCAATTGCGAGGGCTTACGCACTATAAAAAATAAAACTTTAAGAATTGGTAGGTTCGTACTTACTGAATTAAAAGTCCAAAAAATACTACATATTGTTAGAGTCTGTGCAAAAAGAGAACCGTGTCGTGGCGTTACGGAGAACTAACAATAATATTACTGATGAGTGATGACCCGAGTATGAAAACAGTTGGTGTCTACGATGTATACCAAGTATCAAACACTTTTAGTCATACTGGCAATGACAGAGCAGTGTTGTCAACGCAACAAAAGTAGTAAATTGGCACACGGGCGACCTCAATTCATAAGACGCTTCTCTTTTTGCACTGACTCTATCAAATATTTTTTAAGCTCCAGCACCTTTGTCAAAATGTAGAATAAATATACTTTCGTAGCATAAACGCATAATTTAATCTACCTTTTGACAAACACAAATTCCATCTACAGCTACAAAAGAAGGTTTACGATACGAAGCTCCTCGATGAGCCCCAGGTTCCTCTCATTCCCTCGTAAAAGTAAACACCACAGAGGTTATACTCCCTACCATAGATATCAGACGTTCCCCTTGCCTCTGTCCTAATCCGGGGATCATCTAGGGATCATCCCACTTAAACAGCATGATCAATTTAAATGGTGCTATCGAAGCCTTATCATAAGTAGGTAAGCATTGTTTACGTTTAATTTGGAGGAACATACAACATAGGCACTCTGCCTAAACTGTACACTGGCATGATTTCGGTTAGGTAACGAAGAATATATACAGAACTATTGTCACAATTAGTTACTATTTAATTTAAAATTTGTCTTGAGTTTGTGCTTACTTTGTTTGCCTAATAAATTAACATTAATTGTTTTTTTTTTAATAAGTAATCATGGAATGTTAATTTTTTTGTAAATGTCATAGAGGAAAAAATAACTTCATATTAGCTACCTAACGGCGTAAACTCTTCAGAATTCCAATTTTAAAACACGAGAGTGGAGAAATGCTGAATACCTCTTGTCTTCTTATCAAAACCTCGCCACGTAGAGTACCCGAGAGCAATTCATCTGAGTTTCATAAAAATATTATTCACTTCACATCAATTCCATTAGTTCAAAAAATAATTTTGCTCCCCACAGTTGGATTGCTCCAGTAATTTTCGAGATAAACCAGCTATACTTGGAAACTGGGTTCTGCGTTTCACGGTACCCTGATTTATGCAAGCTGTATTTTTAGCTTACACCTACGAGCGTGGAATAAGGACGGAAGTACACGAGTGTAGTGCTGTAATGCTGGGGTGGAATCCGGTTTTTTGCCCTGATTTATAGGTTACCTACCTAGGAAATGCGTTTTTGAAGTAACCTATTCCAAATTCACTCTCTCTCTCTCTCATTTGAAAAGAAGCCACGACACTGAAAAACATCTTTTTAACATCACTTGAGGATTAAGATTTTTCTAAGATTCATATTATTATAAACATTTACAACATAAGAAGTGTCCTCATAATCTATGCGATTCAGTGAGTGATTCTCTCACAGGTACAAATTTCGCCGCTCATTAGTTAATTTCATGTAATCAGAACCGCTCGGTAATTGGTCGATGAGTGGAGACCGCGACTCGGCAAACGTAGTGTAGGGCTCACTCCAGCCAGGTGAGATGACGATCTGCGAAGGACTGCAAGCAGATGCTGAATGCGACAAGCTACAGTCGTAGGAGGTTGCAGGTTCGATTCCCGCCTCGGGACAAATGTATAATAAAAAATATCTATCTATGTAGTGTATCAGTTATCCATAACACAAGCTCTGGTTAGCTTGGCCCTAGATAATGCTGTATGAATTGTACAGCTTTATTTATTTTAATTATTTATAAATTGCAGATAGAGCAGTGACTCTACCATACCAGGTTTCCGTTTCAGAAACATTTTCCCTTTTTTCCGGTTTGAGAACTCATCAGTGTGCACACTTCTCTTTATCCAGCCCTAGACTAATGATGCAACCAACTTAGTATGCAGAGATATGCACATTCGTTGTTGCAATGCGTATTCTGACTCTGACAAACATACAAACTACCTGTCGCTTCTGTAACTAACTTTAGTTTTTTAACCGACTTTGAAAAAACGAGAGGGTGTGCTTCCAAAAACTCCTAAAAATATTCTCCTATCAAAAACAAACTTGTGAGAATTTTGAGTTATTTAAAATTTATTCGAAATTTTTACTGGATGGCAAAGTTGCTAGATCTAGGCAAAGTTGCCTCATTTTATCTATGACACCAATATCTTCATCAAGTGCGGTCCGATTTTGATGATTCTTTTGATGGTGCATAGTGATATAGTGAAGTGTTAGCAGTATTCCCATCCCATCCATCGCGAGAGATTTGGATTTGGCCCCCAACATAAAGGCATTCAAAGTAGGGCTTTTTGTTTTTTTTTGTGAAGAGACAAGTAGGTTACGCACATATTAAAGCTACAACAGTACATTATCTGCCTACTTAATAACGTTTGCATACAATGCTTTCAGTAGCAAAATATAAATGCTATAAACGCGCGTACAAGCTATTTCATACTCGTACAGTAAACAAGTGTGTCTTAGGAAATGCAATGTTCTCATATCAAACAGCTCAGCTTTAACTGCTATAATTTCACTGCAGCACATAAGTATCCCCAGCACAAAGACCCATAAAAATCCCAGTGGAAACAAACAAAGTGTGAAATCCTTACAACATGTCGGGAAAATATTATGCTCGTTAGCATAATGCTGTTTGTGACTGTTTAATTACAACAGAAAATGTGCAATAGTAAAGTTACAACGAAAGCCACTCGCGCGGCGCTCGCATGCGACTTACTCGCGCCAGTAACTCGCCTCGAAACTTTCGCGCTTTCAAGAATGGCAAAGTTTTAAAAGCGTTCTACGAAACAAACGTAATTCGGAATGGATTTGAATTTGGAATGTTTTAAAAATTAAGTTGCAAATTGAATTTGGGACGGGCGGGGTCATGTCATGTTTTTTTTTCTTGTTAGTTAGAGCACGTTAGAGTAAGAATTGTGGATTCTGCCACTCTAAATGGGTAGTCTCACACTAACTAAATAGACATTCAACTACATAGGTGCTAAGAAAGCAATTGTAAACTCTAGTTCTTCAGTTCAGTTTACTGGAGTCCAGTTCCTGATCATAAATATTTTAAATAGGCAGGTATGCAACTTTCAGCGCTTTTAATTATTCCGTTGTATGTATAAATAATGATATTTTAATGCCAGTATTCTGTGGTGTGTAAATAACCTCGGCCAATGGACCGATGTCAAAACGTCTCTGACAATAAATTACTGACAGATGAAATACGGTGCGCCGCAACCCTTTGTGGTTAAATAGTAAAATTATTGAAAACGTTCAGTTTGGGTTTCCATGATTTAAATCCTTTTTAATTGGATTGTGGCTCTGCTGGATTTACTTTGAAGAAACAAGTTTACAAATCCGAGTACTTACAGATAAGTAGGTACAATGCCAATGTAACGAGCCTAGCCTAACGTGGATTGAAATGACCAAGACGTGGGATAGTTAACAAGAAAATATTTATTAATGATTTATAGGTGAGTTCTATGGCCCGCCCAATTTTCGCTTAACACTTTCGTACGGCACCTCCCTGTAGCGAAGGCTACTAGAAAACGTAGGGCCTCAGGTCCGGGTCCAGGTTGAGTGGCGAAAAGGAGAAACGTCTGCAGGTTCAAGAGGAAAGGCGATGGTCTCCAAGTCAGCAGTTTTGTAAATACAGTGATCGTAATCAATAAATAACTTCGATCCCATCCCTGCTTGGCTATAAGATGGGACCCCTCTATACTAGACCAATCACGTTTTTTACAGGCATCGATTTAAGCTAACCTATTCAGTGTACTTTTAAATGTAACTCACTAGGTCATCATCATCACCATCAGCCTATTTATATACAGACATATAGACAGGAGGCATATGTCCACGGCTGGACATATGCCTCCTGTCTTCAGCTTGCCGCATCGAGCATCTGCCTTCAGTCTTTCGCAGATGGTCATACCACCTGGAGGGCGTCCTACACTATGTTCGCCGAGTCGCGGTCTCCACTCAAGAACACGTTTACCCCAGTGGTTGTGAGTTCTTCGCCAGATATGGTCGGCGCACTGCCACTTCAGCTTGCTAATATTATGAGCACTAACCAGGTAGGTACTTACGGGCCAAATAGTACTTATTACAGTACATCTGTATTGACCAGTTGACAGAAACGTTTAATAAGTTTAATGATTATGAAATAAAATCTTAAGACGTTCAGGCTGAAAAAATATAGATCGGTTAGTATAAGGTTTCCATGGATACTATTACGAAAGAAACCCTAAATAGGCTTGTCTAAATTACCCGCTTATCGTCTTATCTTCTAAACTTAAATATCTACCAACCTGAGAAATGGTTTCCAAATAAGTTAGTTTACATCAACCGGCAGAGAGAAAGCTTATTCTAGCAGAGTTGTAAACAGTCTAGAAAGATAATGTAGAAAATACCTATTGTCTTAGAAATTAGCTGGTTCGAGGAACCGGGCTCGGGGCCAGACCGCGGTGGAACTAGATTCTATCAAGAAAACACGAACTACTACCGAGCTAGCACAGAGGTGGACTCAGGACTGGGGGCTAAAGAAACAGAATAATCAGTGGATCCTATGACAATATTACCTCTAGAATCGTCGAAACGCACGTAGTTTTTATAGAAACTGGCCTAAGCGAGCTTCGAGACTCTAACTTTTAGAGACTTGGTTCTATATAACCTTAATAAAATTGTTAATAATAGTAATTATTAACTATTTTATTATTAACCATTAACTATTTTTATTGTTTCAATTGTAAATACTAGTCGTAATTTATTTCTATTATTGGATTGTAATTTTCTTTGTGACTATTTTATTTAGGTTATTATAATGGTATCGAACGTCATGCTAATACATACTATTAAATGCGTTTGGTTACCCCCACTTGAAAGCCTGAGTCCGACCATCAAATCAAGTAAGACAGTTCAGTTTATAGCTAGTTCAACTGTAAACCTCTAGACAAGATCTCATTTCATTAACATAAACAGGGCTTTGTTAATCCCAGCCTAAGATCCGGAATCGCCTTTCCCTAAGAAACCTCAAAGTTTAAAAGGAAAATGTAAGAAACCTTTTTAGTAGAACATCCTTTAGGATTATGAAGTTTCAATAATGAAAAGCTCGCCAGTAAGTAATTGTTATGGTTCTAAGACGAGATAAATCATCTGAGAAGATAACTTTAGGATCCTTCGGGATTTTTCCATTTAAAAGCTTTTGCATAATAAAAAACAACCGGACCTTTCGTGACTTTGCAAAAAAAGAAAACATTCGCGAAAGATTCCAAATTCAAACTTTTCTACGCTCATTCGAGCAAAGGCTACAGTCATCCACCATTCTGCCTTGTCTTGTGTTAAATTGAAACATTTTTACGTTCCGTTACAGGCGGTCGAGATCACTCGACGTAATTAACGCGCACATTGAGTTATTTACCCGCCCGCATGTGTCGGCGGAAACGGAACGCGGGCATTGAGGACGATTGACGCGCCTAATTCTTCATTTACTTTACTAGCACGAGACATGGCCATGTCTGATAAAACATTTTACTTGCTCTCGTCGTGTCCTTTATTTTTTGTAGTTAGGTACCAAGTGTAAGATATTGGATGGGTGGGAAAAGCAAAATAATGTGGGAACGTTGATGAAGGCACATTATTTGGATGTTAGGCAGCTACCAATAACCAACCAATTATTATTGTTTGTCAGTAATTCTGTGCAATTAAAACAAGCCCAGCATGCACATGCTGCATAATAAAGGCCGCATTCACCGATAAATAGGTAATAAACAAGCTGCAAAATTTATTTTCCTTTATAACAACGAACTCGTTTTCAAGCGATAAAATATTACTCTCTTGTTTATGTTTTTAATCAAGTGACGTTTTCGTGACTGCGACGCTTACCCGTTGCATGAAACGGCATAATTGGATAATTTCATAATGTAGCCTATTTATGCCCCGCTGCCATGAAATTTCTCTAGCGTGTGTGATAACAAAGTGATTAAAAGTAAAAACATGTTTACCGGGCGTGACAGAGCCTTACCACTCATGATTATTCTTACAAATTACCCTATAGTATTATGCACTCAAATTCTAGTAGCAGTAACTCAAACTCTCCTCACTTTAGGCAAATCACTCGCCTACTCGTCAACTAAACCCAAGTAAACAGTCCACCGGCTGTCATTTTGACATTTGTTTTTTTTTTATGGCCAAGGCTGGACACGGCATTTCTACCAATCTATTTAATGCACGAAAAACCCTGAGTTTCCCTCGTCAGGCCATCGATCAGCTCCTTATCCACCGTCTCCTAACTACCGTTTAACGTACTTATTCCAGTTGATAGATCACCGGCTGCGACACCCGAATCCATTAAACCGTGTCTAATTGATCGCAACAGGAATTGAAAATGGCAAAAAGTGGCCGAGGTTGTACCGATGGCTGAACTCTGAAGTATTTGCCGTGAAACTATTCGGGAAGTCCTTCGTCCTCGGTTGCTTAAGGCGGGGTTTTGTGAGAGCTCAGGGTCCGTTATAAGTCGTAGCCTCGAAGGTAGCTCTACCATTATTTAGGTAAGGAAATCAAGAAAAAAATCTACCAACGAGACTTCTATTCACCGATGACTAGAATTTAAAATGGCTCAGGTAAGGTAAGAAGGAGGAACCATAAATGTCGTAGGAACCTATGCCGCGCGCTCAGTAACTTTCCATGTTTAAACTCTTAATCTAATGCTAAACCCCAAAGCTTATTTTTATACTGGCTAGAACCACCTGAAACCCAGGACGGGTTTCAGGTGGTTCTAGCCATCAAGGATACCTCCTCGAAAACGCGGCTTAAAGGTAGGTATTGGGGACCGCTCCGGTCCAACATTGCCGCGTCTCGAATCGCAGAGTCTCGAAAAACTTTCCGCAGCAGAGCTGGAATTATTTTATTAAATCTCTTGTACGGTTGTCTTGTTCATAACTAAAGTAGGAACCGCTTACTTCTTGTTTCGCGTAATCTTCGGTATCTTTCTTAAGTCTTATTGTTGCTTTGGAAAATTAAATTTTGTTTCGCAAAATCCTATGCACGTCTTGTCTGAATAACTAGGTAAGTAGTCAGTATCGACTGTGTGTGTGTACCTCGTTAGATGTGATAAAAAGAAAAGAAACAGTCTTGCTAGACAGCAAGCGTTCCAAATTCAATTTCATATTCCGAATTTTTTTTTTTACATAAAGCGTCAGTCATTGCTGCGTAGTTTGCATCCTTGCGTATCCTAGGGTTATGTCGTGTATGCCCTTGCGTTATGCCACAGAGGCAGGCTAGGTATTCCTGGGACCGCACGTCGCATACCGTGCGATCTCATGTGTAATGTATGGTATTGTGGCTAAGGAAGTACCTACCTACTGTGATCACTGATCAGTGATCAGGCAGTGTGTAGTCTGTTCATGCATCGCATCAATGGAACCGTTTTAAATATCTGAACTCCTTTCATTCGATTCCATGTCTTTATAAGTATTATGTATAGCGAAATTTAAAAAATAGATTGACTCCAACTTCGAAATACGCACACACAGGATAAGTACTTAGATTTGTTTATTTATTGGCCATCGTTATTGTCTTGATAATGGCTTGCCGTGCCAGACATTGTTTTTGTTGTTAAACTTAATCAAAATGAAACGTCTGCAATAATTAATTCTTCGAATATGGCTACAAATGACCGATGACAAATGAAAACAGATGAATGTTTGTTTAGGACCTCGCCTGATTCATTAATCACACGAAATGGGCATCTATGGCCAATATGTCTGCCATCTAGTCTAGTCAATGTTTTAGAATTAGGTAGTTAGAGAAGATAATAATTCTGTATGCTGAATTTAAGGTGAAAGTAGGAAGGAACAGTCAACGGTAAAAATAGCTATGGTGTTTTTAACTTTTAAACCAGGTAGGCTCTTACCTACATAGGTATATATATTTTATACGAGGCGTATGTAGGTATTCTTTTTTTAAATAGGCGATATTCTGTAGTTTCTGTCGTTAACTGTAGGTACCTTTGCCTCTTTATTCACTTTACAGAAATGGCCAGCGCGTTTCAAATTTCAAACCAATTCAAATTTTGAATGAAGATTTTAATATAACTGCAACTAAACTAGTGATGTTAATTTTAGTTTTAGCTAAGCCCACGTATGTACTCGATAAACGTCATAGTACCTACCCTATATCGATATAGGTAGGTAGCGTATAGATAGATATACAGTAGCCTTATGTAATTAAATTTTCGATTAAAATTGAATTTCATCTGAGTATTAATGGACCTATTTTGAAATAAATAGCCACTTAAAAACCACTCTTAATAAATTTACCTACTTAAGAACCTAATTTGTGAAGGATTAAAGTTCAAAAGTTATTTCGCGTTTCTTAACACGCAAGAATTCTTACTAATGCGTTTCGAAGAAGTTTTGGCTACGTTTCTTTAACAAGTTCACCTCTAATCCAGACAGGTTAACGAGTGTATCACTTAGGCGAAGCAACAGCTTGATATATCTTTTGAATTGCTAAGAATGGACTGAACGGCTAGATTTTACTTCAGATTAATTGCTTTGTTTATTGCTATTTACCTTTATCTTGGATCATACAACTGCAATTAACTTTGATTCCCAAATTATTTATGTTCTTGGTACCGTGAAGGTAATTTAGATTTAAGATTTATTATTTTACTAAGCACGTAGCTTTATTTTCCCTGAGAAACATTTTACGTACTGAATAGGCTTTAAAGCTGGAAGAGAAATTCTATGATATACTCTCCTATCCTGATTGGTTGATGTTTATTTCAATCGTTAGAAATAATCTACTCATTCATCAATAACTTTGAACTTGTCACCGCACCGTGACATTTCCGAATGATTGTTCAAAATGTACATGCTAATGCTCACTTAATTTAGGTTACACGATCGTTCGGGACAAGCTCAAACGCATCGGGTGGTCCGGCCACCCAACGCATCGCGCTTCATCGATAAAAATGCATGCGCATCTATCGATAAACGCACCGCACTAGATATAAAAAGTTAAGAAGTTTCCACTCAACGATTCTACATTTGAATCTGTGGAATAAATACAAGCTATTTTGGAACTTAATGGCAGGGGGCGACTGTTTATATTGCACTGGATGCCAATTCACGTCTTGGTAGATTATGGCCCGTTCGTTGCAAGGGTATTGCATCTAAACTCAATGCAATAAAGTTTATTCTTAATTGAAAGCTAGCTGAGTGAAATAGGGTTGTCATTGCGCGTTTTATACGACATGTCGACTTTATCGTCGGCCTGTGAGCTTTAATTATAATAGGTAGCCGCCGCGCCTGCTTATCGATAGAGCCGAAATATGAGAGGTGACAAGGAGGACAGATAACCTTACCGTCGATTTATTTGGACGTTTTCTTTACGATAAATCCTGATTGTCGATAACGAATATTGTAATTTATTGATCTGAAGTCAAATGGTGAGATAAATCTTCTTGAGTTGCGTAAGCTCGTAGGTAATTTGTTTACGTTTAGGTAAGTTGCTTGCTATACCTTTGAATTTATAGAAAATACAATAATATATGAATAATGCTGGACAATCCACACAGAACCACCTAGCCCCAATGAATGCCTCCCGGCAATCGAACCTGCAACCTCTTGCGTCGCAGGCGGACTCTCGCCCGCTGCGCCACTGAGGTCGTCAGACAAAACTGTATAAGTAAACATAACGTATTGATATTAATTTTTATTTAATTATTTTCACCCTAGGGTGAAGGAGCGGAAAGTGCTATCCACCCCTGTTTCACCACAGGTTTTAAAATCTAGTGTAATACTTAGCGACAGAAACTGCTGACCATTATTGTCCACTCTAAAAACTCAATAACACCTACGCCTAAACTCACAAATGCACCTAAAAACGCATATAAAAGGTAATTTCCAGCAAATTTTCATCGACTCTACAATCCTATCTTCTTACTTAATCTACCTCTAACCCCTGAAGCTCAACTGGCTCTCTGCAAATGCGCTAAACGGCTGTAAGTAGCTTCTTTACGATGAAACTTGAGTCCGAATTTCGAAATTACTTTTCCGTTAATTAAAAACAGGAATCGAAATGGCTCCCGATCGGCTCCCGTGGGAAGCCGGCCTTAATCGTCTGTAATCAGCTTTTAATTGCGATACTCAGGAATAGCATGGTTCAGACGAGAAGTCACGTGACTAATTCTGAGGTTGCAAGTCGATACGGAAGGTTGGTATACGGTACTCTATGGTTGGTGTCTCATCTTCTATCGTCTTTAATTATTTTTACCAAGGAATTTGTACCTACGGTACTCTAGGTAAGGTATAGATTCCTTGATTTTAAGAGATATGCTAGCCTGTGGTTAATACCAAAACTGTAGTCCAATAATATGATAAGATATGATTTGTTAGCGGTTCATCCATATCTCGTTTCGTCCAATAAGCGGTTCGTCAAGAATTCATACGCAGTTCGTCCAAAAAGCGATTCGTCCAAATCGCGTTTCGCCCAATAAGCGATTCCTCCAATAAGCGGTTCGTCAGGAATCAATGCCCAACAATATAGTTTACATATCAGATTTGTTGTCTAGGGTAGAATAGACAAAAATGACATCGCATCGTCATGCGTAAATTATTAAAGTTGAAGAAATGAATTTCAAATATTTCACGCATTCGATGATGATGTGACGTAAGTTTTTTCCATTCTACCCTAGATAATAGTCGTTGTTACTGACAGGTGGTTAGGTAATTGAATGCATGTTTGTAAAAAATTTAGGTCTGCCATTTTCTGAAGAAAGATTTATCCTTTATAGACAACTAGTTAATGCCCGCGGCTTCGCACGCGTTGTTTCTATGGAAATGTTTAAAGATGATCTGTATCCCATGGGAACTGATTTATGGGATAAAAAGTAGCCATTGTTTAATAACAGGATTAGAATTACCTGTATGCAAAATTTCAGCCCGATCCATTCAGTAGTTTTGGCGTTAAGAGGTAACAAACATCCATCCATCCATCTATCCATCCATCCATCCATCCATCCATCCATCCAAATATTCGCATTAATAATATTAGTGTGATAATATATGAAATAAAATAGTAGTGTGATAATATTATAAAATATTAGTGTGAAGAAAATTACAATCAAATAAATAGAAACAAATAACAACAAGTATTTACAATTGAACCAATTGAGCTAACAGCAGACTGTTGCAAACAATCTAAAGATAGCTGAACCGATCCATATCAATACCAGTCGGAAGTGATGCACTAAAAAGTGTTTCCTTCTGCCGAAATCAGAGCATGCTATTTTCATTATTATTAGTACAGAAAAGTTTCATTTGAAAAATGATTTCGTTAAACTTATTTTCACGTTAAATTCCTTTTAAAATGTGTTCAAGTTTTAATTTTAGAGTTATCTAAGCGCGAATTGTGTTAGTTATCGCGATATTTTACAAAACCCACTCTAATCTATTTAACTTAAAGCTGCTTTTCGCACCTGAACCTCTTTTAACGTATTTACCGCCTCTCAGGTAGGGAGGAAGGTAGAGCTAACAGGAAATAATAGAGCCGGACTTAATTATGACAAAAGCTAAGCCATGATTTGATAAAAAAAATCAACTTGATCAAAAACAGTAGGTGGGTAAGTAAAGTACACACAACATCTTCAAGTCAGAAAGTTAACAGAGCAAGAGAAAAAGCTTTTGTAAAAAAAAGTATAGGTAGACAGAAAAATAGGTACCTGACCTACGCTTTTCCAGCTTTGCTTTTTATAAGCTGTAGCCGAATCAACAGCAGAAATTTGATTATAAGAAAGTACCTACAGAACTTCCTAAAATTGGTCATCATTTCCTACCTTTTATTTGAATCATACCTACTTATTTTCTACAAATAGTTAGTTAGGTAAATCAGAACGACACGAAAATAGCTTCAAATTTTTTTCTAATTCTAGATATCGCACTAAGTATATCGGTCGATAACCATTACTTTCAAGGATCAACACCAACACCCTGGCGAAACAAAAACCGGAAGACACCGCTTTTTTCCGGACAACTACGTCTTTTGCCGGACAAGCGCCAACCCTAGCTCGTGTTAATTCGTTTACTCTTTCGGTGGAAGTCTAATGGAGCTTTTCTTGCTATTAGCTGCTGTAATTATGATGCTTTGTGTAAGGAAGCCAATGTTCTCCTTGCTTTCTACGTAGCTGAGGGATTTTTACTTTACCCTACTCTACCATACTTTTTTTAAGTCTACTTAAGGTGAAAATAATTTAAACTCAAAAACTACCAGGGTAATTATAAGCTCATAATAGTTATTTGTTATACAAGAGTGCAAAATTGCTTTTTAACCGCGTGCTCAATTTTGATGAGCAAGCGAAGGATTTGCGCTCGTAATTCAAAAATTAGAATCCTGAGCGTTAGCGAGGGAATCAAAAGAGCACGAGGTAAAAAATCTTTGCACTCGAGCAATACGTAACTTTTCATTCCACCTCAGCGAGTAAATTATCAAATGCAAAAACCTACACCAAGAAGGTTCCAAGTCTGCGTTTTCAACAAATTAAAAAAGGTTGTATGATATATTCGGCACCATGGAGGTTCAAGTAAATAGGTTTTGAATCACAAACGTAGTGCACACGATGTTCTAAATTCAATTTTACATTATCCTCTAGCGGATAAAACGGCTTTTGCACTCAGATATCGTAGAGCAAAAATACTCTTTCCGAGATGAAAAATAGTTATTTGGTCATCAAGAGAGTAAAGTTGTATTTTGGTGAGAGTGCTGAAATTACATCCCGAACTAGCAAAACAGTACAGAATAGAGTCACGAGCGAAGAGTCACTCTACTAAATGGACTGCAAAACAAGTGAGGCATTTAATTAAAGACGCAGAAGTAAAAACACTTGTACTCTATCATTTGTTTTTAGGGTTCTGTACCCGAAGGGTGAAAACGGGACTCTATTGCCTCCGGTGTCTGTCCGTTCGTCTGTCAGCGGGCTGTATCTCTTGAACCGTAAAAGGTAGACAGTTGAATTTTCATATCTGTATTTATCTGGCCGCTACTACAATAAATAATAAAAAAAAGAATAAATTTATTAATTAAGGGGTCCAACGTCGTTTGAGAGTGGCTCTAAATTGACAGCAGAACTAGTAAGGCATTTAATTAATGACTACGGAAGTAAAAACCATTTGTTTTGGATCATAACATGGATTTTCAGGTACTTATGTCCGACTGTGGGCATTCCCAAATTCTTGATGACGAATTCGATGAATCGATAAGATCTCACCGAAATTGGCAAAGCCATGTCATTCCCAAAGGTATTTCTTAATCATTGTAATTTCTTCGGCAGAGGCTCAACAGTTCCCAATGTTCCCATGCCGTGCGTTTCGTTCACTTGTTAATGCGGCTTAATTGTCCAAATCATTAGCACGAACATCGGCTCCTTAAGATCTATGACGACTTTATTCTTTGGTGTTAAGGTTTAAAATACGTAAGATTTGCTGCGATAACTGGGAAGTTAAAGGATTAGTTACACAGAGCGAGCGGCTCTAGCCAGTCAGTGGTATAGCTACTAGCTATGTGTAGACGAGGCATTAACTAATGGTTTTGCAATGTCATGTGCCAAATCAATCATTTTTCGACGCCTGGTTTGGTTGTGTTTGGTTCATGGTTTCGTTAGCTTTTAACTACGGTTTGGTGTTACAATTTTTATTTTTTATTAAGATAAGGTTCTAATTGAGTTGCGAAAAGTACATAAGCTCCGTATTCTATAAAGTATTGAATTGTTAATTGAAATGAATACCTACGTAAACGCATTCACTGCCCAGTCCCTGCGCGGTGCGACCAGTATGGCACGGTTAGTTTAACCTAGGAATGTACTATACTAGGTGAGGTACCTAGTATAGTAAATTCCTAGGTTAAGACAGAAAAGTGGTATTAATAAAACTCAGATTTCAATAACCTTATTTTTAAGTGCAAGTCCAATAACTATATGTAAGTATAAAATTTGCTATTGAATAGTTATAAATTTGCTTCATCAGTGCAAATATCAGCCCAATCCATTCAGTTTTGGCGTTGTCTTCGCACAAACGTTTCACAACATAGTGCAAACTTTCGCCTTGATAATAGAAGGGAGTAGGATTGTGCCAACCACACTAGGTAGCAATTCCTCTCACTATACTATACCTACATACAGGGTTATTTGTTATTATCTACTTGCACAGTGTAAACCCGCCTTCAAGACTTTAGTATCAGATCTAACCCAACTCTAACACCTCGCACTAAGGTTCAAAACGCGAACCTGCGATAGCAGTTATCCGTGCGAACTGCGTTTCGTTTCCGCTCTCAGTTGCATTAGAACCGCAAGCAGGTGCGAGCACTCCCCACCACTCTCGATAATCTTACGTTATATCTCTGACGATTACATACCTTGATGCATCCTCTCGGGAGGTGGATTTTGATATTGGTATATACGGAAAATACCTAGGTTAAATCCAGTTCCTATTCCTAGGTGGCCAGTTCTTGAGTGGAGATCGTGCCTGCAAAATTTGTGTAGGACGCCAGTCGACCAGGAGGGATGACGACCTGCGATAGACTGCAGTATGATGCTGGATCCGGCAAGCTGAAAACCGGACGCTATGGCACTCATCAGGGCCTATGTCCATGTTCGGCAGTGGACTAATAAAGGCTGAAGGAACCAGATTATGTTACAGTAAGGTTATTCCTATCTCTAGTGGGTAGTAATTTAGGTATCGTGTTTTAAGGAAAACAAAAACGTGAGTCCAATTGGCGAAAGCTTAAAGAACTTTTCGAAGTTCGTTTATTATAATCAATAAAGTACCATACAGCGGGTCAATGCAGCCAGCGTCTTGGGGACGCTTCCGACTGGCATTGATATGGATCAGATGAACTACCTGTAGATTGCTTACAACAATCTGCAGTTAGCTCAATTGTTTCATTTGTAAAAACTAGTTCTTATTTATTTATAGATATTATTTTATTGTTATTTTCTTTGTGAATAAAGTACCTATGTAGCTGAATGTACCGGCCTATACATAAAATCCGGCCAAACTCAAGCAACAATGCGACCTAGTAAGTAATAAGTAAAGCACGATATAAACGAGGCTTAAATCATTTTGTTATCCAGTTAAATTAATGTGTCTAAAATTCTAATAAAACATTTACATTTTCCTCACAATTTCTTGGAGTGATCAAAGTTTGTTTGAAATGTGGATTATACGTGAGACAGCCCTAAGAACAGCCGGAGTAGGTACTTTTACTCAGAGCCAGTGTTCGTAACTGTACGAAACAGGGTTGTCGCTGACGCTAAGCCATACATTTGAAAAACATACTGGAAAAGGCATCGCAAATGAAAGAAAGTAATAAATGAAAATGTAACAGTAATTTGATATAAAATAATAAAACGTCAAGTGCGAGTCGATTCGCGCACTAAGGGTTCCATAAGACCTTGTGTCTTACCAAATTATCATGATTCTAGGTCAACGGTAAGTAGGGTACCCTGTAGGTTTTGGTCCATGGCGAGAATCAAAAATTTTATTTTTTGGTGATTTAACTACATATTTACGATTTTAGGATTTTTTCCTTATCTTGTGCTATAAGAACTTGCTGCTCACCAAATTTCATGATTCTAGGTCTACGGTTACCCTATAGGTTTTGTGTGCATGTGATTCCCATGAAAATTTCAAAATTTTCTGACATAAACGGCTGTAACTTTTGAGTGCGTTGACTGAGAAGTTCTATTCATATCGCGGCTACATGAGGTTAAGTATTTGACGTTAATTTCAACTCGATACGTCCACGCGTTCCTAAGAAAAGAGGGTTAACAACAAGGTGATCTTATAAGGGTTCCTTCTTTCCTTTTAAGGTACGGAACCCTAAAAACCACCTGAAGATAGCTCCTAATAAACCACAAAGGTTTGTTCCGATACGAGCTTTTTTGGTGCCAGTTGTCGCACACCTGAAAAGCACCGCGGACCACTCGTTTGAAGCTCGTGGGATCCCATTTTGTCACTGCAAAATGTATATAAATTTAACGAGTTTAAGCCGATTTTTGAATGCACATTTTTGTGCTTTTTGGTAGCGGTATTGGATATAGATATTATTAATTAGTTGCATATGTACCTACGGGGTTTTCTACTTATTAGATGATTTTACTAACTCGGAAATATTTTTCTTCTGTTTAACACTTGTACAGTTAACAGTAACACACGTCAATGCGGTTGCCACATCACATTTTAGCAGCTGTTCTGATGTATTAAATAAATAAATAAATAATGTTGGACAATTCACACAGCATTATCTAGCCCCAAGCTAAGCAGAGCTTGTGTTAGCTTATATTAGCTTATATCTGCAGATCGTACACACATTTGTTCCGAGGCGGGAATCGAACCCGCAAACTCGTGCGTCGCATTATTTATTATTATTATTTACTTACCATTTTCACTGCAAATGTAGACAACATTTTATTAACGAAAAAAAAGAAAATGTACCATGAGCGGCAAAAATAGTATGAGTGATTCACACATGAAAACATCTTGATTTGTTTGACATTGACCAGTAGGGCAAGCACCGGGATTGTTGTATAGAGTAGGATAGAGAAAAATTACGTCACTTTATCATCGACTGCATAAATTTATTTGAAATTAATTCCTTTAACTTCAATAATGTATGCAATATAATTATGACGAAGCGATGTCATTAATGTCTATTCTACCGTAGAAAACAATCCCCGTGCTTGCCATACAGCTGTCAGTTAACGCATTCACTGCCCAGCCTCTGCGATGCTACCCTATATTTGCATCATGGGCAATCAATTGTTAGTAAGTATTATCGAATTCACTGCCTAGACTGCGGCGATACCCGCAGTGCTGCGCCGCAGCTAGAAGGACTTGCAGATCTTCGCTAGCCTCGTGGCCAATGAAAGTGTTAAAAGATTAATTTGGCAAATCTGTTCCATTCCCTTTGAATCCGTAACCCGTAAAACAGTATTAAATGTGTGAAAACGGGTTGCCGGTTTGATGAATTGCTCCTAATGTGACTTGTTCGGAGTTTCCAACTTGTTAACTCTTTTTCGATTTATTATGTGGAGTTTACTCGCTTGTTTATCATTAAGTGGAGCCTTCATTCGGATTTCTCATTTTTCGCTCGTCAGTTTTGTTTTTCATCCGAATCATCGGTACGACTTTTTTTCAAATATACCGGGTAAAACGGGGTAAATAGGTACTTAAGGGTGAATAGAAATGGACGAAATACTGCAGCAAAACATTGCAGAGGTCAGATCGACTGACACAGAAGGTGAACAGTGACGGACTAAAGATACTTCCACTGCTACCGGCCAAGTAATGTCTTGCTCCATTAGGTATATAGTCCATTTATATTCACCTTGAAGTCTCTATTCACCCCGTTTTACGGTACCCAATAAATAATTAATACCTGTAGATTGTTTGCAACAGTATGCAGTAATCATAAATGGTTGAATTGTAAATACTATAGTTCTAATTTATTTATATTATTTGACTGTAATTTTCTTTGTGAATAAAGACATGGGAAAAAATTTGCTGAGTGTCGCGATAAGTTTCCGAAAATCTAATTTTGCTGCAAACGATTTTCCCATTCGTAAAATTTCCCAAATTTTAATTTTCTGTTCGTTTTTTTCCTGGCTGGTAAATTTCTGAGAATAGTTTTTGCAAAAGTAAGTAATTTTTCCATTTTCAAATATTTCTAGTCTCGTTAATTAGAAATCAGCTTCTTTTCGAACGGACTAAAATGCTGTTTGACTTTTGTCAGGCGCAGAGGGCGCCTCGCCGGTTAAAATTTAGGTTGGGGCAACACGCACAAGAGACACCACTCAGGTGCGAGCCTCGGCTTGGGCTGTTACCAGATGCTACGAGATGAAAGGGAGGTTTGGCCTAGGTGCACGAATGCACCTATGGGCGGAAACGGGGCATTCTTCGACCCTGCATCCGGCGGGGTCGGTTTTTGTTCGGTTGTGTGGTGTGCGGAAGCGAATCGATTGCCATCACCTACGGGTTACATGATCACTAGGTAATATTATAGCAATTTTTCCCAGCATTTTTTTTGCTCTCATCGCCTACTGGCATTCTGAATATAAATAAAACAAACGAAAAAAACCAATTAACGCCGAAAGAAAATTACAATCAAATAATAGAAATAAATTAACGCCGAAAATAGAATGCGGGAGAAGAATACAATGACGAAAGCATCGTAACAATTACATAATTTCAATCAGCAATTACCTACAATCTGAACTATCTTCTATCTCAACCATGACAGTTCCAAGCAGCCATTACAAATTCCCTTTCCAACACGTTTCAGCAAATTTAATATCATAAATTTTCAGCATAACATAGCTAACATTTTGCGATCTCTTCAGTGGATCTGAATTCTAAGTAAAGGATTATTTAGGTGCCCATAAATTAGATCTTATAACGCTCGAAGATATTCTTGACAACTGTGTACCAACCTAATATACAGGGTGTTGTAGACATTAAATTGTCTCTCATAATCTCATGGGACGGCAGACGGAGAGGTCAAGCGCAGGACCAATAGAGAGTGCACCTGTATTTGCGCACGCACTTGTACACTACATGTCCTGGGCACATGGCTAGTCTCCGTTGTGACTGGCCACCATGGCCGAAATTCGACTAGGAGGACAACTAACTTAAAAGTAGACAGTCAAAGCTTGTTTTTCTGGGTCCGGCTATTAAACTACCAGAATTTTACGTTGTATCGCTGCGAACGTTACGTTAGGTCAGTAATGGGCTTTAGAAATAGGTAGATCAATCGTCTTGCATATTTACAAGACGATTGCTCTACCTAATTACCTATTTCGAAAGTCCGGTACTGACCTAACGTAATATTCGCAGCGAGCATGTTACGTTACGTCCTGTGCAAAAAAAACGTTTTGTTGCTCGTTGCGAGCGCCTTCTATCCCCGCACTGACTGCGAACGCTCGCGTTCTACCACGTTACATTACGGCCCATAACGCTGGTCAGTATTTACCATAACGAATGCCAAATAATCTGACGTCTCCACTGAAGAAGCTATTTTGATAGTCACTCTGTATATTATAGTAGTAAATCTAAATGGTACCTAACAAATCAGCACAAATTGGGAGCGGACCCAGCTTAACTGAATAGGCTATCTGTTCCTATTCCCACTCTAGATTGGCATTCATCAGTTCTCCAACTAGTCATAACTTTGTTTGTTCATTTTAGATTTGCTTGTCGGAGCAAATTTGGTAACCCTGTGTAGTCTGTAAGTTTAACTGCCGAATACTCAAACGCAACTCAGATTTTAGTACGTCTCAAGTGACCAATTTTTGAAAGATTTTCATTGAATACTGTCAAAAAATCGCGACTTGAGACGTGCTCACACGTAAGTTGCGTTTGAGTATTCGGGTGTCAGTCTGTCAAATTATAACTCATAGAGTACCCACCCCGTAACGCAGTAGTGGCGGCACGGCCGCGGCAGCGGCCCCTGTGGGTTTGGCTCCTAGGGCAGTGAAAATGTTAATAATTTATTATTTCCTATTCTTGTTTTTTTAAGTCGAGAATTATAGCTGAAGTTCCTATTTGTAAATCGATAAGTGGGTTTGTCGAAAAATAGAAGATACCTAGGTATTATTATTCACTTAATATACAGGGTAGTTCCAGTTTATTATTTTGCCATCAACCAAAATAAAGTCAGAACAAAAAGTTTTATCAATGTGACAGCCAAAGAAACTTAGCATATTATGAACGCATTATCACAGGCACATGCAAGGAATATAACTATGCAAGCAGCTTATGCATAACCTGTACAAACACTACGTAGGCCTGTAATTAATTCTAAGGCCCAGATATGCGCTTACTACCTACATGAATATTAACCTGAGATAAAATGTTAATTCTCTGCATACATATTTATCCTAGAAGTAAATTAGAGGAGATAGGGTATGCTCAGATAGCGAACTAAATTGTGTTGATAATATTATCATGAAGATGTGAAGAGAATGGTTTGATTAGGTATAGTCCGAGCGCGATCTGAATGCGATAGAACCATTTTGAAGAGTGCTTCCCCGTGCAACCCACTGTTTTTCTACCCAATATTATTTTTCCCCGTTCAACCCAAAACATATGCTCCGTTCGATCCAACGCAAAAATCTTAGTCACAGTGTATTCTAAACAGCACAGACACCGTTATATTTAGAAAAATTGAACGAGAAAAAAAGAAACTGAAACAAAAGGGGTCGGACTTTTATGTTAACATGGTACCAATCCAACTCATTCTGACGGTTCAACGCGCGGTTTGTAAAAAAGTGTAGGTACAATGTGTCATTAAATTAGCGTTATTAACGAGACGTCTCCTTTTTCTATTGAATTTGCGTAGTTCCCTGTCCGCACGATAGAGGCGATGTACCAAATTGTATGGAAAAAGGAGACGTAACGTAACTAACGTCAAATAGACTCACCCCTCTGGACAACATGAGAGATGACGTCATTCTCGATCCCATTCTATAAGTATGCAGGTTATACCTAGATATTCGTATTTTACGTATATCACGAAATGATTATGGGGATATAGGTAAAGGTATATCAATAAGTGTTTACAAAAATCTTAAGGTATAAAAATAATTGATATCGGTGATTCTTTCAAAATTTAATAGTATCGTGCTTAAAATAAAATCAATTTATGAAAGATGGAATTGATTTTTTTTTAATTTAATAAGCAAAGCGTAGGAACGATAACAAGTATAAACAAAGCTATGTAGAAACCCGATCTGAACACAAACGTATTTGAGAATGAATAAAAAAGCTTAGCTTAAACATTTTTCCATTGAAACGTTGCCATTTTAAAAGTTTTGAAGAGGGTCGTTTTTTTATTTTATTACAATTGAGTAAAACCTACCTAACTATATCAATTATTTTACAATAAATTATAAAAAAAAATTAAGGACTTATATTTACAATTGAATTAATTGAGGTAACTGCAGACTGTTGTAAACAATCTATAGGTAGCTCAACCGATCCATTATTTTAGAGATACATCAAATACCAAAACACAATACGAGCTTCATCTCTACGGTAGGTATTAAGGTATCAAATCAACCCATTAGAACATCAACAAAACGGTATTAATGGATCATCAAAGGACTCATTAATTATCCTTAAATTTATTAAATAGAAACAGATAATTTTCCTGATAAAAACGGGTTAGAAATCTTCTTGCTGAATTAATTGAAAGAGAAAATTAAGTTAGGACCTAAACTTACCAAGTAGGTATCATTACCTAATCTGTGCCCAAACTAGTGAAATTTCAATGAAATTTTAATGAAAGGACAAAACAAGTTTATTCGTTTAAATAACCCTGTATAAGATATTTTCAGCTATTTATTTTAATGCGTAAGTAAATAAACCATGCTAATAGTTTAAAAGCAAAAGTAACTCTGTCTGTCTATGGTCTGTCTGTTACCTTTTTACGCCTAAGCGGCTGAACGGATCTTAATGAAATTTGGCAGGGAGGTAGAAGATATCCCGGGGAAGGAGATAGGCGTTTTATCCTGGAAAAACGCATACGAAACAACGGGCAGGAGGTAGTAAATAAAATTCTATATTTTTTGGTAGGTTCCTACTTCTACATACCTACGTTTAAATATACTTACTTAGTACTAGGTACCTACCTACTTATCTAAATGGTACCACTTATGGTTTTATTTTTATCCCCATACCTACCCAATACCGGGATTGTGAGCGCTACACATTTCACAAATGGTCTCCCCGCGCAATTATGTTATCGGAATTTAGGAAATTATTTTAGCAATCGATAATTTGTCTAGTTCGCATAGCGATTTGATTCATTAATGTTCCTATATGCTTTATCGACATCAATAGACTTCACCCTTTCCTGGGAATTAAAAATAGTCCTCAACATTCTTGTGTTCTCTACGGATCTTCGCTATTCTCACACTAAGTTATCAAAACTTAAAGGAATGTGTCAGAAATTAGAAAATGTTGTTACCAAATCGATGCCCCTACTCTGAAACTAGGGGAAGCTAAACTAGGTCTGCAAAGTGTCCTAGAAGCAATGGCCTAGAACCCTGGCCAGGAAACAGCTAAGTTGTACATACAACAACATAAATTAATTGTTTACTCAGTCGCTTGAGAACAGAGTTGCTACAAGATTGCATCGCGAAATGGAAACACTGAGACGGCAAGTCATTCGAATAAACTTGCAACATTAGTATGTATGTACCAACAACCTTATCCCTATTGTTTTAAAGACTATTTCAAAGGAGCGGAAACGCTTTCAGGATACCACTTCCTGATTTCCCAACGGCCTGTATTTTTTAAAATCCACCTCAACGTTAAAAAGGTAAAATATTGTACTTGTCAATTTTGAATTGGCGTTCCGCGTTCCTTGTTTGAGTTTCTCCCGCCTTTTCTTTAGGCTGCGGACTTGCGGAGTGGGGTCATTAGGGGTAAGTGCCGACGCCGGGTAGGGTTGTAGACGAATACTAACTCGAATTGAAGGTGTAGTGTAGGCTCGTTCCTAATCAGACGTAAGGCAAGGGTCGACGGGCTAAAGGGATCTAAGTCGGGATTTGCCGTTGATCCCGGTACGTGATTTTGATTTTTGGATGTCGAATTAATTTATGTTTATTCCGATGGAGGCAATTTGCGGGATGCAGACTCGCTTCGATTCGACGATTGACCCGAATTGCGGTACACCGACGGAATATTAGGACGGGGTCGTGATTTTTCATGTTTTTCTTATCAGGTTGTTTCCATTTGTTTCCTATTTCATTTTATATTCTGGTTTCTCAGAAATCGGAAGACATTTTGTCTGAAAAATGGTGTCATGTTTTTAGACTAACATGAATACTTCATAGAATGAAATAAGATTTTGAGGTACCTAACCTAACCTAAAACTCCTCAGGTTACCCTATGCTGCGGCCTTCCATTCTACCGCAGTATTTATAATTTATTCAGCCATAGTTTTATTTCAATGGCCCAGCCGCCGTTTCCATACGTTTGATAAGATAGGCCGATGCAGATTATTTGAATTCCGTGACGCGATCGGTGATGGGCCGTCTGAAACGAATAGGTGTTCCGCCAAAAGCTTTCTCTTGAAAATTCCTCTTTAGTTACAAAGACTAGTATGTCACTAAACCTCAACCTCAACAGCCTGTATTCGTCCACTGCACAGGTCGCAGGCCTCCCCCTGATAAGCGCCTTGTTGGCTTTTATATCATGGGGGTCATGCCCATAATCGCTGGGCATGCGGGTTGGGGAATCGCAGATCGGTGGTAGAATTGTTCTGCAGGGGGCGCTGCTGGGCGCTCACGGTGGATATCCCTTAGTCGCCTCTTACGACACCAGCGGGAAGAGTTGGGGTGGTGCCAAATTCTAAGCCGGCACGCTGACACGCTGACAAACAAATGCTATGAAAACAAGGTCTGTACCTTTATTTGTTTTTTATTTATTTAAGGGACTCCGAACAGAACAATGACATTACGTATAAAATATTACTTAGTAAAGTGGTCTTGTCAAGGTCTAGTTTTCTTCTAATAAAATGGTGTTCCAGCGTGTGCAAATGATACGTCGACTAAACGGAAGCCTATACGTCTGAGATCTAAGAAACTAAAAAAATCTAAATAGGTATAAGAGGCAGCCCTTGGCACAGCAGTGGGACGAAATAGGGTAAAAAATATCTAAAAAAAGTAAAAGAGGCCGACCTTCACCAAGACTCAATCTATTCTAATGTACTTAGGTTTAAGGGTGCGAAACAAATCTGAAGATAGAAAGAAAGAAAGAAGAAAGAAAATCCATTTATTGGCTCACACTAAAATAATAATGATAACACAAAAAAAAATCCTTAAAAATATATTTATAAAAGTATAATTCCGGTGTGAACCAAAAGGTCCTGCCTCAGCTACATGTTGCTCAACATAAATTTGAGCAACGCTGGTTTTCTGGCAAGACCTTTGGTGCGTGCGTGTCCACACGGCTTACAGACCAAACACAAAAAAAAATATTATAACAAACAATGTATAACAGTAATAAATAATAATACCTATTATAAAGTAAGTTAGGTCTAGTGACTTCCCTACGACTATCGTTCAACACGGGCCCACTCAATCAAAAACAAATAGAAAAATAATCCGACAACCAGTGCCGACCAACGTCCGACCAGACAAACAACTGACAGTGCTCGTTTTCGAACGAAACACAGCTGCGCTCCTGCTTGGCGCGCATTTGAAGCGGATGATTTCGTGCGTCCAATAGGCAACTCCGTTCTGAAATTATTGTTCTGTATATTTGACACTTGACACACAGAAAAGCACAGAACACAGTAAAATGTGAAATTGGTAAAAATTGTACTGTACAAAGATTGTTGAAAATGGTGGATTGTAAAGTAACTGTTATAAAATCAAGTGATATTGCGAGACGTTAGTGCTGTCTCACAGCACAACACATGCATTAACTGGTAAGTGAAATCATTTCCCGACGTAGTACCGAGGCTACTTAAGCAAAGATACCTCTCTTTTGCATTGCAAGAAGTTCTTTTTTCACTTGAATCCTAAACGTTCTAACTGTTTTCAGTGCGCGGAGAGGCGGATCGAGGTCGTTCCAACACCGGGACGCAGAAAACCTGAAAGATCCACGAAACGCCATGGTCCGGTGTCCCGGTGTGACAAACACATATGTACAAGCCCTGCTCGGGTACCTAGTTTGGGCATCAGCCCATATAAGCTTGTCGTACAAGTACTTTGGAGTTTTGCTATTAATGATACCAAATAAAAGAACTGAAAGGTGTAACTTCCTCCGTGCTGACATCTTCAACAAGTTTGAGGAATTCAGAAAGGGTGTAATATGTGATCTCGGTGGAACATGGAAACAATAACGGCCACAAGCATTCTGAACACGCTGTATCAACTTCTTAGTTCTACCCAAAAGACACGGGCCATACACCACATCAGAATAGTTAAGCCTGGAAAGGACTAGCGACTCGCAGAGCATTATTCTCATATCTTCACTAAGGTATTGCCGAATTTTATATAGCAACTTAAGTCGATAGAGAGAGTTCCGCACACATTCTGAAACATGTTTTTCAAATCTTAGGTTACTGTCCAAGCAGAGACCCAGATTCCTTGCATCAGTTGTATACTCAACAGCAACCCCATCGACAATAATTTTTATATTATTATCAGCTAGATTAATTTTCTTTACTTTATCACGTGAACCTACCAACATGTATTTTGACTTTTTTGGGTTTATAAGAAGTGAGTTGCAGTTGGACCATTGCGATATTTTTTCTAAATCATGGTTTAATTTATTAACAGAATCTACTAATGCGGTTGGAGTAAAAGAAATATATAGCTGCAAATCATCGGCATAGAGATGATATTTGCAGTGTGAAATGCCCTTGATGATGTCTGCACTGTACAGTACGAAGAGAATAGGGCCTAGAATAGAACCCTGTGGCACTCCTCGAAGGACTGGCTGCAGGGTTGATTGCAGCTTAGATCCATCAGCCTTAGTCAGTTCAACGAGCTGTTGCCTATGGTCAAGGTAACTATGAAACCATTGTACTGTTCGAGGGTCAAAACCATAGTAAGCTAGCTTTGAACACAACAAAGACACATTGATTGAATCAAATGCTCTGGAAAAATCTAGTAGCACAAGCAAACTGACTAGGCCCTTGTCCTGAGCAACAAGCAGGTTATCTACAACATCAAGTAGAGCAGTAGCGGTGCTATGTCCTTTACGGAAGCCAGATTGCTGTTGGGGGAGGATGCCATTATCTTCCAAGAATTTGGTTACCTGAATGCACACTGCCCGCTCAAGTACTTTAGACACGCAAGGTAGGATGCTGATTGGACGCAAATCCTGTGCAGAGATAGGGTTATTTGTTTTGGGTAAAGGTTTAACAATAGCAACCTTCCATGCATCTGGGAATACTCCGCTTGTAATAGACCTATTGACTATGGCAGTTATGGCGTCTATGGTTTGAGGCATAGTCAACTGTAACATGGTTAGTGATATACCATCAATACCTTGAGCATTTGACTTAAGCCCACGCAATATCGTCAATACAGTATCTCGGGTCACAGTTTCTAATGAAAATTTTCCGGTACTAAACCTTTGGTACTCAAAATATGTTAATTGTGATATAGTAACATTATTTACTCCAGGAACAGCAAGAAAGTGGGAATTTATTAAGTTGGGATTATCAAATTGCGGCGGAAGTTCTTCTGTTTGATTTTTAGCTGGCACAATCGAATTTTTTAAACTTTTCCACAGTTTCTTTGGGTCTTTAATGTTATTATTGATATGCTGAGCAAAAAACGCTTTTTTGTCACTCTGAATTGCTGCTATGACTATATGTTTCATTTCCTTGTAACATAGTTTTATGGATGAAGCTTGAGGTGATTTTTTTTTTGTAAGCAATTTGTATTTCTTGTAATATTCATCACGGGTTTTGATAATGTCCTTTATGGTGTCCGTTATCCATGGGTGAGGAGAATCTTTAAATTTCACAGTTTTAAGTGGAGCGTGAAGATCAAAAAGAAGCAAGATACTGCTAGTAAAAAAATTTACAAGTTTATTTACATCGGTTTCCCTTTCAAAGTATTCCCAAGGCACACTGTTAACATCAATAGTAAATAAGTCAATTAGTATATTTTTTAATGGTCTATATGTGACAAGACGGGGTGAGACTTTATCTTTTTTAATATTGAACTCTGCCAAGAGCATAGCGTGGCCTCCCAAATCAGGTGTGTGTTTGACAGTAATCTTACGTATGCGTGCATCGGTACATATCACATCGATGAGTGACTGGCTACCATCAGTGAAGTGTGTTGGTTCTGTAATTATCTGCTTTAGGCTAAGACTATCTAGAAACTCGGCAAGTAATTTTGCCTTATTGCTGCTAGGGCAAAGCAAATTAATATTTAAATCACCCAGAAATACTAGCTTGTCACACCTGGAGAAGGAGACAATTGATTCCGTTATTGCATCAAGGAAAAGATTTACATCCTGCCAGGGCGGCCTGTAGGCCGTCCCCACAATGACCTCCAGACCACTGACCTTCAATCGCAACCACATTTGCTCTACAGAAGGTGCGAGGGGGTGAGGACTCAGACGTGCTGTTATGCCTTTACGAATGTAAAAACCTGTTCCCCCCCCCCTCCCACCACGAATACTGACAGGTCTTGGGGTATGTCGAAGACGGTATCCATTTAGCTTTGGAGCTCTGTCATCCTCTCCAGCCCTCAACCATGTTTCATTAATTGCCATTATGTCTGGCCCTAGTTCATCCATTGCCACAATAAACTCTTCATGTCCCGTATTGAGTGACCCCGCATTGAACAGACCAATCTTGAGATGGCTAGCTTTACTCATGATTTCCAAGTAGAAACCAAAGGCAAAGAATATCTGCAAAATACTAGACTACCTGTTGAATAAAAATTAATATTAATAAGTGCCTATATCTATACGGTACTTATTACACTACAAATAAATTACAGACAAAAGAAAAAAAAATACTGTTACCTAGTCTACCTATCCATTTTCAAATTCAAGTTTCAAGTCAGCATGAGCAAGATCAAAAATAGGTGCGTATATTTAAAAAATTAAAACGAGTTCGATATTAAACAAACTCTTTAGAAAATTATTGAAGATGAATATCCGATACGTCTAGGGTTCCGGTCCGATAAAGTATTGTATTTGTAGGTTGCGGTTGATAATATAAACATTATCAACCGCGACCTACAAACGATAAACCCATCCCTACAGTACGGACAGCAGGCATTGCGCGTTGTTGCGATTAGGTACGCCAAACCAATACTGGTTCAAATTTAATTTGCTGTGTTTTATGGAAGAGTGTTTTTGAATACACGACTGAAAATTAGGCGGAAATATTTTGGAGTAGATTTGTGCGAACATTTGCAATTTAGTGAGTCGACTGCAATAAAAATGGCCTCACTTGATAAACCTTTTTTCACGTAGGTACCTACATATTATACCTACAGGTTTTGAGAATGGCGTCATCTCTCATGCTGTCTCGCTCAGAACAAATTCAAACTGAGCGGGGTAGCATGAGAGATACGTCATTCAAAATCCCATTCTTTAGTATACCTATATAATATGAATATAAAGTGCATAATTTAATTAATAACATGCAATTATTATAATAATCATCTTTTTTCCTAACACAACAGTTCAATTTAAAATACTTTAAATTACGCAGGCTATACCGTAGACACTTTTTGAAAAATCAAACTCGCCATTTTATACTTTCTCGTAGGCCATTTCGGCTAAGTATCAATCACCCGCTTTGACCGTTGAACGTAGTGACGCTGGCAACATTATCGAAACATCTGTCAAAGAATCAAACTCTAGGCCTTTGAGCCTGAGCTTAACGCCTGACGTGTCAAGCTCAAAGCACATTCGCCCTCCTTGACCGGTGTCGAAAGGTTCTTATTAATGCCCCTGAGTGGGAGCCATTAGTACAGGCTGCGACTATGCGGTGATTTATCACAATTATAGGGGCAAGGGCGGGTCGAGCCCGTGCGTTATATCAAGCACGTTTTTAATGGAAATAGGGAAAGCTTGGCATTGATTTGTTCCGGAACGACAAGGCTCGGGTGCGGCAGGGTGCGGGTTCAAGTCCCATTGGATACAAAACTTCTGATATCCCTTTACCCACTTTTTCTAGGAAAATTCTCTATTTACCCAAGTTAAATAATCCCTCTGCTTCCTTAAAACTATAAAAAAGCTGTAAATACAGTAGCTCACAAAATGTAGAACCTAACTATATTATGATAGAGTCCCATTAGAAGGAAAGAGGCTGACAAAAATATAGCAAAACTTCCTAAAAGTTGCAAATTAAAACATGTCCCAGCCAACAATAAAACACCCTCAAGCCAGACCCTCGCGAAGTGGATGCGAGAAACTTGTAACGACGTATTATTGAAGGCACAACTTTGTACTGTTGCGGGTCTTAAGGCTTGGTAGGCCAGCAGAGCACGCATTTTTGTGATTTTTAAAATCATCTGAGACTTAGAAAATAGTGTTTAAAATTCTGAAAAAAGATATATGTAACTTAAGGATCTAGTCTAGACAAAATCGCATTCAGTTACAAGATTTAATGATTTTCACTAGATAAAAAAAATCCCAAAAATACCCCTTTTTCTAACGTTTTTTCAATACTATGACTAGCGGACTACTGATATCACACTTTTTTTTTGTACTCAACTAAGGACACTTAATATTTCTAAACAAATTCGCAGGGCTTGAAATGATTTTCTTAATCACCATTTTTAAGAAACTACAAAAAACACGAGCGCGGCGGCTTGGCAGGCGCGCGTTTTCCCTTACGCCTACTGCTGCAGGACTACCTGGCCTTGAGGAGGTCAGGACGGCCGCTATGACCGACGAGGGGCCATCATTTTGTAATATTCAAAATTCTACATAATCAAGACGAATGTGACATTCGATAGGTACAGTTTACACATGGCTTACAGAATTTATTTTTGTTGCTATATGTGCATAGATAGAGGAAACTATGAAAGGAGGCGGCAAGGGAACGCTTTTCGTGATAGCGTTTGGGCGAGGCCTATTTCCAGCCAAGGACGTATACGGGCTGGCAGAAGAACAGAACGAAATTAAAAAGTTTTAATTTTCGCCATCTATCTGATCAATAACCTAGCTATGTGGTGCCGGCTTAGAATTTGCACCACTCCAACTCTTCCCGCGGGTGTTGTAAGAGGCGACTAAGGGATTCCCACCGGGGGTGGGCAGCAGCGCCCCCTGCAGAACAATTCTATCACCAAACTGCGATCCCCAACCCGCATGCCCAGCGTGAGGATTATGGGTTATTACCCCATGAGATAAAAGCCAATAAGGCGCTTATCAGGGTTAGGCCTGCGTCCAGCAGTGGACCGATACAGGCTGCTGAGGATCAATAACCAATACCTCCTACGATCGCTACCACGAAATCCAAATCTTGGCGCATTTTTTGGACCACCTACCTACCACCATGCCTATGTTTGCCCGCAATCTCATCTGATGGAAAGCTAAGATGTGGCTGACGATGTATCACGTAGGTCTAGAAGACACCTTTCGCCTTGTCTTGAAAGGACCCAGGTTGTAATTGGCCGGAAAATCAGAAGCAGGAAGCGAGTTCCATTCCTTAGCGGTGCGGATAATGAAGGTGGAGGAGAACCGCTGGTAGGATCCTTCATCATCAGTCGACTCTTACGACATCCACGAATTGAGTTGGACGGGTCCATTCTTACTCCTTCGTGCGTGCCTGTCACAGTTCTACCATGCATCATAGGTTTAATTTATTTATGGTAAAACCAAAGGCTTAAAATTAACAGAACTACAAATAAATAAATACCAGAAAGCTTTTAATACCAGAAAGCTTGTTGAAGGTTTTCACGAATAGGTGGTGGAATAGTACTAAAAAAAAGACTATGAACATGATGGGACTAGCCTACATGCATCTATAAAACATAGTTCATATTTTTTTTATTACAGGGCAGAATCCTTTATTCACAAAGAAAATTACAGTAAAATAATAGAAATAAATTAGAACTAGTATTTACAATTGAAACAATTGAGCTAACTGCAGACCGTTGCAAACAATCTACAGTTAGTTAAGGATATATATAAGTTACAAACATTTTAAACTAAACATTTATCATCAATTCATCATCATTGGCACCGAAAAACTCTCCGCTGACAATAATTAATGGACAACAATTTTTAAAAAACTTTAAAGTCTGGAAACGGTGGTGGTACAATTTAAGCTTAAAAGTTTTCACTGTGTGAATTGGTTTACCTGTTCGTTATCAAATAGTTATTATGAAGGAAAAATATTGATCTGAAGAGTCATATACATTCCTTATATTTTAAAAAAGTAATAATACTACAAAGTATATAAGTTTACTACCATGATGATAAATAAGAATGAAATCTAAATATATAGCTGTTTGTGAAATGATTATGTTATTATTAAAATTTATATCCACATCAATCTATCGTAAACATGCAGAAAACCAAAGCGCATTTGAAGCAACCCCATTCCAGTGGAAGTGTGGTTTATTACCCAGATAAGATCCAAAGGTAACTTATATTATTTGAGTTTCAGTTCGAAACTGTTCTAAAGTCAGCGACCGGAGTGACAAAGCACTCATAAAATACCCACTCTCAGAATAAATTTAAGTTGGCTCATGAATTTTACTTAAATAGGTTCTTTCCATCATTTTGACCTACCGTAGGTTTTATACTGTGGTTATACAAGACTGCCTAATTGCCTTATTTCAGGGAGAAAATTCCAGCAACAAGCAAGGTTTGTAAGGAGCTAATTTTTAAGAAATACTTCCCAGAACTTTACTTTTGTGAGATTAGATACCTGAACCCACACTAAACTTATTATCATTATTTACGATAGATAATAAAATATAGGTATTCTGCGTAAATTTTTAATCGATCGAACGATTAACAAACCTCGTTCCTACGGGAAACGCACCCTGCGTATTGCCATATCCGCAAAATACGGCGTAGGCGTACCATTGTAAAGTCTCGAAAGCCCATATCTAGGTACGATACGTTCGCAAGGCCAACAATAAGCGCGTATGATGTAGATCTTCACACGAAGTTCCCGCGTAAAAGCCTTTTGTTCTAACGAAAACCCGTTGTAACTCATGCAGTAACACTTGAGACACCATTGGCCCAAGTTACAGGCATCTGACAGACCTCAATAGAACTAAAGTTATTTTAGATACAGTCTTCTCTGTTAATTTTGGATCAGCTATCTAGAAAGGAGAAAACATTTTGACCATCATAAAATGTAACATCGCACATATAAAGATACTTTGGCAGTCACCTAGACTTTATAGCAGCGCTTAGCAATGATGTATTGTTGTTGTAAACAACTTACGAAGCAGGAATTGCTAAATTGTGGATTCGATATTTTTCTAGCGAAATAAATAACCGAGCAGAGATCGAGAATCACGGCCGCGACAAATTGCAAGCGATACTTTCATGTTGTGATGCCGTTACACTATTTGTATAAAAGTTCCCATAAAATTTGAATAAGCCAGCCGCATTCGTGATACAAGCAGAATTGAATGGTGTAAACATGCAAAACTGCTATTTTCCAGAATAGCTTCATGCCGAGCTCCGTGCGCTCCTCGCTTGCGGCAAGACGCTGCGCTGAAGGCAATTTCACCCTCTCTTATCTCATGGTGCCCTGGTAGCTGTGCCGTGACGCGAAGTTATTTACGCGAGGAACCGCCCCTAATCCCCTATTTATTCCCGGAGATGTATCTGAAAATTAGGGATCACATCCGAGCAGGGAGCCGAGTATGGGGGCTAATTTGCGGCTCGCACTCGAGCTCAGCGATGCTGTAATAAGCTAGGCCGGGACAAATTTCTGATTCGTAGTTTTCCACGTTATCGTTCCTAAACCGAAGATCTCGAAGATCCTATTGTTTATCGCCTGAGATACGTTTCCTTTGTTTTGTTCTCGTTTCTTACGAAGTTATTGTGCGTCGTCGATCCATTCCGTCCGCTGTCAGCGTCACAAGGAAATATCGTGTTTTCTTTCGTGAAACAGTCGGTTTGAAATATAGTTTTATGAGAACTTTATGAAGAAGTTTTTCTGCTTTGAATATAAGCAGGTTGAGAGAGGAAATCGTCAGGATTCGAGTCGTGATACGACTCTCAAAGTCCTTTTGTGTGGAGAAAATTGCTTTTACCTACTTTTCACAAAATGCTATAAAATTAAAGCATTTTCCTGTTGACAAAAGAATATAATACTTACCTACTAAACGTGAAGTGGGTGGAGGAACAACAATAGAATTCTGAGGAGTCTTTAATTTCAGTACGTAGCCTAAGGACCTAACTCAGGGACCGTGCCAATAAAAAGTATTTTGTTGTTCCTATTGATTGAACCGCTCGAAGCTTAATGTGTTTGTCTACGTAAAATTTTCTGGCCTTCCAAATTCGAATTGATCTTACAAGCTACCTGAACTCAACAATACAGACCAAATAGGGTTGTCATTGGCGTCTTATCGATACTTTTCCAACATTACCATCACTCGTAGCCGTAACTGTGCAGTAACCATAACAAGTCGCGTAGAGATCTCGAGTGGCGCCATTTGAGCTGCTTCCAATGTTCCAAGTGCTCCAAGTTCTCTGAACATATCCATTTGGCCGTGAATGGCCGTTTTAAAACACTTTCCGTGTGTTTAGGGTTGGGCCAATCTTGTCGTGGGGTCGCTAGGAAGGTGCTAGAGATGGGAGAATGATTTAAAATTCTGTTTTTTTTCGGTTAGCACTACCTAATCTCCGCGAAAGGGAGGCCTTTGCCCTGCAGTGGGATCATATATAAAATAAATAATAATAACTACATAATCACCTAACGAATTTTAAGCACAGGCAAAGCACAGAAGAGTCGCTAATTTAGACGTGTCGCACGTATCTATTAGCTAGCTCTAAGAAGATAAAACTACTTAGCAATCTATGTAAGTACCTATCATTTTTATCGGCATGAGTCATTTCATAACGATGATGAATTCGCATTTATCGTGAATCATTTCAGATTTTTCAAGCCTGATGGTTTATTCATTACTGACTCATTGAGTTGAATGCAACCTTCTGTTTCCGGTCGAAAATTGTTTTCGTCTAATATCATCTTGTCTTCCTTTGCACTTGTTATTTATAAGTAAACTATTCTTGAATCTAAAATAACGTTATTTGAAGTTCTACTTGCTTTAATAACCTTCCTACTTAAGTGAGAAAATACATTTTATCGCATTGCACTTACTAGGTAGTACAGCAGCACTTCACCATTTTTTATATAATAAAAAAAACCGTCTATGTAAGGTATTGTATTTCAGTCATCTAGTACCCATAACACAAGCTCTGCTTAGATTAGCTAGATGATGCTGTGTGGATTGTCCAGCATTATTTATTTATTTAAATTATATCTTAACTCTGACGTTATCCATTCTTCGGTCAAATAATACTTTTAGCCGATTCACTTATTAGAATTTTCCCATCACTAGTCCATCAGCAGGACGTGACAAGAAACCGTCTTGATGCCTTTATCGAAACCTTTGAGGGAAGGATTTTCAATTCACAGTGTGAATTTAAAGTGCCCCCAAACGTGTTCAGTTTACAATCTTGATGGATTATACTTTTAAAGTGCTGTTTTCAATGACCCACCCTTAGATGCTTGGAGACTAAGGGTTTCAGCGAAATTACTGATATATGAGTCCAGCTTGGTACTATAATTTCTTCCTCATTATCCAACCATCAGTCTCTCAGCCTCAGAACCAACTGCTGCGGGGTAGAATAGGCGAAGTGGATAACATTGTCACAATCTAGGTACCTAACCTACTATAAGAACCTATACCCCTCTTAATATTTGTTAGCCTCATGTGTCTTGTCAAAAGGGTTTTAGAAGTTGTACGTGTCCGTCCATCTATCTATCCTGTCAAAGCTTCCAAACAGATAAAGCAATCTTAATAAAAATGCTTATTATACTAAGGGATAACCATCGGAGCAGGCAGCAGGGCCCCGTGCAGAACCATTCTATCAACAGACTGCGACCTCCAACCGGCCTGCCCAGCGTGGGGATTATGGGTGAGATAAAAGCCCCCCATGAGATAAAAGTCAATAAGGCGCTTATCAGGGAGGCCTGAGTCCAGCAGTGGACCAATATAGGCTGTTGAGGTCAGGTTCTTATCTAATGTTTGATGAAAATCGGTGCAGCCGAGCGTTATCTTGGCGTGTATCTTCTAATTTCTGTAGCAGTTTCAATGTAAAATCAATAGGAGTTTTCGTTTTATTAGGGTTTCGAGATAAGAGATCGGTTTCGAAACCCTTATGGTCTTGCTTTGTCAGTCCTTTTTCCCTCTTTAATATCTCAGCAACTACCGCAGCTACTAACTTGAAATTTAAAATAATACATTTCGTGCGATGTAAAGATTTGAACAAAAATAAATGAAAAATAAATTTAAATTTAAATTTTCCATCCAAATTGTGATGCCGAAATTTTATAAGATATCAAAATACAAAGTCAAATGGGGTATCAAATGAAAGGTATGTACATTTCAAAATAGTTTTTAAAATTTCTGTAGGTTTTATACTTTTCGAAATATTCTGAAAAAAGTCGAAAAAATACCCATTCCTCCCCCCTATCTCCGAAGTTTGCAGAGTTATCCATTTGAAATATATTGAGCGTTTGTAGAGATGGATCTTTATTTTACAGGAAAATATAAAGAAGTCTGTAAAAACAACACTTTTTGAAAAGTGGTCAAAAAGGGGGGCGATTTTCAAAACCCTACCGTTCAAAACAGTTTTTAAAATTTCTGTAAATTGCATAGTTTTTTTAATAACTTAAAAAAAGTCGAAAAATTAACCCTCTATCACGGAAGTAGGTATGCAGAGAGATCCATCTGAAATGTAGGTTGGTACTTACTATTTTTAGGTAGTTATTTATTAAATTGCGAAGTCTCTGACTGGTACCTTTAGTACATATTTTTTTATATTTGTCAAACGTTCGAAACCCTCGGCGCGCGAGTTACACTCGCACTTGACGCTCTTGTTTTTTAATTAGCTTCGAACGTTATTCTTCAGATTGATGTGAACTCCGTGCTTCGGTCGCGTTTTCCGTAATCCAACTTAACCTTGGCTTAAATATACAGGTACTGCTAATTAGTCTGTGGTTAGCTCGTTAATTACACGGTTACATTGTCTGTTTGTGAATAAGATTAGTCGCGTGGGCCGCGAGCGATGTCAGGGTTTTAGGATACTAATGAGATAAGATTTAGGTTTACGAAAGTAGCTATTAACGATCAAATATTTAAACCGTTAGATATGCCATTTCCTTAGTGAGACCGCGCCGTGTTAAGAATAATAAATAATAAGAATAAAATAGATTTATTTGTGCAGTCAGACTTACACCTTTCCACAGTTTAAAAAAAAAAACAAAAAACTTAGTAGTATAATTTTTATGGTAAGAGACAGATTCTTCTCCAATTATCGTAGGTGGATAGGGTCGTCTCATCTCCAAAAGAAAGGTTCTTCACTTTCCCTTCACAATGGAAACAGAAACTCAAAGAGATAATCTTGGTTCACATCGGAACACTAATAAATGCTGAAGAACCCGAATCCTCTTAGGGCTCACCTCACTTAAAGTGCTACGGACACTCGCGACAAACCCTCGAAGGGCTCTCAGTAAACACTCCCCTCGTTGATAGGAATTGCACGTCCTTTATCTTCCTTTAGGTATCTTAGACGGGTGGAACGAACTTGTTTAAAGAATTGAAACCTTTTTCTTAGAAACCCTTTAGAAATTGACGATTCTATTTGCAGAGGCGGAGGGTTCCGACTTCGATATGAGATCGTAGAGTTGACGTGTTCAATAATCAGTGGTGTTTTTCTTTGAGTTGAATGTTGCTACTACAGTAGGTAGGTACCACTAAATAAGCTACTTGCCTCATATCAAATTTGGCGCAACAAATAAATATTTTCTGCAGTATATATTTTTAGATTTCAGATATTAAAAGTGTAAGATGAGTAGGTACATATTTTCAATTTAAAAATATTTTTTTAATTTTTATTTTGAACTTTGAAAACGCTGTCGTCCATGTCGTGACGTCATAGGACTCTAAGAAAATTTTATGTCGTATTTTATACGAGTGAAATTCGCTATGTAGCCTGTCTATATTTTTACAATGATGAACGTTTTCTAATGTCAATGCTAAATAAATGCTAATGCTGAAAGAATTTTTGCCTGTTTACGAAAAGTATTACTTTTAAAAAAGATTTGTGTTTGTCTAGGCCTTAACAAAATATGATAATATTTTTCCCCCTGTAATCGGACAATTATTAATAATTTAAGACCTACCTACATTAAAATAGAGTCAACTAACCTATTGACGATCGCTGGCGCAGTGGACGAAGGCATATATATATATTATACAGAAACTTTGCGTTTGTTTCCATTGGGGTTCTGTTAGCATGATCTGCCAACATTTATCTAGGTATTGATCTGTCAGCAGATAGGTTTTAGTTCCAAAGATCAAGTTCATTAGGTATTTCACTGTAGGTACATAGAAACTGCTAGCTGAACTCATACTGTGTCAAAATCAAAACAGATCGTGGGTCCCGTTGGCTAAGGATCCAGATGCGTGAAGTGAACAGGGGGAGACTTTTACCCAGCAGTGGGACACTTAGTTATGGCAATTGTAAATATAATAATGTATTTCCTTACAAAAACACATACAACACAGTAGTTTATCAGACTAACTGGTTTGCTCATACATACCCATAACACAAGCTTTGAGGCCACACGAAAAATGGCCGAAATTATCTATTAATTCAATATTTACGCTCGTTGCGCCGTTTTAAATAGTTAGTTCAGCGTTGGAATGTTATCGTGGCACATCAGACACCAGTGCACGAGTTAGAAGCACCCTCGATACCCTCACCGCAGCGGTAATGCCGGCCACATTCCGCTCGCCGCAATTAACAAAACTATTCCTCTCGTTTTAATATAAACTTCGCAAAAGCAAATAGCTTTAGCAACCGTCGACTGTTACCCCGGGGTATTCAACAAAAGGCTCGTCGGTGAAAGGAGAGCGTTTTTAAAACTAGCGAAGTCATTACCGGCCGTTTTGTTTTGCATTCGCAATTCGCAAAATACGTTCCGTTGTTCCCTGAATTCGTCCGACAGTGACACAGCAAATTACTTTTAAGCGGAAATTTCGCGCGCTCACTGTTGTAATGACCGCTCCAGCCGCAAACAAACCGACGCGAACTAAAACTTTTAAGTTTGTAACTTCGCCCGGGTTGCGTAACGGAACCTGCCGCGGCGCGGATGGGGGCGAGCGCCTAATTTCCGACGCCGCCTCTCGCTAATGACCCATCAATAACTCTTTGTTCGACACATAAATCAAAAATCGAATGTCTGAAATCCAATTTCCTGAAAAAGGAATGAGGTTTTCTAAGAAACAATCGAATGTCGACCTAATTAGAGAAGTTAAACTCTTGAGAGGAACAGCACTATTCGGCTAAATAATTGGTTGGCCGAATAGAATTCTATGGCAGTCGCAGGTCGGCGGAGCGGTGTGGTCGGCCGAGAATTTCATCTCGTTGCAGGTACTTGCACGACCACAAATTAATTTAGTATCTATCTACCAGGGTTTTGTGGTCACTTGGTTTGGTGTTTCTAAATGATTTGGATTTTCAGAGTCCTTTTCATTTTAGACCTCAAGTACTTAGGTAAATATTTTTACTGATTAAAAGTAGAGCATTTGAACTTCCTTGTTTCACAAGCGGCCGGTGCCTAATCCTTTTAATTCTTTCCCATCAAAAATAACGAGCTACTTAACACAACGACAACCCACAATAGTAGGTAAGTATTATTATTATAGTGTTCCCCATCTCCCATGCAATCACGTTGAATATTTACCGAGTCAACAGCATTAATGGCTTCCCGAGCCGTCCACAACAAAGACTTAAAATCTACATAAATATAGCGTGTTATTTTAAAATTACCATCAAATTGCTGCCATGAGAAAGTAACAGGTTAAACGCTAAACGAATAATGCTTTCCGATCCTTTGCCGTTTCCCTACAATTACGGAATTGTGACAGAGTTTAATGAAATTGTTATGAACATAGATGGGAACGACGTAATCGTAGGCCTAGTGGGAATATTGCCATGTGGGGTTAGGGCTTGTTGGAGCTTGTTGCCTCGAGTCTAGAGATACAGCGTTTTTACTAGAACATTCCAAATGGAACCTAGAAAATCCTACCCAACTCTGATTCTTAGCTTTATTTAGTACCTATAGGATAGGAACGTAGAGTGTAGTAAGTCTACTAAGACTTCTCATTCTACAACTTCTTAGACCGAAGTAGGTAGGTAATTAATTAATCCTGCCTTGTACAGGAAGCTTAATAAATGAATGAAATATCAACCAGCGCCGGTCCAGATACACCTCTCACCTTAAAAAGTAATGCCTCTCTGGATGCGAACACTGGAAACCAGTTTACTTCTGGCCAGCTAACCCCACTGGTTCACCGAGTATGCACGGACACACTTCGCTCACCCCGCCTACGAAGCTTCGATCTAGTTACGATCTGACTGTCTCTGTTATCTTCTACGTTTCAAGGAAGCTGCATTAATAAGAGAAGCATGACGCAATGTGCCCTGCAAGGCCTGGCTTCCTCGATACAGGCCCAGCCTAGTGAAGCAGTCGACGAAAATCACAGTTGAAAGTCGCTCAGCAATTATGTACAAAATTACCCATAAAATGTATCATGTGTTTTAGATTAAGTCCATCTGTTCTGATTTGTATTATTTGCTGCAATAAATATGTTTTTACTTTTTTTTTTACTTACTTACTTTTAGGTTTGCTGTGTTAAATAGTTAATCCCTTTATAGGGATCAGTTACATTTTGGCCGAGATTAACCCAATTTCACTCGCTAAGGCTTGTACAGGCTGTCGATACCGTCTCTCGGACAAATGTAACAGACTTTATATGATTCAGTCTGCTCTATGGCCCTCAGTTCAAAGTAATAGGCCCATTTCGGTTTGACGAGTCGAAGCAAATTGTATACGGCAAGCCCTGGTATTTGCAACTCAAACAACCACGGGCAATTTGTCGATTCAATAGAAATTATCTGGACCTGGTTGCAAAAATTGAGAGTAAAGAGACCTGTCGATTTTTTCATAAGGGTGCAAATGTTGCAAATTTTTATGTCGTTTTTATTCTTTTCAGATGACGACTTCGGAGCGTTTCCGGCGGATCATGTCTTGGCTGACCTACAACACTTCGCTGGTGAGTATTGTTTTTATGGGTATCCCAAGAGGAAATTAATAAAACTAAAACAAAAAAATAAGATTTATAAATTCTTGCCATGGTGGGTAAAGTATCTTCTTAATTAATAAATTACCAACCAACTCGAAAAGTTATAAAAGGTTTGAAATTACGAAATGAATAGTTTCAATAACCGAAACGATAGCCAACGAATCGTTATTAAATTTATAAAGCAATATCTATTTTGCATCCTGTAATAATTCCACAAACCGTACAGCATCCACGCTTTACCAATTACGAGGGCATGCCAATAAATCTCGATGAAAATATTGATAACGCCCGTGACGCACGCTGGCGTCCGGCGTCCATCGCGCCGTGAAATACAGCGCAAACAACGCCCCTGTAGTACCCACACCATTTACCTAACTAATTAAATCAGTTTACCGAATTATTTGACTATCCGCGGCTACAAACGGCACGATTAACCGTTAGAGCGTCAGCGTGAACGCTCAGATGCGTTCTGCTTCTGCAATCTGCATAATGCGCGCACTCATTTGCCGGCCGTTTGTGAGCGACAAATGAAGCAGCAGTCGGTAATGTTTACACGTCCAGCTTGTTTGGAGCTCTGTCTTGGCGAGGGTGTCCGCCAGCCTGTGTGTCACCGCTGGCCGGACGCCGAAACGTCCCGAAACGTGCCGAAACGCAAATATTCGCGAAACCGCGCGTCTCTAATAGCGCGTGAACCCGGTGATTGTTCGCTTGGGGTAGCGCATGCCATCCGTTTATTTATTTTACGAATGAGTGACTCCTTTCCGACGCTCCCGACTGTACCGAACCTACAACACAAAAAGTTGTTACGCATGGGAACATTGAAGAGCCCTTCTATTCCAAACTAGTGTAGTTAAAAAACAAGATCCGTCAAGTGCGAGTGTAACTCGCGCGCCGAGGGTTTCGAACGTTTGTCAACAAATATGTAACAAAAGCACCGGTTAGAGACTTCGAAATTTAATGAATACCTAAAATAGTAGGTACCAACCAACATTTCAGATGAATCTCTCTGCATGCTATGAATGGTAAATTTTTCTACTTTTTTCAAAATATTCAAAAAGTACGAATCCTACAGAAATTTTAAAAACTTTTTGATATGTCCGAACCGATACCTTTCAATTGATACTCCACTCGGTGGGGTAGCCCCCTTTTGGAAATTATTCCTTTTTGACCATTTTTCAAAAAGTGTATTTTTTACAGACTTCTCTATATTTTTCCTGTAAAAATAGATCCATATCTTTAAACGCTCCATACATTTTACATTGATCGCTCTGCAATCTTCGGAGAAAAGGGGGGGGGGGGGGGGGGGAATGGGTATTTTTTGTAATTTTTCGAAATATCATAAAAAGTATTTTGAAATGTACAAACTGATACCTTTCATTTGATACCCCACATGACTCTGTAGGTATCTTTTAAAATTTCGGCATCACAATTTGTATGGAAAATATTCATTTTAATTTTTCATTTATTTTTCTTTAAATATGTACAGTCGCACGAAATGTATTATTATTTTAAATTTCAAGTTAATAGCTGAGGTAGTTGCTGAATTATTAAGAAGGGAAAAAAGGACAGACAAAGCGAGATTATAAGAGTTTCGAAACCGATCTTCGATCATCGAAACCCTAAAAACGAAGTGAAACTACAAAATTTGATATTTACCTATTTTATTTTAAGTTTGACTAAGTACAAATATTATAAATTCGAAGATCTGTCTTTCTGTTTCCTTTTCGTGCCTAAGCTGCTGAACGGATCTTTATGAAATTTCACAGGGACGTAAACGATATCCCGGAAACGGACATAGGCTACTTGAAAAGTGCGTGCGAAGCCGGGGGTAGAAACTAGTTTGATAATAATTTGGTTTTCAATTTTTTAATTTGACTAGTGCGCTTATTTAGCAAGCCTAAATAAATGACCGTTATTGATTTTGAGAGTACGCTAAATACATTGCAAAATAGGTACTCGTAATAACGTGAAGACGCGCGTAATACCGCGAAGATTGGAGTGGAAGAACTCTTACAACAAACACGGTGCACAAGTTGTGCACCGTTGTTGTGTTGTGTTGTGCAGCACAACACAACACAACCCAAACAAGTGGTAACTTTATGGTACCTACACAAAGTACTTTCTTATAATAAATCTAATACCGCCATGGTTTTAGTCACGCAATATGCGATAGATACTGAATTAATTCCGTGACTCTCGGCAATATCATTGTCCTAATTTTGTTGGTGTCATAATTTTTGTCAGGTCAAAAGGAGCGACTTTGTCATCGTAAAATTGCCCACCTTCTAATTTAAGTAAAAGCAGGACTTATGGTGCTTATTATTAAATCTGTGCTGAAAGCTACAGTGCCGAAATTTCAAAGCCCCACGTTTATGATAAAAGTTTAGAGGGAGGTGAATCAAACACTCTTCATATTCCAACTCTACCGAAACTGGGGCTTAGTTAAAATTTAAGGAATTTTTCTATTACATCTAGTGTAGGCTTAGGAGAGTGCTGATGACCGTCTTGGACAGTAGGTCAGATAGTAATTTTTTTGGTAAAATAATGTTTAAAAGTCTATAAAATTAAATTGTGGTACATACTAACAAATTAAATACAATTTTAAATACCTACTAAAATAATTATAAATTGCCATGTACTCAACATGGAAAAATAAATTCAACTTGTAGCACGCCCTCTTGCTGAGCCATATTTTAAGTTTGTTTTTGAAGGAAGCTAAGCTGGGTGCAGTGATAACATCCTCCGGAAGTCGGTTGTAGACAGCAGGTCCTAGCACATAAGTGAGCCTATCAGATTTCGAGGCGAGCTTGTCAGCTCCGCGGGTCTTGTACCGGTGGGCCTGGGCGTGCCTGGCTGGAGTAGGACGTCAAAGGTTTCAACCAAACAGCGAGCCTAGCGCGAGCGCGTTTGATACTTAAGCGTGCTTACTCGCACAAGCGTGTGTTGAATTCAACTATAAAATTACTTATAGGTAACAAAAAAAATATGATAGCTATGAATAAAACAATAAAATTAAATTAAAAATGTTTTTTTTTTGTGGTTTAATAATGATGGAAGATAACACTTTGCCACCGACGCCCATGGACGACTTCTACTGCAGCTGCGGCGCGCCCCAGCGGACGGCACCGCAGACGCATGCATGGCATTGAATGTGTTTAACTGGTTCAAGTTTCAATACATAAAGGAATGAATCTCTACATAACTCGATGGCGGTGAAGAAGATAATAACATTTTCCAATTTTCATTTTCAAAAAAAAAAACAAACGAAAATAGATGTTTCTAAAAAAATTATACGATCTTGATTATTTTCTTTTGTAATTTTCTTTATATAACTGAATACATCGGAAAAATATTGGATGTTTTCTTACAAGTATAAAATACTGAAGGAGGTTTTCCACCTGCTACCACAGATTAGTATTCAGTAAACAAACTAAGCCACAAACGATTAATTTATTTGCAGATTTTATTAAATAATTGTTTGCGGCTTGTTTTTTTACAGGTGAATAACCTTCTTCAGTATTGTGCACTAATTTGAAAACACCCTGTATAATGTATAATCATTAGGTAGGTACTTACCTATCTCTATCCGTTTCCATCACTCCCAAATTAATTAATAGATGATTGGTTTAGATAACTGTGTACTCTATCTGAATGGAATATATCATAAATTATAAATACGTTTGCTTTAGTTTAGAATAGTCTGTTTGTGAGTTAGGGTGAACCAAACTTACTAACTAAACTCAATAATTGGTTAAAACTTGAATCTACTAAAGAGTAGGTTAGAATCAAGCAAAGACATTAAAATGTCTTTGGAGTCAAAGGATTATTATCGATAACTCGTGTTATTTATAAGGTACCATCGTTATTATCAACGCCAACTGCTATTTTATTTAAATAGTCTTAGTATTTTCTTTCTGGAAATACAATTTTCGATAAAGAAATTTTGAAACTGAACTGAACTCTAGAAATACATGATATTCTCAGAAAATTTAAGGGATCTAAAATGGATGAAGATTTAATAACCAACAAAAGCGAATAGTTCCTCATTGCTGCGAAAAAAACACCGTCTTTCATTTCTGAAAAACAGTAGAGCAGCTTTTGCAGCACCGTTTTTCAGATTTTCAGAGTTCCCGTTTTAGATGAGTTATTCTGAATCACCTTGTAACGAATGTACAATGTAACTTTATTATAGATACACATCTACAAACAAACATAGACACTAGAGTTATTAGATACATGCCTAACTAACACACGGCGTTGATTTATTTGCAAAATTCAAATTGGCATGTAAATAGTTAATTTACGTACATTATCAGATTTGCTAACAAAGCAATGCGGCCACAATTATGCCCTAATTTATTACTTAATCAAGCTTAATTAAGAGATGATATGATTAAGGTACAGTTGCGGTCATATTTGGAGACAATCTATACTAGTCTCTACATAGTCTAGGCCTCTAGGGTTTTAGTCACATCCATTCTAAATTAAATGTCCGTGATTCCTTACAAAATTCGCTACTTCATAAATATAGAGCGATGGTAGAGGAAACAAACCAAGCTCTTTAAACAAGATTCCATAAATTGCTCTTATACATTTCTTTTGTGCTATAAATGCTCTGTTCCTATCAGTACTATTGTCCCACATCACGAGTCCATAGCGAAGAACCGACTCTATATAAGCGTGAATAGACAATGCAGTTTTTACATCTGTCACATTTTTCTATTTGACTTAGAGCGTATACAAATTTGTTTATCTTTTTACTTAGGTTTATGATGTGACTTCCAGTCCAGATTTTCGTCAATGTTTACACCTAAAAACTTAATTAGTGAAACTTCTTCTATCTTTGCTATTGTGTATATTGTGTAAATTGTGTATATTTCGATTTGTCAACATTTATTTTTAGATTATTTAAGTCAAACCATTCAATTATTTTATTATTCTAGAGCTTTTAACTTCACTTTCGACTTTCCGACTCTAGACTCCCCGGCCCCACCTTTTGACGAGCCTGCCAGCAAACTATTAAAACTAACCTACTTTGCACTCGTTACTGATGTCATTAGCGAACCCAATCCAAACTCGGAGACGTGGGTTCCGTCAACGAACAAAATTGCTGGCATTACTATCTTTTGAAAACGTATGTTCAAGCCGAATAGTCGGCACCCAAGTATTTTATTTGAATATACCTACTACCCACAGTTACAGGATAACTTAGAACAGCCAATTATTTAAAACGTAATTATGCTGGTACGAAAAAATACAAAGATAATAAATAAATTATACGGATCTACCCACACAGCATCATCTAGCCTAAATAAAGTACATTCTATTCACTTAAATGACACCTGGAGGTACCTTATCGTTTCGCATGAGTCTACCTCTTAACTGTTCTGGAAGGCTTACCCTTTCAGTGATTGTTGTCGTCGACTGTACCTCCTACCAGCTAGGCAAAGGCCACATGCCAACTTTCAGTTCAATTTTAACATAAACCTTCATAAATTAGGTATTCTTGTCTTAAGCATTTTAATCAGGAACCCTTTCAGTTCATTTGAATAATGGACGTAGCCACAGTTTTCTCTCGGGATCGTTTTCATTTATTGGACAGTTTTGGAATTAAATTAATTCAATTCGTTTATTTTTAAATTACACAATTTTTTTTTTTTTTTCATAACTTATTATATATTATATAACATAGGTACCTAAGCAATTCTTACAGCTCACGCGATCGGAACACTATTTCTCGCGTTTCGGCTCTATGATTTTCTTTTCCCGACGCCAAGGCAGTGTGAGGTAAACCTGCCGAAATATCGCGAAAATCAATTGCAGATGTTAGTTGATTCTAGCTAGATCATTGAAAAAAGCGCCTTACCCGAAAATTTCAGATTCTAACATTTCTAACCAGTGTTAAACGAACAACGCTTTGTCATATGCAGCTACATCTGAATCTGCAACTAACCGGCGCACGAGGCGAATGCGCCTTTCCATAAGAAGGCACATCAGGCGGTGACGAATGACTGCATCCAACAAAGCCCGAAATATCGCTGCGAATGCAAACCGCTGGCCGAAAAGTCGGCAGACTCGGCAGCCACGTAGGAACGAGCCGCAGTTATTGGATTTTAGCGGAAATTCCCCCGTACACGAGCGAAACGAGCAAAACATCTCACTGTTTGCGAATCACACTGCATATCGAATTTTGATTCTGATTTGTATCGGCCAGTGCTGGTCGAAAACTCCCATTTCCACTATGTATGTGCGCGGCAAAGCATCAAGGTGGCTTAAACTTTCACTTTATTTTGAAACTTGAGTTTTAGCGTACTTGCTCTTGATTTCAGCGATTTTTTCCTAGTCACCCTTTAGCTTTTTATGCCAACAAGGCCGCAAATAAGGTATAGCAAATAATGTTTACTTACATATCTAACTAAACTAAACAGACAAGAGGTTTTTGATCTCCTTTTTGTTTAAACGTAAAGTAACCAAAGGCATTTTCATTTTGCTTGTGGTTGTTAACCTTGTTAGAAAGCCTTTCTATTTTTTTGTAGATATAAAAAGTAAGCTAGGTATAATAAAGTACCAATGTGGTCGCAAATAATCGAAGCATCATTTTATTATAGCAATTTATGCACTTGTGTTGTAGCAACACAACACCGTGAGCTAAATCCCAATAATGCGTGATTTCCAAAGTACCTACCTCCCATAATGAATTGTTTGAAAGCGGAAGCCAATGGCAACACTATTGCCCCAGGCCGAGCAAATGGCCCGGCAGACATGCGTTAAGTTCCTGCTACATGACCGAAAATGTCTTCCGAAAAATCATCCTATGAGCCGTACGTACGCTCAGTGGCAGTGGTCGTGGTGTGGTTACTATAGGGTCCATATAAACGGCTGCTGGTGCAAAGTGCCTTCATCTATAGATACCTGTTGGATGCGTTTTGAGAGCAATCAATCATGGCGAACAGTGTTAGAAAAGTGATAAGGTCCGACCGAGTTAGAGAGTGACTACGCAGGCCTTCGACTGTCCTGCCTGGACGGCTTAGCCAAGACAACGATCGTTCTTTGGCTTGTCCGGCGATCCGAATCGCGGCGGTAACATCAAAGGAAACGAACTCACTGGACGAGACCAACGAAGGCTTGCGAGACCCGTTCGTTGGGCCGCCGCCGGTTAGTACGCAGCATGAGACCTCAATTACCAAACGATATCGAATTCTTACTTGAATGCAAAGACGCGACACAGATGTTCATAAAGCAATAGAGTTGATCAGTATCTAACAATTATTAGAGCTCCATCGGTAGTCGTTATTTTCCAAGCAGTAGCCTAATTGAAAGTTAGTCGGTTCGAATTAGTACGCCGTGTGTTTGGAAGCTTAAATGGAACGCAAAACTGCGGACGTGGTCACATTCGCATTTGAATCTGCCGCGTTACTAGATACAAACAAAGGAAAATATTACCTGATTTTAGTACGTTGCGCTGCGTTTTTTTGGTCAACTGACTTTACCTGAGGTAAGTTTTAGCCTTGTCTCTATAGTCTATTTCAAACGCAGAGTTTCAGAGAGCTTTTTGGTTTATAGGTACCGACGCGATAAATACTATACCCAAGCACTTGATTTGCAGGTGCATGGCAGTTTTTCCTACGGACTAAAAATATTTCAATGTACCTATACTGTGGGATCTGAACCGTAGGTACCTAGCTGGTACCTAGTAAAAAAGTATGTATCGAAGGACCGAAGATTTTTGGGTGAAATAAATATAATGCTGTAGGTACCTAACGAAATACCTAAGGAAACAGATATTATATATATAACAGAATTCTCCAAACCATGTAAGGATCCAGCTTACAGAACACAGCACTAGATAATCACTCGCGAGTGTATAATGTTTTTAGGCAGTTTTTGCACGGCTTATTTTAAGTTGCACGGCAACACCTACCTACTAAGTGGGGAGGTACTTGGGTAAAGCTAACTAATTAACCTACTTGGATAAAGAGCAAGCCAAATAACAGATATCGTTAAATGAGTAAAAGTAAATAAGGAAGTTCTCGAATTTTTGGATTTGCAAAGAAAGCGGCGTCAACAACTCAAAACTCGGTCGATGCTATCTTGGACATCCAATCGAGTTTCGCCGACGACGCCGCCTCCCTATAGAATGCTAATAAACCCACTTAGCCGACAAACTACTAGCAGCTTTGTCTTTTAAAGCTCTCAGATTGTCGTCGTTGCATCTATCAGCAATCCGACTCTAACAGAATTAAACTCTACGCTGTTACTCTAGATGCAGTCGAATCTCCTCCACTCAGGATCTCGTTGCTAATTGTCGGAAAGAGGGAACGTAATAAAAGTGCTAGTCTTTGAAGCAAAGAAACCGGCCTCGGGCGCCTCGGAGCGCATTTTAATAAATTAAAACTGCGCAAAATTCCCATTCCAATATCATTTTATTTTCCCTTTTACGTCTCTCCGTAGCGCGCCCGCCTTACATTGATTCTATTTCACCAACGGCGGTGGAATCAGCTTAGCTAAAACATGCCCGTATTAAAAATATACCGTGTATTTTCAGAGATGTCTACTTTCGTAATTGAAATGATTCGCATTCGGTTAAACGTGCGGACTGCGGACTTGAGGTAGGTACAGTCGAGCGAAACATTTGCGGTCCAGTTGATGCTTAAAACGCAGGGCAAAGGGGCGCGCGGCGGATAACGTTTGCCTAACGTTCGGTATTCTAGATCCCACGAATGGCTGAGCTTTCGACGGAATCCAAACCCGAAGTCTCTCAGTATAATTTAAGTATCTAACGAGGTCGTTTCGTTTTATGCGGTGCGGTGTCGGGGCGCGAAATTGTTAGATAGCGAACGCTCGGTAACAGTATTTCCTCTTCTATTCCAGGTTTTCCTGATTTCGCTGATGGTCCTGACGTCGCAGAGCGGGGCGGCGGCGCTGGCCAACTGCCCGAGCGGCTGCAACTGCAACGATGACACGCTGGTCGTGGTCTGCGAGGAGAGCCGACTCGACGTCCTCCCCATCGCCCTCAACCCCTCCATCCAGCGACTCATCATACGCAACAATAAAATCAAGACCATTGACAGCTCTATGCAGTTCTACGCGGAATTGCAACACCTAGACCTGTCTCAGAACCACCTCGTAAACATCCCAACGAAAAGTTTCGCATACCAACGAAAGCTGCAAGAGCTGCATCTCAATCATAACAAAATATCGTCAGTGACGAACTCTACCTTCCAAGGCCTGAACTCGCTGACTGTTCTTAACTTGAAGCGGAACTTCCTCGAGGAGCTCACGAACGGTGTGTTCGCTACTCTGCCAAGATTAGAAGAACTAAACTTGGGACAGAACAGAATATCCAGAATCGAGCCCAGAGCATTTTCAGGGCTATCGGCTTTGAGAATTTTGTATCTGGACGATAACCAGCTGAGCTCTGTGCCGACCGCGTCCTTCAGTCTCCTGGGCAGCCTCGCGGAGCTGCATGTCGGCTTGAATGCCTTTTCTTTCCTCCCCGACGATGCCTTTGCCGGCCTAAACCGGCTGGCCGTGCTAGACTTGAATGGAGCCGGACTCTTCAATATTAGCGAATTCGCATTCAGAGGTCTTCCAGGATTGAGAAGTCTGAATCTCTTCGGAAACAGACTGAGTGTAGTGCCAACTCAGCAATTGTCAGGCTTGACGAGATTAGAGGAGCTCTATATCGGCCAGAACGATTTTCTCGCTCTAGAAGGTAACGCCTTTAAAGGCTTGAAGAACCTAAGATTGCTGGACATCACGGGCGCCACGCAGCTGGAGCGAGTGGAAAAGAGATCGATCGACGATAACGTGAACTTGGAGTCTATATTTCTGGTAAACAACAAAAAACTGTCGATCATAGAAGACAACACTCTGTTGGGCCTGCCCAAGCTAAAACACGTATCGCTAAGAGACAACGCAATTATCACACTGGGTGAAACCGTGTTCGCGGGGAAAGAGCTCCGTCAGCTGGATCTGACCGACAACCCCATATTCTGCGACTGCCAGCTGCTGTGGCTGCAGGTGCTGCTGCACGACAAGACCAACTTCTCGCAGGTGCAGTGCGCGAGCCCCGAGCACCTGAAGGACAAGTACCTGCGGACCCTGTCGGCCGACGAGCTGGGCTGCGTGCTGCACGACACCAGGCAGCAGACTATCATCTGCGTCGTGGTGGTGGCCTGCGTGGCGACCCTGGCCACCCTCGCGCTCATCCTGTACCGCTACCGCAAAAGCATGCAGGAGAAGCTGAAGGACTACAAGTGGAACAAGGGGCGTAAGAACCTCGACTACCACAAGCCGATCTCCACCGAGGAGGACTGCATCGTGCGCGGCATCCACCCGGCGCAGTACCCCGCGCCGCCGCACACCCCCGGCCTGCGCCCGATCCCGGTGACGGAGCTGTAGCTAGAGCTTTACGCCTCGCCGAGCGTGTTCTTTATGTCCGGCGCGGGGGGGCGCCGGGCGCAGCGCTCGGGGGGCGGGGGCACACTGCCCGCCGACGGGTTCACGTACATTGGCGGCGAGGCGCGCGGCGCGGCGCACGCGCAGACGCTCAACAACGGCGCGCCGGCGCACGCGCACCTCAACAACGGCTCGCTGCGGTCGCTGCCCGGCAAGAAGAACAACCGCGCGGCGGCCTGCCACCCAGACAACTTCCAGCGGAACGTGGAGCCGCGCTACTCGCGCAAGCAGGAGAACGGCTACATGCGCGGCTCGGAGACCGTGCTCGGGTTCGGCCGCAAGGAGCGCGAGTACGCGGACTACAGTGAGCCCGAGTACTCCGTGATACCGGAGAGCTACGCGCGCGCGATGCACGACTACCCGCGCGCCTGCCCGCACTCCAACACATTCAACTGCTGAGTGTCGTGACGTGAACTATCGTATGAACGTTTGTGATCTTGAAATTCTAGCAATAATAATAATTCTTCATTCCATTAAGTTTTCTATGGACTCGTGACGGGACGTAGTGCTCTAGAGCGGTTAGTGACTTTAGATATCTCGGTCCGGTGCGTGCGGACCCGTGTCGGTTAAGAGAGTACTTTATTTGTAAATTATAATTAAGTAGGTAGTAGTGATGGATCTATTTTTCGATTAGTGTGGGGGAGGAGGTATGAAAGTGAGACTTTCATGGATCGTACAATGTACAGACTAGTCGAGGCGCCGCGCCGGGGTCGGCCAGGCCCCCTATGATTGTGGAATCATGACGCATTGTGATTTGTATTTTATTTCTACCAGTGCGGTGGATTTTGTACCTATTTGTTTGTACAAAATCATTCCATAAGAAAATCTTTTTATGACGTAAAATTTAATTTATAAATAATGTAAGAGTGCGTTAAATAAGACACCAATATGAAAATATTAGGATAACCGATTGTAAATATATTTATACTAAGTATATTATTGAGATATTTATAAAATTCAATACGATCTTGTTCTTCTAAATTATCATAATGTAATTCGGGATAGGTATTGTATATTTTCATCGTCTGATATCCTAAATATATGAGATTTCTTATGTCACTACCTATTTCACTATCCGTACCTAACATGCCACGTTTCATTAATGTGTAGGTAGCACCCATTCACGGTATACTATAACACTATGCTCAACTCAAAACGACCCTTCATTGTATTTTTATTCTTAGATTTAAAAACTTGATTTCATGGGAAATAGGTGTATTTTGGCGTGACTATAAATTGAAAGCGTGATTATCAAAATGCTTATCAAAGTTACCTATAAAATAGCCAGTGCAAGGTTTTAATTGGTTAATTCCAATTGAAAAACAAAGATGGACTATCGCACAATTAACAGATTAATTGTTTTCATTTGATGCCACTTTTGTCATTTTATGAGATACCTACGCTTTGGAAACAAATCAACTTTATTGTCCACACGTGTTGTATATCCTAAACTCCTACAGTAAGTGCAATACGATAAATGTAGTGAATAGTACCTAATTACAACATAAAACCCCATGCATTTTGATAAACGCTCTCAATTTGCTCTTAAAATGTGCCTGAGACATTTCACTATTAATGTACTAAGATTCTATTGTGTACAGTTCGTTCTTCTCTCGTTTACTTACTAGGTATCGTCTGAACTCGTCTCATTCCATCGAGGCAGCTTGTAGGTAGACTAGGCAGGACCTAGGCTTACTACCTATATTATATTAAGATATTGAGATAAATGCCTGAAATTCACGAGACTAGTTTTTTCTGTCCCGCGGAAATAAAGTGGAACTGGAATAGTGTCGATTCTGTTGGACATTAAACTATTAGACAGCGTTCACAAATTTTGCTGTCCTTTTTATTTCTATCAGTAAAGGAACGGACGGCAAACTTTTTGGTGCTAACAATATTAGTTTAATTTTAATGCCAACAGAATCAACACTGCTATTTATTCGATACTAACGCCTCGTTCGGGCTACGTCTACGCCACTTCTTTGTCTCTAAGTCTCGTGTTTCTCAGAAAAAAAACCTTTTAAACCAGTGTGGAGTCTTGATGGAATCTGACGATTGAACCTAATAATTTAAAACTCCTAAATGTTTTGGTGTCCGTGTAAATATAAAGGAGAAACTAAAGACTAAGCGAGTTGGCAGAGGCCGATATTATGCCTAAAGACGTATACAAGATTAAATACATATGAAAATTGTGATTAGAACTTTGAATCGTAATAGAATCATGGTCATTTCTGTATTTTATTGTAGTTATTACCACATACAAACTCGATAATATAACATACCTCAAATTTATAGCGTGTTTTATTTTAATGAGAACCTTTACTTATTTATTATAAGGTAGGCAGAGAGAAAATGTGCAGTTAGCTATCTTTTCAGGTTACCCAGCAAATAAAAGTACAAAAATGCGGAAAATAGTAAGGAAGTAAAAGGTATACTGAATACAATTCAGATTTCGCCAAAACAAAAGAAACTAATTTGACAACACTAAAAATTCTGCTATCCTTTTTATATTGATCATTATGAAATATTTTTGGCAAATTTTTAGTTCAGTTTAAGCGACATCAGAATTGACTCCACTATCTTCTTTATGAATCTAGAAGCCTTAGCCAAGTCATAGGAATTTAACACTAGACTAGACTTCCATTTTCTTTTCTGGATTACATATTATAGGTAGGTACACTAATACTAAATACTTCTATCTAATCGAATAGGTTTAGAGTAGGTTTAGGTAAAGAGACTTATATAGTTGTTCATCAATTTATTTATGTAACATATATTACAAAATTGATCAGCCTTGTGATGGGAGCAGCCGAGTCGGTTTTTAGATATCAAATTATAATAAATTAGTACTTCGTGAGGCGCCTTCTGTTGGAATATTATGAGTAATATCACTTTGCCATAAGCTAGAGAGAACTTAGAATTTCTCCTCCTCGAGACCGTGCTTGAAGAACATCAGGATTGGAACTTGAGCTCCGTCAACATCTCTGAAACAATCAAAATTCTATTTAATACCTCCTTAACATAAATAATTCATTCTTATCAGGCTATAAAAGGCTCCACACACAGAAACCATGGCCGGGCCGGAGGCGAAGGCGTGCGAGTTGTATCATAAGAATTTATATGAGACTACACACACGCCGACCGGCGGTGTATGTGTAGTTTCTCATATATATTCACGCGTTACAACCCGCACGCCTTCGTCTCCGGTCCGGCCATGGTTTCTGTGTGTTTGGTTCTGAACTTTATTATAGAAAGTTCTGGATAAATAAAATAAATACAAAACTATTTATACCTAGTTTTATAGCTTGTTTCAAAAGCTTTCAGAAAAAGTAATCCCAATCAACCTAATCAAAAGCGACGTTTTAAGCAGTTTTCGAAAACAGGGGGGGGGGGGGGGGTCGAGGGTAAAAGGTTCAGATCTTGTCTGTTAGATTAGTGATATGCTTGAGATCTATGAGTGCAGAATGGGACAGGTATCTTACTACAAAAATACTTGTCATCTCCCTTTCATGAACAATCACTATAAGAATGAATGTTTTTTCATAAAAGTTATTTGTTGTAGCATCAAATGACCCACAGGTTGATATTGAGAATCAGCCCATGATAATAATATGATGCAGAACAGAACCCATTTGCATTTATTTAGTAGTGAAGTATATCACTGCAGTAAGTCAGTTTTATTTTAAGCTTTGATAATAAAACTGACTTCAACTCAATGGCATGTAGCCAATCAAAGATGATTTGAGTGTAGTCAGTTTGTAGCATCAAACTAGGCATGTTAGATAGGCGTTTCATATGCATTATTTTTGGTGTGAGGCAGCTGAACCAATATTGCACAGGCAAACATACGATGTTGAAAACTCAAAATACCAGCCTCAAAGTAGAACTGTGGTGTGTTGTGCCGCATGAGAAGCATAATGGTTACTTACATTCAGTGACTGTTTGTTGTATTGCTATATTAATGTGTCTCTATTAATATAGCTATTATACTACTAATATACTAATATAGCTACTAATATAACTTATAAACCTGTTATTATTTAGGTAAGCTTACTATTTCTTCTACTTATTTTATTATCGATGTAATAGGTAATTATTATTATTATTTTAAATAACTTAAATCACTGATTCTTAGTTTGCCCTGGCTCTGTACACGTAATCTATGAACGGTAAACATATATTGTCCTCGCGCGACACAGGCTTGCCTCGTGCGGGGACCACCAGCAACTGTATGGTCAAAATAAGTTTTATGGCAAATAAATTATTTTACTTTTTTTAGTGTTTGCAGCCTAAATGCATGAAACCAAATGCTTCTGATGTGTAACTACAAATCACGATAGTGCGATTCTAGCTACATTCTCACTCTCCATATCCACCAAAAAAGCATTTATTACATTGGTCTCTGCACTGATTCTGCAGAGATCTTTGATATGAGTGTAGGCTTGAGGTTCCAAAACTTCTATTTACCTGTATTCGCACATGGCAACCATGCCATCACAGTCCATGGACTCTCCGGTGAAGAACTGAAGCTCCTTAAACCGGCCGAGGATGTCCTTCATTACTTTGTTCATGTTGGTCTTGAATACATCTACTTGGTCAGGTGCTTTCTCTTCTAATTTTGCTACTAATCTGAAAGCAAGACAAATGAATGTTAGAGCATGTTAAAATGATATCTTTACAGAACAATTGAGATACATTGGAATGCTATGAAATGAATCAAAATACCCCTGCAGGAGCAGGATCCATTATTTCTTCCTAATAAAGTCCTTTTTTAGGTTTATGCTCATGATATCAGAAGCTTTTTACTAAGAAAAATGTTTCCAATATCGAATCTGACGGCCTTTCCGACGAATCAAAATACCCCTGCAGGAGCAGGTCCTTTTTTAGGTTTATGCTCCCAATTACCTCAATTGGGATACTGGATATTGGGGTTTATGCAAAAAAGGACCTGCTCCTGCAGGGGTATTTTGATTCGTCGGAAAGGCCGTCTGATTCATAATCGGAAACATTTTTCTGAGTAAAAAGCTTCTGATATCGAATCCGACTGCTTGTTATATAAATATTCAATAACAGACACACATATAAATCCTCATGTTAGTATTATCACGAAATTCAAATGTGGGCCACATTACAACTGAATTGATGCAAAAACAAAGTACCATTTTAGGTCTGGAAATACACCAACATAGTTTTAGACCTAACATGTTTTTGCAGTGATTCACAAAGTTTAAAACAATGTCATCTCCCTTTCATGAACAATCACTATGCAAATGAATGTTTTTTCATAAAAGTTATTTGCTTTAGCATCATAAGCTCCTCAGGTTGATATTAACAATCAGCCCATGGTATTAGATGATGCAGAACTCATCAGTTCATAAATTTCTAAGAAGCTATTGACAGGCCTCCATGGAAGACCAGCGCTATGTCAGGATACAACCTACCATAGCATCCAGTGTTGGCCATTTTTGTTACCTTTATCGTATCTTGTTACTTTTATCTTAACCTATAGCTTTTGTATGTGCTAAGTGTGTATTGGTTACAAAATAAACACATTTTAACTTATACATAATATAAAAAACTTATTTTGTTCAATTGAGAATATGAAAACAAAGTCTCCCTTAGTTTAGCCTAGTTTGGGGACTAATGATGTACAAGTCTTGTCTTTTTCAATAAACATTATCCTTACATATAATAACAGCTCATAGTGCCAGGATAAATAGGTACAGCCAATCCAACATGATACATGGACCTGAAGTCACCATTTCCAGTAGCAGTAAGTGAGCAGTAACTTATATTCCGGGATAATCAAAATAATTATGATTAGAGCAAAATAAATAAATGGAAGTCACCATTGCATTGACTTGAAAACGACGTTCATTCACATTATGAAAACAATTCTTTATCAGACTGATAAGAAATGTCATGTAAGTCAACAAAGAGCTACAAGGTGGATCGTGTAATGAATAAAGAAATTGACCATGTGTCACTTTGCAAATGCTAATGCCAAACTTTGAAGTATAAGGAACCAGATGTTCACTATCTTGAGGCCAAACCAACCTTTATGGTCAATATTACAGATCTATCAAGGTAGATGATTCATCATATTTTCAAGTTGAATGGCACAGAGGACAATCACACCAACAACTGAATAGTCCTATTTACACAAGCACTGACTGCGTCTTTTATCACAAACCTAGTTATGCAGGCTTTCACTCACTTTTTCATGTAATCTTTGAGATATAATGTGTAGGATTTCTTGTCACCAAAGGCGTAGGTTTCCACCAGCCTGTGGTTTAGGACTACGTCAACACCAGTTTCGACTGCTGAGTCTGTGCCTTCATCGGCATCCTCCGCCGAGGGATTGAATCCTTCGATTTGGATATCTCCTTGTGACCTCGTCACCAGTTTACCCGTCACTTCGTAGAGAACTTCATCAACCAACTTCATTTTGTAAGTGTCCGAGAACATCTCGTCACCTGAAATTAACACAGAACATTCCGCACTTCATTTTCGAGCTCATGTTAATGTGCACGACAGTAATTAACTGCAAAAGGTTATATTTTTAGAAGAAATCTGGACCAAGACATCAGGATCAGTGAAATGTCAAATATTTCCAAATAAATCAAATTATCACTGAATACACGAAATATGCACACTATACTAATTTTTAATGCACAACAAACGCAGTTACCAGTAATAATATCCTTATAGATTCTCATTTTGATGGATTAAAGGCGATTAAAATTATAAAAACCGAAACTACGGCTACTAGCCCCCAAAAACTCAACCGGAAAGGGCTGTCAAATACAAAAAGAGACAGATTTCAATAAAAAAAAAATAAAAATCTTGCCAGATAAAAAATTAGCTTGATCAAGCCATCAAGCCGGCTTTTGACTATGGGATATAATATAAATTACATCTTGTGCTATATATTACATCCCGCGATTGCTATTCACACTGTAAGATATATATTTTGGAGCACACAATGATCAGTTTACACGTCTGCACACGAACGCCAACATTCAAACGGAGGGCGAAGCGGGGGAGGCGCGGTGTCCGGGGACGTGAGGTAAAATTACACCTTCAAATGACCTTCAAATATCGCTCACTCGGTCGAAAAAATATTTATAGTTTGGGATGTAATATATATTATAGCACAGTGTAAACGGTGCCATACAAAATGTATGGTGAGCGATGAAATATTATATCTCAGGATGTATTATATATTATATTATATCCCATAGTGAAAAGCCGGCTTCATGATGGCTAATTTACACGAACTGAAGATGTCAAGTAAAGCAAGAAAATTATAACTAGATCATTAAGTTTGTCGAATCATTTATTCATTTTGTTAAATAGTCTTAGGTAATAAAAGTATAATACCCAAGACTAAGTATTACTGTGTATTTTGAAATTATTGTTATTTATTTTGTATGTGATTGTGAATTTTGTAGCATCCCAAGGGGCGCTACATATCACATAAATTAGGTAAGGAAATCTAATTATAGGAACTAGTTACGGAAACTAATTTATAATGTATATTATTTATTACTAAGGTACAGATTTCAAAGGTAATAATAATATTACTTATCATATCACTTAACTCCATGATTTGACCTTAAACGGACTGTAGCTAATCATTTTCCAAAAAGTCTTTGATGCTTTAAAGCGTTTTGTCAAGTAGAAGATTTCGTAAGTCATTATTAACCTGCCCAGGATACTGGCTATGCTTTTCAATCTCTGCATAGGCCACTCTTACTTGCCAGAAGAGCTCATGAGGACCATTGTTGTTCCTGTCATCAAAAACAAAACCGGCGATGCCTCAGATGTGTCCAACTACAGGCCCATATCTCTTGCCACGGTGGTTGCGAAAGTGTTGGACAGTATACTTGACAAACATCTAATGCAGCACTTAAATATTCGAGATGAGCAGTTTGGGTTTAAACCCGGTCTCTCCACTGAAACTGCAATCCTCTGCCTCAAGCATACTGTCCAATACTATACCAGCAAGAAGACACCAATATATGCCTGTTTTCTGGACCTATCGAAGGCATTCGACCTGGTTTCTTATGACATCCTGTGGGATAAGCTTGTGAAGGATACAACAATGCCTGGTGACCTCATAAATATCTTTAAGTTCTGGTACCATAATCAGAAAAACATGGTTAGATGGTCGGGCTCGCAATCTGAGGAGTACAGATTGAAGTGTGGGGTAAGGCAGGGGGGGATTACCTCTACAAAGCTTTTCAATTTGTACACTAATCAGCTGATTGGTGAGCTCAGTAGAACAAGGATAGGCTGTTCTATCCATGGCAATAGTGTAAATAATATCAGCTACGCAGATGATATGGTTCTACTGAGCCCATCAATCAGTGCCCTGAGACGGTTACTGAAGATTTGTGAGACATATGCAGCGGCCCATGGACTCAGGTATAATGTAAAGAAGAGTGAACTGCTTCTCTTCAAAGCAGGCACGAAGAGCTACTCTGTACCTCGGGTCTCGCTTAACGGTACCCCTCTAAATTGGGTCAAACAATTTAAATATCTGGGTCACTGGGTCACTGAGGATATGTCGGATAATGTGGATATAGAAAGGGAGCGTAGGGCGTTGTCGGTGAGGTGTAATATGGTGGCTCGCAGATTCGCACGTTGTACAACGCCAGTCAAAATAACTCTCTTTAAGTCGTATTGTACTTCTTTTTACACGTGCAGTCTGTGGGCCAGATATACACTAAAAGCCTACAACGCCTTACGCGTCCAGTATAATAACGGCTTCAGGATGTTGTTGGGGCTGCCGCGATACTGTAGCGCATCAGGGATGTTCGCGGACGCGCACGTGGATGGATTCCACGCAATCATGCGCAAGCGGGTCGCATCCCTGGTGGGCCGCATGCGCCGCAGCTCCAACAGCCTGCTGGCCGCCGTGGCGCAGGACCTCCGCTCCGGTATCATGGGCCACTGGATGATGATGCTGAAACCAGTATCATCGCTGGTGGCTCAATGATGCCACATTGTTTAATTTAATTTAATTTGATTGTGTACTTTTATTATTATTATATTATATTAAATTGAAATTTGTAATTGTGTATTGTATTTATAAAAATGTGTATGGATTAAAGTCTGAAATAAATGATTTTTATTATTATTATTATTATTAAAACTATTTGCATTTGTAATTAATTTCAACTTTAGAGGGAGCTTGTTCTAAAGTCTTTGGCCCATTATTTTAGGGAGCTGTTTTAGCATATTAAGTCGGTGCTGGATCGGCTCTAACAATATTTTATTTCGCGGGGTGCGTTATATTCACCAAAATGTAGTCCCATGTTAATATGCGAAGTTTTTTTTAAATTATCGCGATATGGTTCTCTGTATTTTGCTTTTAATAACACTCGTATGGCACGCTTTTGCAGTTTATGTACTTTTTCATGATAACAGATCATGAAAAAGTACAGAGCTCCCGAATAAAATAATGCCAAATTACATTTTAATCGAGTGATATATTCACTCGATCATTTCATTTGGCATTATTATGCATAATGTATATCTTTAAGAGTTTTGGGTGAAGTAATAGGTCTAAGGTGCGTAAATTCCTCTCGCCATTTTTTTACACGTTGTGTCTATAATGCTGCTTCCAAGATAGCAATGGATCTAATTCAATACCTAACATTTTTACTAACATAGAACTTATTACGGTGTTCCCGTCTTTTAAAGGTATTATTATTAACAGTTTGTACAGTCGATGAGAAAAATATTGTGTCTGTTGTATTTTCATTAAGTTTTAAGCCATTCATTTTAAACCAACCACTTAATTTATCTAAAGTGTCACTTATTTCACTCAAAAGAACTTCGTCATTTTCTGCTGCTAAGATCACAGTGGTGTCGTCAGCACACTGAATGATTTCACCCTTGATATTTAAATGGACCATATCATTTAAAAACGCCAAAAACAGGGTATTTCTCAATGCCGATCCTTGAGGAACACCTATGGTAGAGCATTTGGGAGCTGATCTGACCCGTTTTCCTTTTACTTCTACTATTTGCTGGCTGTTTCTTAAAAAAGATTCAATTAATTTTGAACTATTTCCTACTCAGCCACACACCTTTAGTTTTTCTAACAAGAGTTCATGATTGACTGAGTCAAATGCTTTTGACAAATCTAGAAAAACTCCTGCTACTATTTTTTTAGCTTCAAGGTAAATAAAATAAATAAATAATGCTGGACAATTCACACAGCATTATCTAGCCCCAAGCTAAGCAGAGCTTGTGTTATGGGTACTAGATAACTGATATACTTAATACAATACACTACATAGATAGATATTTTTTGTTATACATAGGAAACACCCAGACCAACGGAACAAATTTCTGCAGATCGAACACAAATTTGTTCCAAGGCGGGAATCGAACCCGCAACCTCCGGCGTCGCAGGCGGACCTTCGCCCGCTGCGCCACGGAGGTCGTCTGTTGTCGAAGGTGTTTTATTACTTTTTCTAATAAACATTGAGTGGCTGATATTGTGGATCTTCAAGGTCTTTAAGCATGCTGAGTATGTGACAAAATGTTGTGAACAACTAGGTGATTTTTAATAGAGTCGGATAAAACCGATTCTATCAGTTTCCTATAATAATTCGATATAAATATAGTGGGGACTATTGCAATAGGTCTATAGTTCTCTATGTTAGACATCTCTCCTTTTCCTTTAAACAGACGTATTATTCTCACTGTTTTTAAACACTCTGGGTAACAATTAAATGTAAGAACACCGTTTATTACGAAGAGTAAGTGTTCCTTCAATTAGGGCATAATCTGATAAAAAATTGTCTGTCAGATCGTACAGATCTTTTGTGTTAGATTTATAATTTTATTGATTTTTTCTTTGCTAGTTTTAATAATGCTTCCTGACTTATACACTGAAATAATAAGTTGTTTTGTTTACTATGGCATTTTCTTTAAAATGTTAATGCGTTTAAATTATTATGTTTATTTGATTTTTGAAGATTGGTACCTATTGAATTAAAAAATCATTAATATAATCTGCAATGTATTCCGATTTAATTTGGCTGTTAGTTAAATTATCTATAAGATCCCATTCCCACACTTTTATAACTTTGTTTGTTTCTTGCTTTATTTCGTTCCACATCTCTTTTTTGGGGTTTTTAGAGTTCGGTTCTCTACATATTTAATTTATTCTTTTTTAATGAGATCATTTCTATTTTGAATTTTTGCACTAATAAGGTAGGCCATTTTATAAATTAACTCTGGGTAGGCTTTTTCTTTATAAATATACAGAGTGTCCGGTAAATAATGAAGGTGATGTAAGTTATGATAGGTATCTTAGCTTAACGTTCCACCAGAACTTCTTGCTTGACGTTGCTTGATGTTTTTTTAAAGTAAATATTTTATGTGAATGTCAATGTCAACGTCCTATGTGACGTTTCTAAGTTAACAAATTATAGGAAATAGGTGGCGCTTTCTTTTACGAAGTCTAAAATGCAATGGAAGTCGTCTTGTATAATTCCACAGTTTGTAGAATATGTGGAGAGGAAAACGACAATGGAACATTTTTATATTCAACTGAAGAAAATTCTGAGAACATCAGTGATCTAGTGAATGCTTATTTGCCAATCAAGGTATCTGATAAACTTTTACGTGACTCTATTGACTCGACAAAATTTCCAATATGGCTGATGTGTATTTTGTCGTAGTTTCAATAGGCAATCTTATTTTAATCTTGTGCAGTTTTAATTACATTTTAACTATGAAAGGGCCAGGAAAAGGTATCCATAAATAGATTCATAATATTTTGTTACACGTATTTGAAACACAAGAACGTGCTTTCGAAAAAAGTGCATCATATTTCATTCATCGAAAATAGTCTATACAAAACAGCTGATCCAGCTTTGTTGTGATCACAAAGTACAATTTGTTGTATCACGGGAGAGTTGTGATCCTGAATCAACAAAACAAGAAATGCATTTGCACTTATTTTACCTACTCTTCTTTAGGTATCGGACGATGGGAAACTGCCACGAACCATTTGTCCCGGATGCACTATACAGCTCGAAGCTACTGTGGAATTCATAAACTTGATTGTCACAGGCCAGGTAAAGTGAAAATAAACAAAAAAAAATGACTTTGCTCTGTATTGGCAAGTGTAATTCTGAGATTTCGATCTGGGAAAATGCTGGAGCTGGATGTGGAAAACTGAGAATAGGGCCTACGCTCCTCGACTGGATAGTGATAAATAAAACCTTAACACTTCCATGTGAAACACTCTTAACCGAACTAGAATAATCAATTTATTGGTATATAGACTAAGAATTTGCTCCGCCCCAACTCTTCCCGCGGGTGTCGTAAGAGGCGACTAAGGGATATCCACCGGGGGTAGGCAGCAGCGCCCCCTGCAGAACAATTCTACCACCGAACTGCGATCCCCAACCCGCATACTCAGTGTGGGGATTATGGGCATTACCCCCATGAGATAAAAGCCAACAAGGCGCTTATCAGGGGGAGTCCAGCGTCCAGCAGTGGACCAATACAGGGTGTTGAGATGGTTTATACTATAATTAGCTGCATTTGGGATAATAGCTTTACCCCTTAACGATAAGAGCCATAGCGCTAATCCAAGCAGGCCTATGCCCAGCATTGGACTAGCTTAGGCTGGCTGTAGGTGGGTCAAAGAAGTCCAGAATTATTATAATCATTCTATTACTGGAATAGAAAAGAAGTCGGCACCCACTAAAGTACCTAACTAATTTTGAATAAAATGTGAAACCTATGTTTCAGAAAACCATAAGAAGTCTCTACGCAAGGGAAAAGGAATACAAGAAAAACATATGCAAAGTAGCATCAAATGAAACTGACAATTCCATTATTATTGAAGGTAAATTAATATTCTGAGGGTTTTGTACACAAAGGGTGAAAATTCCTATTACTTGTTTCTGGATTTGTTTATACATAATTTGTTTAATGAACCATAAAATGGTAGACTGTTGAAATTTTTACCGATTGTATTGTTCTCTTGTCGCTATAACAGCAAATATTATAAAAATAAAATTAGTTTCATTAATAAGGCGCTAACCCGATCCAAATCAGCGCCACCACCTATTTTATCTTATTATTATGTTAAAAGAAGGAATTTTCAAAAATAGATGATGCAGTTTGTGATACGTATCAGGAATATTTCAGCCTGATCCGTTCTGTAGTTTTGGCATGAAGAGGTATCAAACATCCATCCAAATTTTTTCTTTTGTAATATTTGTATATCATATAACTAACATCGCTTGGCGAACACGTACAAGATTAGCGCAGGACCTTGTAAAGTGGCACAAGAATATGGAGGCCTATACCCAGCAGCGTGTGAAATCGAGTTACGGATGATGATGGTGTTGACAAATTTCACAGTTAAATATACTAAATATACTATCTTCTCAGTGGATCCACACGCAAACAATGGCTCTTATAAAGAGGATCACCCCATTGCCCTTAAAGTGGCTGGACTGGACAAGCCGAAGCGGAAGCGAGGCCGGCCTCCCAAGAAGGTCAAATCACCGGAGGAACAAGCCTTGGAGCTGGCAGCCATAGAAAAGGAGTTTGAGCTAGTCAAAATTAAACCCAAGGAGGAAGAGCCTACAGGGAAACGGAGACGGAAAACTCCTGAGAGGTTCAAGGAAGTTGTGCAGGTATATTTTTTGTTTAACTTTGACTGGGTAATACATCAAAGCATCAATACTGGGAACTAATATTTGCATATTATACAAATATTTTCTTCGCGGCGGGAATCGAACCCACACGTCTCAGGTGGGCCTTTGGCCACTCACAGTAATAAAATAATAAAATAAAATAAACTTTATAAGCAGTATTATGCATCGGTACATTCTTAAATGTAGTCGGAACCATTGGTCTGTCTAGCTAGTCTAGCGTAATGAATGACTGAGATAAGTAGGTTCCTATTCCCCAATCTAGGTCAGGACGGCCTGTATTGTGGGGTCACAGGAATTAACTGCCGGTCTCTATGTAACTGAGTTTATGGGTGAGGCCCTGTTTTAGTTATAATTTAAGTACACTTCGCAATATCTGAGTTATGTGCTAATATGTATAATTTAATTGCAGTGCTATAGAGGTTGCCGTCGCCTATTGCTTCATTTAAGATCATTGCATTACCCGCTAATGTTATTTTATTTACAAATTTAATGATAAGGACTCGCAACAAAATAATCAGATAACATGCAGAATACGGCGGGCTTATGTATAGTGTTTTTGTAATTACAGCCAACATCCATTTTTTATCATCCCACAGTCGCGACTTTGAAGCGCGTCTTGTGTCGCTTGTATGCGTCTTAGTACAAAATGTACTGCAAACAAATACCGCAATAAATTGCGCGACACACACAAGACGCGCTTCAAAATCGCGGCTATGGGGTGGAAGCTTTAAGGGTCCCTCTGATAAGAGCCATGAAGGCGCCTATCAATCAGGGGAGGCCTATGCCCAGCTGTGGAGTCGTAAGATTATGTTATAGAATTGTACATGTAAGCTGCATTTCGAAACTTCTGTGGTTAAAAGAACATATATTAATTTCGCAAGAGTTAAGCAGAGAAAAGTGCACATTTGCAGTGTACATTTAATTTTGTGCTAGTTATACTATAACAAATTAATAAATGTCTTTAATGTAAGCAAATGCTGGACAATTCACACAGCATCATCTAGCCCCAAGCTAAGCAGGGCTTGTGTTATGGGAACTAACTGATATTCTGAATACAATACATTACCACAGATATTATAATACTATACTAGTATTACATACATAGAAAGTATCCAGAACACCCATCATCTAGCCCCAAGCTAAGCAGGGCTTGTGTTATGGGAACTAAATGATATTCTGAATACAATACATTACCACAGATATTATAATACTATACTAGTATTACATACATAGAAAGTACCCAGAACACCCGGAGCAAATGATTGCAGATCGTACAAACATTTGTCCCAAGGCGGGAATCGAACTCACAACCTCCTGCGTCGCAGGCAGACCTCCGCCCGCCGCGCCTCATCGGTCGTCAAGCATAATTTGAATGATACATTCCAGGGCAAAGAACTGGACCAGATATTCAGAGAGGAAGGAATGACGGACGGCGAGTCTAGCGAGGAGGAAGAACCGATAGAGAAACCCAAGCCGGTCAAGGAGACCGTGCAGAAGTCTCCGGAGGTCATCGGACACACCTCCGTGTCCGGGGAGCTGGTGGCCGTGCTGAAGGGGAAGGGCAGGGGCAGGCCTAAAGGTGAGCTGGAAATGCATACATTTGCATAAAGATAATTAAAAAAAAAACTGCTGTGATGTTCAAAGCACTGTTAAAAAGAGATAGGCGTTCAGTCACAAAATTGCTTGTTTTTGACGGAAAATGACTTTCAAACCGATCAGTAAAGGGGACTCTTGCTCCTAAATTAAAATTTAGAAAAATAAAAACCGGAAGGAAAATATGTTATGACAAGATCGCTTATTACTTGGAATTACCGGAATTATTTTCTGTCATTATTTTTAATAAATGGCGCACTCGGAACTTTACCTTCGCACGCTGTTTATATTATTATTTTAAGAATAGGACATCTTCCAAAAGTTACAGTTACTTAGTTTAATAGGGAAATAAAGTTTTCTTTTTAATTTGAACGATTACTCAGTAGTGCGTTCATAGATTCGATGGGAGTGGTCGCATTTGACGGAGATTAGAATTGTGCACTTCACGCAAGGTGAGCTGGCGAGGCTGAGCTATTGACATGTTGTGATGGCCTGTTGTTGATGATGTGTGATGGATGTTGTGATGTTGTGTTCTCTACCAAGGGCTTGGAATATCGGTATTTTCAAATATCAGTTCGAATGACCTTGATGTGGTACCGGTACATCTTTAGTATCGATATAAATTATACCGGTATTTTTTTAGAACCGATGTATTTAGGCTTAGTGCGGTATCGGTAATTTCATCGGAATCGGTAATAAAGTCTCGCTATAATATCGGTAATTTTCAATAAGTATTGCTATAATTACCGAATTGTGCACGTAAAATATCGCTATCAACAATTCAATTTTGTACATGCGAGAGAGAAAACTATTTACCGGTATTTAAGTCAAAGTATCGATACTTTTGACGTCGTACTCGAATTTATCGAAAAGAAAATACCGTTATTACCCCTATGGTTCAGATAATATTGATACCGGTAAACCCTGTCTCTAGCACGTACAAGATGTTTTTCTAACTCCACAACGACTGCGTCTATGATAAAGCCTAAGCCTAACCCTTATGGTCTCGCTTTGTCTGTCCTTTTTTCCCTCCTAATAACTCTGCAACTACTGCAGCTATGAACTTGAAATTTAAAACAATAATACATTTCGTGCGCCTGTACAGATTTAAAGAAAAATAAATGAAAAATGAAAATGTGAGTGGGGTATCACATGAAAGGTATCATACATATAAATGTATGTTGGTACGTACTATTTTTACGTATTCATTAAATTGCGAAGTCTCTAACCGGTACTTTTGGTACATATTTGTTGACAAACGTTCGAAACCCTCGGCGCGCGAGTTACACTCGCACTTGACGGATCTTGTTTTTCCAGGTCGCACGAAACAAACCCGCGAAACGTGCGCCATCTGCGGCCTGGAGTTCTCAAACTCCGGCCGCTACATGTCGCACATCGCGCAGCACGGACCCGTGCTCTACCAGTGCCAGACCTGCGCTCTCAGCTTCTCCATCAGGCTGGATTTCAATTACCATCAGGAGGTGAGACTCACCATATCTTTGGCACAGCCTACCTATATGCACACAGTTGTTCGACGAAGGCATTTTCATCGTGGTTTTGACAAAGATATCTACGGGGGACAAGGGACGGGACGGGGAGGGACGCACCCGAGTAGAATACATCACCGCCTTAGTTACTCGGGAGGTCCCGCCCTCCCGACCCGTTCCTTGGGCCCCGCACGATTGCCCTGTCAAAACACCTTCGTCGAACGACTGTATGCATACAGTCATAGCTAGGCTATGTCTATGGTTTAAGAAACTTAAGTCTCATAAGAATTACAAAAAAACACTTAAAATGAGAACTTAGGGCTTTGCTAATATGTAAATTACATTTGGATGAGAGCGTGCTACACTAAAGGTAAAAAAGGTAAGTAAGTGTGTCTAAATTGGTAGGTACTTTTTATCCAAACAACAAAATGCTATAAATGTTTAGCATTTGTCCGAAAGAAAATTAAAAGTGGGTAGTTATTAACCTACTCCGCTTTATCTATACTTTACTTCTCCAATTTGCTATTATGGACCTAACGTTCCTAACCCAGTCAGAGCGGTTTCGCACCGCATCCGATCCGAATTCGTGAAAATACTGTTATAAGAAACTCTTTACGGATCTAAGCCTTAACTACGAACCGTATTGGTGTTCTTTCAACACAAATAAGTAACGACAAAAAAAACAAGATCCGTCAAGTGCGAGTATAACTCGCGCGCCGAGGGTTTTGAACGTTTGTCAACAAATATGTACCAAAAGTACCGGTTAGAGACTTCGCAATTTAAGGAATACCTAAGAATAGTAGGTACCAATCTACATTTCAGATAAATCTCTCTGCATGCTTCGGTTAAATGGGTGGTTCGGTTAAGGTGGGTTATGGTAAATTTTTCGACTTTTTTCGAAATATTTCAAAAAGTATGAAAGTTACAGAAATTTGAAAAACTGTTTTGAAAAGTCCAAACCGATACCTTTCATTTGATACCCCCCTTTTGAAAATTATTGCTTTTTGACCATTTTTCAAAAATTGATCTTTTTTTTTACAGACTTCTCTATATTTTTCCTGTAAAATATAGATCCATATCTACAAACGCTTCATACATTTTAAATGGATCGCTCGGCAAACTTCGGAGATAGGGGGGGGGGAATGGGTTTTTTTTCGACTTTTTTCAAAATATTTCAAAAACTATGAAACCTACAGAAATTTGAAAAACTGTTTTGAAACGTACAAACCGATACCTTTTATTTGATACCCCACTCGGTGAGGTAGCTCCCCCTTTTGAAAATTATTCCCCCCCTTTTTGACAATTTTTCAAAAACTGTTCATTTTTCAAACTTCTCTATATTTTTCCTGTAAAATATAGATTCATGTCTATAAACGCTCCATACATTTTACATGGATCGCTCTGCAATCTTCGGAGATAGGGGGGGGGAATGGGTATTTTTTCGACTTTTTTCGAAATATTTTAAAAAGTATGAAATCTACAAAAATTTCAAAAACTATTTTGAAATGTATAAAATGATACCTTTCATTTGATACCTCATATGACTCTGTAGGTATCTTTTAAAATTTCGGCATCACAATTTGTATGGAAAATATTCATTTTCATTTTTCATTTATTTTCATTTATTTTTCTCTAAATCTGTACAGGCGCACGAAATGTATTATTATTTTAAATTTCAAGTTGATAGCTGCAGTAGTTTTTGAGTTATTAAGGAGGGAAAAAAGGACAGACAAAGCGAGACCATAAGGGTTTTGAAACCGATCTTAGATCTTCAAAACCCTAAAAAGTAATAAGTAGTTAACCCCCCTACATCCGTAATGAATTCATCAAACTACGATAGTATTTATAGTTAAACTAGCTGCGTTCTTACTACCCGTTGTCCAATTACCCGTTTTTAGCCTATGATCATCAGGAATAATGTGGGCTTATAATGATAAAATAATTTTTCAAATCGGTCCAGTAGTTCGTTTAGAGCTTATTCAATACAAACAAACAATCAAATCTTTCCTCTTTATAATATTAGTATAGATGAAAAACTCTGACCTAATTCGGATTTTGATTTTGAAACCGGATGACGGAAATCGGATCTAGTGCGTAAACTACCATACAAATAGTTCAATGACTACTTCAGAACGTATTTACACGGATTTGGATCAGGTGCAGTACGAAACCGATCTTTTTGTTATTTTACTGCACTTTTCTAGCGACGTTGCGCGACGTTATAGAAATACTAGCTTCTACACGCGGCTTCGCACGCGCTTTTCACGTAGCCTATGGCCGTCCCCAGGATATAGTTACCTGCCAAGTTTAATTAGGAATAGTTAAGCCGTTTGAGGCGTGAAAACTTACACTTTTATAAATTTACTTAGATGGATGTCAATTAAAGATACATTTATTTAGCTTTACTAGAACAACGATGCAATTGGTAGATAGTTTAATTGAAGCAATTTCATTGTAAGCAATTGGTAAGCAGTTTTGTAAATATTAATTCAAAACAATCATTCGTTGTCTAAATAATTTCTGTTTTTATATTATTATTTTAATCTTTTTACACAAATACTTAAAAATTGTTAATGTATTAATGGTAAAAGCGGGGTCTCCCAGCAAAAGTAAATATTGCTTAAAGGGTGACTCCAGAACCTGTCTGTATAGTTTTAAGTAATTGCAATAAAACTTTATTTAATTTTTTATTTATTCTATTTATAAACAGTAAAATTGATTCAAATGTACATATATTTCATTTCAGAAAACCGGCCATAGCGGTATGATTGTACTGCCAGGGAAGGAAGAAGAGATTACTGTCGTAAGTATTCAATTTAGAATAGAACTGAAACTAGAAGGTACCTTACAACTGGAAATTAATCTCATTTTACAATTTTTGCAGCTATTACTGAATGATCAGCTGGTTATAACGTTCTGCAAAAGTTATAAAAAATCCTTATTACGGCTTGAGCGAGTAGTTCCGGAAATTACATATTAGATACAAAACTATCTCTATAAAACTTTTTAATCTATCATGGTTATTAAGACTGAAGTCATTTACAATGTTTAATCCGCGCATGAAACTGTGTCGAAATATTGGAAAGCTCAAAACTTAAATCATGGTAAATAGCCCGTTGTAAATGACTTTACTGTAAAACTACCTATTGCAATGTATTTAAAACAATACATGCATTAAAATACATAATTAAATAAAAAGTTATAACTCTCCCAGGACACCGAACCGCTACCACAAGAGCAGCCCCTACCATCCCCAAACCCCCTACAACCCCCCGCGGAAATATTCGCCACCCCGGAGCCTCTGGAGACGGAAGTTAACACTGTCGCTGTGGGCTCGCTGCCAGATCTCAACCCTCAGCCGGCTGAGGAGTTCCTGAAGATCGAGGGCATCGAGGAGCTTGTGGAGAAGGAACCTGACCAGACTATTGGTGAGTTATCATCATCTACAGGGTGTACAGTGGCCCCTACAGCCGTCTAGAGAGACACTTTGAGGCTTTATCCAGTTGTTGATGTTGCTACGGGATAATTATACAGTTACATTTATACAGGGTTATTAGTTTCAGTTAAGTTAATAGATTTAGCATCTTCTTATGGTAAAAAAAACATGTCATGGTGTTATTTTTTTCAATAAATATATTAAAATAATATTAATCTAGCCTTGAAGTGAACCAGAGTTTGTAGTATTACAAATTTCAAGACGAGAGTGAATAGGTGTTTTCTGGACCGTCGTGGTAAAATCTTCGGCCACATCGTCACTTACCGTCAGGTGAGATTGTGGGCAAACGAAGGTTTATTCAATAAAAAAATAGAAAAAAAAGTCTCACAGTTGCATGCGCTATCAACTAACCACTGTGCCGAAATATTGGAAACTTAAATAACACAAAACTTGTGTTAATTTCACAATTACAATAATTCTGTAAATAACTTTCATGAAAACGGGTCAACAGGTACATTAATAAATAAGCCACGTTCGAATAGCGGCGCATACATAAAATTCTATATACCTACTCGTAAAAGTTTAAGTAGGTATATTTAATATATCAGTTATCTGTGTATATTGTCCAGTATTCAAGGGCGTCGCCAAGGGGGGGCAGGGAGGGGCAGCTGCCCCCCCCCCTAGAGATTTTAAAAAAGTTGCCAAATATAATGCTACCAAAGTCCTAAGTCTTTGAGTTGATTTGCTTGAAGTTCAAGCCTTGAATTAATCATTCCCGTACGTCGAAACTCGAATGAATTCACCAATTCCACTCCTAATATTCCGTACGCTCAACTTCGCTCTGCCTGCTCTACTCTATCGTTGAAGCGCGTACAGTCGAAAATCTCACAGAAACTTGTGAAACTATCGCTCAGTTTTACAATTTACCAAACATAAAAATTGAAGTCGAGCTTTGGCAGCAATTCTGGCATAATAAACCAAACTCAACAGATCAAACCGTTGTTGATATCCTAAAAGAAGCAAAAACCTTCTTTCCCGACACGGAAAAAGCGTTGAAAATTTTGATCGCTCTTCCATGCACGACGTGTACGGTAGAGCGATCGTTTAGCAGCCTCAGGAGACTAAAAACCTGGCTAAGAAGCACTATGAAAGAAAATCGCCTCAATGGTTTGGCCATGATGAGTGTGCACCGAAAACTTATATACATGGAAACTTACAAGATTTTAATAATAAAGTGGTCGAGAAGTTTACAATGAATCCCCGAAAATTATGTTTTAATTAACCTAATATAAACAAACAACGACAACTATATTATTAAAATCTGGTAATTTAAAAAAAAATACGCTGTACGCTGTACGTACACTTATTCAAATTCAAACTCCTTTTTATTAAATTTTTCTAATAAATGTTATTATAACTTATTTACAAGTTTTTTATTGCATAGTCAAGAGCTCGTGCTTGTGTAGCTTTACACATTGGACTATGTACTGTCACAGAATATATATGTATATAGTACTAAGATACTGTTGTTATTACAATCGCTGTAGATGAAAAGCCGGCTTTTCACTATGGGATATAATATAATATATATTACATCTTGGGATATAATATTTTATCGCTCACCATACATTTTGTACGAGACCGTTCACACTGTGCTATAATATATATTACATCCCAAACTATAAATATTTTTTCGACCGAGTGAGCGATATTTGAAGGTCATTTGAAGGTGTATATTTTACCTCACGTCCCCGGACACCGCGCCTCCCCCGCTTCGCCCTCCGTTTGAATGTTGGCGTTCGTGTGCAGACGTGTAAACTGATCATTGTATGCTCCAAAATATATATCTTACAGTGTGAATAGCAATCGCGGGATGTAATATATAGCACAAGATGTAATTTATATTATATCCCATAGTCCAAAGCCGGCTTAAGGTTCGTAGTACAAGTGAAAAGCTTCATGGGCTGTCGAATTTACCTACAATTCATACCTACTTTTCTCATTCATAGAGAATGAGAAAAAAATTAATTGTAGTAGGTAAAGTTAACTTGCCCCCCCCCCCCCCCCCCCTACGCCATCGGCTGGCGACGCCCTTGCCAGTATTATTTACTAGTTTCAGCCTGCGGCGTCGCACGCGTTGTTTCTATGGAAACGTTTTCTATACCATGGGAACTGATTTATTGGATAAAAAGTTGATTTATTTATTATTTTATTACAATTTCTTTTGCAGAGAGCTCAGGAGCCAATCCCATTCCGATTCCCACTGAAGTCGAGGCAAGGGAAGTGAAGGTCAAACTCAAATGCCCGCACTGCGATAAGCGATATAATAGCAAGCAAGCCAAGTCTATGCATATTAGGGTAAGTTTCAAGGGTAACTACTGGTCAGCACACAGATGTCCACAGAGGAACGTGCCTTCCCCGAACATGGAGGCTTACATAGATATAAGTAAAATCCTGTAGATATGGTATCCTCGGAGTCTCTCTGAAGGATAGGATTCGTAACGAATACATCCGACAGAGAACCAAAGTTATCGACATAGCCTAAAGAATTTTAGTAAGCTGAAGTGGCAATTACTAGAAAATTACTTAAAATTTCTTCCGTTCTAGGTGTGTATTATTTTTATTATTATATATAAAAATTAATTGCAGTGTTAGACTCTCTAAAACTTAAAAAAACGGTCAAACCGACCGTTTATAATATTTTATTGTTTTGTTAACTATAACACTGGGTGGTTTCAAAGAAAATAATACATAAAAAACCCATAAAAGTGTTGAAAAATTCAAAATAGGTGATACGAAATTCACCGTGTCATCAATTTGTATATAAAAAGATTGCATGATCTCTGCTTGCATTATATCTAGTGTAAAGGTCCCTTGGATATATTTTCACATCATTTAGCTCCCGAGTGAGCAGAGCTTATGTGTTAAAGGTAGTAAAAAGTATTCATTTATAAGAAATAATTTTAATAACTACCCGGTTCCTGTTGTCAAAAAGAACGGGTCTGTAGCTCTCTAAATGTTTATTTAGGTACGTGGCAGCTACACCCACAGTAAAAATCATTTAGGCTACCTTGTGGGGAGATTAATATATTATTACGTTTCGAAAATATTCCAAAAAAGAGTATGATAAGCGATTGTTTGTAAAATTATCAGAATAGCTGAGACTGATCCGGTTTGTCTCACCTCAGCAACACTGGCACACCTACCTGTCATGAGTTGGTTAGGTTAGTGTGCATTTTGTGCTTATCTTTAAATTATAAGCTATTATTTTTACTTATAAGTTTTAATTCTAGTTGTGTTATATACCTACCTACTTGTATATGTTTAAATGTATTTTGTGCTGTCCATTTGTGAACCAAATAAACCATCTATCTATTTACCCCGAGCGTGAGGGCTAACGCTCTATACTAACTAAAAGCTTAGTATTTATTTACGTTCGTTTGTTCCAGGCGATGCATAAAGGTGAGCGTCCATACGTGTGCGGTCAATGCGGCCAGACGTTCGCGTACCCGCGCGCGCACGCCTTGCACGCGCTGTCGCATCGGAACAACGGCAATTCCAAGGGTTTCGCCTGTGACCTGTGTGGAAAGGTACGTCCCATTGCTCCCTCTGTCACATTTCTCCCTCTTAGAGCACAAGGCCAGCGCCTTGTTGGAGCCTCCTTACTGCTGCCTTGACGACCTCATGTTAACCACTGCAAACCATCGTTTCTGTGGTGGCCGATTTTTTTTATTAAAGAATATTTTACGATAGAACTTCCTAGGACTATGTATGTATACAACTGTTTTGGTTTTATATTATTAAATTTGTGTTTTTTTATATAAAACGGCTTGCTATCTTCCTGTTGCCGAAAGATTCTAGTTTTAAAATAATTATCTATTCATAGAAATTGACCTCAAAAGTTAGCTGATCCCCCGGGGTCAGCTAACAATGAACGCCTCTGTACGTCACTAATTTGAAAAGTTATCATTTAAATATAAATATTCCTTAATTTCCAGGTCCTAAACCACCCCTCATCGGTAGCGTACCACAAGGAAGCGGAGCACGCGAACCAACGCTACGTCTGCAACAAGTGCGGGAAGCACTTCAAGCACAAGCAGCTGTTGCAGCGGCACCAACTCGTGCACACGCAGATCAGACCCTTCACGTGCAAGGTACTGTATGAATGTAGAGACGAAAGTTGCTTAAAGACCATGCAAGGTACTGTATGAATGTAGAGACGAAAGTAGCTTGAAGAACATGCAAGGTACTGTATGAATATAGAGACGAAAGTAGCTTTTTTATTGGTAATGGTCAAGCGTTTGGCTATCAACTCACTTAAAATAAGTGAAGATGTGGCCTAAGATGGAGCACGCTTTCCCAGAAGGAACTTGAAGACCATGCAAGGTACTGTATGAATGTAGAGACGAAAGTAGCTTGAAGAACATTGTATGAATGTAGAGACGAAAGTTGCTTGAAGACCATGCAAGGTACTGTATGAATGTAGGGACATCAGCATGCTGCCGCGCTGCCGTAGACCCACCGCTATCTAGCTTCGGTTCCAATAAAAGTTCAAATTAGAGTACCTACATATTGCCTGAGATCTGAGATGCATCGATGTTGGTTACCACTGTCGGGTTCCAAGTCTCGTAATTAGTATTTGCGTTGTTTTAGGACTTCCTTTCTGTATTTTACCTGAAGATCTTTTAAACAGGGTTATCTGTAATTCACTGACACTACGTGAACTGCAGATTCTGCCCATCACCACGAACACATTAGTGAAGACGCCAGGTCTTAATTTTTATTTTTTTATAAATCACCACCTATACAAAATAATGTCCGAAACCCAATTAAATACTAAATACCGATCCCCCACTCCTATTTAAATCCACGTCATCATCATTGGCTTATTTTACATCTACGAAAGATGATTTAAGTGGCATTAGCCTGGCTGGGATTCAACCGAACACACACACCCACTGATAATTGAGGGCAGAGCCGTTTTTAGGTTTAGTTCGAAAGGAAACCCCAATGAACGATTTTTGAATGGAGGGGGGTACATATAATATCATTTCCTTCCCACTAATTTTAAGATTTGAGACCTGGCGTCTTCACGGACGTGTTCATGATGGTGGGCAGAACCTGCTGTTCAAATAGTGTCAGTGAATTACCAATAGCCCTATATAGATAAGAAAGTCTTAAAATAACCGAAATCCTTGTTCCAGGCGTGCAATGCAAAGTTCAAGACCAAAGCCAACCTGATCAACCATCAGATGCTGCACTCGGGCGTCAAAAAGTTCTCCTGCGATGAGTGCAAGCAACGGTTCGCGCACAAGACCAGTCTCACGCTACATATGCGGTGGCATCGAGGTAACGCTTATATAACTAGCTTCTGCGCGTGGGTTCGCACGAGATTTTCCGATATAAAAATAGCCTATATTATGTTAATCGACGCTTAATCTAGATGTTGTTGATGACATTTAAAAATAAAGTAATATTTCCTCTTAGTGAAACTTCTATTTTAAATATCTCGGGTACTTGCACTCCACCCTGTATAGAAGTAATAGAAAGTCCATCAAAACGTTTGCATTTATAATATAAGTGTGATTGGCGACGTCTTACCACATCCTGAACCAAACCATCTCTTCCCCAGGTCAGAAGCCCTTCGCGTGCAAATACTGCGAGAAGGCGTTCACTCAGAAAGGCAACCTGTCGGAGCACCTTCGCATCCACACCGGGGAGAAGCCCTTCCAGTGCGCGCTGTGTCCGCGCCGGTTCACCACCTCCTCGCAGCACCGCCTGCATATGAGGAGGCACGAGCCCAAACCTAGCAGGTGGGTTAAACTTGTCGCACCGTCTACGGAAAATTCGACTAAAACAATTCGTCTACTACAATTCGACTAACAAACAATTCGACTAAAACCCTTTCGACTAGTAACAATTCTACTAAAGCAATTCGACATTGAGTTGAACCGACCTGTAGGCGTCTCAGCGGGGGGTTCGCGGGTTCGTGCCGATTCTGTGACTGAAAGAGTGTGCATATGTATAATTGCACCTAGAGCCATATGTTGAAACAATTTTTTTTGTTGTTGTAACGAATTGTTTTAGTCGAATTGTTACTAGTTGAAAGGGTTTTAGTCGAATTGTTTTTTAGTCGAACTGTTTTAGTCGAATTTTCCGCAAAGCTGTCGTACACCTGGAAAGCACCGCTGCCACACAGCATGAAATGTTCAAATATGGGCTTTAACTCGAATGTTTTATAGATGATAGACACCTTCGACACGTGATTAATGATTAGGTACGCATTGTAGATAGTCTGTTTTCTAATCATTCATAATGGAATAAGGAATATCCTTATATGAGCAGACCTCTGTGGCGCAGCGGGTGAGAGTCTGCCAGCGACGCAAGAGGTTGCGGGTTCGATTCCCTCCTCGGAACAAATTTGTGTACGATCTACAGAAATTTGTTCCGTTGGTCTGGGTGTTTTCTATGTATAATGAAAAAATAAAATATCTATCTATAAATATTTTGTATTAAATATATCAGTTATCTAGTACCCATAACACAAGCTTTGAGAAGCTTACTTTGGGGCTAGATGGTGCTGTGTGGATTGTCCAGCATTATTTATTTCTATTTATAAATATTTCTCTACAGGCCACAGCCGAAGCCAAATCCAGAGCTAAACGAGACCACGACCACACTTCTTAGCGAGGACGGAAAGCTCATTCATCTCACCATCAACTCGACCACGCTGCCCACCACCAGCGTTATGCAGACTGGTAAGGACCACACTTGCTTTTAGAATACTAGATATTTTTTGTAAACAAAAGTGTGAATGAAATATTTGTGGAAAATATTTTACAACACTGCTGGTAGGTATCATCGAAGTATGTATATCTCAGAAGAAGGAAAGAATTTTTGGTGTTGAAAGTTTAAAAGGTTAAATGCACATTAAATAATAAATAAATAATGTTGACAGCGAATAGAAGGGATTTTTTTATATTATGATCTTTTCAGCCATTGAGGCGCCACAACGTAAGGTACATTTCTTTCTAGATAAAAAAAACTAGGTTAGAGAAATTACCCGAAGCCCTCTCAGGGCTTAGGCAGTACAATAACGAAAACCTTTTGTTAGAGATTTAATGCTTCAACAAATTACCAAATACTCCAAAAGAACAACTGAATCGAAATTAAATTTACTATGGGTTCATAGAAAAATGGTCTCCGATTGATGGTGCCGTGTGGTGCCGGCTTAGAATTTGCACCCCCCCAACTCTTTACGCGGGTGTCTTAAGAGGCGACTAATGGATATCAACCGGGGGGCGGGCGTGGGGATTATGGGCATTACCCCTAAGAGGTAACAGCCAATAAGGCGCTCAACAGGGGGAGGCTGCGTCCAGCCGTGGACCAATATAGACTGTTGAGGAGAGGTTGAGGAGGTCTCCGATTTGAGTCGAATCACTTTCCCGCTAGTTTTTTTTACTTGTAGAACGCAAAAAAATTTAAAAACTTCAATCTCGCGCTAAGAACGCGTTCCTACATGTCGTGACGACTGAAAGTCGTGCAATTTAAAGCATCGTGGTTTAACTGAAGATGTTGATACTGTGACACGATTAACAACGATGTCCACGATTTTTTTTGTTGTGACTTTAGACGATAGTATAGTAGATTGTCGTTATAATTAGAAACGTAAAATATCGTCACAATCCAATGGGAACAACCCGATACGATAGTCGTTCAACGATTAAAAATCGCGAAGACACAATAACGATAAATGGTCGTCATTTATTTATTTTTTATTTTATTTATTGAATAAAATGGTCATAATGGGAACACCTAAAAACGATACTCGCGTCCAACGATAATTTACGGTTACGACACAGTGGGAACGCGCCCTAACATAAATCGAGCTACCTTAATCGCTGATTAACTTGTCCACAGTTGTAACGAGTACAGCAGCGGGCAGCGCCGCGGGCGGGCACACGTGCCCCTACTGCGCGCGCGTGTGCGCGACGCGCTGGGCGCTCAACAAACACCTGCGCCTGCACACCGGGGAGAAACCCTTCAAGTGCACGCACTGCGAGCGCGCCTTCGCAGACGCTTCCAACCTGAAGAAGCACAAGAGGGTACCTTATACACATACACACACCATCATCATCATCACCATCATCATCAGCCTATATTAGTCCACTGCTGGACATAGGCCTTCCCTAATGGGCGCCATAGCGCCCTGTCTCCAGCTTGCCGCATCCAGCATCTGCCTGCAGTCTTTCGCAGATCGTTATCCCACCTGGCCGGAGATCGTCCTACACTACGTTTGCCGAGTCGTGGTCTCCACTCAAGAACACGTTTACCCCAGCGGTTGTCGATTCTTCGCGAGATATGACCGGCCCACTGCCACTTCAGCTTGCTAATTCTTTGACCTATGTCGATAACTTTGGCTCTCTGTCGGATGTATTCGTTACGAATTTTATCCTTCAGAGAGGCTCCGAGCTCGCTGAGCGACTTTGAACTGGTGGACCAGCCCTACTGTGAGTGTCCACGTCTCAGCTCGGTAGGTCATGACGGGTAGGAAGCACTGATTGAAAACTTTAGTTTTCAAGCATTGCGGTATGGATGATGAGAAGACTCGACGTAGTTTCCCAAACGCTGCCCAGCCTAGCTGGATTCTCCTCCTGGCGTCCTTCTCAAAATTATTTTTACCTAACTGCAGAATTTTCCCAAGGAAACAATTTCGAGAAGGTGGCCATGTACGACGACCGGTCCCGGATCAATGAGGCCATTGATCATGACTTTGGTTTTATCCAAATTCATGCCAAGACCGATGCGTCGCGCCGCGCATACACACACAGAGATATAAACTTAGGTAGAAAGCTTCGAACAGTAGCTAGATAGCATTCCTAGAACTTCAAAGGAGATCAGCTAGACTAGATGGCAGCACAATAAATCTTAAATCGCACAAATGCTGGATTCCACAAAGATTGGACATAATAGAACTTTCTTTTGCGATTTAGGGAAATAAATTAAAAATAAAAATAAAATATTTCTGTAACAGTTTTACAATAATTATTACCGTAGTGAAGACCTTCATTTAAATAAAATACTTGTGTTAGAAGGTCTCGCACTTCTAGAACAAATATTACAAATTCCTTATTTGATCTTGAACAGAAACATAAAAGGAAAAAGATAGTTATGAATGTACTTCTAGTCTAGCTTATAATCTAACTGGCTTCTGCCCGCGGCTTCGCACGCGTTGTTTCTATAGAAACGTTTTAAGGTTATTTCTATCCCATGGGAACTGATTTATGGGATAAACAGCCTATGTTTGATTCCAGGGTTAGACTTACCTGTATGCGAAATTTCAACCTGATCCGTTCAGTAGTTTTGGCGTGAAGAGGTAACAAACATCCATCCATCCATCCATCTATCCAATCTTTCGCATTTATAATGTTAGTGTGAGTAAGTCTAGTTTATACAAAAAAATATTGATATGTGCGACTTTGCAGAGTTAGAATGAATGATGTCGGAATGCCGCATTTATTCAGCTTACAAACTGATGACATCGACGTGATCGACATGTCATTATAATACACTAGCTGCGCCCCGCAGCTTCGCCCACGTGGAAGTTTATGTTACCAACTTTCATATTTTTTTTGAAAAAACCTTCTCCTGACAATAACAAACAAAACAAAAAAATTATTAGCGAAATTGGTCCAGCCGTTTACGCGTGATGCCGTGACCAAGGGAAATAGGGATTTATTCTATATATATATATATACTTAAATACACTCATTATAATGTGTCCTCCGCACATAACTAGTCTCCATTGAGACTGCCCGCCGTGGTTGAAATTCAACTAGGAGGACATCATCGTACACTGAGACCCTTAATAAATACTTGCAGACGGATACAAACATCTGTCCCGCGGCGGAAATCAAACTCACAATCTCTTGCGTCGCAAACGGACCCCGCCGCGCCGCTGAAAGCGCCACTGACATTTTCATTAACTACTGAACAAAGTCATCTAAGCAATACATAGTTCATAGTTACAGGTCACTTATTAATGACTTATGTAGATAATACATTAATTTTAAATAACAACTAAAATAAATTTATTTCCAATTAAAAACATCATAATCACGCACATTTCAAACTCATAAACTCAATAACATGATAAATAGTTTGCGTTATCAGCCACGTTTTCAGATTTATAAAATAATAATAATGCTGGACAATTCACACAGCATTATCTAGCCCCAAGCTAAGCAGAGCTTGTGTTATGGGTACTAGAAAACTGATATACTTAATACAATACACTACATAGATAGATATTTTTTTATTATACATAGAAAACACCCAGACCAACGGAACAAATTTCTGCAGATCGTACACAAATTTGTTCCGAGGCGGGAATCGAACCCGCAACCTCCTGCGTCGCAGGCGGACCTTCGCCCGCTGCGCCACGGAGATCGTCATTTAAAAGATTGAGTGGATTGTGCTGGTGATAGAAGGTGGAATGCTGTTGTAAACAGCCATCCCCATCACGTACTGCAATTTGGACAACCGGTGCGCGTACTTTTAAGAATCCAATTGCATTAACCATCTCATCATCATTCCAGGCAGTCCACAAACAGACGTCGCTCCTCGCAGTGCAGCCCACATTCCTGTCCCCGGAACCGAAGCCCGCGTCGCCGCTGGAGGAGTCGCTAGAGGGCGCGCACTACGTGGTACAAACGGAGGATGATGACGAGCGGGTCATATACGTCACGTATGACGTGGACGCGCCGGAGCCTGACTATCAGATTATGGAGACGGAACAGGTAAAAAATAACACAACTCACAGCGCTTATCGCAACCACGTATCAGGAGGCAAATTGTAGTCAACCCCCACACGGTGGAACGATGATCTGCACCTAAGTTGAGAAAAACGTGATTGAGAACGAAAAAAATATTTGAATGAATTTTATGCATTCAGTGTAATTTGTGTCCATTCTATCCTTCACAAATCGCCTAGATATTGGTCGCGCAAGACCAGACGCAGGTGATCTGCGAAGGTGGCCTATGCCCAGCAGTGGACGTCTTTCGGCTGATATGATGATGGTCTCATATAAGAGAAGTCCGCCTCGCTGTTCGAGGAGTCGCTAGAGGGCGCGCACTACGTGGTACAAACGGAGGATGATGACGAGCGGGTCATATACGTCACGTATGACGTGGACGCGCCGGAGCCTGACTATCAGATTATGGAGACGGAACAGGTAATATACTTACTCCCATGGCTGAGATAAGATGGCTGGGAGTTGTGAAATTCAAGTGGCAGTAGGCAGGGCAATCTTAAACGATTTTCTATTACAAATTAGAATCTCGCGCCAACACGAAACGAACAACCAGCGAACAACCTTAAAGCATAATTCGAGGAAAAAAATTAAGTTATGTTTGCAGAGACCACCCTCTCCCCACGTGAGATTCTGTGAAATTTAGCTCCCCCCCCCCCCCCCCCCCCCCCTAAAAGCGTCACGTAATTAATGGACGCCCGCTTAGGGTCCTAAGGTTATTGTGTGGCGACCGAGTACGACAGAACCCTCTAGGTGGAAGAATGACTCCGAGTTCGTTTACTTGATAGTATCGTCTCGTTGACGTTTTTGTATGGGATTTGAACGGTAGAGGCGCTGTATCTGGAATCAAACCGGCAATCTGCTGCGTGTAAGGCGGACCTCGGCGCCGGAATAGTTACTTGTTCTTGTTACCTGTTCGAGATTGAATAGATGTGATTGAATGTGGAGTATGGGGTTGCCAGCTGACTGGAATAAATAGACCTTTATCCTTTTAATATTATAAAGGCGAAAGTTTCCGCTACTGTGACGATGCTTAGCCAAAGACAATGCCAAATCTACTGAATGGATCGAGCTAAAATTTTGCACACAGATCTGGAATAACATATAGGCTACTTTTTATTTCCGAAAGAAACTTATATATACTAATGAATGTAATAACTGTTTACAGAATGAAGTTGTCCTGGGCTCTCCTACAAGCGAACTGTCGCTGCTGGTGCAGTCCAAACATGAAGAGCCGGAGCATATGTCGGTGAGTAGACACCTACAACTGAGCTCACTACTGCCCCCTACCATAGCAAGTTTTTATCTATGCTAGAATACAGAAAATTGCGCAAGTTATTGGAGTTGAAGGAATGAACTATTCATGTAGTTATGTTACATTGATATAATTATCTGTTAATATTAGTTGGAGAAGCTCCTGAAATAGAGTGGTTAAACTAGTTCAGGAGCCTTTGGACTCATATTGTCTGTTACACTAGCTTTTAAGTCAATAAATAACATTTTTACTTTATTTTACGCGTGATGACTATCATCATCATCATCATCATCATCATCATGATGATAGTTATGACTATGCGATGTCGTTTTTGTATATTCTACCCTAGATAAAAATCGCCGTGCTGGGCCTACTGGCTTCCCACTCACAGCAGTAATTATAATACGGCTGAATAAGATGACATTTTGAACGAAAACAAAAAGCCATTTTGAAAAGTCCTTCAGTGTCCTATTAGTATAATTATGGTCGCCGCTTTTCCTGCCAAATCACCTATGTCCCTTCAAGACAAGAGTGAATAGAATAGTGTTTCTAGTTCTAGTGAGCCTTGTGATATATCATCGGCCACACCATCACTTACCACAAGTGAGAGTAGGTACAACGATAAAGGTTGTCGCAAGCCAGGGTCGCACCGCTACCGCACAACACAAAAATGTGCATTAAAATATGGGCTTTAACTCATAACATTTAAATGCATTTTATACTGACGGCATCAGATAACAGACAACTCGCAGGTCACTCGTTTGAAGCTTGTTGTTGTGAGAGCCATTTTATCACTGTAAAATGTATTTAAAGATGAAGACGAAGAACGTCTTCTTCGTCTTCATCTTTAAATACATTTTTCTCATTTTTCTCAAACTCGTCAGTTTAAGCCCATATTTTAATGCTTATTTTCGTGTTGTGCGGTAGCGGTGTTGGGTGTATGTGCCTTTAAGATCTTATCTTTACATAACAACTTGTGTGGATTGTCCAGCATTATTATTATTATAACTTTCATATTCATATATATTTATTGCAATCGTCGTGTACATTTTTACACTTTATTTTGTAACACTTCAGGTGACAGACGAGCAGGGCAATCCTTTACATTTCACGATGCAGGACGGAACGCGGCTCGCCATCACCTCGCTCGATGGACAGTCTTTGCAGGTAACATTACAATATAAATAATAAATTCAGGCGTTACTTTGCGGAAATCAATTGCATAATATTAGGATAAAACAAAACAATATTTAGTAACAATTCCGCGCATAACCTTCTTTGATAAAATGCGATTCGCGTGTATAATTGCTCCCACTTGCAATCATAGAAGGTGAACAACAGACTTACGCAATATAAAATTGCGGTAACATTACCCTAAATAATAACTCTCTCTCTCTTCCTAGCTAGTTATTCCATATGGTAATGGGGTTCCTTTCGTAATTGAATACCTACTTACCTCAAAAATAACCAATACTTTTTCTCTGGTCTAGGTGTTTTTCTACGTATCTTAATAAATATGTAGCTTATCAATATGTTACCGTTTTTACCCTACTATATAATTTTAATTATGTATTACAATTCATGGACAACGATGGGTCTGATTATTCTGAAAGTAACACTACCTACTTACGGCTTGGTAGGCCAGCAGAGGCCGCATTTTTGTGATTTTTAAAACCATCTGAGACGTAGAAAATATTGTTTAAAAGTCTGAAAAAAAGATATAAATTACTTAAAGATCTAGTCTAGTCAAAGTCGCATTCAATTACAAGATCTGAATGATTGACTTCATTTTTCATTTGACTTGATAATGAACTTCACTAGATAGAAAGATATCCCAAAGTTACCCCTTTTTTTAACATTTTTTCAATACTATTACTAGCGAACTACTGATATCACCCTTTTTTTTGTACTCAACTAAGGACACTTAATATTTCTAAACAAATTCGCAGAGTGTGACTTGATAAAATGATTTTCTTAATTACTATGTTTAAATAACTACAAAGAACACGAGCGCGGCGGTTTGGCAGGCGCGCATTTTCCCTTATGCTTACTGCTGCAGGACTACCTGGCCTTAAGCTGAAAGACCTAAGTATAATTGTTTGTTGTCGTGTATAAATAAAAAATACAATCTTGAATAGTTACCTACATCAGTACATCTAAAGCCTATGCCAGTCCACTGCTGGACACAGACCTCCCCCTGATAAGCTCCTTATTGGCCTTTGTGACATGGGGGCATTTGCATAATCCCCACGCTGGGCTTGTGGGTTGGAATGAGTACCTATATGACAGCAATCCGCTTGGCCCCTCTGCGTTTTAGTCAAAACCGGCTTAATGCTATAGCGCAATGAATTATCATGAATCCAATGTTACAGGTGATAACGCAAGACGGTCGGACCATACCAGTGGAAATTAATGGATTCAGTCAGGATGGCGAGGTAAGAACTTTATACACTAAACAACCCTCAGTAGACTAATAGACTTTGCTCGAGGCAAGAGTCTATTACCACTAGAGATGTTGCACCTCTCTATACTGAAGACGATTTCGATGTAAAATGTTTTAGAACAAACCGCTCGTACTTAACCTCAAATCAACCTTGTCGCGGAGTATTAATTTACAGTCCTTGTCGATTTGAGATCTTTCCAATAAATGTTGCCAACAATTATATCTGTAACTCGACGCCAAACTCGTGAATGTACTGTCTTTGTTGTGGTTTGTTTACAAACATTTCACATCGAATATGGCTGGAGTATACGTAGCTAGTACCGAATGTGTCAAACCCCTCACAGATCAGGAAATAGAATGGCTTTAAGCCGGCTTTTCACTATGGGCTATAATATAATATATATTACATCTCGAGATATAATATTTTATCGCTCGTCATACATTTTGTATGAGACCGTTTACTGCTATAATATTATATTACATCCCAAACTATAAATATTTTTTCGACCGAGTGAGCGATATTTAGAGGTCATTTGATGAATGTTGATTACATGAATGTTGGCGTTCGTGTGCAGACGTATCAACTGATCATTGTGTGTTCCAAAATATATATCTTACAGTGTGAACGGCAATCGCGGGATGTAATATATTGCTCAACATGTAATTTAGATTATATCCCATAGTGAAAAGCCCTTTATTTTCATATCATACAATTGGATGTGTACCTAAGGCGCTATGCAGAAAGAGCAACTTTAGTGGAAGAAACTGTCAACTTTTTTAATATGTTTCGCATAAACTTCTTCTTAAACTGTGTCTAGTCTTATATCTGCGCCTTTAAGGCGTTTATATACCCCGATACTAGCGCCACTACATATTTTATTCTATCATTACGTTATACAAAGGAATTATCAAAAAATCGGACCTCGCGTAGACGATACCTATCACAAGATTTTTTTTAATGTATCTGTAATAGTTTTGTATTTTATTATTTAGGCAGATACTTGTTTCAAGACTTTAGTTCCTATTGGTGGCCACCAAGCTCTCCAAACAAGGTATGTGACTGAATAACACAAAACAAAACTAACAGATACATGAAAAAAAGCTTGTGATAGGTATCGTCTACGCGCGGTCCGAAGTTTTGATAATTCCTTTGTTTAACATAATGATAAAATAAAACATGTAGTGGCGCTAGTATCGGGGTATATATACGCATTAAAAGAGTGGCCAGAACTAGCTCCCAAAAATGGCCGATTGTTGGTCAAGTAAAAGAAAGAGAAGCCTTTTTTGACTATTTCGGTTGAACTGAATCGTATAATGCTTCTTTTACATTATACGTTTCAGTTTTTTCCCATTCTCGCCAAATTTTAAAGCCGTCAATTTGTTTCCAGGAATCGCCGTTAGCGGAAGCTTCAGTGCACGAAGTAGATATAAAAGAGAATGACAACTCTCCCGTCACTCATTACTACACAATCGTATAAGTTACTACCTGCAAACTAAACCCTATTACCATTACATTAAGATTGTATTTACAAATACGTAAGCTTGAAGTTGATTATCTATATCACAATAAGGTAGATTTCACAGTTGATTTAATTTTATTCGTGGGGATGGAATTGCAATTATAAGCAATATTGATCGATCTCTCTTACATAGTTTTTAAAATTCAATTCGAACATCGTTATGTGTTTTAATTTGATTGCTATAGCGGAGATATTTATTTTATAAGAATTAGTCACAATCTTACTAATTTTATTGATTTTAATTTTTAAGCCAGAATTTAGAAAGGAATTGTAATAATAAATAACTTGATTTGATTGTTTCTATTTATTCTAAAATCAACCCGTCGTCTGTTTTTTTGGTCGCCTTGATCGAAAGTGCACATCGCAGCCTATGGACGTCTGCCGTTGCCGACCCTTTAAATCCTTTTTGAAAAACCCCATGTTAACACCTGAATGACAAAATAAAACAACAGAATAATATGAAATTCAATATTATTTCGTTATGCTTTTAATACAATATATTTTGCATACCATATATACTATCGGTAGTATATTATTGATGACCAATCATTAAACAATGAAAATATGACATTCATCAATTCTCGTTTAACATTATTTTAATAAATAGCAGTATACAAAAACAATTATTTACAGGGTAAGGCAGTATAATTACCACGTAAAATGTGCCTTTTCTTAATTTTAGCTATACAAGCAGTAAAAAAATGGAAAATTGAACAACGTTAAATGAAGGTAAGGGAACAGAATACAATAATCATCTTAAAATTAACTCCAGTCAAATAATTACTAACGAGTTACATTACAATAACAAATAAGCGATAATTAGTTTGTGAACTTGTTATTTCTTTATAATGTGAGGGATACTTTACAATAAAAATATATATGAATCGCGCATCACCCGCCGAACTTGAGACAATTTGATTACAATTTGGAACGTATCGGTACCGACCATCTCACTAAAACATATGGCAAACATTACACAGATAACACATTCAAATATCGACCTACCGCGTAGCGCACAACGCACAGAATCCAACGAAGCGAGATGATGCAGCTTACCTCCACTCGTGTAGCTGGAGTATCACAGCGCAGCGCGACACGTCATCGCTCGCTAGACACCTACAGGGCTATTCAAACTCACCGCTACCGAGTCCTCGACACGGAATCCCACACAGATTCACGCGAAATTCAAATATTTTCGAGGTTTTTAATATTTTCTGAGTTCTGTAAGGAACTTAACTCCCAGAAAAGTAGTTTATCACAAATCGTAGACAATTTTTTATGAACCTATGTTACAATAAAGTGTTTTTTTGGTATTATGTTGATTTTAAGTACTAAAACTCTAATATTATTAATTGCTCCAAACGTAGCACTAAATCCGAATTTCTTAAAACATGGGTTCATAGAAAATGTTTTATGATTTATGGAAAACTACTCTTCTGATAGTTTACTTACTTGCAGAACGCAGAAAATATTAAAAGCCGCTAAAATATTTGAAGTTCGCGCGAATCTGTGTCACATTTCGTATCGGATGACTCGGTAGCGAAGAGTCTGAATAGCCCTGTTAGAGCTGACTTAAAGACACCCAAGAGTGGCCTTTTGACACTCTTAAGAGACCTGGAGTAGCCTCGAAGACGGTCGCAACTGCGCAAAGTTCGAAACATGAAAATAATTACAATACTAAACTAAGCGAGCACAATTCAACATGATACATTAACAAACGAACCGCGAACGTAAATAAAACCCTAACATGATTCGAGTTACGATCTAAACCAGCCTAAACTACACCTTCTTATTTATCAGTGGTTAAGCTTGTTTTTAAAAAATACACGATCTAGTTAAAATGATGATTACTAATGAAAATAAAATTGATCACATAAAATTCTGTCACAACTAAATTTAAAATTCCGTGTAATAAACTTTTACTATTAAAATTTAGCTTAACCACATGAATAAATAGGAAGGCAATGCCGTTGGTCGTCCGACGACTTACTAAAATCACATGACTCGATTGAATGCCGGACGAAGGCGAGCGAATCGATTTCAAACAACACAGCTTGAGGGAACGCCGGGACATTGGTAACACAACCCTTGTAGTACAGAATATCTTTAGATACACAGGAATCTACTATTCATTATGAACTTAGTAATTGCAGCTTTATTACTTTGTAGTTGGCGTTTAGCTTAATGAAACCTTGTACTAAGTTAAGTTGTGTTGCCAATGTGCGCAGCTAAAATGCACTAACCGATATAAAAATAATGGACACTGGCACTAAAGCCCTACCTAGGAGGCTGACTCGATTGCCGGCGACTAGATAGCCTTGTTTACACCGAGCGAGTGACTGGGCCGAGTTGCTTGTAAATGGTCCTTTGCTCTTAGAAAAAATCAATATTCGACAAATATTTTGATAGCATTCAACTCAGTTAATTTGTATAATTATTAAAAATCATCAATCAAGTTTTAAACACAAGTTACGAGATTAAAATACAGAATATTAAAAACAGATTCCGTAAACAACTTTAATAACTTTCAATCATACTTCGATCAGTTATGGCCATAAGTGACTGATCCGACTCGAAGCACACCTTGTAAAGTATACATCGGTACAATGTATTTTTAATTTGATAAAATAAGAAGTATCCATTTTCCAATGTTTTGAAACTGGCATGGAAAAACAAAACACAAATCATGGTAAATATACTGTTATAAGCTGCTTTTACTATGGCCATGTTTGACGCCTTAATTTTAGCTATAACTTTTGTATTTTTGGTAACAAAATAAAGGCTCTAAGCTTTTAGGTCCTTTTTAAGTCCCTCGGCCCGCACCCGTCGCTGTAAATTGAGCCGTGGTGACAGCATGTCTATATGACTAAGGCCATGTCTTTCTTGCTAGGCAGCTGGACCTTCTTGCCCTGCCAGAGAGAGTTGTGTATCGTGAACGCGTCAATCGTCACAGTCAAGTGCTTCGTGTGGATTTGTGAGAAGCATTTGCTGCCGGAATTGTATCTGGAAAGAGCGGAAAACGTTATTTATATATGTGAAGGTAATCAAAGAATGAATGAGTTTGTGAAGTCCTTATGAGTATATGAGAGGACACTAGTGCTGGAAAAGTGAGTAATTTCTAGATATGATTAAATATTTTGTTGGGGAGTAAACCGAAATTTTAAGTAACTCGTATCATAGGATATCTAAAAGCTGGCAAGCAATCAGTCAAGGGCCAGTGCGAAATTGTATTATTGTAATAAATAAATGCAGGCACGTTCCACTTCTAAACTTGACCAATTTGTGTCTATTCAACAGGCAAAAATACATTAATCGTTTGATAACTTTAACTGTTTAGTTGAAAAAGATTGACTCATAGTCATAATTAACATGTATTTAATTTTTCAAGCTAAATCGCCCATGATGGGCTATGGTGGTATGATCCTGGGCAAAGTCCCTTCTTTTCTTCCATTCAGCTCGGCCTAAGACGTCAAGGCAAAAGGTGACAAAATCTACAAAAAAATAGTAGTACAGACACTCACTTGAAGAATTTATCGAACATCCTATCGTTAACGTTTTTGGGTCCGGTGCCGTACAGCTTAGTGACCTGCTCTGAATCAGGACAGTAGCTGTACAGCGCCCGGAACTGGCAGCCAGCGTCACGGAACAACACGAGGAAGTGCTTGCTTTCCGAGCGGGCGATCTCTTCCAGCACCCGCCGCTTGGCCTCCGCGTTCACCGCCCCGGGGAACACGCAGTATTCCACCGCGTTCAGCATTATACCTCGGTTGGACTTCGTGGTCGGTTGCTTGTATAACCGAGGACCTGTGGGGGAAGGTTGTTTTTATATCTGTGATTGGAATTGGTCAGTTAGCATCACTGTCTTCGACATATTTTGTAGCCACTTAAAGCGGTTATTTCTTGTAACTAATTTTGCTCTTGAAAAACAGTGATGAAAACTCACGCAAATAGTACCTAATTGAAAGCTGTATTTGATTTATTGTGTCCTAAAACTACTCGAACTTTTCTAACTAATGCTAGATTTGTATTAACACTGACTAAATTTTTACTGTCTTCTGAAAATATTTGTAGTTACTGTCAAAAATACCTGAGAGAATTTGCGTTCAAAAATTTGTACACTAGTATTAGTTGCAAAATGCGTAGTGGATTGAATGCACAAAATAAATGGAGTGCCGTGATACATCTGTGAGTCAAAAAGTTTGTGAGTAAGCGAATGTAGATGAAGCAAACTCTTTGTTAGATCAAAATGCTCGTCACAAAATCATGCCTTAGGAGTATTGTTAACAAAGTTCAAATCTTGTTGGCATGACATCGCTTCGGTGTTTCGTTACTCGTGGACTCAACTCGTGTTTCTATTTACGTGTGTGATTATTGTCTATCTAACTAACTGTCTACGTAAAGACCTTTGCCTGAACTTCGATTCGATCGATTGGATCTTGCTGAGGGAATAAATTCAAACGGTAGATTTAGTTTTTGTTTGATCAATGACAAACACACTATGCTACATTAATCTGTAATCAACATTGATTCCGACTTTAAGGACTTAGTTAAAATTTTGGTCACATTGCTGTTATTCCAAAGCAAAATGTATTCCATCCAAAAAGTAAAATATGAAACAAAATTGTTGGGTTACGTTGCGATAATCAATTAAAATTTTACCGTACATTTGGAATCACCGTAAATTTCACATTGAAATAAGTAAAAAAAATACATATTTGGAACAAAGTACAAAAAAACATGAGATTGCGTGACGATAATACGCGCAATATAATTAGAAAATAGACTTGCGAGTATTAACGCCCTCCTTCAAATACCAGATTCTTGAGTTCCTTAAATTAAATTCCTAAGTCTACACTAAGACTCACCCGAATAATCCATAATAGAAGAATGCGTGGAGCTGACATCCGAGACATCATCAGGGTGGTTCCTTCGCTTTCCGATGGCACCGGGGAGCGATCCAGGGCCGGAGCCGGCGGGCGAGCCCAGCGCGCGGAGGCCGGGGGAGGCGGCGCGGCGCGGGGGCGTCGCGCGACCCAGGCCAGAGTCTACACGGACATACATACTGACTATTGGGCTAAACGTTGAGTTATTCTATCCACCACCTTATTGATTCCGAACTACTCCTATCCTATCTGTGTTAATCTTTTCCCCGTAACATCCCTAATGATCCCCATCTTTGAATCTATCATCCCCTGACCCCAACGCCCGGAGGCGAGGCGCGGCGCAGCGGTTTCTTGCGACCAAGGCCCGTGTATTGTATACACGGACAAACATGACTAGTGGGCTAAACGTTGGGGTATTCTATCCTTATTGATTTTGACCTAGTCTGTCCTCGTAGTGTTTATCTTATACCATAACGTTCATAATGGATCATTTTCTATGAATTTAAATGAATCTAACCCCAACTCCCCGAGCCTCTCTATGAATTTAAATGAATCTAACCCCAACTCCCTTAGCCTCTCAGGCCTGGGTGAGACCAGGCTCAAGTCTACATAGACTTACATACTAACTAGTGGTTATGAGTCATCCACCATTGTATATCTTTGACCTAGCTGTTTTAATCGCATCCCCATATAATCTAATATCTACTCATACTGAAAAGAGATCTGACATAGAAATGTTTATTTTATCCCCTTTACATCTGTAAACTTTTAAAATTCAGGGCGCGAAATGTCCGCTACATAATTATGAAAACGTCAAAACAGCTTAGAAACACTTAAACGAGCCCTTTTGGTCTACTTTGATCAACTAGTTAAAAGAAAATTTTGAATATTTCGAGTCTTCTCCATTATTCTACCCCTGATAATTGTTCAAAAGACAACAAATTTTAAAACACATTACATACAGAATACAAAACAACAAATAGACATTTTTTAGAACAAATAAATAGCATTTAATTTCTCTTCACCGTGTTAACTTTCACCGTCAAATGAGGCAGAAATACGAGTATTTTGTGATAAAAATTGGTTCACATGCTTAGTAACTGAGAAGAGATTGAATAAATTTAGACATTGAAGACACATGTTTGTAATTTAGACAGAATATGAAAAGATTTATTATACTTTCAGTAATGTTACATTTACCCAAATTAGTAACCAATTATTTAATTTATTGACTAGCATAACATTTAAGTTATCATTTTAGGTGAAATTTATATTTTTTTTATATTTGTGTTGATTTTATAAAGCGTAAAATACTAAATGTATCAGTGTACACAAACTACAAACTAGTACAAACATTACAATATCCATTTCTCTATAGCGAAGCGAAATAAAAAGGCAAAAATTAACATAAGAAGCACATTTTGTATTTTACGCATAGAAATACATAATTACTTCTAGCTACATACGTATGGCTAAATACTATTGGGATATTTTATATTTAGCTTATAAAAGCGTAAAACACATTTACAACCATTTACTTTTTCACTACACATACTAGTTATGAATATGTAGAAATCTACAAAATGAATGAAGATTACCCTACGTACAACTACCGGTAAAAATAAATATTTTTTAGAATTTGTTATTATACCTGGATATTTGATTTTATTTAAAACAAGTTTATTTATATTAGAATCACAGGCAGTAAATATAATATGTAGGAGGTATTAATGAAAAGAAGGAAAATAATATTCGACAAACTATTCATCTTTAAAACCGAATTAGTTAAATTTAGATTTGGACACAAATTAAAAGATAAATATAGGTTGTAACGTGTTTTAACGAATACCAGACGATGTCACACCAACACCATAAATTAAAGGTCATGCTCTAACGACGAACCAAATAAATATTAAAACACCGACGACCCAATATAATAATAACATAACCATTAATAAAATGTAGTAAGTATGTAGGAATATATGTCATATATAGAATATTGCCGATGACCAAACTGAATATAAAGTGCACAAGACGAAAGAGCACTCGAGAGGCGTTGAGGCAAATGGCGAATAACACACGAAGATAAAAATTTGTATCAGTAAATTCCTAACAAAATGTATTTCACTTTAGAATTCAAACAAGACGCAGATCCCATTGCAGTGGGACTCCCCTCGATCCAATTAAATAATTATTTGTTTGTATATCTAATTTTGACAAAGTGAAAACGGAAGTGCCTTATCAGCTACCTCCCGAGTGCATGGAAAAGAGCAACATAAAAGAACCCAACGCACCAAAGCGTACCACCGGCATACCAACGTGAGTCAAGCCTTAACGAGTGTCGCTCAATCTTACCGCACAGGTTCATAAGAGAGCTTGACTTCCGTCCGGCCTTAAAGTTATTCTGGTAACTCGTATATTTAGACCTTCCACGAGCCGATTGTGGTTCCTCATTCACACGCTCTGAAATGTATCCTACACATGTCATGCTCCGCATCTTTGCTCCAGCGATGGATCGCATGCACCCACAAAAGCTGGCTTCGGTTTACACGCAAACAAAATAAATCTATCAACTCGGTTAACTGCAATATACAAATTTACAATCTGGAACCAATTTCAGTAAATGCGCGGAAGGTCTGGCGGGCGCGTTTTGAAATTTGGAAAAAAGCAAAAAAACCTCCGTCTTATATAAATTTATATGCAACTACATATGACCAATAATATCAAGCATAATTTAGCGAATCGGAGTGTGTCTAATGATCTATATTGCGTTGCTGGAATGAGTTGTACACATATAAAATATAAAGTTCAAAAATAAATAAAAAGGTTCAAGCTTTCTACTAAAACATAATCAAAGAAGCCTTGTAAACCAACTGTGGGAGCCGTAAGGGAAAACACATAAAAACGGTGTTTTTGTTGTTCAAGCCAGAAAGGGTTCATTCAAAGGGAACACTTGATTCAAACAATTATTTAATGTCTTAAATATCTTGAACACTTTAAAAAGATTTTCGAACTAAAAGAAAAGTTATTCAGGATATCTTAGACATCTTTTTATTTCAAAAGATCGAAAAAACTCAACACTGAAAATCACACTGATTGATATTGAATTGCATTAATTTTATCATTATTTTTATACTTTTTGGGATGCAATCTGATATCAAACAGTAGTTTAAAACATTCTTATTTTCTAGTTCTTTTCGTAAATAACATTCCAAGACATAGAAAAACAGAGAGTTATTCTCAAAGTGTCATCAAAAAGTAAACTAAAAGGAATGTTATCTACGAGCAGAAGGAGCATCAACAGCAAAAAGCGATCGGAGGGCTGATTACAGGTTAATTTAACGATTTGTTATATACCTCTTAATTTTGAAGCAAAAGTTTATCTCCTACTTCGAATTCTGTCGTTATTGGAGTTTCTCAAGGATGAGTTGGCTAAAGTCTTTGTTTGACTAACCCTCGAATACTAAAACGCAACTCAGATTTAAGCAAGTCTTAAACAGCGGCTTTTCGACAGTAGTCTATGAAAATCTGTCTAAAATTCGTCACTCGAGACGAGCTTAAATCTGAGTTGTGTTTGAGGATTCGGGGGTTTTGACAGTACTTTAAATTCAGCACTCTGTTGTACGTAACAGTGATCCACATAACAACCGTATCTAGAGATATATAGCAAGTTTAAATGAACATGTGATCGCCCCCGTCTGTTAGTGTGTAGCTCAGCGAGACAGCTGGTGTGAGACTTACCGCGCGACGTTTTGCACGAGCCGCGCCGCCCGAGCGGGCCGCTAGACGCGCTGCCCGGGGACATACCTCCTCGGTCTTCTACTGGGGAATCTGAAACATACCAGGAGAAACATAAAAAATCTTTTACCTGGCTGTTGGATAGAACAGTCTCTGAAATGAGAAGACAGAGTTACTAAATCAATAATTTTGTTTGTCACACAAAACAGTCGATTGGATTAGGTGCATTTCCATTGACGCGGATTGGAGCTGAATCGACCATTAAGAAAACAGCGGGCAACGAGCGGGTTCTTCGGTTCTATATTATTGGCCGATACAGCCCCGTTCCACAGAAGGAATACACCCTAACCGCTTAACCCTTGTTTCCAGTAAGCTACCAACGCATTTGGATACTTTCAAGAAATCCAAATTCAAAAATAATGGGAAGGTCGCGTTTGTAGCTCACCTAGGGCAAGGGGTCACCAAGGGACAAGGAGTTACGCAGTAAAGAACAACAAAAAGAAAAGTAATTGCATTGACAGTATCATTTCAAGGTAAGGAAGGTGTAAAAACGGCAACAAAACATAAGAATTACCTCGGTAAAGGCCGGCGCGCTCCGCCAAGCTGTCCTGCGAGCCTCGGTAGTAGTCGCGCCGCATCGTGCCGCCGCCTTTACACACGACACCAAACGGAAAGGGTAAAACCAAATAAAACATCATGGGATTGTGTTAGGCTGAATATAGGTACGTAGGTGTTATACAAAATCGGAAAATAACCTTTGGATTTCAAGGCAATGTTTTGGCGGTAAAAGACTTCGAATTTCGGAATCAATTGTAACAATTCAGATGGCACACAAAACTAATTTGTCACAATCTTTTTTATCATACTTTTAATTCGATCGTCGTCGACGGGACGTTTTTGTACGAACAGCATCGACACCATTGCCCCTAATTTTATTATTTAGTAATCAAATTGATGACTGTTCATTGTAGACTTGTAGGTAGGTACTGTAAAACCCAGTCCGTTTTTCAGCATAACACATCTCATATAAACACAACAACGAAAGGCGCTAGCAAATCAAATACGAATCTAGGGGAACTAGCGTGCCGGTTGTAAAAGTAGTGTGCGCTCAAGCAGAATATAAACATTAATGGATATTTAACAAAACAATAAAAAATTTAACACTATCGGATAAAATAATGGTATGACGCGATTTACAATGGAAGAGGGTGCGTCGTTTTCTACATTTTTACCTTTATGTCAGAGCCTTCGATCATCATCATTATCAGTCCGTATCTGCCCATTGCTGGGTGTAGACCTCCAATTTATGCAAATCATATCGGTCTTGGGCTGATCCCAGATCCATACCGCAATGTACGAAATTTTCGTTTGCAAGCATTGCTGTTTGGATGACGATGACTCAGCGTAGTTTCCCAAATAGTACCTTGTCTGTGTCTTGTTGGCAATCTCCGATCTGCCAGTACTTCTATTGGAAAACTTTCTTTCTTTTTCTCTATAACAAATATTACCTGCTAGGTTAGTACTAGAAGGTTGCTTCGTATGCAGCATGCCCTCGGCTTGGTGTAACGCGCCGCTGTCCACGTGGATAGTCTTGGGCCGCGCGCGCGCGCCGGCTGCGGGGCGGCGCGCGCGCGGCGTGCTGGCGTGCCGGTCCATCGTGCCCGCTTTGTGCTCCATTGCCATGAACTCGGACCTGTCTAGGACTTTGCCCTGGAAGAGAGAGATAAAATACGTTCAAAGTGAACAAGCTGGCAGGATAGAAAATAAGTGTTTTACAAGGAAAATAATGGTTTTATTACATCTAGAAATTAAAGAACTTATTAAAGTACTGCAGTGAAAATAAAATCTGATTTTGTATTTTCAATTCAGGCTAATGTAACTAGGTAAAGCAAAACCTCCTAGTACAAGTATTCTGTACAATTTTTGAAGCCTTCAGATTATCATGTACTTTGTCAACGAAATAAAAACATTTGTGTTTGTATTTGTTTCTCTTACGCCCGTAGCACACCTCCGCTGCGGAACCATAACAGCGGAACCGCAGTAATTTCGCCATGTCTTGGCCGTATAGGAGAAGCGGAACACTAGCGGAACTGCCTGTTCTAACGCAAAGATTTGACTATAATTCTATCTCTTTCCCCGCGCGGTGCGAAAACAACGCGGCACTGCAAAAAATGGCGGAGGTGTGGCTAACGTCGGAGTAGATCGACGAAACCGCGCGGGGAAAGAGATAGAATTATAGTCAAATCTATGCGTTAGAACAGGCAGTTTCGCTAGTGTTCCGCTTCTCCTACATACGGACAAGACATGGCTAAATTACTGGGGTTCCGCTGTTAAGGTTTCGCAGCGGAGGTGTGCTACGGGCGTGAAGGATCTTCCTTATACAAAAAAGTTTTTTTCTAAGTAACTTTACACGAAGGTTTGTTATTTTTTATCCCCAAAATCAAACCAAACAAATAGAAAGTTAAGCTACATCTTTAATAATAGGAGTTCACAACTCTTACCTCTCTCTCCGCCTCTTCAATAGCCTTCTTCATCTTATACTGCTGCAGTATAGCTTCTCTCCGCCTCGCCTGCTCCTCTTTCTTGGCCGCCTTCTGTTCCATGGCGGCCTCTTCTCTGGCCTTCCTGGCGGCGGCGGCGGCGTCGGCGCGCGCACGGGCCTCGTCCGCTCGCTGCCGTCTTTGTAGAGACATTAGCATTATACGCTCTTTTTTACGCTCCATTTCTTCGGCTGAGTTCTGGGGAGATGAGGTTTAATTTTTTGAGTAAATAATCTCTAATAATTTGATAGGTGGCCAATGGCTGATTTGACTTATCGAACGATGTGTGTTCTCTGTTTTTTTGGAAAAAAGCTATCCAATATTTATTCAGAAAAAAGTAGTCTTCGTGACCTGATCATCCTTTTAGCAACAATTAGGTAGATTCCTGAATTTATTTGGTACTGTTTATCAAGATATACATGCATTGTAGGCAGTTAAAATAAGGCCAAATGCGTTGTTACCAATCGAAAACTATACATAGATATAAACATAAAATATATAGATACAAACTATATACATACATATATAATATAGGTAATTTTTTTTGTAATATTTTATAAGTATAATTGTAATACATAGTTGCAAGTTGTACTAGTGAACTAATTAATTTATTTTCTTTCTTTCTTTATATATCTTAGTCTGGTTCTACTTTTGCAAAAAAGCTAAGAGGAACGGTCAGGAGAAACTTACCGGGTCAATATTAAGCTCCCCTATAACAAGCGCGGCCGGCTCAGGCGCGGGCGCACGCTGCGGCCTTTCCCTCTGAACCTCCCTCTCCACCTCATCGGGCCGCGCCGCGTTCTGCGAAGCCCTATGCACCACAAATTGTTCCTCTTCTGCTGGCCTTAGTCTTTCATTCCTATCGTTCCTCTCAATCCAAGTGTTCTCTGGACTACGCTCCGGACTTGGAAAGTCTGAGGAGCGCTCTTTGCGTGGTGAACCTTTTTTCCGTAAAGGAGGTTTCGGCCGCTTTGGTTGCTCATTATCGAAAGATATATAGAATCCTTTTTCGTTTGTTTCTTCAGGTTGTCTAAACGAGTTTCGGCCGAGTGAAGGTCTAGTGGGGGAAGGTATGCGGTAAGTTCTGGTGCCAGAGGAAATGTTTAGTCTGTCGATGCCTTGCCGTAGCGCGTCGTCTTCAGCATTGCCGATAAAGGAAATATTTTGAGGTTCCATGTCATCTGGGGTGGGACGGGGGGCTACGGGGGGGTTATGTGGAGTATGAGGGGTATGCGGGGTGTGTGGGGAGTGGAGTTGATGTAAGGCAACCGGTAGGTCCGTCCTTCTAGGCTCGGGTAATGACCCTTGCCTTTGTGGGGTAGGCGCGCGTCTTTGAGTAGGCGGGCTACCCGACACAGTATACGAAAGATGATTTTCCGCTCCGTTTTGATATCGTTCGGTCGGATATTGGACTTGGAAGGGTTGGTTCCCGCGGTCGTGCAGAGTGAAACCTTGTGGTTGCCAGCGATCGGTTTGCGGTTGTGTGGGTTGGGGGGAAGGGGACCGCCAGGTTCGCTGCGGGCTTTCTCTGCCTGGTTGCGCGTATTGGTGGTTCTGTTGGTGTAGCTGAAAAGAAATTTATATGGTGTAAAAAAAATGGTATAAGAATATAGAACAATGTTAAGTAAAGTCTAGGGCTTTTTAAATTAGTGTAGGTATACTTGCAGTTATTAAGACGTTGGTTATGAAACAATTTGGGTTTTACTTTACAAACATATACATGATTTTACGTTGGTGCGTGTGGTTGAGTGGGTTGGGTGTGTTTGTGTGTCCTCAACTAACCATGTCTTAACAGAATACTGCGTCCACGTGCGGCGCTGCGGCAGCCGGCTCCCGTGCAGGTAGAACTGAATCTACATGACATAGCAATATGCGCTCTAACGAACAGTAGACAAGGTCACAAACCTGCCAGACCCTGGGCTCCTGGCTTTCGTGCAGAAAGAACTGAATCTGCATGCCATTGCAATATGAGGTCTACGGTAAAGTAGACAAGGTCACAAACCTGCCAGACCTTCGGCTCCTGGCTTTCGTGCAGAAAGAACTGAATCTGCATGACATAGCAATATGAGCTCGAACGAAGAGTAGACAAGGTCACAAACCTGCCAGACCCTGGGCTCCTGGCTTTCGTTCAGTTAAAACTGACTCTACATGCCATTGCAATATGAGGTCTACGGTAGAGTAGACAAGGTCACAAACCTGCCAGCCCCTCGGCTCCTGGTTCTCGTGCTGTATCTGCGCGTGCTGCGCCCACGTGCGGCGCTGCGGCGGCGGGCTCTCGTGCAGGTAGAACTGCCCACGGTTGGGCTCGATCTCGCGGTACTCGTAGGGAGGCTGCTGGTAGTACTGCGGGATGTGCGGCGTGGAGCCGAAGGTCCCCAGCGGGTTGCGGGAGACGTTCTGCTGTGAGCTGAATTGGCTGTGCTGGAATGGGATGCGCTCGTCAGCATTTTGTTGGGGGATAAGGTAGGAAGTAGCATTGCCCAGTGTTTTATTATTTGGATCTTTGATTGTATTTGTATGGCGAGCCATTTAAGGCCTCATGATAGGAATCGTAATCGCTAGGGTCGCATTTGAAAACCTAAATCGTCTCTATAGACGGAACAAGGCCGATTATATTTGATTTGGCCTTTTATTTTAGCTCGCATTTTGAATACCCTAAGAATTAAGATGCAGGGAGTCCTTTATTTTTAATTGCGAATTAAAAAAATTCAATTCAAATAACCGTTTTCTTCATTCCATTCCATAAAACTAGCATAATTTTACCACTTTTAATATTCTCAGATTATTTTAATGAAGTAAATTCTGAGGCTGAAATACATGGACGGCCAAAGTATGAACAAAAATGTATCATATTGGCAAACAACAGGGCATATGATATTTTCTACAATACCATGTGTAGGTGAACAAAGCACATGCAGCTTTGCAGCCGCGGATCTCAGGCATTAAAGGGAAGCTACCAACCTCCTTTACTAGTTATTGACAAATTAAACTCTTCCCGCGGGTGTCGTAAGAGGCGACTAAGGGATATCCACCGGGGACGGGCAGCAGCGCACCTGCAGAATAATTCTACCACCGAACTGCGATCCCAAACCCGATGCCTAGCGTGGGGATTATGGGCACTACCCCATAAGATAAAAGCCAATAAGGCGCTTATCAGGGCCTGCGTCCAGCAGTGGACCAATATAGGCTATTGAGGTGAGGGTCAGAAGTTATTGACAAAACAAGCATATGGCCCATCTGATGATTAAGCGGTTCAAATAAACCATCTCCTTTAACAAAGCAATACTTCGCAAGGCACACATAGAATGCGCTCTACGATGCACTGCGGTACAATGTCAAAAAACTGAGGCCGGTAGAATTACAGGCAGATGATTAGACATAGGTGTTACGCCACATGTATCAACCATACCCATAGTGAATTGGATGGTACAAATGAGAATGAAAAGTGCTGTTTTCCGATAGCAACCAGGAAATTAGTTACTGTATAATGCACATGGTTTAATCAAACAAATTAATTACCATTTATTTTAAAACCCTGGGCTTTTGCAGTGTTCAAATTGTATTACGTTTATTTAAGAATTCAGAAAAATGTACATGCAGCTTTTATAACATGGCATATTAGAATGTTGTGCTATTTTCCAAGATAATATGTTATGGATGGAATCTCATATTGAGTGATTATTCATATTGTATTTTCAGTAGTTTTAGCAAAATTAAAAAAAAAAACATTTTATTTACTTACCAATTGTGGAATGTTTTGAGGGAACTGCTGATAGGGCGATTGATTTTGTTGCATTTGTGGCATTTGTTGCTGAAACAGCTGGTTCGCTTGCTGTTGCTGAAATAGCTCTTTAGCTTGTTGTTGCTGAAAAAGCTCTTTCGCTTGTTGCTGTTGAAATAACTCCTTCGCTTGTTGTTGTTGAAAGATTTCTTTAGCTTGCTGTTGCTGCAAAAGCTCCTTCGCTTGTTTCTGTTGCTGTTGCTGTAACAGCTCTTTCGCTTGCTGCTGTTGCTGGAAGAGTTCTTTCGCCTGTTGCTGTAACTGCTGCTGCTGTTGCTGTAACTGCGCTTGTTGTTGTTGATGTTGTTGCTGTTGCTGGATTTGTGATTGCTGGCTCGCGAGTCGTGCGATGTCGCTCTGAATGTCTTGAAGACTGGAATTCATTCTGAAAATGTTTTATGTATTTAAATGGGGAAATTTCATCATCATCATCATTTCCAGCCTTTTTTAATGGTAATGTCAGGGTTGGTTAAAGAGTCCCGAAGTTAGTGCCATGCCCGACGGCCCATTTCAAGTAATAGACACGAAGTATCAAAGCTTATATATAAGAAACGAAATCATGATGTGTTTTCTTATGGATTAAAATGAGTAAAACAACGATATTTAAATACTATCAGAGCTTGGCTTGCTATTGAGATCAAATTCATTAATATAAATAAATTTGATGGAGCATTTTGGTATTTACTACTTCTGGCGTAATTTGGGGGATGCCTATATTCATTAGTGGAAGAATCTGTGTTGATATGATGATGATAATGATGATGATGAATGAGTAAGGTTGTATTTAAGTAAAATGTCTTCTTACTTGGCGAGAGACTGTTGGTATTGCTCGAGAACTACATTCTCCGCCGCTTGACTCGGAGGATCCACGACCATTTCCTATAGAAGAGATAAAGGAAACGTTATGAATAGTTCTTATATTAGAGATTAATTAAAATAAACTGACACAGATTCCGAAGAAGTAATCAGTAGTTTGATGAATTCATTACGGATACTGGTTAACTACGAACCTTATCAGTGTTGGAAGAACACCAACGTAGTGCTCGGAGAGATGCGGAACGCGCGCGTCTAGAACCGCACTCACCCTGAAGATGGTTGTTGTGTTGTTCCAAAACAAACTTGATCAAAGTTACTTCGACGAATGTAATTATAATGAATTCGTCAAACTACGATAGCTTTTATAGTAAAAAAATAATAATCGCATAATAAAATTAAGTATATCCCGCTATATTATACATGAAACCAAAATCTAGTAGAAAATCAAACCCAACAAAAAAGATTTTGTTTTTCAAGTTTGACTGGTGATGAAAGGAACACGCTTTTTCTTTTCATCACCAATTTATAAATCCCAATTTATAACTCAAAGGTGGGAAAGACTAAATCACACTAATATAAAGTAAGTGCCAAAACTCCAAGTAGCGTTAATAAAACTAATGAGTTCACCTGGTTTGTCCCCTCCGGCTTGTGGTCGTCCTCGGCCGGCGTTCGCGCACCTTTACCCTGCAACACGCCGTGCAACCACCACCGTAACACAACGTTGCAACATGCATACAACTCTATTGGTATACAGAACTCTATAATAATGCATTTGAGACTAATTTATAACGGCAATGAGGGTATTTCGATGTTTTCGTATTAGCTATGTCAAAGTGAAGCAAGACCAATATGAAAGATCAAGTTCCATTGTCATTAGTATAGTAGCCGTCAAACAACTTGTCCGGTGACCGATGGGCAGCGAGAGTGCGAAGTTTGCGCAGGTACGCCTACGCATTCATATGCCGCCGACAGCGCAGCAGGCGAAAGAGATAGGTACAGCTTCGTATGGCTCTGTCTCGCTCTTTCATTGTTTAAACCAAAAAGTCACAGTGAATAATAGACGCGACTGTCCAGAAGGTAACCGCCCACCAATTTGGCCTAAGATTTGCGTTCTGCGCATCTTTGTCACGTGGTTCGCCAGAGGACAAGAAGTTTGACGATTATGATAAAGGTCGAACCGCACTTGAGCGGCGCGGCGCAGTCTCTCCTAAACGCACTGCGCGGCAGAGGAGCGGCGCGGCGCGGTGCAAAACCAGACGTGGCAAGATTGCATTAAAGATGACAGTCATTATAAAGATGAAGAGAAATAATATTTGGTTTGGTTCATAATGTTCATTTTCTAAATCGTATAGTCGTATTACTGACTATAATACTTTGCCGCACCGCGCCACGAGCTATACGGCACTAGCGGAGCGGCGCGACACAATATTTTCTCGGACCCAAGTATGCAGTGCCGTGCCGTGCCGTGCCGCTGTAATTCGTTTGGCATAATTGCAATTAAGGCTCGGTAGGCCAGCAGAGGCCACATTTTTGTGATTTTTAATATCATCTGATACTTAGAAAATAGTGTTACAAATTCTGAAAAAAAGATATATATTACTTAGGATCTAGTCTAGTCAAAGTCGCATTCAGTTACAAGATTTAATGAACTTCACTCGATAGAAAAAAATCCCAAAGTTACTCCTTTTTCTAACGTTTTTTTTTTTCAATACTATGACAAGCGAATTACTGATATCACACTTTTTTTGTACTCAACTAAGGACACTTAATATTTCTAAACAAATTTGTAGAGTTTGACTTGATAAAATGATTTTCTTAATCACCATGTTTAAATAACTACAAAAAACCCTGCGCGGCGCGGCGGCTGGACAGGCGCGCGTTTTCCCTTACGCCTACTGCTGCAGGACTACCTGGCCTTAATATAATTAATATTTGGCCGCGTCGGTCCGCGCCGCGCCGCGCCGCTCAAGTGTGGTTCGACCTTAAATCAACGCCATATATTGACTCATTTGGAACTTATGGTTTTATGCATATCGAAAACCCCTCACTGACTTTTTTAGGGTTGTTTAGGGACCTAGTAGTTCTGGTCGATACCCTGTATACCAATAGACTCTCATGCTGTCAAGTACAGTGTAACATGTTCCTACAATCATTAATGTGCTTTTTGCAACAACCGGGAAATATTGTGATTTGTGGTGAAGTGAGTTATTAGGGATTTGTACTCAAATTTACTTGAAATTAATGCCAATTTTACATTGCAATGAGAAATTTGTGAAACTGACTAACATTATGATACTGACTGATTGTAAAAGTTTTCTACAGTAGTTATAAGATAAAAATAATGATTTAGAAAGAAGCATCTATTTAATATATGACAGAAAATGCCAGCAAAGTCTTACGAAAATTTATTCAGCAGCTATTCGAAAGCTCAGCCGAAATACGAATTCGATCAAAAATGATATTGCAATGCGCTAATTTTAGTGAGGAAAATTAAATTTACATTTTGATGGTTTTTTCAACGATTGTATAAAACTCTAAGCTGTGTAAGCATGTATGATCTAAACTGTACAGTTTACAAAAATAAAGAAATAAAGGGAAAAACTAATTGGGAATAAAACCGGCCACTCACCAAGGAGGCCAACTGGTATTGCAAATATGCATCCTAATAAAATAGAAACAAGTTAATTTAGATTTTTTATAACACAAAATAAGGTTGAGAACGAACATAATTAGTAACAGTGTGCTTTATTAGATCAAGAATCAATTTAAATTGTGTCTTATTATTACTCAAGTTACTTAGTTTATTTATGTCCATTATTTAAAACTTTAATTTCTACTTTAATAAATCATGCTTTACAAAATACAGTAATTTATCCAAAAAATAGTAAAACAAACCCAAACCTCTCCCTCTAATAAATTCATAAAAGCTCTACAAAATCACTTAAATTAATTACTACTTCAGAAAGACATTTTCCCCTTAAAAAAAGCGTAAACCACCTCCAGACAAAAAAACTCAAAACTTAATATTGGTAATTTACAACCCACCAATTAAAAAAACCTTTCAAAACAACACAATCACAAAACAAAAGCCAACTGGCAACATATTTTTTTGCTACATAAATCCTTAGACCCAACAAATAACAAACTCTAATCCATCCATAACAATCATCCACAAAACATCTCAAAACAAAGGACTGGACAGCTGAAAATGGATATCTATATAACTCTATAGATCCACGGAGGAACAAGTCAAAACTATATCGCAACCATCATTCACAAAACAAAAGACAACGAAGTATTTCACATACATAGTTCTACTATACACAGCTTCTTCGACCCAACAGATAACAAACTATTACCCAACAAATAACAACTATAACCCAACGAATAACAACTATCAACAAAATCAGTCACTAATATCAACTCACCCTAGTAACAGCCTGCAGAAAGGCCTGCTGCCCCAACTGTTGCCGCTGCCTGTTGACTTGCATCTCCATTTTCCGCTTGTCCTGTTCGATCCGTCTCCGCTTCTCTTCGAGCTTCAGTCGGATGTTGTTGAGCTGAGCGGCCATGGCGCCGCCGGATTGCGTGCCCGATATATCGTCGGTTAGGTCGTCGCCGTCTGGGGACATGGTTGGTGGTTAGCTTGAGGATTTCGTTAGACTGCTGACTCATATGGTAAGGAAAAGAACACATGCATCTAAGTCGGCTTCACACTTTAGTGCCCAGACGCTTTACAAAGCTGCGATCACGGTGTGGTAAGGCACGGCATTACTGCTCAAACGTTAGCAGTTGAAACGTTAGGGTGCGCGTTCACAGGCCGGTATCGGACAATCCGCACTGGCGCTATCAATGGTTTGACATAAAAGATCCGTACCGCACGGAGCGGACTGTCGGCAATGCCGGCGGGGATTCTTGAAGGCAACTTTAATATTTAATGCGAATGACGTCAAACGGATTGCCGATCAGTGGACGTACTTGTCAGCGGATTGTCCGATGCCGGCCTGTGAACGCGCACCCTAACGTTTCAACTGCTAACGTTTGAGCCAAAATGCCGTGCCTTACCACACCGTGATCGCGGCCCAGCTCACTTACTCAACCACCGCGTTCCGTCTGTTAAGGGTAATAAAATGTAATTTGACCAAACGTTAAGAGCCTTCGCAAAAAGCGAAGTGTCGTGGCTGCACGGTATGCGTATCTATAAGCTTTGAGAGGTGGGGAATAGCAGCGAGAAGGGCATATAATACTCTTTAGTCCAATACTTGACCAAAGTCTAGCCGCTAGACTTTGGTCAAGCCCCCTCAGCAGTGCGGAGGCCCATATCGGGTCGCTCTGGCAGAAAAGCTAATCAGTGTTAAATATTTGCAAAATGACGTCAGCAGTGCGGCCCCGTATGGGCCGCCCGCACTGTTGGGCTCCTCAAAAACTAAAACTTAGTTTACCGTTGTTTTTTGCACGGAAATTGTTTTTTTAGGCATTAACTGATTATGAAATGTTTTTCTTACCATTACATGTACTTTGATTGCATCTTATCTCATGCTAGAGAAAATATACTATCGTATTCTAACTGTAACTTCGACCACCTAATTCTTGCACACGTAATTTTTCTTTGATTCAACATGTGGACGATCACTAGATACCTGTCTTGTTGCACCATGAACACATTTCAGTAGATTATGCGAGAAAGATATTTAAAAACAAACGTGAGCGTTGAGCGATGTGCGTTTTTGAAAGAGGCCCCATTTGGGCCTCCGCACTGTTGGGCAAATTTTGGAAATTTTGACACTGCGGAGGGGGTATTGGACTAGGTAAAATAAACTTGAGCTAGACTCTTAGTAATTAACCTATTCAACTCACTCGGTTGCTCCTGCTGCAGGTACTGTTGCTGCCACGTGGTGGTGTTGGTGGGGGTGGAGAAGGTCGTCGTTTTCCGTCTGTCTGTCTGGTCACCCTCGTTCTCTATGTACGGAGACGTCAGACCTGGATGAGGATGGTTGTTAGATGGTGGAAAAGGTTGGTGGACTCAGCTCAGACCTCACATTTTTAGTTTGAGAGTTTTTCTTTTACTTGAACAACAGACACAAATCGTAGACCATTCGCGGTTTACAACGATCATGTCTGCATGATCGCATCGCGAATTTTCTATGGGAGAACTGACAAAAATGACATCGGATTCGACAAATATTTTAAATAAATTTAAAATATTTATTCTTTCAACAACAATGTATGCATATTACGACATATATTTCTGTTCTAGCCTGGCACAAAAAAGGGTGATCATTCTATTGGTGCCGGGAACAATTCAGTCAAGTTTTTTATTTGCTTATTTACGCAAGGTCAGTTTGGTTTGGGGGTTGAGAGATTGGTGAGCTGACCAAATAAAAAAAAACATTCTACACAGGATCTATTTTTGTAAAAGGAGTATGTGGTCATATCATTTAGCGGCCATTTTAGACAGAAATATCAATTAAATTTAGTGTAAACTAGAGCCAATGTGCGTGTTCTGTCAATAAAATGTGGCGCTAAATAAAAGCGTTTGCATCGAAACGAACGATAACGAAAGCGTAAAGGAAAAGCTTTGCTAGAAATACGAGGACAACGCGGCCATTCATGCAAAAAGCTAAGAACTAAGCAAGCGAAACAATTTTGAATACGTAGTGACGTATTGCGACGTATGTTGCACTTGCACTGTCTGCGAAAAGTGAAAATAAGAATCATTTAATTATTTCTACACGCTACACGATTCAGAGTTTGACAAGGTAACTATTCATTGTCAGAGCGTCGTAATCAGAGAAATCCATTTACGACGCGTCGTCCACGGTGTAAATGGCGCCCAAAATCCAAAATGGCGGCGCTAATGTACATGTAGCTTTTTCTGAACGCTGTGATGATAAAGTTCATTTTCTTTTGTATTGGTTTTTGTAAATGTTTATTGTTGGTCTTTACTTATCAGCGGGTGCGTATAGGTTGAACAGACAGATATATATCAGATATTAGCTTGAATTAATGAAGGCTATCACGGTGTGTATGAGGCTAAAAATGGCGAATTCATAATGGCGGACGCCATTCACCCACGCCAAACACCACAAACTTCCAGATATTTCAAAGTATATTTTTACCATAATTTTGTGGTATTTTTTAAGAAATGTATGTTATATTTGTTTATTTTGAAATTGGTGCTGTGTCCTCCTATTTCCGCAAGCTAGCCGAGTACCACAAACCTGTCTGGTCGCCGTTGCTCCGCTTCAGGTCGGCGAAGCTCGTCTTGTTTCCGTCGCCGTCGGTCGAATCGCGGTCGTTCAGGTAGAAGCCATCTCCGCCGCCTAATGGAAAATTAACGTTACTTTGGTGTCATAGTATACATTTTTGAGTGATCGATGGAGATATCAATATAAGTGGGAGAGAACCAGCGATGCTGATTCTTTTGGCAGATTGGTGCCATTTGGATTTTTGGTGATGAAAGTGATTCGTTAGCACGAAGATAATGCGCAGGTAAGCGATTATATTAGGTCCTTACATATGAAATTGGCGTTTTGTATGGGAGGAACAAAAAGTCGAATATTTTTTAATATAATATATTTAATTAATCAAAGTATGAACCATTATTTTCTATGCACTTTTGCCATCTTATAGGTAGTTCATTGATCCCTTTACTAAAAAAACCAGTCGGACGGGAATCAATAAAATCTTTGAAGGCGATTTGGACTGCCCCATCGGAGTTGAATTTTTTCCCTTGCAAGAAGTTATCCAAATTTCGAAAAAAATGGTAATCTGTTGGAGCAAGGTCCGGGGAGTACGGAGGATGTCTTAGACTTTCCAATTGAAGCTCTTCTAATTTAGTAGCCGTCTGTTGCGCAGTGTGTGGTCTAGCGTTGTCGTGAAGCAGCAGTGGCGTGGAGCGATTGACCAGCCTAGGTTGTTTAGCCGCTAGCTTTTCCATCATGGTTTGCAATTGCTGACAATAGACATCAGCCGTAATAGTCTGGCCAGATTTGAGAAAACTGTAATGAACAATACCGGCACTAGTCCACCAAACGCTTACAAGTAACTTTTTTGGGGTTAATTTTCGCTTGGGGCAGGATTTGGCTGGCTGGCCAGGATCCAACCATTGCGCTGAGCGCTTCCGATTATCGTAAAGAACCCATTTTTCATCACAGGTAATGATTCGGTTTAAAATACCTTCATTATTGTGCCGGTTTAGTAATGTAACGCAGCAGTCGACGCGCGTTTGCCGGTTTGCTTCAGTCAATTCGTGAGGTACCCACCTTTCAAGCTTTTTAATCTTCCCAATTTGCTTCAAGTGAATTAAAACAGTTTTATCACTAACACCGCAGCCTGCAGCTAACTCGGACGTGGTTTGCGATGGATCCGCTTCCACAATAGCCTTCAACTCTTCATTATCAACTTGAGTCTCAGGCCGTCCACGGGGCTTGTTCTGCAAGTCGAAATTTCCAGAACGAAAACGTTGGAACCAAAAACGAACTGTGTTTTCTTTTGCAACACGACCGCCATACACATCATTCACCCTTCGAGTTGTTTCCGCAGCACTAGTGCCACGGCGGAACTCGTACTCGTAAATAATGCGATATTTTAAGTTTTCCATTTTGTAAAATGAGTGACGCAAACAGAAAAAAACAGAAGAAAAAAAACAAATGAATGACGATCATCGAAGCACAAATACACGAGTCTATAGCTGTACAAATTTGAATTTGGAATTCCTTACCAAAGAGGAGAAATTTGTGATTAAAGTGGCCAGTACGAAAAACGCCAATTTCATATGTAAGGACCTAATATTTGCGATTTTTATCTGCATTCCCATTGACGGAGCGGAGCGGAGTAGAATCAATCGAGAACCAGCGGAATATGCCCGTGCGTAGTTCTAAACAATGTCATTAGTTAATTCCATCTTCTTTTTTAACCCCCGACGCAAAAAGAGAGGGGTGTTATAAGTTTACCGTGTCTGTCTATGGTATAGTAGCTCCCAAACGGATGAACCGATTTTCGTTTAGTTTTTTTATGTTTTAGATAATTTTATCCCGAGTGTTCTTAGCCATGTTTCATGAAAATCTGTCGATGGGTTTTTAAAATTTTTAATTTTGTTCTTGTCGACAGTAGGATAGCATATTTTCACCAACTTCGAGTTCCACCAAAACGAAGTGACGTGGAAACGAACCTGCCAAACCAACTGGCACATGTCCCGAACCCTAATCATAGTTACGTTACCTTTATTAGCGAAATGGCTCTGATTGAGCGTGATAGTGTCGGTGCTGTTCTGCCGCCGCAAGCTGTGGTTGTCGTTGGAGTGCTGCCGCTCCAGCTTGCGGTCGTCGGTCCCGTTGGTGCAGTCTCCGTGGATGAACTGGATGGAGCCGCGGATGTCTTGGCGGGAGGAGCGGAGGGGCGGGTTGTAATTGTCCAGTGGACCTGGGAAGAACGGTTGTTTTTTTATAAATAAGTGTTATATTCAAGTCAGAACAGGGTCTGTGCTTATGAACACACGATACAAGTGATAACCTAGTTAGACAGAAAACAGCGATTCAGCGTAACCGACCCGAGCGTGACGGTTTAGTTTTGTTCACTGCTCATAAAGTGCGTCAAATGTATAAACGAAACTTACGAAAAGATTAAAATTTACAATTTGAGAGTAGTAGTTATATTTTCAAACAAGTTTCCAGTTGCTGTCTTGACTTTTGCATAATTGATGCATGCATAATAACGAAACCGCGTTACACTCAAAAAAACTTTTACCTGTCGGTGCAGATATCTTCCTAACATTAGCAAGTGTAGCCAACTCCTTCTCCGGGTTTCGGCCCGCGAAGTGAAGCCTATCCTGCGACCCGCCAAAGTTCTCCACTGTCAACTGACTATCCTCCGTTATGGAGGACCGCCGCGAGCGTCGACCAGCGAACGAACCTTCACGGGAATCAGCCCAGTTGGAGGGACGGCCGGCGGTTCTCGTCTCTAATGCTGTGGGATAAGGGACGTTTTAGGATAAGATGGACGACAAAACGGCTGTGTGGTGCCGGTTTACAATTTGCACCACCCCAAAGCTTCCCGCGGGTGTCGTAAAAGGCGATTAAGTTAAGTATACCCACCGGGGGCGGGCAACAGCGCCCCCTGCAGAACAATTCTACCATCGAGCTGCGATCCCCAGCCCGCATGCCCAGCGTGGGGATTATGGGAATTACCCCCCCCCCCCTCTCCATGTGATATAAGCCAATAAGGTGCTTATCAGGGGGAGGCCTGCGTCCAGTCGTGGACCAATACAGGCTGTTGAGGTTGAGATTGAGACGACACTATTAGATGGATTTTGCTGTTTCAGGCTCCGGTTTCAATGAAAGCGCAGCGGAGCGGACAAGTGAATCAGATTCAATTCCGCTTTCGTGTAAACCGGCTTTTATGGATTAATAGTTTTAATCTACCCATTAGACGACGATGTGACCCACGTTTCATAGCAAGAATGTGCTCCATTTCAACACAACATTGACTCACTAACGTCGAATCTTTTGTTTATAATAGATCGAAATTTCATCGCTCAATACCGAGTCTTATAGCTAAAGCGCTAAGGTTCAACTCACCTCAGTCGTCTCTCCGCGCCATGAAGACAGAATGGTGCTGCGTCTACCGCGATGTACTACTGCGCAATCATTAGATACTGAGTCTTATAGCTAGCGCTAAGTTCCAACTCACCGCAGTCGTCGTCCCTCCGCGCCATAGAAGATAAAGTAGTGACCCCTCTACCACGATGTACTACGAAATCGTCACGTTGTGGACTGCAACTTCTTCTTTCTGGAGTAGAACAGGCGGATCGACCCGAAATGGCCTTAGGTCGAGGTGTGCTGACGGACGGGGAACGCGGCACTGGATATTGGTAGTTATTGTTAGAATGTTAAGGCTTAAAATGAAGTGAAACGGTTTTCTATCTGAGCAATGGACATTCCGAACTCAATTCAGACCTCAATAGATACCAATTTTAGATAGAGGTGGAGTTCCTGTCTATGAATAAAGAGTAAAAATTTACTGTTAAATATCAACAACTAAACTATTAAAATGCATACCAACCCGACTCGAGGCATCTCACAAACAATTAAACAAATTAATGAAAATGATTCTACAAAAAAAAAACTGAAGGACATAACACAAACTTTCTACATTTCTATTTTCTACTGTGTAATCTTATCTCAAATCATCAATCTACTGTGATCTACTGTGACAAACTGGGAGCCTTGAGGACATAATGTCAACGACTCCAAAACATGAAAAGCAAACAAAATAAAAGAAATTACAAATAGAAAGTAAGGCAAAAGAAATTAGGTGCAGAAGCGTTGTGGTAGAAACCCATGAATTAATGCAATTTGTTAACGAAGCGATGCACAGAAAAGAAAGACGTATAAAGATAACACATAGGGTACAAAACAAAACACGCAGGACAAACAGGTGTATGAATCGTTATTCCGACATGATGTTCCGAAACACGACACGGGGAAGGCAATGTGCAATTCTTATGTACTTATTGTCACGAATTTAGTAATCGCTGGGTGTTTTAATAAATCTCAGAAAACACTGCTACTATCATGAAAATTATAGCTTTCTATTCTAAGATAATTCGAGATTATTCTCAAATTCAGCGTCCATGTAATGGCAGCCGTTCTTGGAGATCACGTTATCCACCTTACACATTCACTGCCCAGCCTCTATGGCGCGACCCACAGGGGCGGGTCGCAACTGGTAGGACTCGCATAACTAGATGTGCGTCGTGGGCAATGAAAGAGTTATGGTCGCTAAATATAAAGCCTCTTTAGTTCTGGGCTTTCCTCATCTAGGTGTAGTCAGCATGGTTTAACCAAGATGAACATTAGGTTCTCAATATTTCTAGAAGTTAACTTATAGGCTTCTATACAATCATTATCGTTTAACATTTCCAAGTAGGTACATACACTGATTCCCAAGTGCTAGTTATTTTGATAAGTATATATGTGTTTGACATGTAAGAAAATTGTCTTTTAAATAAATAACAGAACTGACTGCCTTCCCCTGTGACAACAACACAACACAGCACACACGACACACCGTCAGTACCTGTGAACGGCGGCAGAGAGTCCTCCCCCCTCAGATCCGGGATGGGCGTGGGCGGCGGCGGCGGCAGGCAGCGCTTGTGCCGCACGCCGTGCGCGTTGCAAGCGTCGCGCGCTGTTGACACCACACGTGAGCCAACGTCACCCTGTCTTACCTGTTTGCTACTCTTCTATTGTCTATAGGCAATAATCTTTAAGCGAAATACTAATCTGAATGGATTTCCCATCTAGAAAATCTAATTTGTATGATTTCTTGATCGAAACGTTCAAAAATCCCCTTCGATGGCGCTTAGTTATTGTCAAAGGGGAACAAGAAATCGTCATTTTTCGATTCCCTCTTTTTAAAGTACTTTCTCGTTAACCCCTCCTTTTTAAAAAAATTATTTGGCAAGCCCCCGCCGCTCGATTTTTTTCTAGGACTGCCTACTTGCCTTCTTTCTGGGAAAATCGATAAAAATCGTAGTTTCGTAAGGGAGCTTTTTTTAGAAACTGGATTTGAATGTTTCTTTGGTCTTATACTCTTCATAAGTGTTTTAGACCCTTTGTAATCAACAAGTAGTTTACCGTTAGACCAAAATTTTGTTACAGCGGCTTTTGCAAGTTGGTATCTAAACTAATTTTATATTACAAAATATTAATGCCAGTAAAAAATTCAGCCACCATTATTTAAATTTCCAAAAAATACTTGCCAATTAACAAAACAAATGAAAAACGTGCATACAAATAATCGTGAAACATATAATTCCCGCAATAAGCTAATTGCCGATCCATTGTGAAAGCAAGACAGGGTGACCACATACGAGTACAAAAGAGAACCTTACGCACTAAGCAATACCGTTCAACTTACCTCCTAAACCTTAAACAAACTGCAGCTGCCTCGCATAAACCTGATAAATTCATTTAAAAGTGAAGCGTATAGCGCTTCACAGAAGGGTCAGTTTCATTAATCAAATTAGTAGGCACGTCTTGATATTATGACCACATACTCCCATTACTAGCATGCATTTACAGGGCAAGGGGCATTCAGGGGTTTAACCCTCAACTCACCGCTTCCCGGATATTTGACGGCTTGCACAGGATGTACTTCTAACATGTTGAACAGGTCTGCTAGCATTGCTACTAGGTTTTGTCGCATTGACCTGAAATAAAGATCATTACATAACAAATCACATTTAATTAGGAATAGTAATAAATTATAAATAAATAACCCAGGACAATCCACACAGCAATTGCTCTTGTCAACATCTTAAGGATTTTCTATTGTAATTTAGAGATAAAATACACAAACGGGCCACTTATTATGTACTATCTGCAGCTGTCCGTGGTTTCTCACGGGCTTCTTATTAAATAATAATAAATACATAAGTAAAAAAAAAAAGTAGCTTATGTCCTTCCCCGGGTATAATTTACCTCCCTGCTAAATTTCATTAAGATCCGTTCAGCCATGAGAAGGTATACTGAGACAGAGTTACTTTCAAATTATAATATTAGTATGGATCAACCATTGCCAAAATTAAAACAAAACAACAGTTCATAGATCACGCGAGCCAGGAGAGCTTACCATAACGATGCTTTGCGTTAAGTCAATTTACTGCAGGTCAGAGGCAGAAGTATGCACGGTATTAAACGTCCAAAGAACTAACACTTACGAAACCTTTCGAAGAGTTAACCTTCATGTCTTATTTATAAAATGTATAACGTCATAGGTTACCTTGGTCAATATATAATTTGTGGGATTTTTATGTCGATAGTATCAAAGCACAATGGAAAAGTATCGACGGGAATTTTCGAAGATTTTGTTAGCATATTGACCCTAGCTACAACATAAGGCACACTTTATTATTTAGAAAAAAAGTCGCAAGCATTCGCGACCATTCCGACAAATGAGAGCGACTTTTTATCGTAAAATAAATGTGTTCCTTATACTGTAGAGATAGGGTTCAATATCCTAACAATATCACCAACAATTACCGTCAGTGTGCATTGCATACTAACATTTTATAGGTAAATTATTTATTGACCAAGGTAACTTTACCTATGACGTTATAATTAGTATATATGTGCCATGAGAGTTAACCCTCTAGTCTAGACCCTTAGTGTTCAGTAGAAAACTCACCCTCGCATATAAGTAACATCCTCCGGCAGCATATGAAACACGTCATGCGGCAGCGCCGTCCTGCAGAACTCGCGAACCAGCATGAGATTGTGCAGGCAGTCTTGTATGGAAGCCATTCGTCCCACTCGCACCCGCCGCCGCGGCAGCGCCTCGGGGCAGTAGAAGGAGACGAGAGCAGCGAGTGCGGTGCCGTCGCATAACTCTTCGAGGTTGTTCACTGTAGGGACCTGCATGCATGCCTCCTCCTGGAAACAAAAACAGTTCCATTTACACAACATGCAAGAAAATTCCCTGAGTTGAGACTTTTAGAGGTGGGATGGGCCACCGTCCTACCCATATTCCAATATGGAGCATATTGGCACAATGGTCTTTCCTTTTCTGGGCTGACCCATCTGGTCGACATGCCCAGGGTTACCCATGGACAGCTTCGAACCAGAGTTGTTTTAGAGACGATTAGTCCATGATAAATGTATTTCTTTTGTCCGATCTATGATATGATAAGGTTTTGAGCGGAATAAAGTTTGCTTGTTTGCTTTCTTGTCTGGCAGACAAGGTTGGCAGAACAATGGAGAGCTCTAGTATTTCACCAGAGCGTGGGCAGCAGCAGCTCTTATACCCTTGTCAATGATTGAAGTTTTTGGCACAGACCTCTATTATTGCAAAAGGCTCATGTTCCTTAGCAGCCGGTTAAATGCTGTTGACCGTTGTTTGTGTGTTGATTTGTCGTTTGATCTAACCATACCTTCGCAAACATACATGCCTGCTTCACATGAGGGGGTTTGCCACGCCTGGCAAGCGGATTGGTGTTCTTCTATCACGGACATGAGGGCGGAGTGTCTTTTGACTAAAGTAGATAGCATCTAAGTTCTTGCACGGTTAAGCTGGCCAATAATTTTTCGAAAAAAAAATTGTATTTTCTCTAATGCTAATGTCCCAATACCAAGATATTGGTCGTAGGCAAGTCTTTGCTTGCTTGGTTACTTACCTGGCCGACGACTTGGTCACAACAGAACTACCCGCATTGTGTATAGGTTCTCTATCCATTGGGTTGGAAGCAGCAACCTTCGCAAATCTGTCAATTCAATCACCAAACACTTAACCCAACCTTGATGATTACGCCACGAACTTCATATTTGCAAGGGGCTCAGGTTACATTTAGTTGATCGTCGTTTGTTTTGTTTGTGTTTTCGGTTTTTGTATGACATAACTCACCTCTGCCTTATTGAGCGCAGAGCATGCAGCATTGACCCATCCGAGGATACCGTCCTCGTGCGGTACGCCGGAGCCGGTCGGCAGCGGTGGGCTGCTCCCGAAGCGCTGCGCCGCCGCCGACACCCGGTCCAGCGTCACCACCTCACGCGCGTATAGGACCATTAGTGCTTCTATCACAGACATGTGTGCGCCCTGGAATAGATCAATTAAAAGGTTACAAATACAAGCGAGACTAGCAGATACACAGCAGACAAATTGACGTATTTTGCACACTTTTCTTTCTATTACCAAAGCCTACTTATAATGTACTTATAATGTAATGTGTACTTATAATGCATGCAGTCGTTCGACAAAGGCGTTTTGACAGAGAAATCGTGCGGGTGCCACAGGACGGGTCGGGGGGCGGGACGCTCCCGAGTTACTAAGGCAGTGATGTATGCAACTCGGGGGCATCGCGTCCCATCCCTTGACGACTGCAAGATTGCCCTGTCAAAACCACATCAAAATGCCTTCGTCGAACGACTGTATGCATATCGGTAGGCTGTACTATTACTGTCTCGACAAATCCGCGGGCGCAGTAAAAATACTGAAGTTTTTTGTGGTGAAGATAGGGTCGTGTAGAAGTGGGACATGAACAAAATTTGTTCATGTCCCACTTCTACACTTCTACACCTTAATGTGCATGAATTTTTGGACGTAGTTGGACTACGTAAGTACCGACAAAGGCCGACAATCCTACGAGTACATAAACCATCCTTTGTGGGGTGTGCCATGATGACATTTATTGGATGGAAGCCAACAAATTCGCACTATCGAATCTAGATGTTCTATAAGACTCTAGATAAACTTTGCACAGGCAGATACCGATATACTAAATCTTCATTCGTGAGATCCTGGATGTATAGCAAAAATTCTGGAATTTCAACCCTATTACAACCCTAAGGCTTTTGTAGAATACTTGCCATTTTGAGCGGGTTGGTTTGTATAAGCACGGTCTCCGTGAGCGCGCAATCTGGTGGATCCGGTACATGGACACCCTTCCTCGCCAGCGTCTGCAGAATGTTCCAGTGGTTGAGGTTGTGGTAGTTCGGATCCGAGTACATGTTGGCTAGAGCCAAGCAGTACAGCTCTGCGTTGGCTAGCCCGCCGCATATTGGCGGCTTCAGGTGCTCCTGATCCTGGAAGAGAGACGGTGATTTGTAGAAAGTGTGGCAAAAAACCAGCGCAGTAGCGATATCGCTACTGTTAGAATAGTAGGGTGTAGTAAGGATCTTCGTTTTGGCGGTCTCTGCTCTATCGATTTTGTTTCAATCTAGTACTTGTAAGAAAGTATAAATACTTGTCTTTTAATTCAATCAGGTATCCGCCGCGTCATCCCGACGGATACCTTGATCGATGCTTTAATAGATGAATCGTAAGTGTCAAAAGAAAATTTAGTTCCAAGAATAGTTGGTCAACTTGACTTTTAAAGGCCAGCCCATGGGCAAAAATTGTTAAGACTACGACGACGTCATATTTATCCGGTTTATAGTAACTTTCAGGATAAGTCTTTTTGATACAATACAGACAAAAGACAATGGTCATCGACGTATACTCATTCATTTTCCAAGTAATTTCTTATCTCACGTAACGTCTTGAAAAGAACATGATGTTGCGCTAACTGACTGTTGCTTTGCTTGCATCAGAGTTAATTATTATTTTTAGCTGTTAACTACTGCACTGTCCCATTGGAAATTCAGGTAATATAAATTCCTGTGTCTGCATGCAGACATGTCTGCAGAAAATATACACAATATACAATATCGTGTTCGTGATTGGATCGTACTGGAATGTACAGTACCGGGATGAAAGTTGGGGTACGATTTAGGTCAAGACAAGAATTCAGCTAACAATCGCAGATTCTGATAACAGCCTAACTATGCGACAAATGACCAAGTTGTGTGAATCTAGATCTAGATCAATGTTAGGCCGCGCCCTATTTTTAAATGGGACGCCATATTCAGAGGCGGTTTTGTCATCACTTTACATTCAATAGACATTTGTATTTTAGTATAGAACTTTTTAAACTTTCGCCATACACGAGTCATTTATCGCAACTCCAACGTCGAGTCAGTCATCCAACCAGTATTGTATTTTTGTGATTAATTTACCTTTACACAAGGACATAAATAACTGAGCTAGAAAACGAAAGCGTATCTAATGACGACATACATAATGCACCACACCTTTTGCTATAAAACTCGAATTGCGTGAATAAATTTAATGCTGTGTCAAAGGCCGAAATCAGGTTTTGTTGACCTTGGACAGGACAAAAAAGTTTTCGCAATGAACAGCTGATGCGGTCATTCAAAACAAACCAAATTCAGCTTTGTAACATATGGTGTAAACGTGAAAATTGATCTACAGGACAAAACCGACACAAGATGTATACGTAACTCTAAAGCTAGCTCTACGTTAAGAGATATTTATAAAGGGGTGACAAAGATGTTCGCATTATAAGGGGACATTAGATGGTATGGAACACGTAAGCCTTGCCAAAACCGGGTGCGGCCGGGCAGGCCAGACGGTACAGTACATTATTATGACCTCATTATATTACTACCCCTACCCTACAACTAAGAAATAGTTCATAAGTCGGTTGTAATGTTACCTGACTTATGAACTATTTCTTAATATGTAAACTGAAAGGAATTTGACTATAAAGCAATTTGAAGCCCAATTTAACCGTTCAAAGTCTAGATTTTACGACTTCCTAACATGGATAAGGCGAAGGCTTTAACTAAGCCAATCAAAGTTTAAAGCCCTCGATTCGACTCGCACTCATGCCTGGGCACGTGATAAGTAAAAACAGCAGTATTTCGAAACTTTAAATTCCATTTATAGAAGTTCCCATCGGTCTCGAACATGGAGAACATAAAGTCAGAAATCTGTGTCGCGTCTCTCAAACCGAATGCAGCGGGTAAACGACACGTGAAAAGCAATACTAGTTTTGTTGCGAATTCGAACACATTCCGGCATTCCATTCTCATTGACCATGGCTCGAGAACCGTTACATGGTAAAAGCAATGTAAATAGACTACTGCTGGACATAGGCCTCTCTCCCCTAATGAGCGCCCTTCAGCTTGCCGCATCCAGCATCTGCCTGCAGTCTTTCGCAGGTCGTCATTAGAGGAGGCCTATGTCCAGCTGTCGACTAATATAGGCTGATGATGATAATAGACCAAGTTTAAAATATAAAACTTGTATTATTAATACCTATTTTGGTACTAATAAAAGTATTCGATTTGATAACCTCAGGTCTGACTCTGATTTTAGCGCTGTACGTTTCGTTGACCATAATACAAGCATGTTAGATTTTTGACGAACATTTCAAGCCTGAAGATTCTTGCAGTTTGGTAACTGATTTCCAATTAAACTTAGCTTCTGAAAGTCAAACAGTAAATATTTATTGCTCTGAGTAAAGACAATGTCGTATTCGACCTCGTTAGCTCTCACTTTTAGCCTAAACTCGTAATGTTATCGATATTGTCGATTACGGCATTTCGTTTACAATAGACCAGTAATATCGTGCGAAGGAATAATTACAGATTGCTAATCGTTTAACGGTTGATGTGGTCTATGAAATAGTTAAGTTATTTGACTGCAAATTGGTGCAAGCAACAGGTTCATTTAAGTATCTGCCATTGAAATGAGCTTTGTATGTAAGAGAAATACACTAACATCAAATTATTAAACAGTTTTTGCGAAGACACTTATTCGCAAACTTAAATTACAATTTTGTGGAAAAATAACATATCTGTCTAGAGTCTACCTATTCAGTGAACTTCAACAAACGGATCGCCGTTCTTCAAAACAGTGAACTGAACAATGGGGCTAAACAACGGGTGAATGAGGCATTACGATGATGGTTTTGACATACAACTGTCATAATAGAATTTGTCCTCATGTTAACGTAGCAAACGGTGGCCGTATCATCAATGTTATACACCTAGTGATCTAAATTTAATAGAGAAGATATCAGTGATTGCACCACATATATCTCTAGATGATGGTGGTCTCTATCTCCAAGTTTGAATGGGAACTCATAAATGATTGAAAAATATATATCCTTGAGGTCTTATTACGGGGTATTTTCCATGATTAATGGTATTTTTGAGTTTCCGATATTAATACTTACTTATTAAGATTTCATAAGTACCTACCTACAGTTTCAAAAGTTTTATAAAATTCATCATAATATCACACTAATATTATAAATGCGAAAATTTGGATGGATGGGATGGATGTTTGTGATGACCTCTTCACGCCAAAACTACTGAACGGATCTGGCTGAAATTTTGCATACAGGTATGTCTAAACCTGGAATCAAACATAGGCTACTTTTTATCCCATAAATCAGTACCCATGGTATAGAAATAACCTTAAAACGTGTCCATATAAACAACGCGTGCGAAGCCGCGGGTAGAAACTAGTTAAAATATAAAATAATAAAAAATAATATCAGCACACATTGCTGCTGAACATATACCTCCCCCAAACGTCACAAATAGCGCTCCACGAGGTCTACTTTGGAAAACGAACGAAGTTAACGGATGACGTCAATCGCACGAAATGAATCTGAATCTGGATCCGCATCCATCCATCGACTCCTTGCGAGTACCTATATATTCTTGCTCATAGTCAATACGGTATTTTCACGATTCCAATGGAATGTTAGCAAAAGCTTAACAAATTTCAAGAGCAGGTTTGATTTGCGATAGGTCTCGAGCGAAGTATTTCTTTAGATATGTGAGTGAGTGAAGTAAAGTTTTAACTCTACGACCTAATAGAAGATGTAAAAGGGCAAAGAAGCTCGGATATATTCAAAGCACGCATTCCTGGATCATCAAAGTAGTAATCTGTAGATGCCGTGCACGTAATTAGTCTGCGGCGACACAAAACGAATGAGCTGAGCACAAAGCGAGAATGCGTAAGGGTCAAGGGGAGTGACGCTGGCGGCGCCAACCGTGGCATCACTGTAGCATTAGGTTTACAACCTTGGTTTATAAGATCTTAGTAGGTACTTCACATACATAATATTAAAGACAGACGGAACAGATAGAGAATACAAACAGAAGATCAGAGAAATGTATGGTTCATTATGGCCCTGTTTATACTAAACCATGAAAACGTAGCAAAGCACTCGGCAATGATTTATAGTGTAGCTATGCTACCTATCAGTGAAAACATTTTCAGAATCAGTCTTGTAATTCCGGAGACTACTAATTACAAAAGACATGACGATATGCGTCTTTAAGTTTTCACAGTGCTGCAAATTCAATGCCAATATTTACATCTCAACGTCCCAGGCCTAGGCCAAATCGACACAAAGCTAGGCCATGGTAGAGTTGCTATAGAAATGATAATCATAATAAAAGGCGTACAGATACGAAGTACTGTTAGTTATTCAATGCTATAAGACAGTTGAGTCACACTATTGATATATGTAAGTGTAAATGCTGCATAAGTACAGCACTGATTGACTCATTGATAGAAAACTGATTTGCAGACAATTAAAATGCTTTAACAATGCCAAGTCTAGAAAGATAGGCATCAGAATAATGTTCCCATCGTATCGATCAGCATCTCAGAGGTATTGAATTCATGGAAGAAACACCTCCATTGAATGAAGGCTGATGGCGAGTTCGTTGACTTGCAAACCTCAGGCAATTTCATTTAGTATTCACAAGCTATCGCATTAATATACAAATGGGCCAGCAATACGGCAGCGTACCCGTTTTGAATTTTACGAAAGTTTAGAAATAGAAGCAGTGAAAAGTTCATAGGAGCCGTAAAGCCAAGAACACGTGCTATAACAAAAAGAAAACTAGCGACCAGGTCAAGACATGTAGCGCGGATTACCGTTTCATTCTTATTGAGCTGCTCCCTGCTATGGATAAACCTGAATAAGCTGAGAAGATGATGATCATCTAGAATTTATATCTGCATAGTGGTTCAGAAACACCGTCAACCGGTTAAAAGGCAAACAAAAGAGCACAATTCCCTGAGGCGGAAATGGCACAGACTATTTTTACCGGCGAACTTCAAACCAATTTTCATAAATCCTGCCCAAGCACGGCATTCCATTCTGAACCTTCTATTGAACTGTTAGAGAGTAGGGATGTTACGGAGGTGGTTTAACGGAACCGAAGTCGGAGTCGGAGTTTTAAAATTTGGTTTGTCGGAGTCGGAATCGGAACCGGAACCGGAGTCGGAAGCGGAGGCGGATTCGAAGGTGATGGCAGATGTATTCCTGCAGCAGCTGCACCAGTAGGCGCAGGATTTTCTGATTTGCAGGATTTTCTCTTTTTATTTCAATAGATCATTATATTTTATGTGCCGCCAGATATATTCGGTAAAAAACTGTCTTCCCCTTGATAATTCGAGACAATTAGCTTTATAAGTCACCGAAATCCAATACCTTCAAGAAATTGAAGAGGATCTTGCAAAGCTATCACTTCAGAAATCAATCTGTCTATTTCCATCTACCTATTTAGCATCAGAACTACACCATTTTTGATTCTTCATCAAAGTTTCTTGTAGTCGAAGGCTGTACTCTATATATCTTTTCAGTTTCTAATTGATCAATTCTTCGTATTCAGTAGCATGCACAGACTTAAAATGACATTTAAACAAAGTAGTCGACTGCCTCTCGTGAAATATCTTTTGACTATATCTGCACAAACTTCAATAAAGTAGTTCCAAATCGCACTTGTTTTCAGCTTCACTGTCCAAATCAGAATCTAAGAGATAACTAGTTAAAATGAGTGAGTTCCGATTAAAACCTCCGATTGAAAGTTTCGAAACCGAAGTCGGAACCGAAGGTGTAGTATCAATCGGAAGTTCCGACATATCGGAATCGGAGTCGGAGCTCCGTAACATCCCTGTTAGAGAGTTCCGGAATATCGAGCTCTTTTATTTTGGGTAAGATTTAAGTAGAACATTCATTAGGAACTATTTCCAACGCGGAACACGATTTGAAACGACATCGACGAGGCAGAACACCTCAGATTATCATTTCAAAGGATGTTACAAACATCATATTTCGTTTTCGAAATGTTTTAAGCTACCTTTTGCCATAAAGGAAATTCGGGACAATTTACGACTTTGTATAACATGGTTTCACATTTTTTATTAAGGCTTTTCATATAAAACAAGAGATCTTAATACAATATTAATTGGACCCAAATCCGCGTGGTCGGTGAACCTGACGTATTGCGGTAACCTCTGCAAGGTTCATCCAACTTTGTCCTCTAATACTTAGAAACAAGCCCGAACATCTTCTCAAGAACAATGCTCATGTAGGCAGAATAACATCAGATCAATGATGTCTATCTATCTATAATCTGTAAACAATGGTTAATTCTGATAAGAGCAATATTTAATTACTGTTATGTTACATTATTTGAACCACCGACGCGTGGTATTCACTTATGAGACTCACTAGTTCAGTTTCTCAGATTATATTCATGGGTAAAGTTAACTGTGGCACTCATAACATTGTTTACTTACTCGTATCTGTGTGGTATTGTGAGACAGGCATGGCAATATCCCAAAAGAGAGGTAAAGTTGTTGTTGACGCAAGATTTTCTTTCCATCTTAATAATATTTTCGAAAAAGAAAAGCATTTTTAAACCGTTGCCGTAGTGGTGTAAACTAGAGTGACTAAATTATACTGTAGGTAGAGTAAGAACCTTCAGAAAATTGTGTGGAACCTAGCGACTTGTCTACATTATCCAAGACAAGAATGGACGGCTGAATCGCACTTTTAGAATAGGGGATCGGATTCGTTTACTCAATCTCCTGTTTAGGGCTCGATTTAGTTTGGAAGCAGTGGTCCTTGAACTCATTCGCAACAACAACCGTTAATGGATATCCGTTGAGAAGGATTCCGATAAATAAAGATTCGTGGAAGCCAGCAGTGCAGACAAAGCAAATCTAGAAATGGCAGATCAAATGTAACGGGGTAACTTTGTAAACTGATCGTTTAGTTGGAAGGTCGATTTCGTATCTAAAATTTCACGGGAGTGCTTTTGGAAATTTTATTTATAGATTTTTATAAAATTTTAATTCACACTTTTTAGTTTTGTCTTGTTGATTAAGTCTGGTTATCGGGACGCCTAACATCATATTACCCCCTCAGCAGAGTACTGGACTGAGTGCAGCTAAGTGGATGCGTGCTTTTAGAGATAATATATGTTAAATTTTATTCACTTGTGTATGACCCGGAAAGACAGGGATGCTTTTCTTTTCTTTCTTTATGGCTAGAAAGACGTATCGAAAAACAGACGACCTGTTATAACTACTATAACTACTACCAACTATTAGTTAGAGCATTGCACACGTTGCACACAAGTCTAGACAAATACCATTTTCTCTACAACTAAAATCTTACTTCGCCATCACCCTCCCGCTCTGCTTTTATCACAGCCATAGCCACAGAGCCACCGCACCATCAGATATCACAAGGCACTCCCAAATGAGCAATCCTCCAGCACTGAGCCAGCTCGCGTGACTCCGAGCCGCGTAACCACGGATGCCTCCGATCAATAGCGAGCTTCAACGTAGCCTAACTTTTATTTCAAGGTTGGTGATACAGACTATGAAGTAATCAAAAGTACTAGGTACATTTTATGGGATTATGCAAGAAACCCAACGGTGAAGGTTAACACCCGAAATCGGAATATGCTCCATGCCTGACTAATTCAGTTTTCTGACTATCGAACATTCGGTTGGTAAGAAGAAGGTTCTGAAAGCATATTTCTGTTTCTTTCGACATCTTCAGTACACTAAAGAGATCCATTAATATTATAAAAGTCTCTAACGATCTTCTAGTATCGACGTGCAGGCCTTTAGATTGATGCATATTGCAGAATTAGAAACATAAATCAGTTGTTTCTCTCAATGAGTAATGGTTGAAAAGGCATTTGCAATATCCTACCAGCTTTTAATGGAGACCGAGAAAGTTTCAATCATGTTATGTAAGAATTGATATTTAAAACTGGTCTTGACCCGTTCATACTCAAAGTCGGTTAAAGACATTACATTCGTAATATATTTCACAATAATCACAAACAAATTACCTTTAATAAACCTTATTTACGTAAACAACATCGAGATAAATCTTATGAAGAATCGAAGAACGAAAATATATTTCAATAAAGAAATCCCAGGACTCAAGCAGGCAACAAAACAAGCAATCTAATCTGTAGACGGTAGATATGATTTAGCCCAGCCAATCTCTCCCTATTGTCTTCGTGCCGGGATTATACAAAGCTCTACAAAGCAGATAGGAATATTATTAAACTGGAGACTGGAAGGGAACTATTCTAACCATACTATTAGATATATGAAGGAGGCACAGGCATCCTGCTTCGCAAAGCCGACCAAACTTTAGTAACTTTTACGTATGTTCAGTCAGTTAGGTACTTAGAAAACAAAGTTAGGCTTCGTATCGAATAACCATCAAAAACAGGACATTATGTAACGCGAAGCTCAAACAAAGATTTGAAACTTGAGTTATGAACTGTTTGGTTTCCATTACTTAAATACTGTTATGCAACACCAATAACAATGAATAACCAAGCGTCGTGATAGTCCTGAAATAAATTGCCAGCTCGGCAGTGCTTGCACCTCAAAGCGCAGTTACGCACTCCTAAGTATAAATAAATACACGACCAACACAAATTCTTATGTAACCAAATGCTTAATTTTCAGCCACTTTAAACCACACCGGCCCATTATGTAGCTAGGAGTCATTATTGGAGCGCCATAACGACTTCACACGCTTTTAAAGAACCGCAAAATTAAATATTCAACGAATGCGTGCGAATATCCCTAGTCCAGTATTGTCTGTTTACAAATTAACAGTATTCGTGAAGATGGAATGAAAAACAAGTATTTAATGTGTTTGACAACAATGATAATTATATATCAAACGTGAGAGCAAGTATAGTAGCATTGAATGGTAAGGTGATGATGTGAAGATGGCTACATAAACAATTTGATATCTAGCCAGTCGACTGATTAACTTTAGGTACCTGACCTTTCTTTTTAACCGACTTTAAAGGATAGGAAGTAAATTATTATTGATAAGAGTGGGAGTTTTCTTGTCAGCTGTAGAAATTTTTAAAGAACGAAACCGAAATCAGTATTGAATAACGTTTTTACCTCATGATCCCTGTAGAACGGCTCTTGTAGATTCTCTGGGACCCTGTTGTTGAACGCCTTTGACAGCAGCCATTTGATTGAAGCACGCTGTTTCGACTGTAACAAAAAATACAATAGATTAGTATGATTGGATCAAGAATTCGACTATTAATTAATAATTGGAATACTTAGGAGCGCGTATGTTGTTGCCTGGAAGAGATCGCTTTCAGCGATAAGGCCGCCGATTGTGCCATACTAGATTTAATTAGTAGTTTGTAAGATATTGTACAAGCATTGATGGTACAGTAAAGATATTATCTATCTATCTATCTTTGCGCATTTAGGTGCGAGCACTGCAAGCTGGCAATTTATTTGTTACATTTGTTTGTACCTGTATATCCTAAATTATGTTAAATAGCATTATTATAATAAGAACTTAGATTACCTATTCCTACATATAAGCACCTAGGTCCTAGAGGTATTATGTAATTTATACATTATTCACGAATTACTTATTCTCATTATAAATGAACTTTTATAGTTTTTATGAGAAAAATAAAGATTCTTTAACCTCAATACGAATAATACGATACACAGTTTCATACTTAGCTTTATGCTTAGCTTGGGGCTAGATAATGCTGTGTGAATTGTCCAACATTATTTATTATTATTTATTTATTATTATACTCAATATTTGATACAAGAACACAACTGTGTTGTGTAGTGTATTGGCGACATTGATGTGGCAATTGTGACACAATGTCTTGGTCTTATATCTACATTATTCTCAACTCTATGTTCAACTGGATCTAAAGATGTCATTGAAAACGATGCAAACCTATCAAGAAACGGCATTGCTGCCAATTTGACTGTATCGGTTTCAATTCAACCATTATAACTTTTACGAACTATAATAATTCACGAACCTATAGCACGACAAAATAACTTACAAGAGGTTGCATTATACAAGAGTTTGTCAATCATTTTTGCAGACATAAATTACACAGTCATGGTATTATCGGCAAACGAAGCAAACTTTGGACTATCAACGCAGTCAAAACCTCCTAATGAGCTTATTGCGTGTGTGATGTGATGATACTGTAACGTACGACCAACGAATGCTCATAGTGTATCGACACCTCTGTGGGACGACAATCCCCAATAGGTACTATTATTGTGAACCGTCGACTAGTGTTATGGCCACGTCCGCTTATTGTCGCATTGATCAATAACTGGAACCAAACTGGATCCTTGTCCTAATTTGTTAAATGAGACTCATAATGAAATAATTCAATGAGTGAAAGATTTACGAGACGATCAACTGGAAAGTTTTACAATAAGATGAATGCTTTTTAGATGAAGGGGCATATTGTAGCCGATATCGTAACTGTCTGTTTCTCTGATGATAATTAAACAGAAAATAGCTCTTCCGACGTGCACCGTTAATTATGTATTTCAATAAGAAACAATAAGACATTGACAGACAAGCATTGTCAAGGACAAGAAATATCACATTTCATTTCCAACGACCACAAGGACAAGCAGTATCACATTTCATTTCTAACGACCAATACCACCAATACGCAGAAAACGTATCACAAGCAAATGCCATGGATTCCATCATTCCGTCTGGCACGATTACAGCACATCACATTCCACACGCAACTATAAAAGTACACACGCAACCGAATGCTCTGTTATTATTTAGTTTTAATCAATATGCACGGCTTAGCAAAAAAACTCATCGAGATGAAAACTTATGTGATAAAGCAATTTGTAATAACATGATGATGAAGAATTAGTCACGGATGGACAAGCGCGTGAAATATCGAGTTCTGCCAGATCTCGAAGAAGTAAAAGTGCCTAGCGGTCATTCAAACTAGAATATACTTTTCTGACTCGGAAATCTGTCATCATTACCATCTGATATCATACAGGAACGGCAGCACGAACCACCCAGAATTCAGAACCGACAAAATAGGATAGGTTAAAAATACCGAAGCTATAGGAAGAGAGCATTATGGAGAAGCTAATCAATAAGTATCAAAACGTCGACAAATCATAAAGAAAGGTCGGAGCGTGCCGTCGCATACCGCGGCAAAAATAGTCAGGTTGGAGACTATCCCGAAGTCCCGATTAGGAAGCCGTAAGATTAAGACTGTCGAGTAATATTTATAAAGTTTCGACAGAGGACTTAGAAATGTTTATGATTGGAAATATGCAACGATGGTAGAGCTTACAGAAAACACATGGAAGTGTCTTGACTTGACTGCCCCATAATAGTTGTCTCGATAAATGGATCCAGGCACTATTTACGAGCGTAGAACGATGCATTGTCTATCTATTGGAACCGGAGACTCTATATCGAAAGCAATTTAGCTAACGTGAGAGCGGCACTGATTAGCATTTTATTAGCCCAGCTAAGGCCTTTTAAGGCGATATAAACTACGAAGTTAGTGATACAATCTCTCTACGTAGCTATCTATATTGAGTCCATTCACAAATTCGAGTTGTGTATGAGGCCGACAAATGTTTACTACGCAGAGGATGCCAGTACTAAAGGCTTAGGCAAGTAACCGGTTCTTTCGTTTTATTCATAAGAAACAAAACACCTGTTTAATTAAATATGTAGTCGTAATTATGTTTAAACTGAATGACTAGAGTAGAATACTAACTGAGAACTTCTAAACCTACTCACAGTAACAAAAATTCAATAGCTGGGATGCCGGTATGAAAGAAACATTTTCTAAGTAAAATGTCCGTCGATAGGATTGCAAATAACATTGGGTGTTGAACTTCACGGGTGTGTAATTTCACCGGCAACACCCTTCACTTCAAATCGAAATAGCTTAGCTACAAACAAAATGCATTTGCTCTCGCATAATGCTTTACTACATCAAGCGAGTATACCATATGCAAGAAGAGCGTTAAACCATTAAAAAGCTCTAACGGAATTTCAGTATACCCATGAACTGAGAAAAAACTGTCTGGGGCGAAAATTCAATTTACGAGTTTCGCTCGTAAAGTGCCCGACAGCCGCCTATTAAGTACTTTCATGCACCACGCTATAACATATACCAAGTGGAGCGGGCAAGCCACTCTCTACAATTCGTACTAGCTAATTGGTGAGTAATTAGTGGTGTGGACTGCCAAATTTTGCTACTATCATGAACCCTCACACCCTTGGAAGCTGCAAAGATAGGTGTTCTTCCTGTTTTACCTTATGCAGATGTCTATGAACAATATCGGTTGAACGTTCGACGGTATCCGGAAGATAGTATTTCCTGAGTCGACCACTGTGACCACCGCAGGTAACAAAGCGTGTCAGCCGAGTCAGTTTAATCTGTTTCCATTGCGAATGTTCCTTGCAGAAAGTCATCGTAAAAGTCAGTGCGCTTAGAATAGCAGGTGTGTTTACTGAACTGAATCAGCCCTTTTATGTTCTTGCATCGAATGGGATTGAATGTCATGCCATTGCGTTCCTTGTTTGCGATACAAAAGCTCTCTATCCGCAATAACCTCTAGCTTTATACTGTCGACTAGAACATAAAAGACCTCGTTGTCTAGTATACGAATATATAGTCTAGCTTACGAACAGTATCGTTTTCCCTACCATATAAACTTGACAGGCTAATTATGTTCGACCAATAAGGTTGCACATGCTTCAACTACCGCGAGTGATGCAATTACAAATGCGGTAAATGACCAGATACAGCGCGCATACGGCTGGCCGATTGCCGAGTAAATTACGACAGGAATCTAATAAACATTAATCAAGGGTAAAGGGACGGCAATCGTGAACAATGGTGAACAGTTACTGAGATTACAGGCTGGAAACTGGAAAGGTGCGTTGGCACCTGCAGCCCACGCGCACGATGAGGTCGCTCGCCCACGCCGGCACCGCCTCCACAGCCTCGATACAGCCTGGGGATCTATCAGTCTCGCTTCAATAGCACGCGATAGAGCAGGAGAGGATGCTTTAGCACATTCGTAATTGCTAAAATCAAACGCTGTTGCTTGCTAATGTTTGAAGCGAATCTACAAGTCAATAATACATGCAGATTAGGCGATCTGAGAAATCTAAATTATAGTTGTTAGACAAACGATTAAAACCATACGGAGAATTGGAAGAATGTTAACAATTCAGTTGCATCAAGTCATAGATCTAACTTTGAAAGATTTCCAGTTTTAGTGAAACTGAACTTAATTTCAGTTAGTCAAGAATAGAATTAGTAACACAAATACAACTCTCAAACACATAAAAGGAACATCCCAAATAAAAATAAAACTCATAAAGTTGCGCTAGTAAATTGTGGAATTCGAGAGAAAACAAGCAAGTAAAGATAACAAGATTAGCCATAATATAACGTCTTCTAGCTCGTACGTAATTAGAAACTCGGGTCTAATTACGAATTATCATTCTTTCCAAGCAAGACAGCATCTGATGTATAAAAATTTAAATAAACATTCTAAGAATATTTCAAGTTGTAAAAACAGGTTGCAGGACAGTATTGTTTCTTGTTCAACATCTGTTATTTTGCACCGGGTGATCAATTCCATCATTCGGTAACGGGCGCAGTTAAAGTTTTTGTTCCTTATTGCATTCACCTGCCAACATCTTTGTTTGAACAGCTGCGTTCATAAACAGTCCCACTCAACAGGTATGTTCCGATAAGACGCAGGAAGTAACTTTCAAACTTGGCACTTCCATAAGAGCACCAACAAAGCCCCAAAAAGCGCTATCGGTATTGTAACGTAACGCACACTTGATTATTTCGACATGAACATGATGTGATTCACGGGCGAATGGTGAGCCTAACAAGGGACTCGATGGACACGCGCGACGGAGAAAAAGAATTTCAATATTGCTGCTCGGAACAAACAGCGATACATAATTCATGGCATACGACCAATAAGGGCAAACGATCGAGCTAATTCTCAAACACCTTTGAATGGAATTCGCAAGGTTTCTAACAAACACGATCTATACTCGTTTATGGGTATGTAGGAAACAGATGCCTAAGATCACCGTGTCAGTAAAGGCGAACAAAAAGTATCAAAGACGTATGATATTGAGACGTGATCTGAAAATTAAGGTGTACAAAGAGATTTTACAATTCATATAGCGCTACAAGAAACGGAAACCGGAAATATAGAAAATGGTTTTTGTAACATGTATTTTATGCTCTTTTCTGCAACTTCAACACAGCATATGATGGCGAATCGAAGCGAATCGCGATTCACAATAATGTTGCAGCTTTCGCATCTAGTGGAACTAATAGAACACACAATTATTTCGCGGTCAGGAAGTAGAAAAAGATTATTAGCCCTCCTGACTCACTGCAAGATCCGAACCGAAACCGTCCCAGTAGTTGCTTACTCATAACATTTCTTAGTAAGGCTTCTTTGGTAACTTAGAGACCTTGGCAGTTGATTGGAGAATGTTCAGAAAACACAGATATTTAGAATTAAACGAACGAAAAAACTAATTGGTCTTAACTTTACCATGATCGTAACAGAAATGTCAACAAAGCAAGGTTATGTGATGAAGTCATAACTAACGACAACTATAAAACATCACGCCTACGCTACTACATACATAATACAGACAACGATACTTCTAATTTTATAGAGCTCTTGATCCTTTTAAAGACTTTTATGGGAAATTCGGCAAATTTTCGCAGTTAAACCGTGGTCCGCTCCAGTTACTGTCATTTGTCTGAAAGTTAAATTACCGTCTGCAAAACAAGGTCGAAACTTTTGCGGTAACTGCAATTATTTCATACTTGACGTCAATTACACGGATGACTGTCTCCCGTTCATCAGAATTTACTGGCATCACAGACACGCCAACATTTGACACTGAAATTACAGTGGCCTAGAGCCTACGCTGCTCGTATATAAAGCACGGCCAAGGTTCGTGACAAATTTGATAGCAGGAAGGGACAGAAAATTGCTTGAATTACCTACTACATTACAATACAAATGGATGATAAATCACAACATTCCTTCAAAGAAATGGAGATAACACCCATTCAAATCGCAATTCGCAAAATAAATAAGTTACTAACTGCCGCTGTTATCAAAAGAGACAAGTTTGGACAAGAGTTGCGATAAGATATTGATATAAACACCAGAATTTTCTTGAATTTATAAAATAACAACAAAAAAAATTTAAATACTCAATTTGTAAATATTCTAGGCAGAGCTGGGTGTTTTCTCTCGTTTATGTGTTGACAGAAAAATGTGTTGAAAGAAAGTATTTGATTCTCAATGTACAATGTTTGTAAACACCTCTCAACACAAAAATCCAAAATTCTCTTATCGGCGGGCGTGGTGTTCGGAAAAATATTGCCAGCGTCATGCATTGAAGAAAAGAGCTCAAATTTATGCAAATTCTAACTTGAAATCGGTGGGTGCAATGTTAACAAACATTGTTTAATCAGTTTGGTCAGAGTATAGTTTCCTTGTCACAAGCATTGCTTACTTCGGGGTTAGATGCTGGTGTTTAAAATATCCTGCATAATAGTGTGATAGAATCTAATAAAGTGATTCAGTCGCTTCGTACTATCCACCATCTGCCGTGTCGTGTGACCCAGTTGGTATTTGCTCGGTGAAAGTGAGAGATGTAGTAGTGTAGGCAGCCAGAGCTGCTAGACAGCTACCAGTAGGTATAATAAACATTTCGTAACCTCTATTATAAGCACTCAAAACTTAGTTGATCGATAATACCGTCGCGGGGCACACCACGATTTATTGGTCACTTCATAGTATTTACTAAGTTACATAAGAAGTTAGCCAGACATTAGAAGAAGCCGTAAACAGGAAATATTGTACCTATTGTTAGTCAAAGTTACACCACAAGAACAATGAAATTTCTACGTCCATAAAAGAATACGTTCAAAATGGTTCATATATTCAAATCATGTTGGTTCTTCATCACAGTGGAGGTGTGGTAAAAGGAATACTTAGTAATACAGTACAGGCACGGAATAAAACCCAGGTTGGGTGGGATAGGCCAACCGTCACGACAGCTGGTTTGAAGAGCATATTTTGCCAAGTAGTAGTTGGCTCGCACGCAATATAAAGAAATGTGTCCCAGAATTTATATTAACTAGCGTGTTAGTGTAACTAAACATATTAGGTATATTTTATTTTGTACTAGCTGCGTCCCGCAGTGAGTTTGATTGTGTGGTTTTTACGTTTCTCACGGCAATTTTTCAAATTTTTGTCTTTCGAGAAAAGAACCTTTCACGGAATCCAAAAATTTTTTGGAAAAAAAAATTGTGTGAACGTTTTGCACTTAGCAATACATTTAGCTTATTTAGATAAAATAAAATTAAGTAATGGTGTAATAAATATTTGCGGAATATTTACGCATCACGTACCTACGCAAAACGTACGTGATGCGTAAATATTCCGCAAATAGGGCATAGCAAGCAACCTAGGCCTTTACGTCTTGCAAGAGAAAGTTGATCCATCGCATCGTTATCATTGAAATGAAATCTGTAGCGCGGTGCAAATTAACGACTTTGATCGTTTTGAATCCAACACTTGTTTTACCCATTTGGTCCACCTCTCGCCATATCATGCCACTTGCCATTAAATTTTCCACAGAAGCATGACCAATAGCGCACCAGAGTTCAAAGCAGTCAAGGTCTTGTTTTTAGGCGGCTAAACGTGATCAAAACCTCATCATGGAAATACGTAGCCTCTGCAATCTCGGATCGAATATTGATTTGATCCGACCACATCGACGCTCCCGATTCGAGGGATAGCTGTGAATCCGAGAATATAAAGCTGCCATAATATCGGAATCGTACTTGCGAAACGAAGCGCGAATATTTCACACGGTAGTTTAGAGGTGCAGTACCAGTAAACTATTAGTAAACCAACGAATGATACTGTGTCGTAACAACTCAACATTATAAGGTTTGCAGGTAAGAATTTGTTCGGAGAACAGTGATCATGTGGTATGAGGAAGAAATGAATGCGTTTCTAGAGCACAAAGCGACGCGGGCCCTTATCGGGGAAATAACCTTGATATAGATTGAAATTACGATCTGTTTCCGGAGATTTTCTGTGTATTTAATACCTCAAAAAATTGCCCAGTCTTTTGACTCCATCAAACAACAGTTGCTCAGCGAGGTGTGAGATTCAGTGCTATTAACCCCAAACGATTAATGGCAGTCAATTACGATATCACCATCAAAATTTATATCGGCACTTCGGCCAGCTCGTGCCAAGCCGTTTACTTATGCATGCACGGCCCACTTCCGAGATTTCCCACGTTAACGGCACTATACTCCCAGTTCTTAGGTCCAAGACACGACACCGAAGAATTCAAGCCTCAGAAATCCATTGGATGGAATTGCGTAACACCTCTGGCATCTTGAGGAATATGCGAACATTGCGAGCCTTCTCGTTACAAATAGTTTCGAGTTCCCTCGTGAGAATTCTCAGTCCATGAAGATACTTATTTAAACTTCGTGAAACGAACACACCCACGCTGTTGAAAGTTAAATAAAACTGAAAAGTTTAAATAAATTTCTTTCGATCTACTTTTAAAAGGTTACGGAGAAAGATTTTTCTGTGGTTCACTTGCTCCAGTTTCAGTTGACTAGGGTGATTGTTTCAAATCACAGTAGACTATTATAAATGCATTAGAAACAATTGAGGAGTAGACAGCACTGGACAACTGGACAGTTAACGGCATGACAAGGTAGGATCCAGGGATTCTGCCAACATAACCTGGTACTTTCACAAAGACGTTAGGAGTAGGTACATTCACAAGCCTCGTATAGGAACAGCGGACCAACAATGAGACATAAAATTGCGATGGAGGAAAGTAATGTACCTACCTACCTACAGCACCTATAGCTGTTGTTGATATGTGCGTGCGATGTAGTTTTCGTTGAATCGCTAACAATTCAACATAGTACTCGATAAAGTAGCAGCGATCACCAGATAGTACCATTAAATACATTGTTCGGATAAACCAATTCACATGATCTCCTTGCAAACATCGCAATTTGCATTAAAGATGTGGAGATCTCAATGTGAATTCGCTACAAACATTCTGAAACTCTTTGACAGAACATCACGATAAAACGTTAAATGGAGACTTGGCGACGATAAAAAACGCTTTGTCTTCTCATGACAGCTACTTTATTGTGAGAGAAAGTGAATTGTATTTATCTTATGAACTTACGATGGCAAACAATTATTTTCTTTCATCGTTGAAATAAGTTACCTGATGAACCAGAATCAATAATGTTCAAGGGAAAACTACATCACATAACAACTTAAATGAGAAGCTAAGGAGAGCTGCTGTTTTATAGGAAAAGGAAGTAAGATGCAACGATATAATTAAGTACTTGGGGAAACAGTTAATTACTTAATTCTCTAAATTTGGCTTTACCACAAAAAAAAAACTTCTACAGACGTCTTGCTTCAACGAGGTTGCTGGTTTTGTTTACACTCAAATTGTAAGATTTCATTTGGACAAATATTATGACACCCAACTCATAATATCACTTTTATTTACCAGCCGTACTCGTTACATCAATGCCTGGAATATTTGTGTCCTGTTGGGAGATTTTTGTTATTATCTTCTGTTTCAAGTTCAAATAACTGAATATTTGCCGATAAATTTATTTTACGTTACAGTATAATGAAATTTTAGTCCCGTCGAAGTCGAAAATTTTTGCGATATTATTTGATTATTTAGAAATTACCCTGAGCGTGGGATTACACACTATAATAACAAAAAACCTTCAAGCTATTTAGCTTTAAATGGCATGACAATTCCAATACGAAAATCCTGTTTCCCTCCTATTCAGCTTTTGTTTTGCTGAAAAAACATTACATATACTCCATCAGAAAACTGAAGTATTGAAGATCAATACGATACATCATCTCGCAGACATTAAAAGGAATTTCCAGTACAAAGCTCGGCCACATGAAAGTAACCGCACTCCGCAGTAAGAATTCCGCTTATAGCTTTCTCCATCAAAGCGGACGTACCTATGTAGGTACCTAGTATTATCGAGTGCCTCAATACCAGTATTAATAGCAAGGCAATAGTACGCAACCGCATTAGAAATTAAGTAATGGGCTAGCTGGAGATGCGGTGCACGTGATGACGTCCTTACCATAACGGTAGATGTGGACAAGGTAGTTTATGTAATTTATATTTACGACTATGAGTAGTAATATTTGCCAATCCTTCAAGAGAGAGAGAGACATCTACTGAAGGGGAAGGCTTATCTTTTGTACAGATGTGCTTCTTTACTTAACATCGAATAACAATAATATTTATTCGGAAAAATGCGTGCGAAGCCGTGGGCGGCTAGTACTTACTACTAAACTTGATGTTTTTGCTTATTCGAAAGACAAAGAACAAAATGTTGTGGGTTAAGAGGAAAAAAAGGCCTGAACACCAGATGGCACGCTTCAACACATCCGCTGACGAAGTGTCTATCCTCGATCTGATAGCGACTGAATGATAATGTAATCGATTTATTTATAGAACCTTACATTAAATTCAACTAAGTGATATTAATCACCGAATATATGAACCGTGTCAATGAATCGCGTTGGTTTAAAGCACAGATATTATAATACTATACTGTTTAAAGACTGCAATAAATAAGCAGATGAATTTACTAAAGTATTTTTTGTGAGATATAAACTTTTAGAAGTGTATATATTTTCTGCTCCTGTGCCATTTCAAGCTCAATTATTTAGACATATATTATTTATGTTATTATTTATGATGCTGCTGCAACTCATGATCTATTGAGTTTTAAGTCGGAATTACATTTGATCAATTTCGAAATTTCTTTCAATCATGATTAAGACTGTCTATTTCTAAAGATCCAGTTTCGAAATGTACATACGTTAGCTTATTGACGAGTATGGTTTACAGAAAAACGTATCGAATAGTCAAACCATTAACGTTACCAAAACCCACAAAATGTGTTTCCGATCAGTTTGGTTGTAATTGCTGATGTAATTGAAGAGTTGCAAGCAAACCAAGGACCAACAAATCAAAAACGCATCAAGACAATCAAGAGATCACATCGTGGGGTGGAGATGCGGCAAATTTAACGGGCAACAAGGTGATACAAATGATTTCATTGCGAAATCTTTTGAGATCAGGGCATTCGAGGTGATATGCTTATTTTGTTGCGAAATCTGGGACCTATGGTTAGGTGTTTATGTCGACAAGGTCCTCTCCGTATGGAGCGGGTGGTGGGCGGAAGCGTTCAGCGGAGCTGTCGGTAAAGAGCCCTGTCACAACCAGTTTGGTCACATAAGTATGCCACCCAGTTTTTGCAAAATATATATATAATATGTAAGCAATTAAAACTGATTTGGTAGTAACTAGATTTATGGCAAGTTCAGTTATGGAACTGCTGACCATGTTGTAGAGAAATTATCAGGGAATGCAGTTGACATAGTGACAAGTTGCTGACATTAATGCTGGTTCCGAGAACACAGAGACAAGCTACAAGGATATTTATAAATCTCGTCAATTAAAGTTGTCGGGACAAAATTGACGTGCATCCTGTGATTTCAACGTTTTCTAAATAAAGCTTAGTTTTTTCTTCAAAAGGAATGTGTGAGTGAGCAGTTCTGTTTTTGGAGCAAGTGTAACAAATCGAAAGCTAGGCGTCGTCCATGCGTAATAAATGGCTTATTCAAATTTATTTTATCGTACAAAAATAACGGATGAGAAAGGAAACTGCACCGAACAATCGTAAATTATAGCTCTTCGTTTTATCAGCAACCTAAAGCTTGATCTTTGATTTACATCTTTCTACGCACATTTGCTTAATTTGAGCCCAGAGGAGATAGAAGGATAATTTGAGAGTTTACTTATTGCCTGGAGCAATGATAGAAGGGTATCCTTTTGGCATGGCAGTAGATTTTCCAGAACTGTAATTTCTGTGAAGCCGAACGGTTTGCTTCAGGGTGAACAAGTTTTCAACACCACAGCTGTTAAGATGAGCTGTGCTTGTAGATTGTTTTGTAAGATATGTCAGACGTATGTCTGAACAAAAGACAACACTTTCAATTCCACAGGTAAGACTTAATTTGGGCAGGTAAAAAGCGAATAAGCGTCAAGATCTGGGTCAGCAACCACAGCACATGGCTCCTTTCGCAGATGGTGACCAACGAGCCGTGGTTCTCGAGATGGCCACGGTCTGTCGATCTAACCTTGAATGCCTCCCGCACAGTCCTCTGCGGATCTAGGTGACATCACCAACGACAATATTCTAATGCTGCGTGAGGCCAAGGCCGGAATATCTATCCATGGAATATGTATACACGCCGGAATAATAAAGAGGAAAGTAAGGTCGACGACCTTTGGATGCAGTTGATGATGGATCTTTTTATAGATGTCATAATGCGGTCTGCCGCACTAGGAAACTTTCGGCTGAATAAAAGAAAAAGTTGAACTGACTCGATCTAACTAAATTACGATTTGGCTTGCTGAAATGGGAATTGTTCTTTTATTCTACAGCAGTCGCATGCTCGAAATTTTAATACGCGCAGACGTTCTAATGGAAAACGTAATGCTACTTTCTAACGGCGAGCAAAAAATATCAATTACCGAGTTAGATTAACTTCTGTAAATCCATTATCTCACAACTAAATTGAGTTTTCATGAATTGTTTGATTAATTAACTCGCCAGGCTGGATAGGTAAGTACCTACCACTTAGATAAATTGTTTATTATTGTTGACAAGATGTCATGTAAATTAACTCGGCCATGGATAACTATTGAATGTGGAATCTAGACGAATACATTAACAAGTTTTATCGTATCGAGGAGCGTTTATCAAACAAACAGTAATACTTCGTCGCCCGGCACGCCTTGCGATAAGTAGGTAGGCATCATCAACATTCCTGGCGCATAACGACCAATGTTAACTGTAGCTGTTGTACTTGCTGAACCCACTAAGGCCTACTTCTGCATGTCAATGTCGAACTCATTTACGTGCGTAGGTGCACTTTACATACCTCATAAATTTAGCTATCCTATTATGCGTTTCACAAAAAAGATTTATGGCGAAGCTTAACATTGATGGGAACAAATGTCTAAAATCTATTTAAACCGGTTAGTGAAAACTGTTGATAAATCGAATAAGATCTTCGCCAAAGAAGGCGACATCACACCTACATGATTGTCAATTTGGACAGCTTAAGCTTACCGAGACGGAGACAGAGGCGCTAGGCATCGCCTCCTCTGAAGCCTGTCCCTCCGGAGCGCTCAGAAACCTGCGCAGGGTTCCGTATCCAGACGCGGAAGCAACCATCGCCACCATACTGCAGGCACAATCACAACACTGGCCCTGAGCCCTAATCTGATGACATCACGCGCGTAGGCTCAGCTGACGAAGCTGCAAACGCGCGATCTATGCGCGTGTCGCGACAATACTGGCTAGAGGCTGGCTGGCAGGCTGCGCTTGCGCCCCCCACCGCGCGTAAACTTAGATAAAAGCATCTACTTATCATAGAATAGGTAGTAGTTTGTAGAAACTTTTTTCTAATCATCTTCAGTAGAGTTGAGAGCATCAGACTTGTACTCACATCACATAGATAGAGGTGGACAATTCCAAACCATTTCAATTTATTCATTTGTTTGTTAAATCAGTTCAAGTGTTAAAAGAGATTTGAAAGATCTTAATGTAGATAACATGTTCATTTGAGCTAGGTTTGATAATTGCATCATTATGTATGAGAATACTGAAAACAATTATGTAAAGTGTGAATTGGAAACAATGGCATGTTCATCCATACTAATATGATAAATTCAAAAGTAACTCTGTCTATTAAATTTTCATGCCTAAAAGGCTCAAAAGATCTTAATGCAAATAGCCAGGGAGGTAAATTATATCTCGGGGATGGACATAGGCTACTTGAAAAGCAAAGCAGCTAGTATCTCATATTTTTTAGTTAAATGGTATTATTTATTTATATATATATATACAATATGTATATACAAATTGTTATATATAAAAATTATATATACAAATTGTTTGCTTGCAGATGATAAAGTTCCTTGAGGATCACCAGATACTCCCCCAACATCAGTCTGGCTTCCGCAAGGGACACAGCACCGCTACTGCCTTGATTGATGTAGTTGACAATTTACTAGCAGCACAGGATGGGGGCAGGTGCAGTATCCTTGTCCTATTGGACTTTTCGAGAGCCTTTGACTGGCTGTCCTTGTGTTTGAAAACAACTATTATTAACAATCATTTAGATATGAACTTTCTTCTGAAGTTCTCTCTGTGAATTTCACTTAGCTTTTAGGCTATGCTTTGACCATTGCTGGTTTTTACAGTAACATCAGTATTTGATGAGTCAAAATAATAATAAAAATAGTTAAGATACTGACAATACTTACTTACTGACTATCTATTTCCAAAATCCAGTTTTAGGAGGGGTTACAAACCTGTCTCAGAAACGAATACTGCATGACTTTTAGACAAACAGGCTTTTAATGTTATGGCTACAAGGAAAGTTTTGTCCAGTATTATTTATTTAGAAAAAGGAAATCAGGGAATTACACCAGTATGGGTAGCTCATAAAATAATCAGAATTATTAAGTTATTCATTGATATCAACTCTAACAAGTCTAAATTGTATGTACTTAACTTATAACATGTAACTTTGTATTTTTATTTTATCTTTGATTTTTTTTATAATATTTGGTGTACTTTATGGACTAAATGTCTGAATAAAGAAACTTTTTATTTATTTATTACTAGTAGCCCATTCTGGCTTCGCACGGGTGGATATTAATTTATAAACATAAATTTAGCTTGTTAGTCAGGAATAATGTAGCATTCTAATGGTGAAAGAATTTTTGAAATTGGTTAAGTAGTTTTTGAGTTTATTCATTACAAACATATCAATTGCAAATCTTTCCCCTTTGTAATATTTCAAGTTCCAGGCAATAACATCGCCTAGAACAACTTTCAAGTTTTTCAAAAAAGGTTGAGTCAAAGATGTTGGCAAACAGACTACAAACATCTGATCCCAATATGGTGTCTACAGCTCATAACAATGTTCTAATGTCAATAATTTATTCAAATGAAGTGTGGGTAGTGCACACTTCGCCCACCTTTTGCCTTGCTGTATGCCAACCAATTGAAATGGTCTTGAACGCTAAATGCCACAAATTAGAAAGCAATTACAACATTATCGTACAATCCAAAGAAATGTTTCATGATTTCACATAAAAAGATAACAATCTCAACAGTAGGTACGCATCACTATGATTCATAAAATTTGCATTGAACCATAACCAGTGGCTGCATTCCAATGCAGATTTGGCAGGTAAGAGGGCGATACGAGCAAGGCAAAGGTGAAAATGCAGAAAAACCGGCAGTTAATTAGGCCTAAAGTGCTCACCTGTTTGGTATCCACAAAATCACTGGCCTCCATGTTAGCATGTGTTCGCTCCTGTCTGTCCATGGCTTTGGATACATTAGAATCTCTTACATGAGCCACTGAACAGGGTAAAAATCACAAGATCCCAGCGTAAACATAACAATCGCGATGGGCACAGCGAGTTTCAACGAAACAATGTCAGTGATCGCACCTCGCGAAAAGGCACTTGGGAATCAGTTTTGGTACTATAGTACCAAAAAAATTATTGAACGAACTTGTTAATACATTTTTGCATTTAGGTAAAAAACTTAGAAAGCACCAGATTTATTTTTTTGAAGAAAATCATGAAAAATACAGTTGATCACCATTTTCATTTCACACATTCCGTCATCGAGGCTGACTGAAGCCGGCTTTTGACTATGGGATATAATATAAATTACATCTTGTGCTATATATTACATCCCGCGGTTGCTGTTTACACTGTGAGATATATATTTTGGAGCACACAATGATCAGTTTACACGTCTGCACACGAACGCCAACATTCAAACGGAGGGCGAAGCGGGGGAGGCGCGGTGTCCGGGGACGTGAGGTAAAATATACACCTTCAAATGACCTTCAAATATCGCTCACTCGGTCGAAAAAATATTTATAGTTTGGGATGTAATATATATTATAGCACAGTGTAAACGGTGCCATACAAAATGTATGGTGAGCGATAAAATATTATATCTCGGGATGTAATATATATCCCATAGTCAAAAGCCGGCTTGAAGCCGGCTTTTCACTATGGGATATATATTACATCCCGAGATATAATATTTTATCGCTCACCATACATTTTGTATGGCACCGTTTACACTGTGCTATAATATATATTACATCCCAAACTATAAATATTTTTTCGACCGAGTGAGCGATATTTGAAGGTCATTTGAAGGTGTATATTTTACCTCACGTCCCCGGACACCGCGCCTCCCCCGCTTCGCCCTCCGTTTGAATGTTGGCGTTCGTGTGCAGACGTGTAAACTGATCATTGTGTGCTCCAAAATATATATCTCACAGTGTGAATAGCAATCGCGGGATGTAATATATAGCACAAGATGTAATTTATATTATATCCCATAGTCAAAAGCCGGCTTGACGGTCGGTCGCTGCCCTATTCAACGTTCCATTACGTTACGTACAGTAAAATTAAAGTTGATTTCAGTTAATCTAAATTATTCGATTGCGGTTAACAAATTTCGATCTACATTCACATATTTATTTAATTAATAAAAAGTGCGTTTACTTATGTCTAATGAGTCGAACCTAAGCTGCTAAGTTTTCAGTAGCGCAATCATTATGCGTAGTTTGAAACGTAGCCATCATTTTCTTAGACAGTAGTGGCATCTAGTGTAATTGTTTCATAACTTTTGACGTTGACACGGTCACCTTGACTGACAAATAAGTATCGGGTTTGGTCTCAGGGTTTGGTGGGTTTGGTCCTGTTTGGTCACACGGGTTGATTTTATCCAAATTTTTTTATTCCGATTTCAGCCAGTCGGTCTGGTGAAGACTGATCGTCTCTGTTGTGTGTGATTGTAATATTTTTGTCGTTTTATAATTGCGTTTATGGTATTTTTAATGTTTATTTCCGTTTGTACTGGAAAATGTATAGTCGACTTCCATAGTTTGAGTCACGTTTGAGTCTTTGTTTTAAAACGAAATCATCATCATCAGATTTTGCCATTTGCTGACCTCAAAACTCATCTGGCACTCTTAACGGTCTTGCGATACATTTCTTTCAGTACCTATAATTTAAATTCGTTTTTTGGTAGGTTAATTTGTTTTGTATCAGGAATTGTAGATTGAAGATTCTACTAGCATAACAAAAGAATATTCAAAACTCCTGGGCCTCAATTCCACTAATTTCAAAACAAAATCTTCAGTGGCGCCGTTTGATTAAGATCAGCCTCGTCGATGGTCGATCGATGATCGACGATCACTTTGATTTATTTGGTATTCTACTATCATTTCACGACAATCCCTCCGATTCATTGGGTTATTGTCATAATCCCCACTAAGTTTTCCCCACCAGTGGGGATTATGACAATTCGCAAATTTTTTTTGGCGTTTTCCCCACTAACATTTTTAATATTGGTTGGTGGGGATTATGACAATAAAAATAATTTTGGTCTATTTTAGCATTATCATTATACATTCGGTGCCTTCTAAAATAAAACCAATTAACTTTCAATTGCATCAAATTTTAATTACATTTAGGTAACCATAAAATGCACACGTCATTTTTTTACCTACTTTGTCCGTAAATCATGCAAATAATTCTTTGTTAGCCGTAGTTTCTTTATTTTAGTAAAATTAGACAAGCACACCTGACCTGATGAACACCTAACAATGACAATACTGGCTTGTGATTGGCTGAAATGTAAAGTGCACTTTATTGTCCTAGTCCTGTTGTATAGGCAGGTAGTTATTCCCACATTTCTTATCAGTTCGGTTTAAATCTTCGTACCGTTCAGTGTGACTCCTTTTAGCCCTTTTGTAATTCTAATGAGACTAAAATGGCAGTTAGAGTGTCGGGTAGCCGTGACGAAATAAAATTCATAAAAAAGTTGAGTGCTACTATTTTGGAGAGAGAAGGACATAGTATTGCTTAAAGAAAAAAATATGAAAGTGGTGCTAGTATCTGGGAGTGTGTGCTCAGAAGGAAAGTAAAGTGCCGTGGATCGATAGCTATAAATGTAAGTATATTATTATTACGTGGTTTACCAAAAATGTGTTTTTTCTCTCTTGGACATGCGAAACATTTATTTCTTTCAACAGGTTCAACTGAAAAACAACTGATTTAAAATGTTGATGAAAAAGAGAGTGAAATTTTAATGGAAACAGAAAAAAAATGTGATGTTGATGACCAATCTAGTCGATTTTTTTAAATTTGTTATTGTATGTAAATAGTTTAATTTGATCTAGTTGATTATTAAATATTTTTTGTCAAAATAATAAATATTAGGTTAATTGTTTGCCCATTTCATGTTTAAAAATGTTATTAAAATTAGATTTAGATGAAAGTTAGTTGGTTTTATTTTATTTGGCACCGAGTGTGGAATGATAATACTAAAACAAACCTAAATTATTTTTGTCATAATCCCCACCAAAAATGTTAGTGGGGAAAACGCCAATAAATTTTTGTGAATTGTCATAATCCCCACTGGTGGGGAAAACTTAGTGGGGATTATGACAATAACCCGATTCATTAAAGCGTCATTATGGCAGTGTGGCCTTAAAAATCATCAAATAAATCTCTGGACAGACCAAAATAATTTTGAAACTCTTTGCTCATGATTATAAGAGGTTTTAGATATCTCTAATATTTTAAATGATTACCTACTATATTGGCCTAAAGTCTATTTACATCGTTCTCCAATACTTAAAACGCAATAAAATCACAATTTAAAAAAAAAAAACGTGTGGTAGGCCTTAAATGACAGAGACAAAAGAGTTTAACACGTTCTGCGCCATGTCGATCAACGGTGTCCGTCATCAGTAATTTTTCACGGAGCCATATGAAAAACATTATTATTCTAAATTTTATCGATCTTTATTGTAGTAGTAGTGATAGATACGGTAAAATTAGTGAACGTCACGGCCTCTGCGGACCTAAAAGTGGTTTTCCGTTGCGGGGGGGCCACGCGGTCACAAAGTCGCCCAAACCGCGGGTCTTACAACTCGCGCGCTAAAAAATAAACTGTTGAAAACAATAAAAAAATCTGCTACTTGTACTTCTATTGACAAAACTTCAATTTCATTAAAGCTTGCTTTCGATTTATGGGTTTCATAGGTAATTTTCGCTTAGATAAATATTTTTCAAGGACTAGTAATGGTAGGTAAGAATCATATTTCATGGCGATAGAGGGCCAGGCGGGTCACCTTTCATATAAATTAATACGCTAGTAATATCCGCCGGCCTGCTAGGACAGATCTAAAATTCTTCTGATGTCTGGGCGTCACGGCTCGAATGGAAAATTAATTTGTGGGGTCACTGTGGGCGTCGCGGCTCAAACGGAAAAACTTAGTTTTTCCTTTGGCATAGAACGTGTTAAGTTGGAGTCAGAGTGTAGCTCTGACAGTTAAGATTAGTACAAATTTTCGTATTCCACTGTGCAATGGCTGTCCAATCGCTGGGGATACAGAGCAATTTTATGTAGGTATTCTACTAATTTTCTGAAAGCTCTTCCAAATGTAATTAAGTCTATGGTTGGTGATTATGATAAATGTGTCATTGAGCAAACATAGCTTTTGTGGTGTTTTTGTAGCGCAGTCAGACAAGAAGTTGAAGTTGAAACTCAATCAAACAAAAAAAACAAAAACATCACTAATATACAGCACGTCTCACAGGTTTTTTCTTCCGAAGCAGGAGTAATTTCTGAGAGGCGGAAATAAGTAGGTGTACCGCAAATGCCTCGCGAGAGAAGCCGCTACCGTGATCGACGGAGTGCCTCCTACAGTTCCGAGTCCTCGTACGATAAGAAGAAAAAAAGTAAAACCAAGAAACGTTCGAGGTCCCGTGACCGCTCGGTCTCCAGCAGTGTAAAACGCCGACGTTCCAGCTCACGAACACGACATAGAAGGAAAAGCTATTCTCGCAGTGTTTCCAGAGAGCGGTACGACAAGTCTAGAAGACGGTCGTTGTCCAAATCCCGATCAAGACGAGAGCGGTCGCGGTCGCGGTCGCGCAGTAGGTCAAAATATAGCAAGAGTAGCAAAAAGTCTAAGAGATCGAGGTCTTCCAGCAGCCGTTCTAGCTCTTTTGATATTGGTAACTATATTAATTTAACCTGTCTCATGTGCTTACGATCGGCTTAAGACTGAATTGTAATCAGAATAAGTCAGTGTTAGATACAATTCAATGTTCTTTCATTGCCATGGTATTTGGACAGTATCAACCTGATAATGAAATGTTGGTGTTCTTCCAAGGCAGACTAGGATCATAGGTAAAACCTGCATACATTCATAATGAAGTATCAGACTGATTTTGTGAATTTTACTGTTTCTATTTCAGAGCCAGCGATACCTAAGAAAGTCAACCTTGATGACACCGAGACAAAGGTAGAAAAAGCGATCAAAGCAGCGGAAGCTGTTGGTCTTACCATGACGAAACTACCATCATATGAGTACAAAGAAGTGGAGGTCAAAGAAGACATGCCTACTATCCTTGACCGTAACCTCCTTGCCGAGTTGAACACAGACTCATTTGTTCAGAAATCCTTTAAGTCATCAAAGAGTAAGAAGAATATCTTGATTGATCTGAAGGCTGAAACTATTTTGGTGCCAGATTCAGAGGTCAAAGTACAGAAAGATGAATCTATTATCAATTTTGAAGTAAGTTCAACTTGCAATAATTACTCGGAGGGTAAGAAAAAGTTGATCTAATGCACGACATTATGCTATTATGCATGCTTGATGATTTGCTGTTAGTACTTACTCCTATGGATCAACAACCCAGTTTGTTTTGGTGTCCAAAAAGATAAGTCACCATTTTTTCTGTTGTAACATTTTGCAATTTCTGTATTTCTTTTCAGGAGTTACCTAGTAAAGCAGAGCTCAGGGAGATGTGGATAAATAAACTGTATTTATATCGTAAGAAAATGCTGAAAGATGAAGTACAATAATAATTCAGTGTGTTGGAATAAACTAGTGTTTTTTTATTAGTAACTTGTATTATCACAAGCACTGGAACTACATAAATGTAACATTTCAATTAAGAATAACATTACCACTAATAGTGCAACAGTTTTTCTGTAGAGTTCTAAGCAATAAAACCGAGTAACAACATAATTAATTTTATTGAACACAATTTGCTGCAACTCGCAATGTAGGGAATGCCGTCACTACTTAGATATATTTACATTATTCTGCAACGAATTTCAATTTTCAACTAGCAATGGGAACCTCACATGTTGTTTCTCTCCCGTTGTATACGAGTGCTGTATGTCCGTGAGACCAGGTTCCACGCATCCATATATCTGTCCATACACATAGCTATGCATTTTTGTTCTGAATTGTCCAAAGATGTGCCAGGTTTGCTGATACATTTCTTGAAACATTTCTCTGACATTTTCGTGAGCAGTTCTTGAGCGTTTGCAATAGCAATTTGTTGTTTCACTTGGTCCATTAATTCTTCTTTCTGTGTCCCACTCAGAGAACCTGTTGTTAGAGAATCCATTTTAGCAACAGAAGAATACTTAATAAAGCCAGGTATTACCCAATTTTTATTGAATTTTACAGCCGATCAAAAATAACCTCAAATTTTCAGTGACGGACGGATTGATTGATTTGACAGACAGCATAGATTATTTGCCATAGACAAAGTTGCGAATGCGAAGTTAGATTATAACTTTCTAATTCTGTGGACTGTGCAGTGTTTCATAAAAACGAGCCGCGTGAGAGGTCCCAAAGTAGTAGTTCATCTCGATCCAGTAGGATATCCAGTACTTTTTTATAAATTCTAATGAAAGTGTAATGTGTCGGTATTAGAAACTTGTTCTTTTGGAAAATTACACTTTAAAATAACATAAAAGATAACTTGATAAATGAGTTTCTACTAGGTTGTAGTAGTAATCACTCTTCGTCTGCTAGCCATTGCAGTAGGTATACTAGGTACTACTTTCATAGTGCGCAAAAGATTTTAAAACATGGGTTTAAAATCATTCTTATTGTAATGTAGCTGAATAAATTTTACAGCTTTTTATAAGTACATTTTCTACAAGTAAGTTTATCTATAACAGAATCTTTGTCCAAAAGCCTTGTTTCATGGCATTCGAGCACATACCCAATAGAGAGGAAATTATGGTCATTCGAATTCCGAAACTGATCAGTGATTTGTCATTTATAAATGACTATCATACTAGTGTTGTGCTGATATAATAAATTATGTACCTATTGATACTCCTGATCTAACAAGAAGTACCTAATTAAAATGTTTCAATTAGATTGATTTATTGTTGATCAGTGTAAGTTTTGTAAAATACACCGGGTATGTTATTTAATCGGCAAAAAATGTATCCTTTTTTTTCTATTTCAAGTATCATTATTAAGGCATCAAAAACTTACTGATTGTAAACTAGTTAATTTTTTTTTTCTTTTATTTGATTGTAATACTATAAATGTACTGCTACATATCATACAATACGAATAGAAATAATTTTAAACACTAGAATATATAAAATAGTATGAATAGTTTCATGTTAATAGTTTTCAATAACATTTTTATTATTTAGGGAATTAAATTCTTACACGTTAACCAGGCTTAGCCAAAAGACTTCAAAATCACATTTCTCCTAATAAATTTAATCTTACGCTTTAGATATTGCTAAGATAACCTTTAATACAAAATTTAATGGCTCTTTATATATACAAAATTTAATTATTAATATGAATAATATACAGGTTGTAACAAAAAGTAAGCAATAAACTTTCATGGATGGGTTCCGACTTGATTATGGAACCGAGGAAAAATCCCGAATACTTTTCGAAAAAAATATATGCTAAATGTTCACTAGAAATGGAAATTACTGATACAAGTGTTTGTTTTCAGTTAAAAACAACTAAAAAGGCCTACGTACCTCGTTACAACTCCTTTAAAACACAAAACACTTTCTACGCGCGTCGTTGACCGTGGAGTTCAACGATCCGCGACATCATCGCAGCGTCACGGTCACGGCACGGTCAACGACCGCCCCTTAGATGTGATAGCTAGGTATCACAAATGCATTTTTCCTCGGTTCTATGATTATAAACAAATGACATCAGTCACTCATTCATTACATTACCTAGTCTAGTGATAGTTTCGTTTTTATTTATTTGTCCTAAACTTTCATATTTTCCCGTGTTCTTTGATCTAAGCTAACCCTTGGGGGGTTAGCTTCGGCGTGGTCCTTACTTTTTGTTACACCCTATATAAAAAGTGTATGAATTTTTACCCAATATTTAAATATTTTGATTGGTTATTTCTTTATTTGTTTGGTAGATTAAATAAAAGTTGGTATGACAAACTTTCTCCGAGTCTCAAACAGACTTTCATTCTTCTTATATATATATATATTTATTTTACGTACCAGCCTTGGAACAGCATGAGGGAAAAGATAAGTTCGCTGTTTCTTTTTTATTAATAAATTTTCATAGAAATGTTTACTACAAATTTTGGACAATATTTTGGGTCCCCAATCTTTGCGACCCGTTGCTTCTGTCTAACGCAAACGTAGATGTTTATCTTCGGGAAATCTGGAACAAATAAAAACATCACACACTTATTACAAATGTGAAAGTTTGGATGTTTGTTACCTCTTCACGCTACTAACTACTAAAAGGATCAGGCTGAAATTTTGCAAACAGGTTATTCTAATCCTGGAATCAAACATACTTTTTATTCCATAAATCAGTTCCTGTGCGATAGAAATCACACCTTTAAACGTTTCAATTTAAACAACGCGTGCGAAGCCGCGGGTATAAACTAGTTTTAAGATATTGTAGCTCGTTATGTAGGTATTCAAAAATATTTCAATGCGCCATTTGGGGAATTTTATTGTTGAGTGTATTTTTTATTTAACCTAAATTTTCGCAATTTTAGGTTAGAATATTTAAAATTATCTTAAAACATATTTTTTGAGCCTTGTGTGTATGAAAATCTATGAATCTGTAAATTTAGAACCTTTTTGTAGTCAAAAGAACTTGTACTTACGAGTGGAATGATAAATTCGGCACTTATGATTCACTGTCACTTGTACAAGTTGTACATTCGAAAACACTGCACCGCACCATTGTTGCCTTTAGTTTTTATTGTTTTTAGGTGCGGGAATGTCCACAGGAACACTTTGTTCACATTTATACTTAGAAAACAAAATTTTACAACATTCGATATGATTCTCGTGTTGAGCTCCGTCGATGTTGTAGGAAATTTGTTTAGCAAATGGAGTTGCTAAACAATGAAAAAACCGGCACGCGAGAGAGTGATAGAAAGCCATTCGTTCTCATTTCTTCTTAGGTTTTAGGCATAAGTCGTTCTCTCTTTGGTGTGGCTGCAATGGCATTTGCGCGTGTTCTATAGCATACTCTTTCTACGTTTTGAATGATATGTTCGTGCGCGATCCAGTTTACTCTAAAGATGCACGGTTTACGAGCCCGAAGTCCGAAGTTTGTGAGCTTTGGAAACCAAAGAGAATATCGTGGAGACCATAAACAAACTAGTTAGCTAAATATTTTGTAATTTGTTTGTAAATACAATTTGTAAAACAAACAAGTGTTCAACATGTATTTCTACAAACAAGTTTAAACAATTTAATTTACTGCCTACCTAGCCATAAAATGTGCGATGAAAACATTGAAAACACTAGTTCTTGCAAGCCGGCAGCAGAATCACTAGAGTGTATTGCTAGCACGCTCACACACGACGAATTACTTGAAATAACGCAAGCCTCGCTGGATACTTTAACAAAATGTGATTCCCTGCTCAGTGATCTCCCTGCTGATATTATTCTTGAAGAGATTTTGTCACAGGTAATTTCATCATCAGTCCGTTCCATTGACATACGGTGCTGACTGAGCTTTTCCTCAGAACAACACACATCAGTCTGTCCTGTTGATCTGAGTCTTTAGTTGGGTGGGCTAAAAATGACACCAAGTTTATATAAATACACCTGACCACTGTACCGGCGCTGCTCCAGTGTATAATTATTTTATTTCCCTGCAACCTTTCCAGATTGCAGTTGAACATGGACAAGCTATTACTCTCATCATAAAAAGAGAAGATGAACCAGCCTTGAAAGTTATTGTAAGTACTTGTATACCTGTGATAAGGATATCCCTATCTGGTATTTATTATATTATATTTTTCAGGTTCCACAAACTGCTTCAGTGTTAGACTTGAAAAAGGCAGTAGCGAGACATTTTGCTATATTCCAAAAGAGAAATCATAGCAAAGTGAAAATATCATGGAAGTATATTTGGAAGACCTACAACTTGTGTTATGATAGTACAGTTCTAGAAAACAATGATGACTGCATACAGGTTTATGGTGTTGTGAATAAGGTCACTCTTCAATTCAAGAAAAAGAGAAGAAAGAAAAAAAGATCGAATAAATAGGGCTTAAGTTGTTTATTTGTCTTATTTCGAGATTACAAATAATTATTCTGTTTCTGCATAAATCTTGAAAATAAACACTTACAATGAACTAAAAATAAATCTGCAAACTTCTATTTTGTGTGTACATAATATAATAAATGTTTACATATTATAACCCAACACATTCAATAAGCTATTTCCAGTTTTTAGTCACAGGAAACTTCTATTAACTAAGAGTTTTATAATTTTAAATTTAGCTTCATGTTATAATCAATAAAAAATGTACTACAAATCTAAGACTTTTACTGCACATCTTATGAATATAAGTTTTTATCTACACTAATGTTATAACATTCTACTTATGATTCCAATACTTGACTTATAATTACTACTGTTATAGGGCAGATAACAAAGCACTCAATTTAAGCAATTTCACATGATGGTATAATATCCACATCAATATCGTAAAATCTCATTATAACATCAATAAAACACGACCAATTAACAAGGCGAGCCTTATGTCAAAATCCTCATACAAGTTGTATAAAATTTTGATATTAGGCTGGCTTTTGAAAACAGTTGGGTTATACGTGAAAACTTCGTCGAAACTACTTTTGAATCTGCCTAACCCAGCGTTGTACACGGGGCATTGCTTCCGGCGCACCTCGGCGACCCTTCTCATAGATAGCGGTGGTGATTTGACCGCACTGAAACGACACGGGGGGTGGAAGTCTTCTACTGTGGCTGAAAGCTACATTGATGAGTCTTTAATGAATAAAATTCAAGTCTCAAATACGATCTTGAACAGTATAGAAAACAAGACGAATGAAGTAATTATAAATATTCCGACTCCGTCTACGAGCTCTACTGCTTGCCCCACGGCCGCTACAGCTGCTGGATCAATAATTAACATTAACTTTCAAAATTGTACCATCTAAAATTTGAACAATTATTATAAATAAACTATTGTCAGCTTTTACTCTTGTTGTTTGATTAATTGCATTAGTGAAGATAAAGTAGTGTATGCAACTGCATATAACACGGGTATTAAAACACTCGTTACTATTACACTCGTGTTTTAATACCCTTCATTATATGATAGTTGCATAAACTACTATTAATTATTCCAATAGATAATATCAAATCTTGCACTACACACATGAGGCCAGACAACTAGCATCAACTGCAACCTTTTTTGCAATTGCATCACTACACACTGATTAGGCAGCAGTAGTATTGACAAAACTATTAGATTATCGAAATCGCAATGCAAAATAGTTGTGATGTCAATCACTGCACAATCAATCGATCTCGTTGTTTCCCTTTAATTAAATTGATAAAAAATGTTGTAATCTAAAGTTGTTCAAAGTCTGGCTGTGGAGGTGGCTCTTGAGGCAGAGGTTCGAAGTCACCGAGAGTGTAAGATGGTTCCTCGTGTCGCGGGGTAGCTAGGGGTCGGTCGTAAGCATCCTTTAGCAGCTCAGATTCATGCTGGAACAAATATTAGTTGTTTTAGTATGTAGAGAAATAGTACACATGAGGTGAATGCATTGGTGTCAAAGAAACTCTTTGAATACATTCAATTCACATGCATACTAAAGTTTCATGGTTTAGGTAGGATTCACTAGTACATGAACAAATATTAGTTCTCTTAGTATAAAGAGAAATAGGACACATTAGTTGAATGCATTGGTGTCAAAGAAACTCTTTGAATACATTTAATTCACGTGCATACTAAAGTTTCATGGGTTAGGATTCACTACACTAGTACATCAGTTTTCCTTACATCTAATTCAAAGGGATTCTTTGTCTCAAGTCAGGAACAACTAAACTTATCGTCTTAGAATTCATCAAACAGTAAAACTAACAATAAATTGTGTCAAAAATATTTACTAACAGTATGATATTTTGAATTCTTGAGTAGAGACATATGAACAACTATCAACAAAACCCACGAACCAAAATAATCTCAAGACCCAGGAACCGAAATAGAAGAGCAAGACCTTGTCAGTAAGTAAGTATTAACCATACTTAAAAGAATTACCTGATCATTCTGGCTCAAGACAGACGGCGGTGCCAAGTCATCCAAAGACAGCTGAGTGTTGAGAACAGAAGGCGGCGCATAGTCCGCAAGCGATGAGCTGGTATCCATGGACTAAAACAAAACAATCAGTTTATCAATCATTTATTTTGAAACTATCGTAGCTACATGTTGCACAGTGAGTGAACTGTGCTGCTACTGTTGCTAGTGAACAGCGTCTTCATTGTAAATTACTAAAATTACGTGCAACAAAGCAGAGAATCGCGGGATTACAAAGGATTAAAAAGTTATAACAAATTATAGCTATCTCTTCCAGGCCTCTTTTGGATGGACTAGAAGATGAACAAAAGGGTGGTCTTATCGCTACTCGCTATCTTTTCCAGGCAACCTTTGTATGGACTTATAAAGAGAATGATACCCGTACATGGCAACTGAACCACGCCAGATAACCATTTCAGGAGCGTCGGCCTTGACTCCTAAAAAGTCCGAATGCAATTTAACATGCCTGTAGAAATGTTAAAAGGTTCTTTTCTTACCGGTTCCGGCGCAAGTTCCTCCGTCAGTTTAAAGGCTGACTCCTCAGGTGGACGTTCTATGTTAGCGCGAGCGTCCTCTTCACAGCTGTAAGCTGTCTTGTGTTCGCACATCAACAAGTGAGTCAGCATATCCGTACCTGAAAGGAAAACAAATGAATAAATGCAAAGGAAGTTAATATTTTGACGTCCTCTGTGGCGCGGCAGGCGAAGGTACACCTGCGACGCAGGAAGTTGTGGGTTCGATTGTGTATTGTGTGCGAGTAGTGTTATCTAGTACTCATAACACAAGGTCTGCTTAGCTTGGGGCTTAGATAATGTGTGAGTCGTGATCGTGTGAATTGTCGAACATTATTTCATCATCATCATCAGCCTATATTAGTCCACTGCTGAACATAGGCCTTCCGCAACTTGCCGCATCCAGCATCTGCCTGCAGTCTTTCGCAGATAGTCATCCCACCTGGCCGGAGGGCGTGCTACACTACGTTTGCCGAATAGCGATCTGCACTCAAGAACACGTTTACCCCAGCGGTTGTCGGTTCTTCGCGAGATATGGCCGGCCCACTGCCACTTCTTGCTAATTCTTTGAGCTATGTCGATAACTTTGGTTTTCTGTCGAACGTATTCCTTACGTATCCTATCCTTCAGAGAGACTCCCGAGCATAGCTTTTTCCATAGCTCGCTGAACGACTTTGAACTGGTGGACCAGCCCTACCGTGAGTGTCCACGTCTCAGCTCAAGCTCGGTAGGTCATGACGGGTAGGACGCACTGATTGAAAACTTTTAGTTTTCAAGCATTGCGGTATGGATGACGAGAAGACTCGACGTAGTTCCACACTGCCCAGCCTAGCTAGATCTCTCTGCTCTTGGCCTCCTCAAAATCATTTTTACCTATCTGCAGAATTCCCAAGGTAAGTATACTCGGAAACAATTTCGAGAAGGTGGCTATGTACGACGACCGCTCCTGGATCAATGAGGCCATTGATCATGACTTTGTTTTTATCCAAATTCATGCCAAGATACATCAGCCGTCGCGAGGCTGAGGCTAAGCATCTGGTTCAGCTCCTCGAGCGACTCCGCCATTAACTAGGTCATCAGCGAATCGCAAGTGTGAGATCGCCGTTTATGTCGCCGTCAACATCTACATATTTATTAATAAATTATATAACATATGCTGTTGCTTACATTATGCTGATTCAAATACCTACAAATCATTTATTGATGAGTCAAATTACAGGTCAGATGATGTCGTCGTAACAGCCTCGCCTAAACTGTCTTCCTCATTGGCAAATAGGTACCTCCACTGCTGAGCATGCCTTCCCACAAATAAAGAAGATACAAATACCTACAAATCATTTATTGATGAGTCAAATTACAGGTCAGATGATGTCGTCGTAACAGCCTCGCCTAAACTGTCTTCCTCATTGGCAAATAGGTACCTCCACTGCTGAGCATGCCTTCCCACAAATAAAGAAGATACAAATACCTACAAATCATTTATTGATGAGTCAAGTTACAGGTCAGATGATGTCGTCGTAACAGCCTCGCCTAAACTGTCTTCCTCATTGGCAAATAGCCCAAGTAACACAGAAAGCATTTTAACAAACGAATTATAAACTTATGTAGAACTTAAGGTCCGTATAAAATCTTATATAAGTTCACCGAGTATCTTGACGCATTATATAGGCATTTGAAAATCATTACGATGCTGTACACCGTATAACGGTAGGATAATGGCATATCGAAATGCTTTTGTGAAGCCTTTAGTTTTAGTATAGCAAACCACAACGCAGCTGTACAATTTTTAGCTGTTTTTAGAGCCTTAGGGTCTACAATGGCATTTTTAAGTCGTAAGATAATGCTTAATGCTGCTTAATAGCATAAACTTTTTCCATTATAATGCACCGCAAATCTGTTATACAGGTTAGAGCTGTTTTAATGCCTTTTGTTGTGTAATAGCACTTTTAAGTGGTAAGTAAAAGCCTAATAATGATAAACAGCATAAGCGTGAGTCAATGTAATGCTTGAATTTTTAAAGACCAGCTGAATTCTGTTGTACAGCTAATAGCTCTTCAATCAAACACACGTGAGTTATTGTAATGCGTAAAGCTGGTTAAACATAAATTTTCCGGAATTCGTAAAACCAATTGTCTTGAAGAAAAGAATATAATGCACATAAAACAACAGCAATTTTTATAGTGGACGTATGATATAATAATATATTATTAATTGAACTATGTGTGTTGCCTAACTGTGTGTGTATAACGATAATGTTATGCTAATAAAATAATTAAGTTGATTTCATTGTACGTGTAATTAATATGCACAACAAAACGATTCATGCGAAGTGAGTTGAAGTGATATTAAAGAAGGTTCCGTAGGTCGCCAAAATCTAGTAGGACCTGTCAATATTAAAAATATCATACGGAATAATATAATAATAATATAATACGATACGGAATCCTCGTGTTTTGAAACAAAATCTTTTGTAGCGAATAGTGAAAATATTCAACAAAATCGTGTTCATTCCTGTCCGCTTGATGCTGAAAATGAGATAAGACCTGAGAGCTCCGACGAAAGTGAAGATGACAGTGATATTGTTCTTGATCCTAGAGACCTACAATGTAAATTAGTATGTTTGCATCATCATGAAAATATGTATTTCATACCGCTATTGCATACGTACCAATAAAAAACATTATTTGGTACCTAAGTTTTTTTATTTACGTAGATTAAATAAGAATAACAAAAAAATTAAATTAAGAATAACAATTTAAGTATTAAGTTTATTATATTTAAGTATTATTTAAATATTAAGTTTTGACATTAATGTACCGTTATTTAAGTATAAAAAATTATTTAATGATATAAAATATAGTATGTAAATAAAGTTTATATATTGATATATATAAACGTTATTTAATTATATAGATTGCTCATCTTTAATTAATTTCCACTGTTTCTATTTAGGCGGCCACCACAAGCTATCATTTTCCTCCCACAAAGAAGGTACAATAACTAGTATTGTTTTCCCTCTCTCTATCGTCTGTACTATTTTGTATGGCATTGTACGGTTGGTACAAAAAACCTGAAAATAAGGAAACAATATTATTAGATAGCATCAACCATTAAAAAGATATTAGTGCGTACTCTGAAATTTTTGACCATCCTAAAGTGTACATTTGATGGCTACTGTACCTAACTACCGAGACACCAGACAACAGACTACACCGAGAATGAAGTAAATAACGGTCCTTTTTATAAACTAATTGCGAAAAATATCTTGATGACATAATCGAATGAAACTATCTACTTTCACGGATCTATCTAATCAACGGATTCAAGTGGTACAAAAATTCTTAAATGGGTCATATTGTTTTGCTCAAGGATCCCTAAAATTCTGTTCATTTAATGGCATTATTTCAGTCTACATCAAGTCTGCTGGTATACTGGTGAACCCGTATAGAACTACTTTATTGACAATGGCACTACAGTGTTTCATCAAAAGCCTTCTCTCTGGCCTTTGGCTTAATAATTGTTCACGTATGAGTATTTATGGTGCTGGCGGCATTAATTAGCCTGTTTATAGGCTCACCGGGTTGCTATAGACAGACACCATTTTGTAAATATCTTATAACCAAAAAATTTTATAATTCGGACCTATTTATAAAAACCATAAACCTATATAATAAACATATAACTTAGTTATTAAACTGTCCAAACATTACTATTATGTTAATTATGCCAAATTCGTTCACTACTAGGAATACCCAATTTTTTAGGTTATTTCACACATATCTGTATCTAACATTTTATATCAAAACCATAAAATATCGAAGGCGCGTGAAAATTGCCAATGAAACTTATATAGACATTTACAATAAACTAAATTGCGCAGTAATATTTGAAGGCATAAATACCAAAAGAATCAAAAACTTACCAGTATTATAAATTTCCACACTATTTTTATTTTAAATTGCCACTCACTCAGTCTTGCTTGACCGTCACCGTCCATATTATATTGTACAACAAATTATATCATTTGTACCGTGGTATTAGAGTAGTTTTTGCAGATGTAGGGTTTATTTAAGTTCTAACTGTGAACACTTAAATTGCTCCAATCATTCTCTTACTACACTCGAATGCTAGTCTAATGCTTTTGTAATGCAATTAATATCTTCATTATCAGTAATATTGCTAGTATAATGCTACTGTATTGCGATTGGCAACTACATTGACCTCATTAATGCTTCTCTAATGCGATTGATATTTTCTTTGACCACAATAATGCTAATATAATGCGCCTGTAATGCAATTATACAACTATTGTGAACCTATTTAGGATTTAAAGCCGTATAATTTGTGCCCAAATAAGCATTACAGTAGCCGTATAGCAGTTTGTAATGCTACTATAGTTCTAACTCAAAATGCGAAAACGATACAGGCATGCTGTAAGACGGCCGTTATACTGCTTTGATGTGTTACTTGGGAGGTACCTCCACTGCTGAGCATGCCTTCCCACAAATAAGGAGGTGCTATAATCACCACAACTGGCAGGCGGTGATCGCAGTAAAGGTGTTAAACTGGACCTGTTTACCTATTGTGGAACTGTCCTAAATTTTGTGAATTCGTATTAGATCTAGATCATTATGTAACGATCTTTTCAAGAGACACTAGAGAACCTGCTCAGTGCCTCTTGATTTTCGCAATAGGTATGTAAATGTCCTGGGTAAAAAAAAATTTTTTTTTCTTTTGTCAATCAAACAAAAAATTACAAAAATAAAGCGAGTCAAAGTTTGGGAGTGGAGGCTAGTGACGTCGCACCTTGCTAAAAAGTGTCGCAAGGTGTGTTGTCACCCGGATCTTAACTAACTGACGGACTAATTAGAATTTTTGAGGACACTATTCTAAGAGCTGTCGTTTTTTCCATTCATTGATCAATAAATTCAAACAAATTGTCAAACATACTCGGTAAAAAGGCTTACTATAATTTATCAGATTATCTCTATTGGGACGAATTTTGATCCAGCTCGAACACTAACAAGGTAAAGGTTCCTTGTTCGCTTCTTTCCTTTACCTTAAAAAGATTGAAGTGAACAAAAATCAATCTTTATTTTCTTGTTTTACTTTATGTTATTTGAATATTCTGACGTGTCCAAGACTCCTGTAAGGTCTAAAGCACTTTGATATTTGATCGTTCAGCAGTGGACGACATACGTCTTCCGGCTGAGATGATGTGATACTCACCCACTTTAGTGGAGTACCCGCAGACGCAGTGAGTGGTGTAGGGCGCGGCGCGCGGCGCGTCCTCCAGCGACAGCGGGCCGGCGCAGTAGCCGCTGTGTTGTAGCATGGCGCGGTAGCACGAACTTACGTACGAACATTTCGTGCAAGCTGTTGTGCCCCTGGAATTAACATTTGAGTTAGAAGTAAGGATTTATTTACGTGTTTAATTTTATAATTTGACCATTTTCAAGTGATCGATTATTGTATTTATGGAAATAAAGAGTTTTAGACTTTGAAGCAGAACGCAAACATAGCGTGCTTAGAGCTCTATAGTGCGGCGTCCTGTCATCGCGCTATATAGGCGAGTGTTGTAGGTGTATCACTATGATACGCGATATGTAGGTATGCTTCATTCAAGCTCTGCTTAGTTTGGAGCTAGATGATGCTGTGTGAATTGTCCAGCATTATTATGTGTTTCTCATTTCCATGATCTTGGGCCGTATAGTGGCCCGGTTATTCAGATTTGGCCAGGCTAAATCGTCTACGACACAAGCGCATAATGATGCATCGACCCGCTGACGTAGCCTTAAGAAACGTCTAGGATGCTAATCTTTTCTAAGCTAAAACTTTATAGGATTATATTTCAATCAAGGAACGAGAACCACAGCCTAAATTGAACTTACTCTGTCCCAAGTGACGAATTTTATGAAAACTGTCGAAAAACCACGATTTGAACGATTTTTAACGACCCCAGATGATTCTTGTCATTGTAATGATTTATTCAGTTGTTTCATGTGTACATCGGTAAAATCATAATACTATAATCACTTTGAGGGTTGGAATTATATGTCTTTCGACACAAGGCTTCCACAGGCACCTAGGGAATAGGAGAACTAAACCTCCAAAGTGATATTCTACTTACAAGTAATGCTTATCACTGTCCATAGGAGTATCGCACTCTCTGCAAAGCGATCCCTCCGGCAGCACTAGAGTCAAACGTTCGAACGTGTCAAGGATGTCGTGATTGGCAGAGTCCTTTACTGGGGGACGCGCCTTGTTCTGTGGAAATTTTATTATAGGTTTAATGTGTTGGGTGTTTTCTATGTATAATAAAAATATCTATCTATGTAATGTATTGTATTAAGTATATCAGTTATCTAGTACCCATAACACAAGCTCTGCTTAGCTTGGGGCTAGATAATGCTGTGTGATATTTTCCAGCATTATTTATTAATTTATTTATTTATTAATTCAAACATATGTAGATTAATACAGTTTTATTCCTCGAGTGAGAGCAAGTCACCTCCAGCGGTAAACAGAGGGATGCTTGAAAAGAATTACAGCAACGAATTGTACGTCTTCGAGAGTGCTTTAATTTTATAACCGCTTGCATAAAAGCGCTCCTTCTTAAGTTCTGCGCTTATCATGCTGCTACCACATAGCACAAAATTGACACTAGTTTTCTTTAGATAAATTTTACAGTGACAAATGGCTTCCGACAAGCTTCAAACAAGTGGTCCGTGAGCTGTCTATCATCTGATGACGTCAACATAAAATTCATCTAAATGTTACGAATTAAAACCCATATTAGAATGCAGTGTATGTAGCATGCAGAATGTGTAGTGCTGCATTAGTTCTTATTAGGTGTGCGACAAGCTTTATATTCTTCCATACGCAAGGAAGTGACCAGGGTCTTGTGCTATTTAATATAATAGTATTTGGATACTTCTAAGATACTAAAATACGATCAACGACTTATACGTATGTGTCACGTTGGTAAAGACTGTGATTGAAAATAACAGCCTCTCTCATGTTGTCTGGCTTTGATCAAAATGATCTCAGTAAAACAGCATGAAGGCCTTCATTTTCAATCCCATTCTTTATCTACGTGACTTAAACTACCTACTCTAACACTATTGTGAATGAAATGAGCGCCATTTATTGACAACACGAACGGTTTATTCGGTTAGATGCTTGTTTTAACACGAGATTTGATAAAGAAAACTGCCCTAGCCTCGTTTAAAATAGAAATAATTTTTCCAAGAAATAACGCTAGTTGAATCAATGAAATAAATGAATGAAGATACGTTTCACTACTTTACTCTACTCCGTTATTAATAAAAATAGTACTGCGTTACAAAATATTTACATCACGCGTAGGTAGAAAGAAATCTTGAATTTATATAACTTTATAGAACTTTTTCTTGAATATATTACAAATCTTGCGAGGCTAGGTTTATGATTCCGTTAGAAATGTGATCGGTGAAATTGAGTATTTCGCATTTTGGTGCCTGCAATAAGATAGTGCATTGATAATTTTTTTTTACAAACAAGAACTTCTCCCATTTTGGACTCATTTGAGATTAAATTCAAGTATTTGTATTTATCGCGTACCGCATACATCCATACTATAAAATACTATATTATAAATTCGAAGATACCTTTCAGATCTTAATGAAATTTGGCATGGAGATAGATGTTATCCCGGAGATAGACATAGGCTACCTCGACTATTTCTATCTCGGAAAAGAGCGTTTGAAGCCGCGGGCAGCCACTATTCAATGTATAGCAATTAGGGAAGAACTTAAACTCCAAGGTCCATACAAAATCATTGCAGGCGGATACACAACAATCAAGTTGCCCTACCTATTCCTGCAGCGGTCGTGGTCACGAGCGGACAAGAGAACACAAGGCAGGTACGCGATAAATACTCATTATTAATCTTTACTTTCATTACGGATGTAAGCGGGTTAACTTCGAATCTTATTTGTGTTGGAAGAACACCAACGTTTCATCCCTTAACGAGGGACATTTTCAGGGTGAGTGCGGTTCTAGACGCGCGCGTTCCGCATTTCTCCGAGTACTACGCACGAACGTTGGTGTTCTTTCATAATTTTCAAATATCCAGTGTTGCCACCTTGTCTTCTTTGTATTCACATATATTCTGCCTTTGTATGCGCTGGATCTGAGATCCTGACTGAAAACCAGCGCTCTTTCACTAAATACCTACCCTAGGTTTTTGTGTTTGAGCAACAAGCTGAGTCAGGACCTGTTAGACCTGCACACACGCGCTCGTTGGCTTGCTGAGTGGGCTACTTAGAACCAACCCAATGCTTAGGTAGGTTCTTGTGTTAATTTATGTACGTATTGTGTTATTATTGTTTACTTGTATTTATTTTTTAGGTACATGTTAGTAAGTAGTCTTTTATTTTAATATTAGTGTAGTGCTTAATAAGCAATTTTCTTTCTTTCTTTCTTTCAACACAAATAAGGTTCGTAGTTAACCCGCTTACATCCTAATGAATTCGTCAAACTACGATCGTTTTTAATCTTTACTTTGTTAACAAATAACGACATTTTAAATACTTCATCAGGTATAATAATGTACTTCTCAGGTATGGCATTCCGGGACACAACGGTCACGTGGATGACGCAAGCCAACGTCATCGAAATCGATCGACGAATGAGAAGACGGAATCTGGAGGCCTACTCGGAAATGGAAAAATCTAAAATTCTGATTCGATTTCGGTTCTTTTCCAAAAAGGTCCACCTGTTTTCTGGTGGTATCAGTAGCGTAAAAACGTAACTCCCCGAGGTCCTGATATCACCTACGAGTGTACGTAGTACGAAACTGATAAAACTGTGATTTTGTACTAACCAATAATTCATCACATCAACTAGTGCTTAGCTAAAACTGTTTCGACTGATCTAACAAACAAAATTTAAGTTTATTTATGTATTTTTATATTAACATTTGTTTCCCAACTTCATGTTTTGTTGCAAATGTTGCAATAAAGTGGCAATGACGTAAGCTACTGTCACTCCCGGAAGGCATGACCTTGTTTTTTGGATCATTTAATACGTATGATATACTCACTCTAGGCTTCACAATCAGATGCTCCTCAGCGCACAGCGAGGAAGCTTTTTCGATAGTGATGTGGTCGCGGATCTGGTGCTCCTTCAGTTGACCTGTACATAAATTTGTTGCTTCAATAGGAAGAAAATTACTCATGTTTTCAAAACACTGTTGGATAAGTTTTTCATTATGAATATAAGCGGGTTATCTACGAACCTTGTTCAGAACCGCACCGTTAACCCACTTACATTCAGGATAAACACGATATAATTCTTAATAATGAATGTGAACGTACCAAGATGCACAAACTTGAGCGTGCAGCGCGTGCACTTGACTTCCAACTCCTTCTCGCGGTGCTGCTTCAAATGCTCCATGAAGATGTGGACGTTGGACATCAGCTCGTTGCCGTCTACGTATACTGGCACCACCTGGGAGGAACAATATTCATTATCCTACTTTTACAGTATAACTTTTCCTAATTCAAAAGATACGTTCAATAATTATTAGTGATAACAAAAACACAAATAATGTTTACGTTACTAAAAGTGATTTCCTCTGAATTTCGGCTACGAGAGACCAGCCACATGGCTGATTTCTCGTAGCCGAAATTCGCGCAGGACATATTTGCACAAGTTGTACAAACATGGGATGGGATGACGTCACGTACGCGAACACGTCAATATTGTGTCCGTAAAAAATAATATATTTTGTAGTAAATAACGCTTAGTCCGTTTTAAGTGCGAGTGCAACTGAACCACGAACTTTTGCTGCCCTTGTGTGAATGTTGGTGTTAATGTGGCTAGCTCAGAACTGCTGATAATCGGTAATAAACTTTACTATATCACGAATCATTTTTTTCACTTTGAGGGTACCGCTACATTGTTCCTTCATTGCACGAACAAACTGTGTGGAACCAACGTCGAATTCTAAACCTTCCAGCGCCATCTATCCACGCACTGCTAATATCGACGTAAAGTTGCCCAAGCTCCATCTGTTGAAAGTTTCTTGAACTAGTTTACCAACTATCGATAGTCCGGACTCAGAGAACCTTTCTTGACCCGGCCAACATGGGGAGCAAATGTAAAGCCTGCGGGAAATTTATTTCACCTACAGATGCCGTTAGTTGTGGCAAATGTAAAGGTTTTTACCATAAAGGATGCGTTTCACTACCCGAATCAACGGCTGCGGTTAAAGGCTGGTTGTGCCCCGAGTGCACCGTCAAGATACGAAAGGGCGACAACACCCCCGTAAGGCAAATTGTTGGCGCCCCTGCTGCTAAGAACGATATGCCGAAAACATCCGTACAGATACAGAGTGGAAGTCCCGCCACCACCCCGCGTGCAGAGGAAGAATCCTCTTTGAATATTCATGAAGTGCATCGGGAGCTCGCTGAATGGATTACGGAGATGCGCGAGTTCAGGCGCGAAATGTCCGAATTTCGGTCCTCTATGCTGGGTCTTTCTTCTAGAATGGATATTATAGAGCAAAGACTAGAAACGGTCGAACAGGAGCGCGAAGCACCGTCCACCGAGCTCGCGGACTTACGGAGTAAAATTGTGATGCTGCAACAAGAAATCGATGAGCGGGAGCAGGACTCTCTTCTGTCTGATTTGGAGATTGGACATCTTCCGGAAGAAAAGGGAGAAAACGTAGTGCACACAGTGACTATCCTTGCCTCTAAATTGGGAGTCGCTCTGGAAGAGCGGGACATCGTGTTCGCCGAGCGCGCCGGGGTCGCACAGGTCACGGGCGCCGGCGGCGTGACACCGCGCCCGCGCCGAATTGTCGTGCGCCTCGCGCGCCGTCACCTGCGGGATCAGATGCTGCAAGCTGCGCGTGTTCGCCGCACCCTTACGCTCTCGGACGTAGGCCAGGACCCCAGCGCCATCGCCGGCGCTACTGCGCCACCGCGAAATCGCATATTCCTGAATGAGCGCCTTACCCGCGCTAATCGACAGCTCTTCCACAGAGTTCGGGAGGAGTGCAAGAAGCATCAATGGCGTTTCTCGTGGACCGCGAGAGGGAGGGTCTTCGCGCGGCAAGCTGAAGGCAAGGAACGGTTCCTGTTCCGATCACTGGAAGAAGTAACCCGGGTTTTTGGATCTGAGTCAGTTTGACTTGTGTCTTACTCCATGTACTAATTTATACGTAGATATCTTGTGTGTATCACATTATGATACCTATAGTATCATACCTATGTCCTTGTACCTCTTTAAACTAAATTTTTTATTAAGAAATATTTTAGGAAATTTCCTGTGTTATTCGTTACAAATCTCTCAAGTTCTCAGTTCTTTTATTAAGTCTAGGTATACACTCCATAGTCCAGTATTATTTAATTGTTTATTTTGGATTAACTGTTTGTATTTCTGCAATCATTCATCATCAATCACTTACCTATATTATTTTATATTATTTACAAATTATTTTGCAGCGTATAGAATTATATGTAGTAAAATTCATTGCTATAGTTATATAACACACATGCTAACTTCTGTTCCTGTAGAGAATTATGTAAATTGCATTATTAGACATGTGCAGTGCTTTGAAGTGTTCTCGATAAATGAATTTCGACAGATATATAAAGTATGGTGTTAGATAAAAATTTAAAAATCGGTTTGTATAATCCGGGATCATTAGGGACAAACCATGACAATATTGTTGCAGCATTTGGTAGATATTCCATGGACCTAGTGGCAATAAATGAGACATGGCTTACTTCTGGCGATGATAACAGAGCTCCTACTATACCTAACTACCGTCTTCGCCATAAACCTAGACCATCTTTTATTGGTAGACGAGGTGGTGGAGTTGGTTTTTATGTCAAGAAAGGGGTATCAGTACGTGTCTTGGCTCATCCAGTTGATCCGCTGCATGCCTTTGTAGAGCAGATGTGGGTGACAATGTCAGTGAAGGGGAAGAAATTAGTTATAGGGACCGCCTACAGGCCGCCTCGCCTAAATACCGACTTGTTCTTCGATGCCCTCACTGACTCTATAAATGCGTTTCCTTGTTGCGATAATTTAATTTTACTAGGGGATTTTAACATTAATGATAACTGCAAATTACATAAATTTCAAACATTCTTGGAATGCCTCGGTCTATCCCAATTGGTAACTATGCCAACTCATTTCACTGATTCTACGCAGTCTCTTATTGATGTCATATGTTCTAACCTGCCTGTAAAGAATATTAAAGATGACTCTGTCGGGCGAACAACTGGGCACCACCTATTAGTATGTGAATTTAAAATTAAACGAGATAAGATACCCCCTAGATTCCTTACATATAGACCTCTTAACGATATTGTCAGTGACATCTTTAAAAATGATTTGACTGCTATTCAATGGAATTCAATAGCTTCTCTAAACAACGTTAATGAAATGGTAGAGCAATTTACTGGTTATGTATTCGCCCTTTTCGAACTTCATGCGCCTCTTAAAACTACAATCATAAGGGAACGCGGTTATCCATGGATCACCTTTACTGTGAAAGAGATGATGAAGCTCAGAGACGAAGCACTCCGCACATTCCACAGAACTAAATTAGAGTCTAAAAAATTATATTACAAAGATCTTAAAGCTGAGGTGAATCGAGCACTACACTTCGAGAAGACTGCCTTTTTCAATCAAAACATAAACAGTAAAATCACAGAGCCTAAAACCTTATGGAAAAATTTGAAGAAACATATTTTACCCCCAAAATCTAATGAACTCCCGTCGCTATTTAATGATCCTAATACAATAAATTATCATTTCCTTGATGTTCCAGGTGCTCCAAATACTAACATATCCTTTCTTACCTTTTTTGAGTATTCCCGTCGTGGAGAAGCTGTGTTTAATATAAATACTGTAAGTTGTAAACAGTTAATAAAAATTATAACCTCACTCAAATCTAACGCTGAGGGCACGGATAAAATAGATCTAAAAATGCTACTTATGACGCTACCAGAAACTCTCGAACTATTAACATCCATTGTTAATAAATCAATTACCACGTCTACTTTCCCGGATTCCTGGAAGACTGCTATTGTCTTGCCGCTGCCTAAAATTCCACAACCGGCCGTAATCAAAGACCTTCGCCCTATTAGTATACTTCCATGCTCATCAAAAATTCTCGAAAAAGTAGTTTGCAACCAGTTAACCGAGTACCTTGAAAAGAATGAGTTACTGCCGGACGCACAGTCAGGGTTTAGAAAGGGTCGCAGTACCACCACTGCTCTTCTGGACATTACTGACAGTATACTCAGTGCACAGGATGATGGGTTGATTACTCTGTTGGTTCTCCTCGATTTTTCTCGAGCGTTTGATTCGATAAACATCACCCTATTACTTTCTAAACTGAGCTATTTCGGCTTCAGCGACAGCGCTGTCAGATGGTTTAACAGCTATCTTAGCGGACGTCATCAGCATGTAAAAATATCTGATTCTGACGGATCTTTCAGAGTCTCTGATGACTTGCCTGTTACGCGAGGAGTGCCCCAAGGATCAATTTTAGGCCCTCTGCTGTTTATAATGTACACTGCGGACATTACTCACTGCATAGAGCACTGCAGATATCATGTATATGCCGATGACGTCCAACTCTACATCTCGTTTAGGTCAGAAGATGCAAGGACAGCTATTCATAAGCTTAATGAGGACTTGACTAACATTGCAGACTGGGCAGGCCGGAATGGTTTGGTACTCAATCCATTAAAAACTAAATACTTAGCTATTGGTACCAAACACAAACTTAATACCTTTTATCCGCCGTTAGACATTTCTCTGATGGGAGAACCTGTTGAGCGAGTTTATGAAGCGCGCAACTTAGGACTCCTGTTTGATTCTAACTTAAGGTTCGAGCGTCACATTACTGAATCTGTCAAATCTTGTTTTTACAAACTTAAAGTACTCTATAATATCAGACCCTACTTAAGTGAAGAGCTGCGTGTTCAGCTCGTCGAATCCCTGATACTATCTAGACTCAATTATGTAGACACTGTAACGGGACCTCGACTGCTGGGCCGTACGCAGCGACTGCTTCAGAGAGTACAAAACGCGTGTGCTCGCTTCTGTTTCAAAATTCCTCCCCGGACTCACGTCACCCCCTTTCTGAACAAAAACTCTATCCTGAGAATGAAAGCACGTCAGAAGCTCCACCTTGCTTGCCTACTTTTTGGCGTGATTAAGTACCGTACTCCTAAGTATTTATTTGAGAGACTTATCTGGATGTCCAAAACGAGATCTTTGCGCAAATGCTCGAAACAGCTGTCGACACATAGTCATCATTCGGCAGCTTTTAGAGGCAGCTTCCGGTACGCTGCAGCAAAGTGCTGGAATAACATTCCACCGCCCATAAGAGACCTACAGTGTTTTCAAAATTTTAGGGCTAAATTGAAAACGTTTATTTTAGAACACCAGAGAAGCACTGAAGATCTCCGAAATGACATCTCTATTCTATAGTAAGAACGCTCAACTCGGGCCTCAAATACCCTGTTGCATAGTACCACATAGGTATGCCCTGTTGCATAGTTCACCATCCCACTAACACCCTTGAATTTGTTTTATTTGTATCTTGTTCGTTCTCTTTTCACCTGTCGCTGTTTTCATTAACTGTAATTTTGTATGTTTGTAATAGATAAGCTATCATAGATATACCATAATACAATACTTACGTAGTTATTAAGAATTTGTAATTTGCTGGACTTTTCTGTCTTAAATAATTTTGTGTTCGTGTACGTGACTCGTCATTTGGTTCCGACGGAAGATCAGCGTTGAGATAACTGTGCCCACCAGCTAGTTGTCTCAACAAATGCTGAGTCGGACGCCATTTTGTAGCTTTTAAGTCTTATCTTCAGTTTATATAAGTCTAAATTGAAACCTTACAATTAGCTACAAATAAAGATTTCTTATTTCTTATTTATATTTATTATAAACACAGGTGCACTCTCTATTCCCTCACTCTCATAATGTCATGGGATGGCAGACCGACACGACCGGAGAGAGGTAAAGCACAGTAATTGTAAAATGAAATAGGCTGCAATAGCTGGATCGAGAATAAGTTGCTTTAAAGCCGTCACTCACAGAAACCGTGGGCGGGCCGGAGGCGAAGGCGTGCGGGTTGTAATGCGTGAGTTTATATGAGAGACTACACGCACGCCTTCGCCTCCGGCCCGCCCACGGTTTCTGTGTGCGTCGGCTTTTAGGGATAGTTCAATTGAGAAACGTATATAAAGTGCAGCTCTCTTGAACCATCAACTGTTCTCTGGTTTCGATATGATGCTGACATGAGTCTAGTTAACTGTAGGGTTGGGCGAAAAACATCGTTCTTAGTAAGGGGATGGATAGATGCTGCCCGATGACCATCCTCAGATAAGGTAGGTCTCTTTATTTTATTAATAGGTTGTTATTAATTAGTCATGTTGTTATGAAACCTTGTTTTCTTCCTGTTGTTTCTGCACTGTTCTTAGTGTCAAGTGGAGTAACGAATATTCCAACTATACCTTGAGACAATGCACACAAATCAGCTCGCCGGTCCTCGCGTGGCTGATCCGGAAATGTCTGATGAGCGCGCGATGCGAAGACACGCGGTAGTCGCAGCCAGCGGCGTAACAACGGTAGGGAAGCTCCAGCGGTGCGTGGGATTTCTGCATGTGGGTACCGAGTGAAACTATTGTTGCGAAGCGAATCTGTGAATAGAAGAAGTAAATTAGTAAAGATTCAGGTTTGGAAACCGGCTTTAAAATCACTTTGAACGAGGTGAAAATCAGGGGTCTTTTAGGGGTAATTTTGTGCCATACTGAGAATGGTTTTAGGTATTTTACTATGTATAAAAACTTTTGTGACTTGACGAATTGATTTCTATAATAATATTTTTGGTATGTTAACGTTAATTGAGTATTTTTATAAATCAGAGCTAAAAAGAGTTATTAATAGTATCAACAATACGCGAAAAATTAGCCGACTGACTCACAAATGAGACAAGCGCCAGTAAACAGATCCGGCGATTTAGTATCCGCCGGATGGTTGTGCTTCAGATGTAACTGTAACTCGTCATCCAAAGCGAAGCGTGCTATGCAGTACACACATTGAGATAGCGAGGCTTCGGCCGAGGTGCCGGGCGTTATGTGGGACACAAACTTACCTCGCAGATCAGACACGCGTAAGTAATCAGATACGGCGACTTAGTATCCGCCGGATGGTCGTCGTCCGATGCGAAGCGTGCTATGCAGTACACGCATTGATATAGCGAGGCTTCGGCCGAGGTGCCGGGCGTTATGTGGGACACAGACTTACCTCGCAGATCAGACACGCGTAAGTAAACAGATCCGGTGACTTAGTATCCGCCGGATGGTCGTCGTCCGATGCGAAGCGAGCTATGCAGTACACGCATTGATATAGCGAGGCTTCGGCCGAGGTGCCGGGCGTTATGTGGGACACAGACTTACCTCGCAGATCAGACACGCGTAAGTAAACAGATCCGGTGACTTAGTATCCGCCGGATGGTCGTCGTCCGATGCGAAGCGTGCTATGCAGTACACGCATTGAGATAGCGGGGCTTCGGCCAAGGTGCCGGGCGTTATGTGGGACACAGACTTACCTCGCAGATCAGACACGCGTAAGTAAACAGATCCGGCGACTTAGTATCCGCCGGATGGTTGTGCTTCAGATGTAGCTGTAACTCGCCGTCCGATGCGAAGCGCGCTATGCAGTACACGCATTGAGATAGCGGGGCTTCGGCCGAGGTGCCGGGCGGTTCGGAGATTATGTGGGACACGAGGTGGTCCAGGAGAGAGATGTTCTCGTTGAATTCTTGGTGGCAGTTTGGACACTGGAAGAGATAATAAATCAGTCGTATCGGGTGTAGCTCAGAACAAGGATATACTAGGTCTGTAGTGTGTGACATACATTTGGACAGCCTTTGTTTTTGTTTGCGCTCGTATTAGCGGTAAGTTGTAGATGATGTGAATGGCATTTTATGATGAAAAAAGCCCCGGCTAGAATTTGCTGGGGATTGTGCTTCCGTTCACGCAGTGTTGGTGTCAATTGTAATTAACAAAGTTAATAATTCTTTATGATTATTTTATTTTAAGTGTCAGTGATAAAATCAGTTTTGGATATTAAAATCCATTGAGTATTCCATATCAATGATTATTCTAATTACATTGAAATTTTTAACATGCGTCTACACATTTTACTACCTCTTTAAGAAGAATAAAAAACTTACATCAACAGCAATGGGTATTTTTTCGCTAGCCTTCTCGCCGCCAATTTTTCCAAAGTAAAACTTTTCCATGGACACCATCTCTTCCGGTTCTTTCGGCTTGACTTCTTTCTTGATGCTCTTCAGTGGTATATCTAAGACAGACACACAAGCGATATAAAACTAGACATCTAGGTGCGGGTCAGAATGAATCTAGCCTTTGGCAAATATGTAGAAATTGGTTTGATATAACAGAGATAAAACTGTATCGGGTCGCCCTAATGTGAACATCGCTAGCGCTTAGGCTTAGTACAAGCGACTGTAGAATTGAGCCCTGAGATTGGGTACGCGATAGTGTTGTCTCGATTCGACGACGCGACGATGCGATATTCCATTTTTGTGTGGGATCAGGGTAATTCCGGTAAAGGTGCGCTGTACAAAATTACATATATACTGCGTACTTATTTTATTATATAATGGGATTAGGAATGACGTCATCTAACTGAGCCGGACTCAAAGAGAGATAGAGAGCCTGTTGAGAGAGTATATGAAGCACGCAACTTAGGTCTTCCGTTTGACTCTAATTTAAGATTCGAGAAACATCTCTGAGTCCGTTAGATCTTGTTTTTATAAGGTTAAAGTACTTTATAATATCAGATCTTATTTAAGTGAGGAACTACGTGTTCAGCATCATACGTGACGCAACGCAATGGTTTCGACGGAAGATCATCATTGTAGTAGCTAATAACCTATAGCTATCACAACTTATGCTGAGTCGTACGCCATTTTGTAGCTTTTAGGTATTTTATAAGTGAGTATTATTTTATGTATATGTTAGTAATATAATTAGTTTTAGTACATTTTTATGTTATATTTTTCAGCTACAAATAAAGTTTAGCTTATCTTTTCTTATCTAGATAAATAGATTGTTTTGAGTATGCAGGTCGTCTCTATGTAAATACGATACTATCGAGTAATCGAACTCGGGACTCTGATAAATAGAAGATATCAATACCTAGGTCTGGATCATCGTCGATGTAAGTCTTGGGCGTCTTGCGCGGTCGGCCGCGGCCTGGAGCGCCTTCCTTTTTCTCAGGTTTCGGCTTCTCCTTGTCCTCTTGCTTTATCTTCGTACGGCGGAGTGCTAGGGGCATCTGCAATGAATCGTAAACTCGTAGGTTTAGTTTAAACTTGATTTAAAATATTTATTTATTTATGTGGAAACCCAACCACTTTTAAAAACTTGAATGTGAAGAAACAGTGGTGGTACAATTTAAGCTTAAAAGTTTTCACATGGAAAACAATATGCTTATACTAAATTTAAATAATCATAATAAGTTAAAACAAGTAATTAAATGTGTGAGTAAACCCAATTTGAAGTGGTTTGCCTGTTCGTTAACAAAATAGTTATGAAGGGAAAATATTGATATACATACATTTAGGTAGGTTAATTTTCAAAACTAAATTTATGTAGAGGCACAGATATTATTTTATTATTATTTTTATATGATAATACTATAAATTTTTGTTGTAATGTGTTTTTTCCAGACTGTAGTAGGTCTGGAAAAAACCCATTACAACAAAAATTTTCGTTATAGTTCGATTTCATTAAGTTTTTTTTACTGAATAGCTAAATTATCCCGGAGTGCTACATTAGCTATGCTCTCGAAGCCGCAGACAAATGTAGGATTTATTTAATTAGGTTCCAAACTTAAATTGCTTCTGTTCGTCTCAAATACCTTGGATATTTTTGCTAACCTAGGGTAATCCTAGATAAGCTGTTCATTCTAGATTAGTAATTACAATCTTACCTCCTCTTCATCATCATCATCAATATAAGTTGTTTTCTCTTTCCTCTTCCTCTTGGGCGGCACAGGAGAAGGCTCCTTCTTCTTGCGCCCGCGTTTACCGCGCGATGTTGATGGCTCTTCTTCATGTTTCTAATAATGGTAATAAATCATTGTTATATTCAGTAATAGAAGCGAAATTGCGAAATACCTTTGCAGCAAGTCTTCGTTACCAAGTCATCGACACGGAATCTGATTATCTGACACAGATTCGCGCGAAATTAAAATATTTTTGCGTTAATTTTTATTTTCTGCCTTCAGCACGAAACTAAATTACCAGAAAACTAGTTTTCCACAATCGTAGATATTTCTTATGAACCCTTATGCATGCTCGCTGCGAATGGTACATTTACGCCGCGTTACACCGCTCAGTACCCGGCTACAACATGCAATAAATCTAGGCGATTTATAATGCAACCGACGTACAAAATAAGATGATTCGGTTATACTACCGTATTTGATACCTTTCTGATCACAATTTTGGATTAAATGTTCAGAAACTTACCCCTTTCCCAGTAGGATACTTCCAGTTCTTGAACGGATTAGCGGCTATTTTATTGAGTCGCACTGTTATCACGTCCTTACTGTCCACTTTCGTTTGCTCCGCGATGTGAGTCACGATGCAATCGAACGCTTGCCCGGGGGAAACGCCAAATCTAAAGAAATCACACAATTAATTTTACATTGTCTAATTTAAACCATAGGAGTTCTCAGTTTCTTTGACGACATTATTGGTTTATACGGAAAATGACCGCGATAGAAACGACAGATTGGATGTTTGTTCCCTTAAGAAAAGTTATTTTAAATTCCAAAATAAAAAAATCTTTGAACCACCCTATTTATTCGGTACATCAACTTTGTAGCATCTACTACAGCTACGTCGCGAGCTGTCACTGGATGCTATTAGCTCAGGATTGTGTTTGCACAAATCCAAACAGCCTTTACCCAGTAGTGGTAACAGGCGACGCAAACCTCCTCGCTGCCTGTTAATATTTTTGCCTGCCTCTGGTCCGGACTTCATCCCTCATATATAGAAAAAATTTTGGAAAACCACAAAATTTCAACATTTTTGCAGCTCGCTCAGCACGACGGTAATATCTTGCTATTCATTGTGTGGTCTATGTCAACCCCAGTTTAAGGTCACTTTGCCCACCACCGCGACAGGTAAAAAGGAAAATTTGGAACTTGGAACTGAAGATGTCTGTTGTGTAGTAAACAAGAAGGTACCGTGTAAGTGCAACTACGGAACCCTACCCCGCGTGGCCTGGCGGACACGTTCTTTGCCGGTTTTTTTCCCGTTAATTTATGGGGCGGTAAACCTAACGGGCCTAGGGCGCAGAATCTTAAAATACGCCACTGTATTCACGTACACATGTGTAAGGACTGTGTGGTCTTAGTGAATGTAGACTTACTTCTCCCTCCAAACCAGTTCATCCAAGAACTGCTGTATAATCTGCCTCGACAGCAGCGACAGAGTATTCTGGAACATTCTGGGCACGATGCGTCTCAGGTACTCCATTATGTTTCCGTTGGAATTCTTTCCTTCAGTGTGAGAGGACGATTGGTGGACGTTCTTGAAACCCATGCTGATTAGTGTGCCTAGAAAAATACGAAATTGAGCTTTCTTACATATCCGTAAGGTTGTTTTTTGTGTGCTAGGCTAACACAGACAAACAGTTAATTATATACTGTTTTATACCGTTAAAGAGACAACTTACATTGTGAAAGGTTGTGGGAAAGAGAGCAAGCTTCCGGAGTCACAGAGCAACCTCATAGAGTCCGGAGCGTTCAGTATGGTCATCGGATACCACAGATTTCTTTATTACAAGAGAGCAGTGATATTTAAGTGCCTTTTAGGAAGTAACAAAGTGGTTATCCTCCAACACTTTGTTTCATAAGCACATTTGCCACTATCGCTTGAGAAAGTGGTAGTTTGTAGGTGGAAACTATAAGTGCTAGTTTGGTACAGTACAGTCGCATGTTCTACCGATCGGTAGCCCAAGCAACCGAACAGACATTTGAGCAGACAAGACACCGATCGGTACCTTACGCTACATCTGCACGGTAGCTTAAGGGCGCGTTACCATTTTGTCATAACGATAAATTTATTGTTAGACGACTTTCGCCTCTAGCTGTTTCCACTGTTGATATTGCCTTGACAATCCATCGTCACGGTAAAAAAAGTGTCGTGGACGGCAGGGATGACAGTTAATAGTGTCGTCCTATATGTTAACACCTCCATTTAAATGTACAAACCACGATACTTTAAAAATGTACAACTATCTGTCGTCACGACATAATAGGACGCCTTGAGACGATTATGGTAGCGAAACTAGCGCCACTACTCTACTCGCCTAACAATACGGCGACTTAAATACCTTTAAGTAGCTTATAAGTGGTCAGTCAGGTATTTCAGGCTATAACATACAATCAAATAATATCGCAAAAATTTTCGACTTCGACGGGACTTGAACCCGTATCCTTCCTGGTGGAGCTAACGGAGCTAGAATCCGTAGGAAGTCTCACAGATTTTCGACTCCCACGTCACTTGACCTCGTGGTGTAGTTGGTAATCATATTCCGGTACTGACGGAAGGATGCGGTTTCAAGTCCCGTCGAAGTCGAAAAAATTTTTGCGATATTATTTGATTTCTTAGAAATTAACCTTAGTGTGGGGTTACGCACTATAATAACTAAAACCTACATCGCACAAAACCACTTGATTGAAGAAATCACTATCAGACAATATTATACCTTTGTCTACAGTAAGATCGGTGACGATGGTCGACGCCGGGTTGACCCAGGAATGCAGCGGCTCCAGAATCTTCTGGAAACGTTTCTTGTAGTTCTTCTCGTGCTCTCCTAAAGGCTCCACGGCGCGGAGGCGGATCTGTCAAATAGAAAACATTTTAGTGAAGAGAATAAGAAAAATATTACATATCACTTTAACTTCCACCTTCTTGCTTTCGTCCATGAGGCCTAGGTGTATGCAGATCACACGCTCCCATTTACGATGCCAGTGAAGATGTATTCCACTGCTGCGTGCCTCGCAAAACAAGGGGGGCTTAGCCGTAATTACCTACCACACTTGGCAGAAGGATCGTTGATCACAAAAGAGGTGTAAAATATACACAGAAGGAAACTGTTGCCCTTCTGGTGGGTTCCCTCGCCTCTTATCTTTCCATACGTGGAAGGGTAGGTAACTACTACGCTGTTTGAAGTTGACCATCCAAAACATTATCATTGTCATTGACATTGAAATAGTCATTATCTATGTTTGTATATAGCCAAAACCCAAAACTGTAAAAATGTATATATTTGAAAAATACAAAATTTTCGTATTTCAACACTGATTTTAGCCTAACTTTAGGCGAAAATAAATTATATTCTGCTAAAGAAAACTCTTAAATAAAGCCCGTAACGACACAGTTTAGTTATTCAAAAGTTGAAATAAATATATTTTTAAAAGATACACTCAATAGTTTTCCTATCCCTTGTGCTAAAAGTCTGTTCCGATTTTTTTACGTGGCCTTTTTACCAATAAATTGTTGTGCATTTCATTCTAGCGCGCGGGTATGTCTATTATGTCAGGTGAGATAGCATACATTTAGCCAGCGCCCACTGATCACTTCGCCCCGACACGACTTGTGTAGCCTTAAGACATCCATGGGCTGAGTTAGAAGGGTGAGAGTGGGAATATTTTATTTGTAACTCAATCAACATAAACAAAACAAACATGATTATTACGGCCGCCACGGCCAAAGCAGTTCATAGAATAAGAATCGGCTCAAATGTACTCACGCATTTCTCCGAAGTATCGAGTACTCCCAACACCTCGACCTTGACTTGTCTCTGCGTGCCGTCGTGGCTGGTGGTGCCCAGAGATATCACTCCCACTTCCACCTTCTTGCCTGAACCTCCCATGAGGCCTAAGTGCTGGTGAATTGCTGATGTGCAGATCGCTCTATAAAGTTCAAAGTACATTTTTACTAATGCAAAAATAGAACTTTAATGCATGGACACAACAAACTTACAAATTGAAATTAAATTTGCACTTACTTATTTGTAATTTTTAGGCACAATATCATCTTATTTATTCTGTTCACCAAGTGCTGGTCATAGGTCCCCTTTTGCTATTCTTTCCGGTTCTTTACTACAGTTTGTTGTAACATAGTTTTTTTATAAGGAACATGTTTAAGTCATAAAATATGTAATGTTAACATTTTTAGCACTTGCAAGAGATAAATAGATGTTTTTACTAAACTTAAAAACAGAACAAGCTAGTTGATTTTATTAAGACAGCATCAATTCGTGAAGACTTACCTCAACCAAGTAAAAAGCGCCTTCACATACAGATTATCAACTTTAACCCATTGCACGACGTTCTGCACGTTGGTCTGACAGGCCCAGTGGTAGACCAGCTTGAGCAGCACGCTGGGAGGGAAGGTCGCGCCTTCGAAGATTGAGCTTGAGAATACCGACACGAAACGTGTTGGGCAGCATTCTGAGATCCACACGTAGCCGCCGGAGTAGGGGAACTTTGTGACGTCTGAGTACATGCCTGAGGAAGGGAGGGGATTTGAATAAAATATCCTATTGTCAAATAAATGAAACTAAAATGAACTAGTTTTTACAATTGAGCTTAATTGTCTACAAGTAGCTAAACTGATCCATATCAATACCAGTCGGAAGCGTCCCCAAGACGCTGGCTACATAGCCCTGCTGTATGGCAATGCTGATGCGCTGCGCCAGATACTTACCAGCTCTCGGTTCATTTAAAGAACTGCAGGACTATTTTTGTAAGGAAAGTAAAACTGTCATTTCACCATGCTTGGAAAGCGATTGGTGATCATCACAGTTGGGGTGTTAAAAATACACAGAACGAAGCTTATGCACTTCTTCTGATAGGTTCCTTTAGTCGACTATTGCGACATCTATTTGTATTGATGACCTGACCAGTCCATTCTATATCAGCCAATCGGCGAACTGCAAAGGAGTTGCAGCGGTGGATTCTTACGCCACGCACGGCCAACAGCTGAACGCATAAAGAAGGATAACTCACCAAGCTTCAACTTATTCCCTGGATGGATCAGACACCACTGCTCAGATCTGACCAGCCCATTCTGTATCAGCCACTCCGTGAACTTCATGGGGGTATGCATCAGCACCGACTTGACCTTGCTGTCAAGAGATGAACGATCGGAGGGCGGCGGCGCGTCCTTGGAACGGAGGTATGGACGCGCGACGACCACAAGGGATGGGAATGTTTTGCCTGAAAAATTATTTTATTGGTTAAATTCAGAACTTAAAGTAATCTTGCTTAGGGTTCAGTTCTGGTCCAAATTAATATTGTCATAAAAGTATTTCTCCTCAAGTCTGCCAGGGTATGAAAGTGCGCTGCCCAATTTAATTTGTAAACAAATAGGTACTTAACACATTTATAATCTTCTTTTTTTATTCTCATTTATTTTAAGGACTTTTTTTATATAAATGAATATTTTATACACAACAATGTACTTTAAGTTGTGGCATGGCATACAAGCACCAGCAGATATTTTTACCAATAAGTTGTCTGTAATACCTAGTAACATATTGATTCACTGTAATCTTAAAACATAATGCAATTAATATTAGTTATTAAGTACATAGTTTGACCAACCTTGTAATTTATTGAATGAGACCTCTCTGGAGTCAGCCAGGTTCTTGTTGCTGGCAGTATTACTGGCATTGGCTGCATCGTCTTTGGTGAGGTCCACAGTTGCAACAGTTTTGGCTGTGGTGCCAGTCAACAGGCCTCCGATGGCTGTTGCTTCTGATGGACGCACATTTGTCACTACGCTGTGCACATCTGTTGGAGTAAAATTACAATGTTAGTATGCTGTGTGGTGACGGCTAAGAATACTTATAGTATTTTAACCAACCCGCATGCCCAGCGTGGGGATTATGCGTGTCATGCCCATGAGATTACAGTCAATAAGGAGCTTATCAGGGGGAGGTCTGCATCCAGCAGTAGACCAATATAGGCTGTTGAGGTGAGGAGGTGAGGTTATTAGGCACAAAATATTTGATTGTTGCCAATCAATAGGACCTATGAAGAATCTGCTGCCTACATAGAGTATGCCCTCACACTAGTAACAGCACAGTGACAAGAAATCTTTAACCCATTCTCACAACTCATCAACTCGCCCAGTAGTTGTGGCACGCAATAGACATCCATGTGCAATGGAAGTATTAGCTACCCAATGTCATTCTGTGGAACCAGTGAGTTTCCAGGAAGATTTCGCTGTTTTGGTCACAGCAAAACCCATACATAATGGGCTAATTTTCACAAGCAACAAAAAACAAGTAGTTACACATGTTACATACTTATGCCATAAACTAAGAGACTGAGACTACAGAAACTTACTTGATGGAGCCAACGTCTTATCCTTAGTCTTGCTGTCCTTTTCCTTGTGCTTATCTTTGTCTTTCTTCTTCTTCTTGTGACGAGCTTCAGGTGAATAGGACCTGTCAGGTGATGGCGAGTATTCTTTGTCCTCTTCACGGTTTTTACGCTCTGAAACAAGCATAATGGTCAGTTAGATTTGCTTCCTATAAAGTTTTACACAACTTACAAAATATTGAATGAAATACTGACTACTTTTCTTTGTTGGTTTCTCCTTGGAAATAGACATAGACCTTGATCTAGACCTGATGATGTCTGCACTCTGCCGTTCAAGATCCTTGAGAACTGGTTGTCTGCAAATACATATATTAAGAAGTTATATGAATGAAAATGTTTCTAAGGATAAAATACTATCTAAGCTAAGGCCACTAAGCCAGTTAAAAAAGAAATAATGTTTTAAGCAGGATTTATTTTAAACCACTTACTTCCCGAGCAACTGATAGGCTGTGAACTGATCACCATTGTACACAATCTGGCCACCTGTATCCTTGACCATCTCATCAAGCTTGTTCTGGATGCTCTTGTACTCTTCATCAGCATTCTTGTACGCCGCTTGCTGAGCCTCAGAAAGCTCTTCTTCCCAACATTCAAGCTCAAGTGTCGGAATATCCGGCCCGAAGTACGACCGCTTGTAGAGATCAGCCTCGATGATCTCTGCTTGAGGAGCTACGGGATTGGCATCATCAAGAACGGCGACATCCTGAAAGAATTTCGAAAACAACAAGGTTACAAATTTGAGCGGTGTCGGGCTGGTACGTAAACAAGGCACATAACGAGCATTATTTACCTCAGCATCGTCTTTCGGCTTCTTTAACTTCATTGTTGCAGGTTCAGATAAATTGGAAAACTACTTTATTTATGCTTTACCACATCATTTGCAGTATTATCAAGAAACTAAAGAAAAACACCGTAACCGCAACACCAAGCTTCCGCCATCACACCACACAACCATCCAAAGACAATTTTTTTTTTATTGATAGCATTGGAATTATGTAAAAAAGGAAAAGCTCAATTCCTATTGGTTGAAATAGAGCATTTCCGTCCCGGCTTGCTTGATAGTTTGTAATTAGCTTGAAATCTGACCTGACTGACAGACATGATACGAACTAAAAAAAAAACACGAAAACAAAAATGACATTTCGAGAATACGATAAATTGTGATGAAATTGTTTTAGCAAGTGTTGTGTTTTTATCCAGTTCACGGCTTTGGCAAGGATGGAAGCCGTCCCGAAATTGCCATTGATCAACTTTGAGCTGAAATCAAGTCCTGAGAATACTCATTTTGGCCCTAAATTGAAACAGGTATTGTAATCTCTGATAGCTTCTCAGATAGTATTTCTCCATTTCTTTGTCTACGTTTGACCTTTTTGTGTTGACAGTATATTGCAGAGGCCTACAGAGAAGATCCTGAAAGCTATAGCAATGAGATCCATCAGATGGAAAGCCTGCGGTCGGTGGCCGTACGGCCTACCATGGACGCGGATGGGCTCAGTGGCCTCAACAAATATTTCTGCCAATTGCGATCTCTACAAAGTCGCTTTCCTATGGCCAAAGGTCAGCCAGCCGCCGTTTCGTTCTCCTGGTAAGTTAATCTCATTAAATATACTTACTAACAACTGTGTGAAATAATGCTTATTGATTTTTGAATCAGCTGGATGGATGAATCATTGCCATGTTGACACCAATTGTTTTGTAAATTTTCATTATGATTTCATTTGATATACGCACATTCTGGATTGTTTGGAATGGTCTTCATTTAATTTGCCATTGTAAATTTTTACTACACCCAATTATTAATGTAAATAATGAATCAACAAGCTTTGAAATGCTGCATTATTTGCACTATGAACTACTACAGCCCTTCTTTTATATAAAAAATAAAATATCCTTTTTATTTTTTACCCAGGAGAGACCTCTATGCACACATGGCCTGTTCACTAGCCGACATAAGATTTGAAATGGCTTGCATACTGTACAACATCGGAGCCTTACATTCCTACCTTGGAGCTTCAGAGCCTCGTAATTCTGCTGACAGTCTCAAAGCTGCTTGTACCCATTACCAAAATGCTGCATGGGCATTTCAATACTTGAAAGAACAATACCCACAACCACCTGGGGTTGATGTGTCGACGGAGATCATGAGGTTGCTGCAGAAGATGTGCTTTGCTCAGGCTCAGGAGTGTATCTTGGAGAAGAGTATTCAAGATACAAGGAAGCCTAGTGTAGTTGGTGAGTTTGACTATGTATTTCAAATGTATTTTATTTGATCGATTGCTAATAGTATGGTTGTCATACAATGTCGAAAATTGTATTCGACCTTGTATGACAACTGTGTTGTCAAAGAAAAGTTTCAATTAGTGTGACGCAGCTCTTGTTTTAGTTTAGTGATGGTATGAGATTCTAAATTTAAATGCAACATCATATCATATCACCTGTTGACACCCACTGCAGGGCACAAATCTCTTATATACAGCAACTCATTGGTATTGTGCGAGTCTCATCCACTGTAATTTACAATAAACTTATTCTTGTGCAGGTGCTGTAGCCACTCAAGTACTGATATTCTACAAGAGCGCCCTCGCAGTCCTAGGCCCATCAGCCGGTTCTGACAACATCCATGAGATTATAGGCACCAAGCTGTACAACTATTGGTACAGATACCTGTCATTCAAGGCAGCATACATCGGTTGTATTGTGTGTTTGTATCAGGGTGAGTGTTTGTTTCTATTTTCATAAATAAAACTGTCTTGTCTTATCAATATCAACTGATAAGACTCAGGTTAGTCACTTTTGGGCTATTTAATGTTAAGCAGATGCAAGTCAAATTTTATCTTGTCTGATGTTAAGCACAAAAGAAAGTATTGTTGTTATTTTTTAGTCACTGTATTTTTGCTACGAATAAAGATTATCTTATTCTTAGATTATAGCTACCCTACCAATAGCAGAAGTGGCTTTTGCCCTTTTTTTGTGCCATAATTAAATATTCATTAATTTATTTACTGGTCGCAGTGGTCGCGTTACACAGTGCTTCTTTTGCCCTCATTTTGGAGCAGCCTTATTTTATTGTATGATCGAATAAAGAAATATATTACTAATGCAAGAGTAAAACTCCCACCAGCCTAGATATCATAGTTTTTACCGGTTTTTGGTCAAAGTTCTCACTGTCACTTTTTAGCAATATCAAGTACCTACTATTCTTTATTGCAGCCTATTGGATGCGGAAGAATGCCCAGGCAGGATTATGTTGAAAATGCGTAGTCGTAGCCTCCCCGTGCATATTTTACAATTTGGCCTTATGGTACGCCTTTACGGTTACCGTACAAAATCAAGTGTAACATTCAAAAAATAAAAAAAAATAAAAAATCATTAAATTCCGGAATTTTAATTCGGATCTCGTTTTTTCAAAAACTATGATAGCTAGGCTCGTGGTAGTCTTACTCTTGCATCTATAATATAAAAATGAGTCGCTGAATGTGTTGCTAAGCGCAAAACTCGAGAACGGTTGGACCGATTTCGCTAATTCTTTTTTTAAAATATTCCTTGAAGTACGAGGATGGTTCTTACGGAGAGAAAAATTCTAAAAAAAAAAAAAAATTAAAGAATCGACTGTTAGGCGATACGAAGTTCGCCGGGTCAGCTAGTTAGTAATATATTTCTCTATTCGATCATACAATAAAATTAGGCTGTCCCAAAATGAGGGCAAAAGAAACACTGTGCATTAGAATCGACCCTTCAAACCCAGCTTGTGTTAACAAGCTGAGTTTGAAGGGTATCGTACGAGTCAATTAAGGCTGCTCAAACCGCTCATCTCTCCATACAAACGTGGAAGGATAACTACAACGCTGTTTGATTTTGACCATCCAAAACTAAGGATAATATCAATTTATCTCGTCATTATCTATGTATGTATGCACCCGAAACCGTAAAAAAAAGTATTAATTAAAAACTTGTGCAGCCTTAAGCACCATGCTTGGCAGGCGGATAAGTGATTGCAATGAAGATTTTGAGTAATACAAATAAAGCTGCTGTCCTTCCTTTGTTATCTAACTCATCAGTGGGCGCCGCCTAAATGTATGCCATCTCATCTGACATAATAGACATTCTCGCGCGCTTGATGAAAGGCAAATAAATTTATTCGTAAAACGGCCGCGTAAAAATATGCGAAAAGACTTTTAGCACAAGGGTTATTATAGAAAAACTATTAGAGTATCATTTCAAAATATATTTATTTCAACTTTTGAATAACTAAACTATGTCGGTACGGGCTTTATTTTAGAGTTTTCTTTCTCCGTATGTTATTTATTTTCGCCCAAAGTTGGGCTAAAATCAGTACCTATTGAAATACGAAAGTTTAGAAGCTTTTTTACGGGTTTGGGTGTATACAAACATAGATAACGAGATAAATTGACATTATCCTTAGTTTTGGATGGTCAAAATCTATTAGCGTAGTAGTTACCCTTCCACGTTTGTAGGAAAGATGAGCGACTCGTTTAGCCTTAAGGCCAAAACCCCTCTTTTGGAGGAGGTATGTTCTGATTATGGGTACTCCCCCCATGAGATAAAAGCCAACAAGGGGCTTATCAGGGGGAGGCCTGCGTCCAGCAGTGGACCAACACAGGCTGTGTTGAGGTTGAGGTTGAGATACATCAAAAAAGTACTCTTTGCGCCAGGTATGAACGCTGAAGAACAACAGAAAATGGGCGAGCGCGTAGCTTTCTACCAGCTAGCTGTCGACCGACTGGCCGACGCTCGAAAGCTAGCGAAGTACATCGAGCCAGTACAAGTGACTCAGGAAGCTCTTACATTCACCAATGATGTTGTCGAAGGAAAGAGGAAGGCGGCTAAGAATGAGAATGAGTTTATTTATCACGAAGAGGTGCCGGAGAAGGATATGCTGGTGGAAATGAAGCCGGTTTGCTTGGTGAAGACATTGGCGATCAATTTCAATGATCCTGAGGTGAGTTGGTTTATGATAAGTTTTGTGATTGTTCTTCAAAATATGAGAAGATGATGATGATGTCAAAGCTGACTTTAACTATGGCAACTGTGTTTCTGTTCAGGTGTTTTAACTCAGAGTACTTATTACTATATTTATTCCTATGGGTGCTGGGTTTCGTTTTGACCCTTTTGTTAATTCTCTGATGGTTTGCATAGAGCAATTGGTTGGTGAAGGTAAACATAGATGTAGTGGATAGCCTCTATCCTCTCTTCACTCGTGAGTGGGCCATGAGGTCGTCGCCATTCTTAGCTGAAATAAAAAGCATCACTTCTTATAAGCACGACAAGCTGATAATTACATGGCTTCCTACCTTCCCTTCTATTATTTGATTGTAATTTTCTTTGTAAATAAAGATTCATTCGATTCCTTATTACCATTAAAACATGAAATAGAATACAGGATTTTTGTATTGTGTACAATAGATTTCCGGTCCGGATGTATTCGCCCGTCTCGTCCCGATCTGTGCTCACGAGGCGTCGTCCCTGTATTCGGAGGAGAAAGCGAAGATCCTCAGACAGATCGTGACTCAAGCTGAGTCCAAGAACACGGAACTAACGGAGTTCATGTCTTCGCTGCAGTTGGACCAGCTAGAGGTGATTGATTCGGATCAGAAGTAAGTATTTTTTCTACCATTTCTTTGGTATCTACTAAATAGTTTATCCTGAAAAAAGGATGATTTCATCTAAATTTCTACCCACCGAACTCGCCAACAGAGCCCGCGGTTGGTGCGACATTTCAGTGTATATGAGTAGGCGATCAACAGTGTTTTGTCAACTTGTCGGCATCCCGTCGACTTTGGTGGTTAGACTACATTAAAGCGCAGAAACGTAAGAAAGAAATTTATGGATCAGTTGAGCTGCCTGTAGATTGTTTGGAACATTCTTCAGTTAGCTCAATTGTAGATACTAGATATAATTTGTTTCTATTATTTGATTGTAACTTTCTTTGTTAAAAATGTAATTTTACTTAAAAAAAGAAATAAAGAACTTTTAACTAAAATCAATCACACAGTAAGATGCCATTAATATTAGTTTTTTCTAAAATTTTATGCAGTGGTCTAGCTGGGATCATGTTGAGTATACACAACGACATCAACCATAAAATAGCTCAGCTTTTAGCATGGGCTTACTTACTTACTCATTTATTTTTATCTAAACTAAAAACTTCGCAGGATTCCTCAAGACATCGTCGACAGATGCGCGGCAATGAACGCCAAGTCGGAGATAATACAGACATTGGTAGATTCAATGAATAATCTCGCTGAAATCATCAGTGACGTCGAACATTCGCTCGCTGAAGTCAAAAATCTCATTCAGGTATCTAATCCTAATCAATAAACCCAATAAAGATCAATCTCAATTTGAAATGAATGCAACATAGCATATGTATAACCAAGCGTAAACCCCACTTTCTATTTGGAAGCAAGGCGTACCCCGTCTTCAGAAAGCTATAGGTAGTTTATTCCAAAAGCAAAGCATAAATCTCATAAGTAAGATGACGTAAGCCGTGGTTCATGCTAGGGCTCACGTCAAATTATATTTATATTTCTTTTTATTTGAGGGAAAACCAAAGACTTTAATTAAACAGAATTACAAATTGATAAATACCAGAAAGCTTATTGAAGGTTTTCACGGATAGTTAGTGGAATAGTACAATGGGTACAAATTATGTTAAAAGTCCTTCGTCTACGTACCGTTTTATGCTCTATGTCGAAATGGACTGTTAGTTGTAGCCCTCATTTATCCCTATTTAATATTTCCCCTCATTTATTGATAAATTTAATTCCAGGAGGAAACAATGAAAGAGAAAGAGTACCAAAAGTCCATGGGTCCGCGCCCGCCGTCCATCGTCCAAACCGAGCTATCGCGAGAATACCACAAGTACCACGAAGCACATACCCGTACCAACGAGAGCAACCAAGTGTTACACAAAGCTATGACGCTGCACATAGCTAACCTGAAGCTGCTGGCACAGCCTTTGGATGAGCTGCAGATCAAGATCCCGAGCATTAATAATATTGGTGAGCTATCATTATTATAATTTGCAGCTGGATCAAAAAGCTAGCTATTTCTATGAACCACCGGCGGCGCTTTGATTATCGAGTATCTACGGCTAATGATTATAAATGCGAAAGATTGGAAGGATGGATGGATCGATGGATGTTTGTTACCTCTTCACGCCAAAACTACTGAACGGATTGGGCTGAAATTATGCATACAGGTAATTCTAATCCTGGAATCGAACATAGGCTACTGTTTACGAGTTATTACCTAAGACCATAGATACGAAGTAGGTTTCTAATGTGATGTCAACACATTTTTTTGTGGTAACATTGCAAACGCTGGCTGAACCCTACGAGATAGATCAAAATAATGTACTACTGCTGTACTACAGTATTGTACACCGCGATGGTTTATGTCTATCTCTTAGGGATAACCCACACTAACCATTTTTAATCCTTTACTTTTTACGAGAAATAATTTACGAAGCGATTTTAAGCTATACCTACAGCAGATAGTAGATACCTACAGCATTAATCCTGAATATTTTCGAAGATATTACAGATTTAAAATGCAGGGACATAGCGGTTGTGGCGGCACGCGGCGGTACCCTTCGGGGTCCGATTCTGTAGTATATATATATCATATATCAGCACCCATTGCACCCGTGCGAAGCCGGGGTGGGTCGCTAGTAATCACAATAAATGATCACAATAAATTAATGTGGTCACCAAACGAAACTAGTAATACTGAAAATAATAATTTATTAATATTCCAGAGGGTCTAGACCGCAGCACAATGTCCGAAATGCGCCGCGTAGTCGCCAAAGCCCGTGAGATGCAAACCCAACGGGACTCGCTCATACAATCCCTGCGCGAAGACATCACCAACGACGACATAACGTCGCAACTGCTCGCTCGCAGCTCGGAGAACACTGACGATATCTTTAAGGAGGAGTTGGAGAAGCATGGCCATAAGGTTAGTACTTAATTTACAACTAGATGGCGTTGCTAAATTAGGTGGATTTAGGTCCGTGTACAGGGAGAGGCGTTTCCCTACCGAGCACCAATTTCCAATCAGATCATTTTTACTGAGCTTTGAATATCATATAAAGACAAAACAATTCAGAAATAAACGTTAAGAGCAGAGGAAGTAAAAAGGTGGCCTTATCTCTATGATCGATCTCTTCCAGGCAACCTTAGTATTGTATGTAAAGCTTTTACAAAAGAACGATCCTTCGTCCCTTCTCCCGTTACAATACTTGTAGGATACGATACTCGAGTAGAATACTAGTTGGATACTTGCTCGCTACCCGACGCTCGCATATTATGCTACTGAAAAATGACTAAATTCATCATTTGTGCAAACTCGTTATTTGTGGACGGACGGAAGGGCCTTAGATGCTCACTCGAATCGAGACTGCAATATCTACAAATGACTTCTTTGTCTATGGATACAGCCTGTACTTTTGCCCGCAATCTTAAATTTTTCTAACTTTCCTACTGATGATGACGATGATGATGTCCTCGGAATTCGACCACGGCCGGCAGTCTCATCGGAGGCTATCCAGATGCGCAGGCCATATTATAGTGCACAAGTGTGTGTGCAAACACAGGTGCACACTCTATTCCCTCACTCTCATAATCCGATGGGACGGCAGATTGATACGAGCGGGGAGAGGTCAGGCGCAGGACCAACGGCTTAACGTGCTTTCCGAGGCACGGGGGAGTAACACCGCCAACTTCCTGACTCCGGGTTGCTACTGTGAATTTACGCTGCCAGAAAAACCCCAATAACAAATAAATAAATAAAATAAATAATGCTGGACTATTCACACAGCATTATCTAAGCCCCAAGCCACAGCCCAAGCTAAGCAGAGCTTATGTTATGGATACTAGATAACTGATATACATAATATAATACACTACATAGATAGATATTTTTTATTATACATAGAAAAACATCCAGAACACTCTGAACAAATATCTGCGGATCGTACAAATATTTGTCCAGAGGCGGGAATCGAACCCGCAACGTCCTGCGTCGCAGGCGGACCTTCGCCCGCAATTGTTTTCCAATCTTCTTCCAAAGCTGCGAAACCAAAGAATCGTAAAACGTTATATCAAATGACGATTTTATTACAGATAACCCTGACAAACAAACGCCCAAAACATAAATACATTTGTTTTAATTTTTGTGTTTTGTTGCAAGGTGAAAATAATCGAGCAGAATCTAGTAGCTCAAGAGAATATAATCAACAAGCTGACGTCACTGTACGCCTCTTACGGAGAATCAAGGCGAATGCTCACCGATGTGCTGAGGAAACGAGAGGGACTTATCAATGGTAAGAGAAAAGAGAAAGACATCTAGGTCTACTTTAAGAAACATGACCTAGATCAGAGAAAAAGCCACTGAGGTGTGGAAAAAGAGCCACTGAGGTGTGGAGAAAAAGCCACTGAGGTCACAACAAGATTTTTCTTTTAAAAGTTTCACGATTTGTTAAAATAATTTATATTAGTCGCCCCTTGACCACGGTCGCTGTAACGCGGTAGAAACATAGAGGAAATAATAACAAAAGGTACGCGATAAATCACAGTAATACTATAAATGCGAAAGTTTGGATGGATGGATGGATGGATAGATGGATGTTTGTTACATCTTCACGCCGAAACTACTGAACAGATCGGTAGATAGAAATATTTTAAACGGTTGTAAAGCCGCGGTCAGAAACTTACCAATTAAATCATTAATTAGGTTTTTCTCTTCTATTCGCTTATATCAGTCGTTTTTTAAACTTACGCGATCAGAACACATTATTATAACTATTCAGGTTATAAATTATTTTCTATTCTATTCTATTATAACTTGCACAATTTCAGCACAGTTTATTCTGTAGTTCTGCAGGGAAGAAACTATAATTACGATTGGTATTACCTCATTGTCTCTTTGACCTGCCTATCCGGTAATATTAATTATTCTCCTTTACAGCGCTAATAACCTCCTACGATGCATACGAAGAGCTTCTCGCGAAATCGCAGAAAGGTCTCGATTTCTACAAGAAGCTGCTTCACAACGTGAACCAACTGCTGACGAGATTGAAGGGGACCTGTCAGGTGCAGGAAGAGGAAAGGTCGCAGCTGCTGGCTAAGAATAGCAAGCGTAAGTATCTAACTGTATTCCTTCCTCGGGGTTGACGTGGTTAGTATACTATTTTACCTGAGGGGTGAGTCTATTTTACTCTAGTAACGAGAAGTGATCGCGTCGTCTCCTTTTCCGTACAATTTGGTAGAGATCCTCTATCGTATGGACAGGGAACCACTCAAATCCCATACTAAAAGGGGACTTCACGGCTTTACGGTCACGTCATGTTTTTTAAAAAAACCTTATTCGTATATCAGGAAATTTACAGAAAGTCTTAAGATGGATCGATTCACATTGCGCGTAAGATTAAAATTATCTGCTGTTTTTAATCGTTTCCGGAGTCCTACTAGGAATAAAACTAGCGAAAAAGTAATTTGCCATAAATCTATGTACGATGGTAAAAATTACTTTGATTCCAAATAGTACCTACTTTTGAAGCATTTGAGAATATTTTTTCCAAATAAACCATAAGTGCCATTGAATCGAAGTTTGTAACAATATGGTTTCACTAATGTTTTTGCATAAACGAGGTATCAAAAAACTTACTTGTTCAAGCTTATGTATTATTTTGATCCTGGACTACCAAAGCAAATTATCACTATCAACTCTAGTCTCATGATATTAAAACGTATTTTCCTACAGCGTCGACCCCAACGCCCTCTATGACTCCAAGCTCCGTAGACATCTCCGCGGCGCCGCTGCCCCCTGGCGGCGCGCCGAGAAAACTAAAGGACTACCTGCCTTATATGAAGACGAAGGCAAGAGGGGGCACTCCGCAAGGTAACTTACCAATTTACAAAGTATTAAAAATAAATAAAGATAAGTATGTAATGTACTTACATTATTATAAACTAGCGGCCCGTCCTGGCTTTGCACAGACGGACATTTTATTTTAAACATATAAATATAGCCTATGTTACTCAGCGATAATGTAGCATTGTAATGGTAAAATAATTTTTGAAATCGGTCCATTAGGTTTTGAGTTTATTCGATACAAAAGTACTAAAATACAAATCTTTCCGCTTTATAATATTAGTGTAGATAAATAAAAACTTGTCCGTGTGTGTAGAATTTACTAGGGTATAGAAAAATGCGCCATAGAGCCGCCATATTACGGTTTTCACATTTTACCTACGCTATAGACGAATCCCACGACACCTCCAGTGCGTTCCGAGATACGCTAAAATCAATATCTCGGAACGCACCCAAAATATGTTATTGTAATGACATTGACACTGCCACTCGTGAGCACGTTCGTGAGCGCTCCGAGTTAATGATAGCACTCGATTTTTACTATAGAGACTTCTAATTTTGAACGCAAAATATTTTGTGATCGCTATCAGTGTGCGATTATATCTCGGAACGCACCCCTCATCTGTCAAAATACGTACAAAATAGTTGGGCTATAGCTACTCCGAACAAAACTTACACATTTAACCTGCGTACTTAAAGAATGGGATTGAGAATGACATCCTCTCTCATGCTGTCTGCTCAGTCCAAATCAGACCTGAGTGGGACAGCTTGAGAAATGACGCCAAAAGAACATTCCCCAAAAGTATAAGCCTCCTTCGCGGTTAGGCATAAAGGAGTTTTTAGGTTCAAACAACAAGTATTAGCTAACACTTTCATGGCCCATGACGCACTCTTGCGGGTCGCACTGCCGGGTCTGTCAGTGAATGCGCTAAAGGGCATTTAGGGGACATTAACCATTCGTTTTACGGTTAACCTAACTCGTAAGGTTCTAGAAAATGCCTGACCTTTCTAGAACTCTGAGTTAGGACATCTAAATAGTAACTTTGTATTGCAGCCATGGAGTCCATGTCATCGGATGCCTACTACGGTGAACAAATGTACCCTCCGTCTGTGCGACCAGCTCCTGTAGGCTCCGAAGGTAAATCTACTATAGTTTTATACTAGTTTTTTTTGTTTTCTTTTTATTTAGGAAACAAACAGTTATAATAGTACAGAATACAATGGAGACATAGAATTAATACAAAAACCAATAAGTGTTTCCACCGATAAAGAATAGTACACTGTAGTGACGCTTTGACGTGTGTGAAACATAACAGATACAGATTACTTAGATACATAATTCTAATAGACAAGTTTAATATCAAGGTAAGTTTAGATAAGAATGTAGTGAATTTTAAGCGAAAGACAAATTTAGACAATAGTTGATCTAGGTTTCTATTAGAGTACACACCGAAGCTGCCGGTCCGCCGACTAAGCCTGGCGGTTTAGTGTCGGCAGCAATATATAAAAACTTACTCAAAACCAACTTATTATGTGGCTATAGTGACCGACACTAGTGCCACAAACTAGCGCCACAAAATTGCGAACGTTTTAAAAGTATAATCAAAACGCAAATTCGTAAAATTAATCTTTAACAATTTGTTTTGTAGCTTATTTAGTTTACAGGCATTCAAAAACAGCTTACAACAGGTATAACAATTTTTAAAAATCTTTATTTAAAGAGCTTTAGCTGCTCTAACTAATACAGAAAATAATAACAAATACTTATAAGAAATTAAAAAAACTAAACAGATTAAACTTAAATCTACTAAACTATATAAATAAATAAGAACATTTAAATAATTCTGCTCCGATCGGAGCTGAACTTAATGTTGTACAATTTCACTAGATGTTTTAACTTCTTCCCAATCTGGGTTTGATAGGGGTTTGTTACAGTCAGAAAATTATTTATGGCAAACATAAAGAAATGAGTAAATATGAGATAGCCCTAGTTTTGCTGACTATAGCCCCGTGTATGAAGCGTTTTCTTATTGAACTCTTGTTACATCAACAGATACACAAATGCAACTACCCGACGGCATAATGTCTCAAAAACAAAACCCGCAAGACCGCTACTACGCGCCGGAAACTGACCCTTACGCCTCTCAGCATAACTACCCTTATGCCGCGCCAAGCAAAGTCGATAAACCAGAGGAAAACTATGGATACTCGTCTTCATACACTCCACAGCAATATTCCATGGTCGATCCGAGCCATAGCTATTCTAGTTCCTACTATTCAGCAACTCATAACAGCAACACTAATGTGACTGACTCGCAAAGTTCCTATCCGAGCGCTGCAACGCCTAACCAATACGGCAATCCGTCGCCGAATCAAGCGAATAGCAACCCTAATCAATACGCCAATCCACCAACAAGTCAAGGAACTGTAAACTTTAACCCGTACTCTTACGATCCGTATTCGCAAACCGGGCAGAGTAATGTCGCTACACCAATCCCAGATGTTGTCCCTGCGTATAGCACAGCAGATTTGAACTCTAGCTTTTCTCAAATGCACGTTTCGGTGTCGAAGTCGGAACCCGCAGCTAACTTCGGGCAGGATTACACTCAGACGTTCTTCAACGTACAGTACCCCCACGTCACTAATCAAAACTATGCGACTTATACGCCCTCTATGAATACCTCTGCGAATCCTAACATGATCCAAACGCCCTCTGAGTTTAGTTCGTTGAACTATCCATACAGTGATGCTACTGTACAAGGAGTGAACAGCATGAATTCTATGGGAAATATTGTGGGTAATCCTGCTCCAAATATGGGTAATTCGTACAGTGCTCAAAGTGAATATGGTCAAATGACAAACGCTCCAGGACTGGCCAATCATAATTTCAATCCTAACACGACCAATACGAATGTGCAGGGGCAAGTCATCAACCCTAACATGCAAGGACAGATGACCAACCCTAACATGCAGATGTCTAACCTCAACGTGGCCAATCCGACGAAACAGGAGCAAATTACCAATCCTAACATGCAAAGACAAATGACCGATCCGACCATGCAAGGACAAATGACCAACCCTAACATACAAGGACAGATGTCCAACTCCAGCATGGTTAATCCCTACATCCAAGCGCAAACTGCGACTTCCAACATGGCAGGGCAAATGGCCAACCCGAACATACAAGGACAGATGACCAACCCTAACATCCAAGCACAGACTGCGCCTTCCATAGCCAACTCGAGCATGGCAAATCCTGTGGTTAATCCATACGACGCGACTCATTACAACCAAACAAACATTCCAAACTCAAGCATTCCCAACGTCGCTAATCCATACAGCACTGAACAATACATAAGCAGTTCCTACTTAAACGCATCTGTAGGGTACCCCACCTATACGAACGCAGAGAGCACCGTGACATCCACCACAAATACCAACCCACAAGCGAATTTCTCTCCAGCCGAACAAGCTTACACGAACACGTCTATGGCACATTTAGATGCCATAGACAAGCCCATAAAGTCACACGTAACGGGAGAAGCTCTATCCTCCCACCTGACTTACCAAAACTATGGCGTACAGAGCGTACCGAGCTCCCAAATGCAACCAACCGAACAGAATTATCAACCGACTGATGCGTATGCGTACTCAGACCAGCCAAATGTCAACTACAGTCAGGGCTATCAAAATCATCCGGGTTATACGTTCAATAACGCATCGGGAGGTTACGACTACAGCTATGGCTCGCAAAACGCGTATGCCGTGACCACGTACGACGCCAATCAAGGGAATACCAACCTTCAGCAAACGGACAAAAACACGAACTTGCCTGCGCAAAGTGTTTACACCAGCGCAGGAGCTCACGCAACTTTGCAATCGCCATCAGGAACTCCACAGCTCGATCAGAACGCAAGCAATAATCAAATCTATTACAATACGCCGTACGGCTATATTACCAACACGAATCAAGCGCAGGAAATGGTGCCGAATCCCCAAGCTATGTCGACGAATTATGGAGCTAATATGAACCAATCTACATACATGCAGTCTGGACAAGGCAATACAAACACGACTAGTACTAACCAAGGTGAGGTAGACTTACTATCTTAATTAAATAATATGTATTCATTTTATATTATACCCCCTGTTCATTTTATACGATGTGACCTGACCATACTAAATATTGTGATGAATTTATTGTAGAATAAAGTAGTTTGAAAATAACAAAATCTTTTATTGAATTTTTCCGTTTCAGTGTCATCACCAACAGAGAATATTCAGGCGCCAAATTTTGAGCAAAACTCATACCCCATTGCCGATCAATCACAAGGCACAAATCAATCAGGGAATAAACAACTTTCGAATGATGTTCAGAACGTTCAAAATTCAGTGAACACTCTCTCTAGTACAGGCTATAATCAGGCACAAGGTTTCAATCAGGAGCAACAAACAAACCAATCTGTAAACCCAAATCAAACTACACATTCCAAACCAGCCATTCAGGTTTCGGTTCCTTCCAATCAAAATCTTCAAATCTCCCAAAACGCACCTGAAATCGAACGGCACAACAAACCGGCACCAGAACCAAAACCAACAGTAAAACCAGACATCGAAGAAACAATATCCGAACCATCAGTATTCGATCTTCTATCAGACATAGATTTCACAGTGAAAACCAAAATACTCATGCCGGAAATCAAAGTGCCGCAAATCTCGGAAACGTCTATCAAGAAACCACACCCGAAACCAGAACCGGTGAAGAAACGAGTCAAAGAAAGGGTTTTCAAACGACCACCGAAGAGAAAAATATTCAGTAATCCAAGTTTGATGAACATGTTTACGCAAGAAGCGAAGAATTTGCAAACTAGGGCGGAATCTTTTGTAATTACGGACGGGACAGCTTTGGACTCGAAATGGAAGGCATTACAGGATTTACAAGTAAGTACCATAACTAATCTAAAAATATCTACTATAATTTTCTCTTGTTTACTTTAACTTTGGCCTATAACTCATAGTGGGACACCACTGGCCTACAATAAATTATCTTTTGCTCGTGTTACATTGATCAAACAACACTCTCAGAAGCTACTGAAATAATGAATAAAATAGTTAGGAATCTAATAAGAGATAAGTTATTGAAAACAAACTAACAACTAATATATGTAACTGTATATATGGTAGCCAAATCTTGCTGCGCCAAATTTATAGTTCAAAACTGTGCCTAAAGATCATAGCCATATAGTTCTATTTACACTTTCAGAACAAAGAAAACATGACAAGATCTAAAACAATAGCCATGCAGCATACTTCTGGCAATATCGTGACGGAAGTGGTCCCTTATGACGACTCGAGACTGACTCTGCAATGTGATCCTGACGCGTATCTCAACGCTACCCTGTATAAAGTAAGTAATTTGCAAAGCTTACTGTAGATGTCACTACTAAAACGTGGTTAGAAAAACGCCATCTTGTTTTTGTTTAATCGGTAGCGAAAACGTAGTGGGTATGCGGTAATTCTAATGTTCACTAAAATACCAGGCGGGATGCCGCGCTAAACCGAGCGGAAATCACTATTGCTCTGGGTAGATGAAACCGCGTAGGTCTGAACAGGCCTATAGAACGGTTCATCTTGAAAAATAGGGCTTGAATTGAAGTTACAATTTCAAACAAGTAACCTTTGCTATAAATCGGCTTTATGAATAAATTGTATTTCTGTTATTTTTCTTTCAGCATCTATCCTCATGGTGCATTCCACTAGTGATCTCGGCAACTCCTTCTGAACAGCAGCACCTTACTTTCTGGAGAGCAGTCATTGAAAACCAAGTTACGTGCGTTGTCTGCCTTGAAAGCGAGATTGAGGTAAGAATAATAAAGTATATTACAACGGCGACGCAGAAGGTTGCGGGTTCTATTCCCGCTTCGGGACAAATGTTAGGACGCTCTGCAGATGTTTGTTATAATAATAATAAATCATTTATTTGCAGGAATGTCGGTACAATAGGTCTTAGTAAAGTAATAGCTCTAATACATTCTGCCTCATCAAGGCGTGCAAAATTATTACAGATAATGTTAAGGTTAATAAAATAATATTATAGATTTAATAATAATAAAAAAATAGACGGATAAAAAAACTAAAAAAAAAAATTAAATGTCAAAAATTTGTTCTGGGTGTTCCGGGTATTTTATGTATAGGTAAGGTACTTAATGCAAATATTCAAAACAATGAAAAATTTTCATTTTTGTTGTTTTATTTGCTACTTGCTTCTGCCCCCAGCATAACACGCGTTTTTCCGGGATAAAAAGTAAGACAGCCTGAGTTTCCGTGATAAACTAAAATTTTATACTATTTTCAAAGCTCTATCATGGAAAATAATCTTTAATAATTTTCGTTTTCGGCTCGATAAAAATCAAAACTTTTGTAAGTCTCGATATTTTTTGAGTAGAAAGATTCGCTTCTCTATTTATCAAACGTAACTGTTTCAATGTAATATTTCATTCCGTCATTCAGTCTTCATTCACCTGTTAACAATTACAAATCTTCATAGTTCATCTTGCATGTACTAGATATATAACAAAAAGAAAATAAAAGGAAAGAGTATTTGTAAATTTTTTGGCATTGAGGAAAGAGTTACTGTCTATGACAGATTGAAAACACCTATTCTTGAAAATAAACCATCCCCACACACTCTGTTTCAGGGGCTTAGTACACAAGTTTCGTGGTATGCTATAGATTCAAACTTTCCTTCAACGTTCCCGTTTGCCAAGCTGTTAGCATATCCATGCAAATAACGTACAGTAGAACCTCGAATATCCGAACTAATTGGGACCGAGACTATGTTAACGAAAAATCCGGCATTCACGTTTCTATTTGCGCGATGTAAGAATGTACATAGTATGTACATAGATTAAAATTGCGCGCGGAATCTTCGTAAGCGGACTAAGAACGTTCGATCAAGCAAAACGCGTTTCAAAACGCTCGATACCTACCTATGCGCAGCGGCAGCGAGCAACAATTTTGCGCCAACGCAACGTTCGAATAATTGAGCGTTCGGACAATCTAAGTCAGCGTTCGGATAATTGAAGGTTCGGATAATCGAGGTTCCACTGTAATTCCTACTTTCCCCACAGATGCAAGGCAAGGTCTACTGGCCAACCGCGAAAGGAACGACCCTCACCCTGCCCGGTATAACGGTGCTGTTAGAAGACGTAAACTGTAACGTGCACTGGACTGAGAGGCAGCTGAAGGTGACCGGCACGGGCACTGGACACACTGCGCTGATCGGGGTCACGCATATACAGATCAACGTGTTTCCTACCAAGTAAGTTAACTATACTTGGTTCAACCGCGACAGAACAACCCTAGCCCTGCCCGATGCACCGGTGCTGTTAGAAAACGTCAACTGACTGAGTGATCCACGTGTTCCCTGCCAAGCTAAGTAGGTAGCTTCTGTTGCCCGGATTCTTAAGAGACCGGTGTCCTCAGAAGCACCTAAAACACACATTCACTACAGAAACACAACTCGCATCCACTTACACTTGTACCACACAACATATTGAACTTACGATAGAATAAGGTAACGGAAACCTACCCTCAAAAAAATTCTAAATAATAGTTATTCATGATTCTATTTACACTATTTCTGAGAAATGTTTTTGAAATAACATATTGTAACTCATAAATTCATAATGTATGAAAAGGAAGAGCGTTACCTCCTTACAGGTATTTTTATACTTAAAAGGAGGTCTCGAACACTGAATAAAGTATAAAGTAATTTAAGAGAACGATAATAAACATTTTGTATTTTAAGTTACTAGGCTAGTGTCCTAAAAAATGTAATTAGTCCGTCAGTTAGATTATCAGAAGAAATTGGACATGTATTTTTTCTTTGGTCGATTAAACAAAAAATTATGAAGATATAGCCAGTTAAAGTTCCGCGTGACGTCACACCTTACGACAATTTATAGCAAGCTATAAAGCTCAGAAGAACGATCCTATGGAACTGCCCTAAGCATGTACTTTTCCTGGATACCTAAGTAAACAAATCGGTTGACAAACATGGCGGATTAGGGATGTTCACTTGTTCGTCTAGTCGATAACATTATATCGATGAACGAGCTTGTCTTTTTAATCGAGGGCTACCGTTTTTGTGCTAATCAGTTGGCGCCACTGTAAAGTAAGGTCAGAACAAAATACTAATAGGCGACGGGAAAATATATTTACATTTATATCATACCAGCGACCCGCCCCGGCTTCGCACGGAAACCTCTAAAATTGTCAGTGTGCCTCTACTATATTATACATGTAATATACCTACAAATAAACCTTCCTCTGGAATCACTCTATCTATTTAAAAAAAAACCGCATCAAAATCCGTTGCGTAGTTTTAAAGATTTAAGCATACATAGGGAAGGACAGACAGACAGACAGCGGGAAGCGACTTTGTTTTATACTATGTTATGAAGAGCGCATTTCTGAGATAGTGCCATTGAACCAAGTCAGGATCGGATAGTGGAATCCAGGAGAAATCGAAGGAAACCCTCATTTTCAGAATCAGAGCTGGATCCGAGGGTTTACCGGAGGTGAAGCAAGAGCAGAACATGTTTTAATAACTATCATATGTAAACAACAAACACAATAAATTTTTATACAATCATTTATTTTCAAAGATATAATTAAAAAAAACAATCATGCTTTTTTTCTGAAAAAAGTAAGGTAAGGTACCAGATAATAAATTTTAAATTTCGTGACAGTTTCCTTGCAACAAACCCTGCAATTATATGTCACTACAGACCAGGGCTTGAAAGCGGTATAGGTATAGGGTTAAGCTACCGGTAAAAAATTACGGTACCGTTTTGATTTAAAGGTAGACCTATACCGGTATACAATAACGGTATTGGTACAGGTATAAAATAACGGTACCATTATTTTAAGGGTACCGGTAGCTACCTGTATTTTTCTGGTACCGTAACGTAATTCATTTCGGTACCGAAAAACGCGTGAGTAAACGACGCTAGTGCTCTGTTTACAGTTCGCTCGATAGGAATGCCACTTGCCTTGTCGAACGAGGTTTCACTCTAACACACTTCTTAATACACAGCTATGACGTCGCGGTCGTTCTTATATTCGTCAATTTGGCTTCTTTCCTTGTAAAAGGGAAGCATGGGGAGAATGCGAAAATATGCTTTTTATTGTTTCTTTTCATTCAGCGTGGAGACTAGATTGTCTACACTAAGTGCAAAATATTAGCGTTATGAGTGCCTTGCATCTGCATTTTTGCATTACAGCTAAATACTGAATTTACTCCTTTTGTCTAAGTTTATTAGTTTTAATTAAATAGTACGTATATTTTTGTTTTGTGTATTTTCTAAATTAAGGCAATAAATGATTTTCTATTCTATTCTATTCTAATTTAATACGTACTAATAATAATCTTCAAAAATTTTAAGCAATGCCTTTTTTTGATTTCATGAAGGTCAACGACCTGTATTGCCAAGATATCTGGCATCTGGTTTTCTTATAACTGTTTGGTCCCTGACTGTGACAAGGCATTTTTACACAAGGAAAACATTTTTCTTCACACAAGAAAAACATTATTTTATACCGGTATACATACTGGTACCGGTATACATACCGGTACCGGTACAAATGCCGGTACATACTGGTACCGATAAAAATACCAGTATACATACTGGTACCTGTATAAATACCGGTATACATACCGGTACCAGTATAAATACCGGTATACATACCGATATTATTACTGCAATACATACCGGTATAAATACCGTGATTATTACTGGAAAACATATAAATACCGATATCGGTATAAATACGGGTACCGGTATAAATACCGGTATACATACTGGTACCGGTTTAAATGCCAGTATACATACCGGTACTGGTATAAATACCGGTATACATACTGGTACCGGTATAAATACCGGTATAGAAACCGGTATAAGTACCGGTATTATTACTGGAAAACATACATAACGATACCGGTATAAATACCGGTATACATACCGGTACCGATATAAATATCGGTAAACATACCGATATAATTACTGGAAAACATACCGGTATAAATATCTATCTATCTATCTATAGCTGTCTGGTCCCTGACTGTGACAAGGCATTTTCACACAAGAAAAACATTTTTTTTTCACTCATGAAAAACATTATTTTATACCGGTATACATACTGGTACCGGTATAAATACCGGTATACATACCTGTAGCGGTATAAATACCGGTATACATACTGGTACCGATATAAATACCAGTATAAATACCGGTATACATACCGGTATTACCGCAATAGTTACCGGTATAAATACCGGTATTATTACTGGAAAACATAAATATCGGTATCGGTATACATACCGGTATACATACTGGTACCGGTATAAATACCGGTATACATACCGGTAGCGGTATAAATACCGGTATACATATTGGTACCGATATAATTACCAGTATAAATACTGGTACCGGTATAAATACCGGTAGAGATACCATTACGGTAAATGTTGATCAGGCGCGACTCACGGCGAGTACTTTGTTGATCCAAAAACACATGTTGATCCGAGCCTCTTTTGTTGATCTATTATGCATTTCCAGGAACAAGTGTGGCTCCGACCAGATCAACATTTGACCTCCCGTAGCCTTAGGCATTATGATACCATTTGTTGATCCAATATACAAATCCATTTTGCACAAGTTGATCCGATTCAAATGAACCAATCAGAACGCAGCATTGGTCGAAAATGGCTGCGACGTTGCCGCTCCGTCTGGGGGAGGGGTCGACTCGTGTAGAATCGTACTGACTAGGTAACGCCATGTTCCATGACATTTATTATTTATTGTGACATCGCGTTCCCTAGTCATTATTTAATTATTCAAAATCCATTGCGTACAATTTTCTACGGTCAAATGTTGATCCGTCAATACTTTTTAGCGATTATTATGTAACTATTTTGTTATTTTAGGGTTTCGAGATCGGTTTCGAAACCCTCATGGTCTCGTTTTGTCTATCCTTTTCTCCTTTTAATACATCAGCAACTACCGCAGCTAACTTGAAATTTAAAATAATATTACATGTGTGCACCTTAACAGATATAAAGAAAAATAAACGAAAATCAAAGAAAAATTAGAATGAAATTTTTTAAAGGTATCGTTTTTTTGAGTATTAATATTTCTGCAGGTTTTATACTTCTTAAAATAGGTAAAAGGGGGGAATAATTTTTAAAGGGGGATTACCTCACCGAGTGGGGTATCAAATGAAAGGTATCAGTTTGTACATTTTAGAACAGGTCTGGAAATTTTTGTTGGTTACATTTTTTTTTAATATTTTGGGAAAAGTCGATAAATTGAACATAGCCCCCTAATCTCCGAAGTATGCACAGCGATCCATCTTAAATGTAGGTCGGTCGGTAACTACTACTTTTAGGTAGAACCGGTACCTTAAGTACCCACATATTTGTATAATTAACAACCGTTCAAAACCCTCGGCGTGCAAATTACGCTTGCACTTGACGAATCTTGTTTGTTTGTGTTACTAACTGAAACCTATAACCAAATAAACAGTTTTTTTTTGTGATTTATTTCTTGGTATTTCGTACCTTGTTTAGTTTTTAGGGTTCCGTACCTCAAAAGGTAAAAATGAACCCCTATAGGATCACTTTGTTGTCCATCTGTCTGTCTGTCTGTCGGTCTGTCCGTCTGTCAACCCTCTTTTCTCAGGAACGCGTGGACGTATCGAATTGAAATTTTCGTCAAATACGTCCGTAACTTCTTGAAGCCGTGATATAAATAAAACTTCTAAGTCAATGCATTCAAAAGTTACAGCCGTTTATGTCCGAATATTTTGAGATTTCCAAGGGAATCACAAGCACACAAAACCTATAGGGTACTTCCCGCAGACCTGGAATCATGAAATTTGGTGAGGAGCACGGTCTTATAGCACAAGTAATGAAAAAAATCCGATACCATAAATTTGTAATTTATTCACTTTAAAAAATTACTTTTAATGCTCGCCATTGACCAAAACCTATAGGGTACTTCCCGTGGACCTAGAATTATGAAATTTTCACTATACCAACGAACTGCCAGATATCAGTCAAGACGAAATCGTGTTAGCTCAGAGGCAGCTTAAAAACGGAAAAGCCCCCGGTGAGGACGAAATAACTTCAGTCCTTTTGAAAACCGGAAGAGACCCTGTAATACACGAGCTACAGAACCTCTTCAACGCCGTCCTTCACAGTGGGAGAACTCCAAAGCCGTGGAGTGGGTGTTTGGTGGTGCTCTTTTTAGGGTTTCGATGATAGAAGATCGGTTTCGAAACCCTTATGGTCTCGCTTTGTCTGTCCTTTTTTCCTTGCTTAATAACTCAGCAACTACTGCAGCTATCAAATTGAAATATAAAATAAAAATACATTTTGTGCGCATGTACAGATTTAAAGAAAAATAAATGATAATAAATGAAAACTGAAAATGAATATTTTCCATACAAATTGTGATGCCGAAATTTTAAAAGATACCTACAGGGTCATGTGGGGTATCAAATGAAAGGTATCAGTTTGTACATTTCAAAATAGTTTTTGAAACTTTTGTAGGTGCCATACTTTTTAAAATATTTGAAAATAAGTCGAAAAAATACCCATTCCCCCCCCCCCCCCTATCTCCGAAGATTGCAGAGCGATCCATGTAAAATGTATGGAGCGTTTATAGATACTGGATCTATATTTTAAAGGAAGGTTAAAGGAAGGTTCTCAGGAAAAATATAGAGAAGTTTGAAAAAAGAACACTTTTTGAGAAATGGTCAAAAAGGGGGGGAATAATTTTCAAAAGGGGAGGCTACCTCACCAAGTGGGGTATCAAATGAAAGATATCGGTTTGTACTTTTCAAAACAGTTTCTCAAATTTCTGAAGGTTTCATACTGTTTGAAATATTTTGAAAAAAGTCGAAAAAATACTCAATCCCCCCCCCCCCCCCCCCTATCTCCGAAGTTTGCAGAGCGATCCGTTTAAAATGTATGGAGCGTTTGTAGATATAGATTTTGTACGAAAAATATAAAGAAGTCTGTAAAAAGAACACTCCTTGAAAAATGGTCAAAATGGGGGGGAATAATTTTCAAAAGGGGGGGCTACCTCACCGAGTGGGGTATCAAATGAAAGGTATTGGTTTGGACATTTAAAAAAAGTTTCTTAAATTTCTGTAGGTTTCATACTTTTTGAAATATTTGAAAAAAGTCGAAAAAATACCGATCCCCCCCCTACCTCAGAAGTTTGCAAAGCGATTCGTTTAAAATGTATGGAGCATTTGTAGATATGGATCTATATTTTGCATAAAAAATATAGAGAAGTCTGTAAAAAGAACACTTTTTGAAACTCCCCCCTCCCCCCGAGTAGGGTACCAAATAAAAGGTATTGATTTGTACATTTCAAAACAGTTTTTCAAATTTCTGTAGGTTTCATACTTTTTGAAATATTTTGAAAAAAGTCGAAAAAATTTCCATTACCCACTTTAACCGAAGCATGCAGAAAGATCTATCTGAAATGTAGGTTGGTACCTACTATTCTTAGGTATCCGTTAAATTGCGAAGTCTCTAACCGGTACTTTTGGTACATATTTGTTGACACACGTTCGAAATCCTCGGCGCGCAAGTTACACTCGCACTTGACGGATCTTGTTTAAGAAGGGAGAGATACCCATCTTAAAGAACAGACTGAGAAAACTCTCCTGAATAACTACAGACCATCACCTCATCGAAATTGTTTCTGAGTGTACTTATCTTGGGCAAATTCTGCAATCAGGGGAAATTCAGGCCTCCAGTCATGTAAAAATAGTTTTGGGGAGGAAGGAGAAGGAGGCCAAGGAGATGATCCAGCTAGGGTGGGCAGTGTATGGAAAACTATGTCGAAACTTCTCGTCATCCATACCGCACTGTTTGAATGATTTATCATCAGCTTTCAATCAGTGCCTCCTATAACCGTCATGACCTACGGAGCTGAGCCGTGGTCACTCACGGTAGGGCTGGTCCACCAGTTCAAAGCCGCTCAGCGAGCTATGGAAAGATCTATGCTCGGAGTCTTTCTGAAGGATAGGATTCGTAACGAAAACATCTGAGGGAGAACCAAAGGTAACTACCATATCTCGCGAAGAACCGACAACCACTGGGGTAAACGTGTCCTTGAGTGGAGACTGCGACTCGGCAAACGTAGTGTAGGATGCTCTCCAGCCAGGTGGGATGACGATCTGCGAAAGACTGCAAGTAGATGCTGTATGCGGCAAGCTGAAGACAGGCGCTATGGCGCTCACTAGGGGTGGGGTATGTGCAGCAGTGGACTGTAGATGATGATGATGAACCTACCTTAAGTTGGGGTATGATCAGTGAAGATCGTATGTAATTTATTTTAGCCGAATTATTAGCAAATATGGCTTAATTCAGCAGAAATTAATTTCATACGGTTCATTCACCTCACGTCCGCTCTCATAACCAATGCACTATAGGTACCTACATGTTCTACTCAAAATGGTCGGAACTACTTAAACATATAATTTGTCAGTTTCACAGTCAAGGCGTTGCGGCGTTGCCGCTTTGAAAACAGACGAAGTAGTCATATGTGGCTCCAAAGTCCGCGGATCAACATTGTCTAAGCTAATGTTACGCGTAGTTAAATATGTAACGGATGTGAAAAAGCCGTTTTAGTGTAAAAATTTTGACCGTTAGTGGATCAACAAAATTTTGATATTTTGGGATATTTTGAATGCGAGTATCTCGATAACCAGTTAATGTAGATCTAGCGTTGCCATGTGCTTTTCAAATGTGGATCAAAGTATATCTGTTTACTAGGTTTAGAGTCGAATGTACACTTGAAATAGGTGGATCAACATTTCTTAAGAAATCGTACTGGATCAACAATTACCGTGAAAGGTTCATTATATATTTATACCGGTATACATACCGGTACCAGTATAAATACCGGTATACATACCGATATTATTACTGCAATACATACCGGTATAAATACCGTGATTATTACTGGAAAACATATAAATACCGATATCGGTATACATACGGGTACTGGTATAAATACCGGTATACATACTGGTACCGGTTTAAATGCCAGTATACATACTGGTACCGATATAAATATCGGTATACATACCGGTACTGGTATAAATACCGGTATACATACCGGTACCAGTATAAATACCGGTATACATACCGATATTATTACTGCAATACATACCGGTATAAATACCGTGATTATTACTGGAAAACATATAAATACCGATATCGGTATACATACGGGTACTGGTATAAATACCGGTATACATACTGGTACCGGTTTAAATGCCAGTATACATACTGGTACCGATATAAATATCGGTATACATACCGGTACCGGTATAAATACCGGTATTATTACCGAAATACATACCGACCGGTATAAATACTGGTTCCGGTATAAATACCGGTATACATACCGGTACTGGTATAAATACCGGTAAACATACTGGTACCGGTATAAATACCGGTATAGAAACCGGTATTATTACCGCAATACATACCGGTATAAATACCGGTATTATTACTGGAAAACATACATAACGATACCGGTATAAATACCGGTATACATACCGGTACCGATATAAATACCGGTAAACATACCGATATGATTACTGGAAAACATACCGGTATAAATATCTATCTATCTATCTATAGCTGTCTGGTCCCTGAGTGTGACAAGGCATTTTCACACAAGAAAAACATTTTTTTTCACACATGAAAAACATTATTTTATACCGGTATACATACTGGTACCGGTATAAATACCGGTATACATACCTGTAGCGGTATAAATACCGGTATACATACTGGTACCGATATAAATACCGGTATACATACTGGTACCGATATAAATACCAGTATAAATACTGGTACCGGTATAAACACCGGTATACATACCGGTATTACCGCAATAGTTACCGGTATAAATACCGGTTTTATTACTGGAAAACATATAAATATCGATATCGGTATACATACCGGTATACATACTGGTACCGGTATAAATACCGGTATACATACCGGTAGCGGTATAAATAACGGTATACATACTGGTACCGATATAAATACCAGTATAAATACTGGTACCGGTATAAATACCGGTATACATTCCGGTATTATTACCGCAATACATACCGGTATACATACCGGTATTATTACTTGAAAACATAAATATCAATATCGGTATACATACCGGTACCGGTATAAATACCGGTATACATACTGTTACCGGTATAAATACCAGTATACATACTGGTACCGATATAAATACCGGTATACATACCGGTACCCATATAAATACCGGTTTACATACCGGTACCAGTATAAATAGCGGTATGTATACCGGTACCGGTATCTATACCGGTATTTATACCGTTGCCGGTATGTATACCGTATGTTTTATAAGTACCGGTATTTACACCGGTATGTATTGCGGTAATAATACTGTTATTTATGAAACCTACCGGTATAAATACTGGTTTACATTTCTGTACCGGTATACATACCGGTAGCTGTATTAATACCGGTATACATACTGGTACTGGTATAAATACCGGTATAGAAACCGGTATTATTACCGCAATACATACCGGTATATAATAATATAATAATAATATAATCGGTAGGTAATAATAATACCGGTATATGTATACCAGTATTTATACCGGTATGCTTTCCAGTTATAATACCGGTATTACCGGTATGTTTTATAAATACCGGTATTCTTATCGCAATACATACCGGTGTAAAAACCGGTATACATACCGGTATTAATACCGCAATACATACCGGTACCCGTATAAATACCGGTATACATACCGGTACCGGTATACATACCGCTATTTATACTGGTACCGGTATGTATACCGGTATTTATACGGGTACCGCAATACATACCGGTACCCGTATAAATACCGGTATACATACCGGTACCGGTATACATACCGCTATTTTTACTGGTACCGGTATGTATACCGGTATTTATACGGGTACCGGTATGTATTGCGGTATTTATACCGGTATGTATTGCGGTATTAATACCGGTATGTATACCGGTTTTTACACCGGTATGTATTGCGATAAGAATACCGGTATTTATAAAATATACCGGTAATACCGGTATTATAACTGGAAAGCATACCGGTATAAATACTGGTATACATACCGGTACCGGTATAAATACCGGTATACATATCGGTACCGGTATAAATACCAGATTACATACCGGTACCGGTATAAATAGCGGTATATATACTGGTACCGGTATGTATACCGGTATTTATTCTGGTACCAGTATTTATACCGGTATGTTATCCAGTAATAATACTGGTATTTATACCGGTATGTTTTATAAATGTTTTATAAATACCGGTACCGGTATGCATACCGGCATTTTTACTGGTACCGGTATGTATTCCGGTATTTATACCGATACCGATATGTGTACCGATACTTATACCGGTATTTAAACCGGTATGATTTTCAGTAATAATACCGGTATTTATACCGTTATTTATACCGGTATGTTTTATAAATACCGGTATTATTATCGCAATACATACCGGTGTAAATACCGGTATACGTACCGGTGTAAATACCGGTATTCATACCGGTATACATACCGGTATTATTACTGCAATAGATACCGGTATAAATACCGCAATACATACCGGTACCCGTATAAATATATAGATAGATAGATAGACTTTTTATTGGGTACATACACATTATTTAAGGTACACATAATTAGGTAGGTAGGTAAGCAGGTACACAATTATAAATTGATATGATAACGATAACACATGAATATTATTATTAATAATTAAAGTAAACGCTTTACAACCTTATTTAATATAAATAGGCCTACCCACCAATAATACACTCGCCTAATAATTATGGTAGGTAGTCACCGCCCATCCAGGGCGGGGGCATGTACATGCCTACGCGTTTCTGCGCTGCCGTGATAAGCCCAAAAGGGTCAGTCTCAGCTTAATGCTGGTCTGCACCAGGATAGGTTAATACCGGTATACATACCAGTACCAGTATTAATAGCGGTATGTATACCGTATGTTTTATAAGTACCGGTGTTTACACCGGTATGTATTGCGGTAATAATACCGTTATTTATAAAACATACCGGTATAAATACCGGTATACATATCGGTACCGGTATAAATATATACCGGTACCCGTATAAATACCGATATACATACCGGTACCAGTATAAATAGCGGTATGTATACCGGTACCGGTATGTATTCCGGTATTTATACCGGTACCGATATGTATACCGGTATTTGTACCGGTGCCGGTATGTATACCGGTATTCATACCATTATCGCAATACATACCCCCATAAATCAGTTCACATGGGATAAAAATCACCCTTAAACGTTTCCATAGAAACAACGCGTGCAAAGCCGCGGGCATAAACTAGTAGTAAATAAACGCAGCCCGCCGCCGCCGCCGCGCCGGCGTGGCCAGTGCGCGGTGTGGCCCCGTGCGTGCAACGCAGTGAGGGATGTGGATATTTCGACCACGGCGGCCAGTCTCATCGACCAAGATGCGCAGGACATATTATAGTGCACAAGTGTGTGCGCAAACATAGGTGCACTCTCTATGCCCTCACTCTCATAATCCGATAGGACGGCAGACCGACACGGCCGGGCAGAGGTCAAGCGATAGACCAACGGCTTAAGCCGTCTAACACCGCCAACTTGCTAGAAAAGACCCAATAATACAAATCTTGGCCCGACCCGGGATTTGAACACGGGACCTCATTTTCAGCGGTTGAACAAGCGACCACTAGACCAACGAGGCAGTCGGATAAAAGTAAATGTCCTGCCACAGAAATAATAGATACCTACATTTACTCTACGTTTATTCCAAAATGTTTAAAAATAAATGTCCATCCGTGCGAAGCCGGGTCGGGCCGCTAGTTATTAAATATAATTGCAACTTGGCTCAGCTAAGCAAACGGTTATACGAAATAAAACTTCGAAACGCACGAGTCACACGACTGTCCGGTCTCACTCGCTCGACTAGAACGGAACTGGCTCGATAGAATCTGCAGCTGAGCCGAGAGCTATTTATAGTTTTCTCATTTCTGTACTTTTATTTTAAAATTACGCTACTGCTAAAAATAAAGCTATCGCTATTTTTCGGTATCGGAACATAACGGTACCGTTATATAAGGATATCGTAATATAAAGGTATGACGTCATACCGTTAACCTTTTCATACCGGTATTTTCCGGTTATTCAAGCCCTGCTACAGACCTTACATAAAATTTATCGATAACGATCGATTGATGATGTTCGACACTAGCACCGGTTTTTATGTCTTCGATGTGAATGAAATATTGAGAATATTGCGGGTTTCTACAGCTCACAACAAAGATGATTCAAAATAACAGGTTTTTATAAACTTTATATCAAATACATTATACAATAGACAACAGTTTAACGAAATGTTAGCCACTTGCCGGTGAAAGGTCAGATTCGGCCTGTTTTTGCTTTGACATAGGCCACAGCATGCTACAGAACACTTCATGGTACCTCATCTATGTGATTTTCAATTAATATCACAGTTTGGCTCAATAAATAAGTCGAAAACACTGGGAAAACTTATATTTCTCACAATGACATCTCCTCACATGTAAACAAAACCGTAGACTAAAATGGCGTCCGTGACAGCAAAAGTACATCGAAACCAGGAAGAGGGCGCTGATAAAAAGAGTGTGTATGCTTTTTCGTAACGTAAAACCACTGTTGTGAGAAAGAGACTGGTAGTCCATTATTGCTTCCGTGTCAAATTGAACAATAACGGCAATTCCATAGGATCGTTCTTCTGAGCTATAAAGTCACTAGCCCCCACTCCCAAACGTTGACGCGCTTTATTTTTGTCATTTTTTGTTTGATTGACAAAAGAAAAAATATGTGTCCAATATCTTCTGATAAATCTAGCTGACGGACTAAATACAATATTTTTTTTAACCCAGGAGCGCCGCCATCTATGTTATCTTAATATTACGTTAAACAATAGAACTTTCAAAAATCCATTGATCCGATTGTGATACCTATCAAAAGCTTTTTTTAATGTCTCCGTAAAAGTTTTATTTTGTTTAGCTTAGGCAGAGTTGCGTAGTTGCTCTTTTTGTCTTCCAAACTGTGTTTTCGCATCTCTATACAAAATAAAACTATTACAGCGGCATTAAAAAAAGCTTATGATAAATATAACAAACTGGCCAACGGATTTTTGAAAAGTCCTTTGTTGAATCTTAGAATAACCTAAAATAAGTCATATGCTAGTGTGAGTCGGGGTAACACCTTAAGGAGTTCCTTCTGGGAAAGCGTAGTCCATCTTAGGCCACATCTTCACTAACCGTAGGCCAAGCACAGCGATTGTGACTTAGGTAGAAGAGATTACGTCACATCGTCATAGAATGAGTAAAATATTTGCATTTCATTTCTTCAACTGCAATAATTTGCGCAATGTACGACGATGCGATGTCATTTTTGTCTATATTACCTCAAACAACAAAAAAAAATTCTAAGTTTTTGGATCTACAAAATTTCCTAACTCACTCCGTAAGTGTCCAACTTACATTCCATCTCTCATTATCTCAATTATCTTGTGATAGTTAAAAAGCCCTAAGAAACTTACTAAAGACCTTTCTTCCAGAATCGTCTGCTCCCCTCTACTCCTACTGGTAGACAGGATGATGAATTCATCGTTCGATACCGCGTGGATCCAATGCAGTGTGGGAGGGGGACGGAGCGCGGTCCTAGCTCTGCTCTGCATGCTCGTGTGCCAAGTGCGAGCGGGACAAGTGAATCTCTGCGGTGAGCACACATTCTATAGCTGTACTGTAGGCAAGACTGAATGTGTCGTACGAGGGAGCGGGTCGGAGCGCGGTCCAAGCTCTGCTCTGCATGCTCGTTAGCCAAGTGCGAGCGGGACAGGTAAATCTCTGCGGTGAGCACACATTCTATAGCTGTACTGTAGGCAAGACTGAATGTGTCGTACGAGGGAGCGGGTCGGAGCGCGGTCCAAGCTCTGCTCTGCATGCTCGTTAGCCAAGTGCGAGCGGGACAGGTAAATCTCTGCGGTGAGCACACATTCTATAGCTGTACTGTAGGCAAGACTGAATGTGTCGTACGAGGGAGCGGGTCGGAGCGCGGTCCAAGCTCTGCTCTGCATGCTCGTTAGCCAAGTCCGAGCGGGACAGGTAAATCTCTTCGGTGAGCACACATTCTATAGCTGTACTGTAGGCAAGACTGAATGTGTCGTCTGACTGAATAGTACATGGCACGACATTATTAAGTACTGTTTTTGAATAATAAAACAAATATCTGCAGATCGTACGAACATTCGTCCCAAGGCGGGAATCGAACCCGCAACCTCCTGCGTCGCAGGCGGATATTCGCCCGATGCGCCACTGAGGTCGTCAAACTTACCTAATAAGATTGGTTGGTATGACTATATTCGCTTTGCAGTTGAAATGGACTGAAAAACACTGAGAGACTTAGTAACCACAAGCGCAGTCTTTCTAACCCCAAATCAGAGATTCGATGTTTGATGCTGATAATTGCGCTAAGAATTTAAACTTTAATATTAATAAAAATACGGCTTAGAGAAATTCCTTAACTTTTAAACTGACAGTCCGTTTGGCCAGTTGAAATTAATAATGAATATCTTTACAGATATACTCGACAAAGGATGTGTACATCTTTACAAGAAAAGATGTAATGTTTTGGAGGACAAGAAATACTTGGTGGACGCGCACAGAGCTGCGCTGTTCTACGTGCAAGGTGTTTTATTATCTGGTAAGTTTTTAGTACTTTTACACATTTATATCTTTTTTTACTTACATTTAATGAATGAAATAAATTTTAGTGCAATTTTGAACTTCAACATAACAAATACGTCCAGAATCGAGCCTTATCATACATAAACCTTAAAAATGCACTCACAAATTGGCATAAAACTCTTTTACTTTGTTGTGACTAGCTTTTGCTCGGGGCTTAGCTCACGCGATATTTGGATGAATCGATATACTGTAGCTTTCTATTAGTTGAAGAACTTTGACAATCGGTGGTAGTTTCAGATCCTACCCATCTAGCACACTAGGGCTATAACAAGCTGTACAGTGTACAGTAGCCGGGTAGAGGATTTTCGTTACGGCATTTTCTCGCGGGTTAGCTCACGCGATATTTGGATGAATCGATATGCTGTACCTTTCTATTATGCTACGGCCACAATTACAAGGCGAAGTTTCGTCTTCGCTTTGTCGTGATAAAACTTCGTGTTCGTTCTACGACGAAGTGTTTGGCCACATTGGAAAAAAAGTTCGCATAGTCGCGTCGCGAAGGGCATTTCTTGTTCTTCTTGACCAGACTTGTCGCGACAGCGGAAATATTCGCGTTATCGCGATAGTGTGGCCGTAGCATTAGGGGAAGAATTTTGACAGTTGGTGGTAGTTTTAGAACCTACACCTGCTTACAAACACACTAACAATTAATTTTGCATTAGTGTAGTTTTTGTAGATTATTTTCTATTCTAGTATTTACCCCTACATTATCTCCCCAGGCACAACAAGCTTCAACGGCGAATCAGTATCATCAACCTCTGGAGCGTCCATCTTGCTGCCCGTCCCCCCTTCACCGAACACTCCCCCTAAACAGAAGTTCTCCCGCGAATCCTTCGAGGAGATGAAGCAATCGCCCGGCCTTAAGAGCGGGGATATGAAAGATCCCCTTAACTTCCTGGACCCACTGTGGAGTTTGAAGAAGAAGTGAGAAGAGTGGTGTAAGGAATTTTGATGTTTAAAGAAATGAGGTACAGATAGCTGCATCGATAGATATTAAAAGAAACAAAGTTTCATGTAGTTTCGAGACTAGAAACCTCCTTGGAACCTTTCGAAGCGGCTCACTGTACCTACTTATTTTCGTCTTTGAACGAAATTTTTTAGATGGATTTATTGTAAGGAATGAAGTTGACTGAATGTCCTATTTTAAGACCATTTTCTATTCCACTGCAGAGCAAAGACTTTCCTGAATGTTCTTATTTCGCTAAATTAATTTTAGTTTAAATTAGTTATCAATTGAAGGATGAAATAAATACATTCTTGATTGATGTTTAAGCGTCGAATAACGTAGCCATTTTAGTAAGTATCACAAAAGTGTCAATTCTGATGTCTCCAAAATTCAAAGATCTAGTAGTCTATGGATGCGTCCTAACTATAAAATTTTGCGTTTTTAGCGTGAACAGGTTTGCCAAGCAACATGGAGGCTTTATCAGAACAAAACAGTATAAAACCATAGAGCATGTTGCCTAAACAATGGCCGACCGATCTTGCCGTGGAATAAGAAGTTTTCATACTAACTCTACGCCCTTCAATGTACCAAAGGGTTATCATTTTTCATTGCCAAAACTGAACTAATATGACGGCACTCAAATATTGCCGTGCCTTTCTTAACGATCGAAATAAAAAGGATGGCATCCTTTTTCATCATCAACCTATTAGTTCAATACTGGACATAGGCCTCCCCTTATGAGCGCTCTATCTTCAGCTTTCCGCATCCAGCATTCAGTGTTATTGAGTGGAGACCGCGACTAGGCAAACGTAGGACGCCCTCCAGCCAGGTGGGAAGACGAAAGACTGCAGGCAGATGCTGGATGCGGCGTCCTTTTTGGTGCTAAAATTAGTTTAGTTTTTTCGACATCTGAATTGACACTACTGTTACTGTTCTGTTTCCTACATTAAAATAACTTCTTCACCAACAAATAGATTCAGATATTGAATGCACGATATAATAAATTGCAGTAATTTTACTGCACGGACCTTGCTGGTAAATTGCGCGACGCTATTGGGAACTTTGCATAGCGTGTTTTCCAAACTATGCTTCATACCAGGGTTGTTGCTGATGCAGTTTTTAGACACATCAGCGGATGCTGATGCTAATTTTTAATCTTGACATCAGCGGATGCTGATACTGATTTTGTCCAAGTGCGTGTCTGACTCGCAAACAGTGTTTTACGCACTTCTTTTATGTAGATGGTCCTTCCATCATCGAAATCCAGTTTCGATAAATTATGCCGTTTGGAATTCCGCCCCCAAAAGTACCAACGGGACCCTATTATTAAGCTTCAGCTGTCTGTCTGTCTTTCAGTCTGTCAGCGGATTGTATCTTATGAATCGTAAAATGTAGACAGTTGCAATTTTCACAGAGCTTTCTATAATAACAAAAGATGCGCACTTACTTGAAATACGAACGAGCACTAAAACATGTATTTCACCCCCACGCACGCAATATGTAGTGCGACGAATAAACAGGTTTGTGCTTGTTTACCTGATTCGTACAAAAATGCGCTTTGAGCCTCGGTTCATATTGCGACTCGAACATCAGCATTGAAAATCAGCATCGATCAATGCGGATGGTGATGTTGATATTCGCAACAACCCTGCTTCATACAATAATTTGAATTGGTACAAAAACTGTTATACAAACAACGTACTAGAATCGTTTATGCTTTGTTTTTGGTAGTAAATAACTCTTTTCTATAATTGTTACTTATCGTTTGATTTAAAGTTTAATTTAAAAATCACGAGGTTAAAGAATGAAAAGGAACTGTTAATTTCCATGTATTGTATTATTGGGTATGGATATTTTATACAAAAATAATGGAAAAACATTTTATATGTATTTTGAATGAATGTATAAAAATAAGGTAGTATGTAGTCAAATGTATTACAATAATCACACATTATGAATGTTTAAGAAATAATTAGTTTTGGCATTTTGTTTACAGTATATTTGAATACTTACTTATATAGTTTATCAGTATCAAAAATTTAAGTAATATCTGAATTAATAGTTATTATTTAAAAAAAAACATTATTCATAAACTACACATTAATCATTTCTCTATATTCAAACAGCACGTGAGCACCCCCTGCTGAGTATAGGCCTCCTCTATTACGCCATTCTATCCAGTCCTTTGCCGCCCCCATCCATTTTTACAAGCTTTTATAAAACTTGCAAAGTATGTAACTATGTTTGTTCGGGCAGAATCATTAAAATATTAAAAACTTATTTAGGACTCAGCACATACATCCAGCACCGCTACCGCACGGCACAAAAATAAGCATTCGGAAACGGGCTTAAAATCGTCATCTTTAGATACATTTTACAGTGTCATAATTGCTTACCGCAAGCTTCAAGTCCCACCACAACCGGTCCCGCGCGCTGTCTGCTGTTTTGTGCCGTCACCGTAAACCGTAAAAAAGTATTTAATTAAATGTTACGTTTTTCAGCCCCTATTTGAATGTACAATTGGTGCTGTAAGGCAGTGTTGCCGTCCAGATTTACGGCAACCTTTTCCCGGCTATTCTGTGGCCTGCCACTTTGTCGTCGACGTCTCTGGGCCACCATTCCGTAATTACGAAGTCGAATTTCCGTCTTTCCGTCTAGCCAAGTGAGAAAGTGTCATGTAGAAATGGACTATTATTTTCATTTCATTCATCAATACTTTACAAAGGAGTCTGAAGATTTTAGTATGGAGGGTGGAGGCCCTAACATCGGCTTTTAGACTGTTTTTTTTTTTCGATATCGCCACGCACATTAATAAATACTTAATATATAATTCTGGAAAATCCACACAGCATCATCTAGCCCCCAAAAAAATACACTGAAAGATACCTATACACACACAAAGATGTCGTCTAACATACATTATGTTAGAGGACATTTTTTACCTAAAGCGTCAGGTTTCTGAGATATTCACAGATGAAAATACCTATTATACTTCTTGCTCTATTATTTTTCATACGTGAACATCTCAGAATCTATAGTATATTAAGTTATGGGCATAGATATAAGTAACATTCTCTAGATATGTTACGTTCTCTCAGCGCTAAATCAACAAATGGCCTGTGTTTTGTTCCACTTACGAGTAGCTAGGACACAATCTCCCGAATTTTATTTACATCGATGGTTATGGGACATTTTTTATATGTTGGCAAGTGTTCTCTATCCAAATGAAGATCCAAATAGTTAGCTTTTGTCATGCGCGGCGATTTTGAGAAAAAAACAGTGCCGATATAAGGGCCAAAATCGTCCAAAACCCCTTTATAAATGCTAATGAACTCTATAGCTAGTGCTTTCATAAAATCAACACAAAAGCCTACCGCTACGTTATCTAACAAATCAAACAGCTATCCACACGTTGACGAGATTGTGCGAAACCACAGCCAACACTTGGATATCGGCTATCGGGCGGCCTTGTGCGGTTGTAAGCGATACGATCATTGACTCATTCTGGAAACATTGTAATAGCTAGGGGAGATCTAAATAGGGAATTTTGGATTCGTAGGCGCAGGAATTTTTAAAAAAATGGCTGGAATCTTAAAAAAATACTTATTTTGGAATTTTAGGAAATTAATAGCCAGAAAATTACAAAGTAAGGAACATTTATCTAAATACATGAGAATCGAAAACACCGAGGGTTATTTATAAAGTTTCCACTGTTTTCATAGGAATATATTTGAAGGTTTGTAAAACAGTTTTTCTGTATCTCTGTAACCTTCGATTTCCCCATACCGTCATTGATATAAAATCTAACAACATTTTATTATTTTTTTTGAATTTTGAATTATTTAAATTGACAAACTTCCGCGGCTCAGATGTTTCCATCCGATACAATGAAATGATCCTTGCATTAAACTCAGTCGATCGGCATCAACGTCAATCATCGATACGACCACTGACTCATTCTGGAAACTTTGTTGATAGCTAGGGAAAATCAAAACTTCTTTTCTCGGCAGCAACGTTGGTCAGAATCATCATCATCACAGGCTTTGCTGCAACTCGACAATTGCAAGTAAAAAGCTCAAGGGTTTTTTTCACTTCTGTATAGAAATCAACGAAACCAAATAGAACATTATACTACGTTTTCTTTATTTAAAAAATATGACTTTTCAAAGTGAATAAGTATTTATTTTTGCCTGACTACAAACGGATGAGGATTATATCGTCGCCGTAGAGCGAAAAGTCATCAACTCGCTATTTGGCCAAAATCGAGTTGACCAAAATCACCGATTTTTTCTGCATTTTTCAGTCTTACATCCATATCCCTAGCTATCAGTTTTCATTTTAGGATGTGGAAAACTCATATTATATGAGTTTGGCTTGACAGGCTATGTATGTATGCAGCCGCAATGTGTCGGTTGATTCCCTATTAGCCGCGAAATTACTAGTCCAATTTCAACAAATGAGGTATCGTTTGATTCGTCTTAATACCCCGGGTGCTATAGGCTATTTCCGTCTGACAAAATTGGGGGTCTAACGTGATAGCGGAGTCTTGGTGGGGTCAAAAATTTCAAAGTTAGTAAATGTGCTCGTGTTTTCATCGGTTCTTTCTTCAAAGTTCTTTCCTAAATCAATCAGTGAAAATTGGAAATAAAATAAAAACGAAAACCGGCCGTACGTTAAAGTTGTTAAAAAGCTCACGGTTGTCTTTATCATTTTCTTTTGATAAAAACAACAAATAAATAAATAAAATAAATACATAGGTATGTGTTGTAGACAATAAAGAATTTTTGAGTTAGAGTTGATCATCATTCGCAACGCAACCCGACTTCACTTGCGTTTTAGAATCCAAGATATTTTATGTAAACAAAACCATTCATGTACCAAAAAGAAAAAAATATTTGACAAAACCTGATAACAATATCAGGAAACGACAAAGTAACTAACAGCAAGGTAATCAAATCATTAATCACTAAAAACGATAAAATAATCTTCAACAACCCATAACTGAACAACGAAAAAAAATTTTATACGAGTTTGAAAACGGACAAGAGTCCAACTAAAATTTATTTACTTGATTGGGATTGCCATCAGCACAACTAATCACAATAGAATGTAAAATAGACACGGAAAGCTAATAATAGGCATTCGCTAATAGAATCACAACAAACAACATAAGCATAAACACAAAAGATTTTGTCTATATGTGTGTTCTAAAATGTTGAAGAAACTATGAAAACCACAAAAATATACCCGAGCTTCTGCGGTTTGCTTCAAATGTCGTAAAATATTTTCCACCAATATGACCTTTGGTTTGGTTACCCCTTTTGTGTATACAAAAAATATAAAAGATTCTAGAACCGTAAAAAATGTATTCTGTTCTGTTCTGCCACTCCATACAGACCTACGCTACTCTCATACTGTAGCCCTTGGACCTGGATTAGAGGGTCGGTCGTTCAAAAACTGAAAAAAACTGAATTCATGTCCCATAATCCCATTATGGGACATGAATTCAGTTTTTTTATACAACGTTACTTAACAAGGGTAAGTATTTTTTTAATTTTCTACTTTGTAAGCGAAAATTAAAACAGTGATTTGCGGGAAAGTCAATGTGCCTCACAAAAGAAGAATGACAAAAAATTTAGTATTACAGATCCAGTGGGGCTGAGCCCCTGTTGGGGGTATTTAGGGAGATTCTGAAACATTTTATGAATATCGTATCAGAAAAAGTATGTAGTTTATCGTTTTTAATATATAGAAACATTTTGTAATTAGGCAATTGTAGTCTCAAAATAATGACTTATCGTAACGAACTCATTAAAACCGTGTTTATTTTAATGTTTTTAACTTGTAGGTTTATTTGGATTACTATTGGTGCTATAAGTATTTAAATTGACTAACTTAACTTACAAGTATGCAGTGTAATCTTTACTACCAATATATTGATTGTATAAATATAATATTGTGCAAGTAATACATTTTTAACCTACTAAATATCAAAACTAAAACTGTTATTCAATTGAAATAATGCAGGTTAATCTAAATCAAATAAATCAATCAAATCAGAACGTACTTACCGAGGTCAATCACTGGTCATTAGGTCACCCTGTACATGCCACTCATTTATTTTTTTCACCCTGTAACCATCCTAGTTATACATTAATTTAAATATCAATATTAAATGTGAATCAATTAAATTTAAAGTCATTTACAACGGCCTCAGCTTTCCAATATTTCGGCACAGTTTCATGATCAGCAGCGCAAAACAGGAAAGCTCAAAAATTAAATCATAGTAAATATCCCGTTGTAAATGACTTTAGTGTTAATAACCATGATGGATTTAAAAGTTTTATCAATTAATTTTAGATCTCAATTAAGGTGGAAACAAGACATCACCTACTCACTGACTGTTTATGATAAATTGTTGTAGGTCAGTGAAATGAGGTAGAGGTAAACCAATCTAAAAGTGCACGCCAAAATGCACCCCCCCTACTAAACGTCATACAATCGGCGTTAATTTCTAGAATGGTTTATCTCTGCCTACTTATTAAGTTTCTGTTATTGCTAGTTTACATTCCAAGCCTCTTAATTCAATGTTTATGTCGAATTCACAAGAATGTGAGTATAAGTTCACGCGATGTAGGTTGAAAGTGAATTTGAAGTAGAGAAGTTCTGAGGTCGCCAATGATGTCTCAGCTGACCGAAAAATATGCTTACTTGACGACTTAAGTGGCACATGCCGACTGTATTAATCAAACGTACTGTTAAAACATCACGCTTAAACATCTTGCTAGTATTTTAATTCGAGAATGAAGTATTTAATTTTAATTAAGTTAATTGATGGTGTTGCTGTTAGTTTTATTGTTTAAACCTTTAATTTACATATTATTATTTAAAGAAATGTAAGTATTCATAATGTAATAAATATTGGACTGAAATCGCTGTTTCATTGACAGATAAATACAAAGGCAAAATCTTATCATGCACTTAAAATTCAGTGGTAATGAAAGTGAAATTGATAAGGTAAATAGCAAGGTTATAATATTGTGAAATGCGTTATCTACAGGATTTAATGAAGGAGGAAGCTAGTTCCGGGGTCTGGGAGTGTTTGGGAGGCTGTATTACACTCGAGTGTGGTTCTAGCCCGGCCGAGTCGTCCAAAGCCCGAGCGTCGTAGTATTTGTAGTCTCTTTACGGCAGTATTGCCGGAACCTCCTCCGAGAGCGCACGTATTGCGCTGTCCGATAGAAAGCCGAACGCTCGCGCACGCGCGCGATAACCCAGCCACCCGCTCGCCAAAAGTGACAGTGACATTTCGGGGGGGTCGCAACAATAACAATTTTATTAGGTCCTATGCCATTTGTGAAAATTTTCTCGTGTTGTGAGTGAAATATGGGTGGCCCCGTACCGCCGTGAGTGCGATGATGCGCAAGGATAATGCCTCTGGGGGGGCCGAGTTCTCCCTGGATAAGGCTGAGTGTATCAACCTCGATCAGATTCTCCAGGCCTTCAACTCGACCATCAGCGAGGAGCACGCCTGGGCCCTCTTCTACCAGGCGGCGCGATGCTTCCAAAAGTGCCTCGCAGAAGGAAACACTTGTTACTTGATCTCAGAGCCGAGACATGTGCTGCTCCACAAAGATGGGAGCGTCCACCCGAAGACACTGCAGCATCCAGGAGGTAAGTCATTATAAACCTTATCACGTTGATTTACATGCTATTTTCCGATATAGGAGTTTATCACAGTGATTCCATTAGAAATGTTTACCTGCTATCAATTACACGAATGTTATCGCTCACGTTGTAAGAGAGTGGGTATCTTGGTAGGTAATGACCAAAAGGCAAAAGAAAATAACAACTCGTATTTTTATACCTGGTAGATAAGATTCCGGGAATTGATCATTATTGTTACCTTTCCCTATTATCTAATGGCATTGTTGAAAATGCCAAAACTGTTATACACACTATTAAAATTGTTCCAAAATAGCCGGTAAGCAATAAAAACAGTAACAACAACAATTAGAAAGTTACTCGTTTCAATAACATTTGCCCATTCAGCAAAAGCTCGTCCTACCGCGTATAAAGTACCTAGGTAGGTATCTTAAAATTTATAAACACATTTACTTTAATATTATTAGGAACATACTTACCTAAGTAATATGATTCCGGCGCCAGCGCCAAGGCGAAACCTTAGACTTGCCTTTATCAGCCGTTTAATCAATTTAGCGAGAATCATAGTTACGTACGGCTAGGTCAAGTGTTTTATCGACGTCTTGTATACGTTTACATAGACGAAATTGTATAATTACAATTACCTTATTCATACGACACCCTAAGTCCGGTACACGACGACTTTACTTCACAGTGCATTATATCATGCATGTGCATTATACCTACCAACTATTTCCTATACAAGATATCTTTGAACATCAGAAAATTAAGTTACGGGTTCGCCGATCATTTTATGCCAATTTTGTACCTATGCATCGTGTGGTGTGCAAAGATGTAAATCGTATAAAAACTTACCGATATACTTAAATCTTTGGTGGTGTAAATATTATTGGCGACTTAGAAGAAGAAGGCTGCAGCACGCTGTACCACCAATTTGTCGATCTAATTATGTAGAATCGATCGATCTATATGCTGAACTTCAGTCCGTTCGGACCGTTTCAGTCTTTTAAATAATTATTCATTCGTTTCTTCATTTGGTGCTCAGCAGTTAAATTCGTGTGACCCCCAGATTATGTGCAAAGGTTTCTACTAAATCCGTATTTTATTCTACATTGACCCATATTCTGCAGGTTGCTTTAGCTTGTGTTGTAGCCTGCAGCATTTACCACCCCGTAAAGCTTTTCGAAATGCAACCCTGCCTTGGTATTCAAGAGGATTTCTTAAAGTGGAGACTGAAGACTTCCAAGTTTATGTACGTAGGTACCTACTTGTTTTTTTTATAAATCTTCCCTGTAATCTTCTTCGTTGTTTTCTTTATTGCTGAAGTTCTTGCTTGTTTTAAAAACTTTGAATGCGGTTTGAATAGCTACTTTCTAGCATAATTTTCAGCACTAGTTGTTAATACTGATGTCGGAAAACCCGCGATCTCTTTCTCTATTATCCTATGAGGAATTAAAACTTCCTATCAGGAATTTAAAATCTCTATGTTCTGTTATATATAGCTAGAACATTCGTTCTCTAATTAAATAACATTTGGTGGTCAGAATAGCCATTGTGTTCCTTTTACGGCTGCGACAATTACGCTACCAGCAACATTCGGGTGGACTGTAGGTGGACACCTCACGGTTGCCCGCACTCTGTAAAGCTACAAGTAAACAAAGTCAAGTTGAGTCAAGGTTGATTTGTTACCTAAAAACGAACTGGCAAAACGTTGAATCATCCAGCAAAACGTTACAATGTCACTTCCGATGTTGTGTAACGTGTAACTGAATGTTTGGATAAACTTTGTTTATTGTAGGTAGGTACACTTTGATTGGGCTATAATTTTTCACCTCAGTTTTTCGTATGATCCTTTGCTAGTTTCATCTATTAATTTTCTGCTTTTTCATTCTTAATACGTTTTCCTATCGTAAACTAGATTAACTCTCGTGATTTCCGCTGAGGATGTCATTCCAGATCTCCCGTAGGGTAATTCAACATGCTGATCGTTATTTCCTTTGCGTTTCCGTTTTTAGAATCTCAAGCTTTAAATATATTTAGATTGGGGTGTTCTGTCAACCGTAGCAACCCCATAATATGTGTTCGTAACCCAACAAAAGAGAATCAATTCCGTGCAAACTTTAAAACCTAGACTTTTGTCACACTTACAAACAATTTTGACTGTCATTCAAGTTTCTAGCTTTGATGAATAAAACCTATCACTTTTCATTCATCGTTGCAAGCCATTTATTAGAATGGACGATGTCTAATGCTCTGAACGTTCGAGTGGTAATCCGTTCTAGGAAAGCTAGACAACATTCACACATGCAAAACAAGGAAACGGCACAGCACTTGCATTTAAAACAACACTGTTATCTGTCGGCATTGGTGTTTGGATGCGCTTATGATAACAAATCTAGACAAGAAAGCATGCCTAGAATAGAATACCTAAACCAACAGGTCATATAGGTGTACTTGTGGGAATCTCAAAAGAAGCATTTACAAATGCACTACTTATACTTGTTTACTATCCAATAGATTGCGTAAATCGACTATGTAAACAACCCCTCGGCTGACCTACGTATTTCAGGAATTTACATTCACTAGGTACCTATCTGGTCTATTTTAGTTCTCCGTCTATTGCTATATTTACAAGAGTCAAATCTACTTTAGCTTATCGATTATTTTCGTTCATGCCATCGAGGCTAGGAAGGTCGTAACTCCAAGGCATCGTAGCGTATCGCTAACGTAACGTAACCCGTCATTGACCTAATAATAGTAAAGAGATCTTGTATTCTCAGTTTTTGCTGAACCATTAATGGTATTCTTGATTGTACTGTCAGGGTTTCTCTGTGGAGCGCGTGGGAAAGGGGTCTCAGTCCCGGAAGATCTAATAAATGTAGTTATGAGACTGCGTGGAGAAATTCAGATATTGTTTCTGATTTACAATGGTGATGGGTAATTTTGTGATCAAGTGCGCTTGAATGGAAAATGGAAATGTGATACAGTGTCTATTGCCGTTTATGGAAGTTTTTTCTTGACTTTATACGCGTGGCCTTGATTTGTCTGATGTTTGTTACCTATTTTAAATCCGGGTGCTACTTATCTACTTATAAATCGATGGTTATTTTTATAAATTCCTCTGAGTACCCAGTGTGTAGGTACCTACTAGATTATTTTGGGAAAATCAACCAACCACGACGAAAACGATTGACCGAACGAAACAACCATTTAAGTGAAGCATTTACCTACGAGCAATGATTTTATATATAAACTGAGGTAAACCTCACATTACCTACGAGAAGGTAGATAGATAGATACCTTCAACCGCTAATTTCATGTAGTACCTACAGTCAACGACGTAAATTTTGGAACAGGGAAGAAGAGGGTGGAGGGACAATTTCAGTACCTAAGCAATTATTATGGTCGTAAACCATTAGGTATTCAAATTACCTACTTACCTAAAAGTGAGTGTGTTTTATGATTTAAAAGCTCAAAACCGGATGCATTAGGGAAATTAACTCACCATAAACGAGATGTCTACGATCTAGTAGGTAACAGTTTTTATCGGTAGTTAAAGTTTCGGACTAGATCTTTCCATTTAGGAACCGGTTATCGATTTTGACAAAAAAACCCTGACCCTAAAGTAATCTTTAGTAGGTTAATTCAATTTTATAAGAACAGAAACGTTTAACTATTATTGTGCCCATTTCTGGATAATCTGTTTTCTATTCGATATCATTCTTCTATTTTATTGGTAGTAAATCATAAATTCCTTTGCCACTAGCAAAAAACCTGAGCGGTTTCTTTGTACCAGCAGCGAATGAAACCAATTTACATAAGAATCCTTTAAAACGTCAATATAAATAGACTTCGCCTTCCAAGCACGGCTTCCGACAAAAAAATGTGTCTACAATGGGAGCACTGATTCTAGGGTAACTTTGAACCGTGCTCCGTCGTGATAGATGTCGTCTCTTTGTGTACCTGAGGCAGAGTTCCTAGAAGAAGTCTTTGCTCCTACTACAGGTAGTTTGTCCAAACGAATGACACCTCTCTGTTTACTAAAAAATATTATCCCTGACATTTTTGAAAATGACCTTGATTCCATGAATTGGACATCACCTCCTACATTCTGTGGAGTCAATAATCTAGTATTATTATTTACCTCATCAGTTCTCAACCTATTTGATCTCCATGCCCCCACTAAAACGAAAACATTTAAAACTCCTCCTCACCCTTGGATCACTGACACTGTCAAAACTATGATAAGCATTAGAGACAACTACCATAAAAGTTATAAGAAACACAAAACTGAAAATTTTAAAACCTATTATAATAACATGAAACATATTGTTTCAAGAGCTATTGAAACTGAAAAACGGGCATATTTTACTCTTAACATTAATAACAGTGTGGGCAATCCAAAGCGGTTATGGGGGAATCTAAAACAAAATATTTTGCCTGGAAAGGCCCGGTCAGATGACTTACCTCCACAATTCAATGATCCTGCCAAAATAAACTCACACTTCCTCAATGTCCCAGGCACAGACTACATTTCAATCTCACAACTGACTTACTTTGAATTTCATCGATATGGCCCCAACATATTCTCCCTTCAACCAGTCAGTGACACTACTGTGCTCAAAGTAATCCAAAGTTTTAAATCTAATGCAAAGGGCATAGATGGTATCTCCTTAGACATGTTACTTCTCACTCTTCCTCAGTCCCTTTCTTCTATTACTAATATTATAAATAAATCCATTACTGAATGTGTCTTCCCTGAGTCCTGGAAAGTAGCTGTGGTAAAACCAATCCCAAAAACTAATCAACCCTCTACTCTTAATGATATCAGGCCGATTAGCCTTCTCCCCTGCCTGTCTAAGGTTCTGGAAAAAATTGTTTGCTTGCAGATGATAAAGTTCCTTGAGGATCACCAGATACTCCCCCAACATCAGTCTGGCTTCCGCAAGGGACACAGCACCGCTACCGCCTTGATTGATGTAGTTGACAATTTAATAGCAGCACAGGATGGGGGCAGGTGCAGTATCCTTGTCCTATTGGACTTTTCGAGAGCCTTTGATTCCATCAATATTCCTCTTCTTCTTTCCAAATTGGTTTTTTATGGTTTTGATCCAAAAACAGTGAAATGGTTCTCAAGTTACCTCGACTGCAGATCTCAATGTGTAGAGCTTCAGCTGCCTGGTGGCAAGTCAGTACGTTCTTCAACCCAGGTAGTTTCAAGAGGAGTGCCTCAAGGTTCGGTCCTGGGTCCTATTCTCTTTGTCCTTTACTCTGCTGACATTATTAAAATGATCACATACTGTCAACATCACCTTTATGCGGATGACCTTCAACTGTACTTTTCCTTTCTTCCCTCTGAATGTGATGACGCTGCAAGAAAAATAAATCTTGATTTAGAACAGATACGCCAATGGTCTTCAGCTAATTCGTTAATACTCAACCCCAAAAAATCTAAATTTATGGTCTTTGGCACTAAAAAAATGCTTCAAAAGATTAACCATCCTAATATTATTGTAGATGGGGAATTGGTCGAGCGTGTTGTAGAAGCAAAAAATCTTGGATTAACAATGGACTGTCATTTACGTTTTGAATCCCATATTGCTGAAACAGTGCGTCAATCTCTCTATCGTCTCAAGCTTCTTTATAAAATTCGTCCATACTTAAGTGAGGAAATAAGAATAATGCTGTGTGAATCCCTAGTTTTGTCCCGCCTTAACTATTGTGACACTGTCTATGGCCCCTGCCTTCTTAGCCGAACTATTAATCTTATTCAACGTGTGCAGAATGCCTGCGCACGTTACTGCTTTCATGTTCCCCCACACACACATATAACCCCTTTCCTCAACTCATCAAGGCTACTGAAAATGAAAGAGCGAAGAGATCTTCACCTAGCAACCCTTCTTTTTAACCTTATTTTACATAAATCTCCCCCCTATCTTTATTCCAAACTTAATTGGGCTAGGGAATATAGTCGCTACCCGAAGCGGACATGTTCTAACCTTATTTTTCTTACACCAAGACATAAATCTGTGGCCTTCAGAGGGTCTTTCCGATTTGCCGCGTCACGGTGCTGGAATGTTTTGTTGCCTCCGCTCCGCTCCCTAAAAACAGTTGGTTCTTTTAAAGCACAACTAAAAAAAGAACTTTTATGTAGGCAAAAATCGTGAGAACCCCAATATAACGATCTCCTTCGCTACTTACCAATGCACTAATACTCTTCACTTTCTTATCCTTCCTCTGTCCTCTAGGTCTAGAATCAACAATAAGTGGTACCACTCTTTTATTCACCACCTATTCACTTGTTTTGTTCTTTGTGTGCGAGTTCTGGTTTTTAAGCTTGACGAGGTTTTTCTCCATCTATCAGGTTATTTATCATGCACAGTGTGAATCTATTGCCTTTCTTGGTTGGTATTTACTTTTGAAAAGATAAATAGACTACATTATTTTTGCCACGTAAATAAAACTTTTGGTGACGTAAAGTAATGTGCACTTGTGCGCATAATTTCTTTGTTCGGACGTTGACATAAGGTTTTCGGTTGGCGTTGGCACTGACATTATGAATTGGTAAAAATCGCGTCTAAATCATGTAATGAGAGCAATACCTCTCGTCTCGGCTCTTGGTGTCACTCAAAGTGGGCCAGTCTGAAAACCAGCGCTGGTTTGTACCTATCCTGGTGCAGAACAGCATTATGCTGAGACTGACCCTTTTGGGCTTAACACGGCAGCGCAGAAACGCGTACCTAGGTATGTAGGTACATGCCCCCGCCCTGGGTGGGCGGTGACACCTACCATCATCATAAGGTATTACTAAGGCGAGTGTATTATTTGGTGGGTAGGTGCCTTTTTATAGTAATTATGATTGTTACTCGTTTACTTTAATTAGTAATAATAATTCATGTGTTATTTTATAATTGTGTACCTGCATACCTACCTACCTACCTAGTTAAGTGTAGCTTAATCATAATATGTTACTGTTCTTTTGTTACCTTACCTGTGCTGTTTGTGTGTGAACCCAATAAAATGTCTATCTATCTATCTATCTATCTACTTTCGCTGAGTAATGACAAAGTTGCCACTGTAATATTGAGATTACCTAAATAAATATTACTATAAGAGTTCAAGTGATAAAATGTGAACGATGAATGAATGTTTCGTGGCTTCGTTTGATGGCTTCGCAAATATAAGGTGAGCAGTATATTGTTATGAATGGGATTGTACTCACTTATATCATTTTATGGGGCGTGTAGCAATAATATTTCTGATCAGCTTGAAATTTGCATGGTATATTTTGTATTGATTTTTATATACCCAAGCTGTTCTTTATCATAGGTGGGTGTGTTGGCGATGTTTTATTTTGGTACCCACTACTAATAGAACGATACTGTAAAAATATTAAGCACATAAATGAGTTTACATGTAGGTATATTTTTATAGAAAATATTCAACAAATACGCAATCAACACGATGACACTTATTTGGATGTTCCACTCTTGCGCAGCTCAACCTCTGACCTGTCAATGGATTCTAGGTCGCGATTTCTGACCATAAATTTCACCGTCTCAACACTTACCTTTTAAATTACTATCCGCCATAGAAAGCCATGCTTTGTAATAAAGACATTATTCATGTTCTCTTTGTGAGTTGTTTCGTGGACTCACGAATTTCGTGACGTGACCCCACACGGGCGCTCGCCTCCCCGTATTGACTTTACCTACACGATATCAATAGTTTTTTACTTGAAACAATGTAGATTTCAACCGGTTGGGTGAGATTATTGAAACAATAGCTGAGATCCTACCATGATACGGCTATGAATTGAAGTAACAAGCTTGATGTTATACCACTCTTCAGGTATGCAAGAATGGTTAGCTAGACTATGGAAAACATTATCTTGGCTTGCGTGACTGATGCTTACTTTTATTATATTAGCATGAACGTTGACGACCCCTGGTCACGACCTTACAGGTGGGTAAAAGCTTCCCTAGTTCCTATGATCCTGACTTTGAAACCCACCTTAAACCCGTTTTAGCTCTCTATTCAAACAAACTGACTTCAGTAGACTTCTCGCTGCCCCAGCGACTCAAGTTGATCTTGGCCTCCAACTATTTCAAACAATGAACTCGTATTTCCCCTATCCTGAGATAGAACCCAATCAAAATTATATTTCTAGCGGTTCCAAACCATCAAAATGCTCAGTATGTGGTGCAACTCAAAAGATCTGGCCCATTATTTCCCTGTCAGCGTTGCAGTCTGACTCAGTTCACCAGATTTCACTGCATCTGTATCTGCCAACAATTCCGTGAAGATGCAATTTATTAAGACAATGCAATGCTTGGGGGATGCGATTGTTTTCAATAGTGCTTTGTCTGCTGTTAAGTAACTTGTTGCTTTTGTTTGTTATCGTGGGATCTCCCGTTTGGCGAGAATCGGTCGAGAGGAATTTGAGAATTGCTTGAGTTTACGCTTTTGTTGTAGCCGAGGAATCGTTATGTACTTAATCCGGAAACGAATTTGAGGAGTTTTCGTTTGGGATTATCGGAAACTTTGTGGAAAGCTTTTAAAATTTTCTCTTTAAGTAGGTACCTTGTTGAGATTTGAAGATCTACGGGCTGATTGTTTCCATTTACTAATCCAGTTTTGGTGATTTGTAGCTATAGTTTGTACTGAATAAATACCTACAAAAATACCCTCACCGCTATTTACGGGGTCTTGTTTTCGCAATGAAAGCTGGAAACTAAAGCTTTGAGGCGTCAACGCTTTCCTTATCTCCTTTATCCCACCTACAAGAAACATCCAAGAGGAATACAGGGTTTCAGTAATACCAGTAATACTAAGCATAATAAACTGCATTGTGGGTGGTAGTGGGAAGGTACCTATTGCTTTATCTATGGTTATAGGGTGCTGGTCCTTGGTTTCCAAGGTCGATCGATAGGGAGTGCGCGTCATAGCCAGCTGTGTGACGTCATAGCATATTGTACTATTTGTGGGCGTAGTAGGTTGAAGCCAAAAATTTACGATGCTCAGTTCCCTTACGCTAAAGAATGGACTTTATGGAGGGTGGGTGCCTTTATTAGATAGTAGCGTCTTTCGGATGAAAACTTAGACTTAACTGAAACAAACATGTGGGTTGAATTTTGAGTTTTACTTACAATAGCGAAGATTTTCCCGCAGTCGGACCATCGTTTGTATTTATATGTATACTGGGCGTCCCACGGCTATGCCACATGGAGGGAAAGTATCTTAAATATTGTAGACGAAAAATTATACTGAAAGAAGTATTCATTTTGATTTTAAAAACAATTTAAACTGCTATCATAGGTTTTTGACAAATCGTCTGTTTGAACCGGGAATCGAACCCGCCAAATCGTAAAAAAAACCACCTATAATTTTACGATACGATCAAAGGCTCAATCGTAAGGATTATTTTTTCAAATAACATAGCATCTTAAATAAAAGGTAGATTATAAAATTTTACATTCATAATTTCAGGAAAATTAATACCTACTTAGTATTTCCTTTTACTTTGCCGTGCTCCTACTGATTTTATAATTTTAAAGTATTACTTATAGTATCCACATCCTGCATGAAAAAATAATAATGTACCTAAGTAATAAATTCACCATGAAAATATAAACAAGATCCGTCAAGTGCGAGTGTAACTCGCGCGCCGAAGGTTTTGAACGTTTGTCAACAAATATGTACCAAAAGTACCGGTTAGAGACTTCGCAATTTAGCGAATACCTAAGAATAGTAGGTACCAACCTACATTTCAGATGGATCTCTCTGCATGATTCGGTTAAATGGGTGGTTCGGTTAAGGTGGGTTATGGTAAATTTTTCGACTTTTTTCGAAATATTTCAAAAAGTATGAAAGTAACAGAAATTTGAAAAACTGGTTTGAAATGTCCAAACCAATACCTTTCATTTGATACCCCATTCGGTGCGGTAGCCCCCCTTTTGAAAATTATTGTTTTTTGACCATTTTTCAAAAAGTGTTCTTTTTACAGACTTCTCTATATTTTTCCTGTAAAATATAAATCCATATCTACAAACGCTTCATACATTTTAAATGGATCGCTCGGCAAACTTCGGAGATAGGGGAGCCCCCCCCCCCCATGGGTTTTTTTTCGACTTTTTTCAAAATATTTCAAAAACTATGAAACCTACAGAAATTTGAAAAACTGTTTTGAAACGTACAAACTGATAGCTTTTATTTGATACCCCACTCGGTGAGGTAGCTCCCCCTTTTGAAAATTATTCCCCCCCTTTTTGACCATTTTTCAAAAACTGTTCATTTTTCAAACTTCTCTATATTTTTCCTGTAAAATATAGTTTCATGTCTATAAACGCTCCATACATTTTACATGGATCGCTCTGCAATCTTCGGAGATAGGGGGGGGGGGGGAATGGGTATTTTTTCGACTTTTTTCGAAATATTTTAAAAAGTATGAAACCTACAAAAATTTCAAAAACTATTTTGAAATGTACAAAATGATACCTTTCATTTGATACCCCATATGACTCTGTAGGTATCTTTTAAAATTTCGGCATCACAATTTGTATGGAAAATATTCATATTCATTTTTCATTTATTTTCATTAATTTTTCTCTAAATCTGTACAGGCGCACGAAATGTATTATTATTTTAAATTTCAAGTTGATAGCTGCAGTAGTTTTTGAGTTATTAAGGAGGGAAAAAAGGACAGACAAAGCGAGACCATAAGGGTGTTGAAACCGATCTTCGATCTTCAAAACCCTAAAAAACCAACAAGGAGCAAAATTGTCAAAAGAGTGAGAATTTGTAAAAAAATAAAACAAAACACCAAAAATTTCCTTATACCTTTTATATTGAAGTGAATTACTGTATTTTCCTATACCCCGTGCTACTCAACGCAATAATATGATAAACTTTGCAAATTGAGTGCTGCTATAAAAACATATAAGACTTGATAGTCCTTCCATTTCGGAAAGCTGATAAAATAGGTATTAGATTAGATACGATCAAGTGATAGTTCAGAGTGTCTATTGATTTTCTATTTTACTAGCTTCATAGTACAGTATCCGACAGAGAACCATAGCTATCGTCATAGCTCTAAGAATTAGTAAGCTGAAGTGGCAGAGGGTCGGCCATATCTCGCGAAGAACCGACAACCGCTGGGGCAAACGTGTTCTTGAGTGGAGAATGCGACTTGGCAAACATAACCCCCATGTGATAAAAGCCAATAAGGCGCTTATCAGGGGGAGGCCTGCGTCCAGTAGTGGACCAATACAGGCTGTTGAGGAGGAGGAAACGTGGAGGGCCCCCTCTGGCCAGTAGGGATGACCTGCGGAAGACTGGAGGCAGATGCTGGATGCGGCAAGCTGAAGACAGGGCGCTGCTATGCCGATCACTAGAGGAGGCCTATCAGTAGTGGAATAATAGGCAATGATAATGAACACAGTTTTCCATCACTTTAAATCTACTCAGGCAAAATATTTTTAAATGAACTTCTTTAAACAGGTAATTACGATAACAGCCTCGTGAGAAATTAAGAATATAGGTACCTAAAGTTTAAAGTCGATTTTCGCCCGCAGTGGCGATTCGCAGCGCTATCTAAAAATACGACCTTTGATTCAGATTAACGCCCTAAATTGGTCACAATGATGTTGAAAATTAATTGAATTGTAAACAAAGGACACACGTTTTCTTTAATCATTTCACAAAAAAAAGTATAATATATGCGATCGACTTAAGGCGCTACGCCGACCCAAATCAGCGCCCCCACCTATTTTCCCCACCCTCCCACCATGGTGGCCAAAAAGAGTAACTTCCCATCTCTGCCTACACTATACAAACTAAGACTTTTAAAGAGGCACTAAATATAAACTTATGATAGGCATCACAAACTGGTCAATCGATTTTTGAAAATTCCTTCGTTGAACAGAATAATAATGATAAAATAGGTGGGGGCGCTGATTTAGGTCGGGGTAGCGCCTTAATAATCTGTTCTCTAATTTTATTCTTATTTATTTCTGCTACGAGTGCTACGAAGTGCTACGAAATCACTTCATTGCTTTAAGTCATAGCATTTCAAGTCTAAGGTTTTGTAGGAGTAGTCGCCGTAGTATCCATTGTCAAAAAACTTCTGAAAAACGCAATGAAGTTATACATAAAAATCAGCGTCGGATGTCTCTGAACATGAATTGACTTTAATAGTGCCTAAACGGTTTTTCACACCATAAATAACTGACTATACTACGAATACTATTATAAGGTACAAAAGTCGCCAAACAATTACCTTCTTTAAATTGCTGAACATAAGTCGTAGCCTGTAGCCTTACCATTAGGCCTACGTATTTATTAACCGTTTTAATTCTTTGTTACCTGTTCTGTGGCATAACAACTCGTCTCGTCCAAAACAATAATAATCCACTGGCTTAAGTATTCTTTTTACTTGCATTTCAGCAATGATTCGATACGTTTACAAAGCAATTGACGCTTTCAAACCGATATAGAAGCACATTGTGTTTCGAATTTCACTTTTACAATCATACTTACTTATTTAAATCCCTTACTTTTACTTTCGGTTGCGTTCATATCAATTTTGTAGCGGGCGGACAGAGCGATGGACCACGGTAAACCATCATCATTCGCAGCTGAATTTTACCAACTGCTGGGTATGAGACATCCCAAATCATAGCAATCTATACGATGGATGATGCTTTATATTTTTTTATTACTTACATCTTAAACTTGCTTATGCTCTCGGTGGCACGCGTTATTCCGGGATAAAAATGTTGAAGTAGCTCATATTAATCCACGTCTAGGTTTTCATATATGCATAATTATAATTACAGCTCTGTATCCGTTCAGTAGTTTCAGCGTGAAGTAGTAACAACCTCAACAGCCTGTATTGGTCCTCTACTGGACGCAGGCCTCCCCCTGATAAGCGCCTGGCGCTCCGTATTGACTTTTATCACAACAATTCTACCACCGAACTGCGATCCCCAACCCGTATGCACAGCGTGTGGATTATGGGCATTACCCCCCATGTGAAAAAGTAATAAACATCAAAAATTCAAACTTTTGCAAATAATATTAGTGTGATTCCTTTTTACATATACCTACATGCTGCAATTCTTAAATTCTTTTACGAGGGCTTAGTATGCATATTTTCTCCCAAAGGTTAATTATACCTACATACCTACCAAAGAGTATGTATAATTTTATCATGATTTATACTGCTCATCTATTTGACCACTCGGTCATCATATTGAGAAATGGCATTCCAGCCAATTTCGTAATAACAAGCAAGATGCATACAATTATGTAAAATAATAGCCGTTATATCATAACATAACATTGTTTTACTTTGACGAATTGGGCGTAAACGGTACACTTTCACAACCAAACGTTTTGTGTGCTCTTGAGCAAATTGATTATCATATACGATCATCGATGCTTTAGAAACCATGCATCATCGTGCATCGGATTTAAGAAATTACACCAGAGCTTTTACGCTAGTCTTGAAACGTTACGTTGAACCGTGCTTTTATTACGTAAGTTTGTGTACAATATTTGTAATGATGCATTTATATAAATTGATGATCCGTGCTTTCTCAATACGCAACCGAATTAAAATGAGTGATGCTTTGAACGATAACAATGTCATTGAGCTGCGGTAGGTACATACCGGTCGGTGTGCCGGTAACGAGCGCGTTTCCCATCACTAAAGACCACATAGAATAAAAAATAGATGTAGTACCAATAATGCCGCAAATGAGATTTTCATTGTGAATTATTGGATTCCATCCACTGCGGTTCTTTTGACTGTTTAGAGATCCAAATGCCTATTACGACTTTCCTTTCTTCGCTCGCGGTGTGAATGCTTTCGTCGTAACCTATTGTATCTCACTTTTCGCTATCTCTTTTAATATTTAAGGTATTTACCCACAATTAGAGGTGTAATTATAAATATTTGCATTTAGAATGATTGTGATCAGTTTGAGATTAGTTTTGAATCAAATTATGCTTTCTTCTATTGTTTCGTTTCAAAAAGGCATGTTACAAAGTTACTCATACTATTTCTGTGTCTTATTTATACATTTTGGGAACCGGTTTATAAATCTGGCGAACATAATAATTTAATGAAAATGTTTCGTAATACCCCAGTGTCTAGGGCGTACCTTCCATAATACTTATCTATTTTATTCATGGGAACTTACCGACTAAACTTGGGACTACGATTAAAATTAATTACAATATTTTATGGACGTTGCTCCTCCCTATTTAAATAAGCTTATGTAAGATATCCCGCTCAGCTTTCGTAAGGTTTTCACTTTGATGTTTCTCTCGTAAAATTACCTAATTAAATGAAAATAAGTTTTTCTCTGTAATAGAAAATTACCCAGGTACGAAGGTACTTAAACCATCATCAACATGTTTGTGACTACCTATGTTAATTTTCATTTACTTATGGTCTAGAAGTTATGTTACTACCGTCAGTAGGTACTTACCTACTATACTCAAGTTGACTAGTAGCTTTATAAACAAGTTATATTTTACATTTGATTCTACTAATATAGGTAACTAATAGTTACTACCACCACCGGCTAGAATGCCCATAGAACCTACCTACCTATCCATCAATTTACTCCACAAAATTGCAGAAGCAATTCCAATTCCAAATCCATTTTCGCAATTCGACGAAATTGAGATGGCGGGCGTTGATAAAAAAGCCACAATAGTCGGTCTAGTCAATCATTTACGGAGTCGACCGACCATGCTCCATTGCCCATCTCATCCCTAATGCAGTGGTTTCTTTGCCCATTATGGTAATATCTAGTGTAAAACTCTTGTTTCTGACTGACTATACTTACAGAAAAATAATAATAGTAAGTAAGTATGCTTCTTGACCCTAAATTAAATAAATAATGCTGGTCATCCAAAGGTTTTCTTAAATTTTTTGTGTAATTAAATTACGTACGTACTACCACTCACGTTCGCACTTTTACAAACTTAGGTATCTCTCTCATCAAATAATGTTTGCTTGAAGAGAGCTCTGTTAAGGGTTAAGCTCGCCTTTGCCATATTCTCTGTAGTATTTATATAAAGTGTGAATATTTTATCTTGTGCAATAAAAAAAATTATAAGGTACCTACTTATGTCTTAATTAGGTACAAAAGTACCTGAACATTGTCAATTAAAACGAAAGTACCTACGTGCCTCCCTTCACCTACAAACGCTTCTGGAAAATTGATTGTGTTCAGCGTTTTTTGTCACTCTTGACTGTACCTATATCTAGGTAGGTACTAGGTATAATGCCGTATTGAGATTTATTGCTTGTGATCCCACCCTCAATTTATTAAATCCCATCATCAGTTTGATCACGAAACTCTGCAACAAAAGTCTGGGCATATTACTAGTTGTAAGAATAATAGTTTCATATTCTTTTATTTTGGTGGTAATATAAGAATTCTCAGCCGTGGGAAACCTTCTATAGGTGCAAATTTGAGCCACGACGAATCTCGCTGATCTCAGATAAACTTCATGCAAGATTACCTATAGAGATAACTACAATGTAACAAGCGCCAATTGTGCAGGTAATATCGCATAAATCCTATATGTTACAAAATGCCGGTGTCACTGTAAAAAGTCATTGATTTTATAAAAGTTTCCTGAATTGACCTTTGTTATATATACATTTTAAAATATTAGACAGTAGGCCCATAAAGTCCATCATCAGGATGATGTTGGGACTGCCTCGTTTCTGCAGTGCATCAGGGATGTTTGCTGAGTATGAGACGGATGGGTTTCTTCCATCCTCCGGAAAAAGACGGCATCCCTGATGCGCAGAGTGCGGGATAGCTCCAACAGCATCCTACAAACTGTAGCTGGCAGAATTTCTTCGCCGATTTAATAAATAAATAATGCTGGACAATTCACACAGCATTATCTAGTTGGCAGCACTTTGTGGGAAAAGTAATATAATTAATTTAATTCTATTTATTTATGTGTAATTTGATTTCATGTTGTTTTATTTGTTTTAATTTAATTGTTTTATGATAAAATTGTTTTAATTCAATTTTATAAGATTAAATTTTAATTCAATTTTATATGATTTAATTTGATAGAATTTTAATTAAATTAAATGGTAAACTAACATTTAATATAAGATATATTTCTGCTACTAAGCTAAGAATACTAACATTTAATATAAGAGATATTTCTGCTACTAACAAATTATGGATCATTGTTATCTGAAATAAAATGAATTTGAATTTGAAAATAAGAAGGTAGAATTAGTTGAAAAAGAAAGATAGCCAGGGATGTGAACCCAGGCCCTGCAACTGTTTAGTAAGCATCCAAAGTCACACAGAAAAAAAACTGAACGGTGCTAAACATTCTTACATGTTACAAAAGTTGCCAACCAAAGTTATTCCATAAATAACTAAACACACAACTAAGTCGTTCTCATCAATACGTGCGACAATATCTGAAACGTTTTTGATTTCAATTTTTCGTATGAACACAGAAATTGACAGCGTGTTATCTGTAGATACCTGTACTCTACAATTACATACTATCCAAACTTAAATATTTAACTTAAAATTCACTCTGTTGCCGAGCCATTTTAAGCGGATTTTTTTTTGTCTATTTGTGATCCTTCCTTCAGTAAATATTGCTTCGCCAAGAAAGCGAGCTTTGGTTATTTGTGTCGTGGTTTTACAAACATTCGACATCGAGTTTTTCTAGTGTACCTATAGATTCTAATCGGCCACGGTTCACTTCCTTTCGCGAATAGGTATTATACCTATCCTTTTACGTAATAATGAGATACAAAAGTTCCAAAAGTATGTGGGCGAAATGTCCGCGTTGTTGTAGCCTTTAGTGTTCTTTATTTGCTGCTCTGAGAGATTAATAGCCGTGTTTTGAGTAGGTGTTTGAGACAAACGAATGAAAATTTTAGGAAACTGTGAAACAAAATGTTAATTTTTTGTAGGCTTTTCTGGAAACAGATTGAACAGTAGAAGTTCTAATATGAATTCTGCTCATTAAAAAGGATTATTCCGATATCAGCATCATTTTAGTCGAAGTAAAAAGACTAATTTAACCAAAAACTTAACCATGATTTGATTCGACGCCATGTCGCCATGATCGGTGGAGCAAGGCACTGCGTTTTGAATGTCATTATTTAGTTCTCCTTTAAATGCCTAGGCTTCAAAGCATGTGTCAGTTTCATAAGCGCATGCGCAACATTCGCCGCTCAAGGCCAGTGCGCTGTCATTGGATATGTGATATAAATACAATAGCCATTTGGTGTCAAGGACATTTTTAGGGTTTTGAAGATCGAAGATCGGTTTCAAAACCCTTATGGTCTCGCTTTGTCTGTCCTTTTTTCCCTCCTTAATAACTCAAAAACTACTGCAGCTATCAACTTGAAATTTAAAATAATAATACATTTCGTGCGCCTGTACAGATTTAGAGAAAAATAAATGAAAATAAATGAAAAATGAAAATGAATATTTTCCATACAAATTGAGATGCCGAAATTTTAAAAGATACCTACAGAGTCATATGGGGTATCAAATGAAAGGTATCATTTTGTACATTTCAAAATATATTTTGAAATTTTTGTAGGTTCCATACTTTTTAAAATATTTCGAAAAAAGTCGAAAAAAAACCCATTCCCCCCCCCCTATCTCCGAAGATTGCAGAGCGATCCATGTAAAATGTATGGAGCGTTTAAAGATATGGATCTATATTTTACAGGAAAAATATAGAGAAGTTTGAAAAAAGAATACTTTTTGAAAAATGGTCAAAAAGAGGGGGAATAATTTTCAAAAGGGGAGGTTACCTCACCGAGTGGGGTATCAAATAAAAGGTATTGGATTGTACGTTTCAAAACAGTTTTTGAAATTTCTGTAGGTTTCATACTTTTTGAAATATTTTGAAAATAGTCAAAAAAATACCCATTCCCCCCCCCCCTATCTCCGAAGTTTGCAGAGCGATCCGTTTAAAATGTACGGAGCGTTTGTAGATATGGATCTATATTTTACAGGAAAAATATAGAGAAGTCTGTAAAAATAACACTTTTTGAAAAATGATCAAAAAGGAATAATTTTCAAAAGGGGGGCTACCCCACCGAGTGGGGTATCAAATGAAAGGTATCGGTTTGGACATTTCAAACCAGTTTTTTAAATTTCTGTGGCTTTCATACGTTTTGAAATATTTCGAAAAAAGTCGAAAAATTTACCATTACCCTACCTTAACCGAACCCATTTAAACGAAGCATGCAGAGAGATCCATCTGAAATGTAGGTTGGTACCTACTATTCTTATGTACCTATTCGTTAAATTGCGAAGTCTCTAACCGGTACTTTTGGTACATATTTGTTGACAAAACGTTCAAAACCCTCGGCGCGCGAGTTACACTCGCACTTGACGGATCTTGTTTTTACATGAATTGTATACTTAAATAAATGAATCTTAAATGAATCGATTTTGAATAAAACATTTTGAAGATGTTGAAAATTTGGCTGGTTCTTGTTAATCTATTCGAAAGCATGTGTTATCGGCTATCCGCAAATCGTCTCCATAATAGCTGGCAAGTATACTGCATTTTTTTTTAAGTTGTATTTCGTCGTCATATCTTGCTGACTACAGTTAGGGACCAAGGACGAAAAAATAATCTATGCTTAGTGGTTTTCCTCCACTTTTATAATTCGCACCGCTAAGGAATCGGACTCGCTGCCTTTTAATTTAAATAATAATTACAATCTAGGTATCTTCAAGGCAAGAGTGAATAGGCGTCTTCTAGACCTACGCCTACACCGTCACATCTTCCTTCACTTTCCATCAGGTGAGATTGTGGTCAAACAAAAATCCATTGACCATATAAAAAAATGCTACAGATCTATGTATTTTTCTTTGACAAATCGGGAAACACGCGAATTTCTTCTCTTCCCTGATCCCTCTACATGTGGGGTCCACACAAAATGTATTCCACAAGGTTCTCTTGAGAATCGCACGATCACATAATCTTCGTCCTTTCTCTGCATCTAAGCGGAACTTCTTCAGCCTAGTCTCAAAGAGCGTAGTCAGCAGTTTTCCTGTTTTCTCCATACGTCTCATTGCTTTCAAGTTGTAAACGGTATATTTAATTTTCAATGATACTGTAAACACGGAAACTGGAACGAAGAAAGCCGATGATCGTGCGTCGAAACGTGATTTTGCAAAACGTTCAATAACAAAATTGGAAATGATTTTGTCGGCGCAATGATTCGTGCTTTTGCCGGACTGTGAAAAGAAAACAAACAATTATGCAGGTAGGTGATTACAGAAGTTGAAGGTTAACCGAAAAGTTTTACGTTTGATCATCAAAATTCAGCAGGTATCTAAAGTTGAAACTGAAATTAACTCTCTTCAATGTCTAATAATAACTCGTATTGTAACGATAGGTAGGTACCTACAGAAGAACCCTTCAACTGTTACTATCGTTTCTTCCCGTAATAAATTAAGAAATTTAATTTTGGTGCATTTAATAAATAAAAATAACAAAAAAGAAGGAAACTAAGTAGCCACATTGTCATAAAAAACTGGTGTTCCGCACCACCATTCCATTCTTAAAATATTAAGATCCATTTTTAACATATCCTGTTTAGCGTTTTTTGCCTCCTGAAATTCGAATTCCCATTTAGAAAACGGCGTGGGAGTTAACAGAGCACCTTGAAGTAATGCCGCATTAGCGACATGAATGAGTGAAGCATCAACATTAATACCACTTCATCTTCCAAGCGTTGCCATTCATCCGCGGATTACCTCACCGGCTCGATTACAGTGCAACACAGTTAGGATACAATGTGCCTTGTTACATGCGCTCTGACAATGCAAATTGGTAATAATGCCCCTAATGGTAGAGCGACGTCAGAGGCGTCACAATACACTCCTTTCTCCTAACTGGAGCGTAGGTGGATGAACGGCCTTGATAGCCTGTGAGGTTGTGCACACTGCGATGCGATAGCGAAGCGCGACGATGATCCTTGAATCGTTTTGCTTGATTTTTACGCTACCAAATTTCGTAGTTTTTGTTGCTATGTTAACATTTTGATATGTTCTATTTATATCTGACTACCTCAGTGGCGCAGCGGGTTTGAGTCCGCCTGCGACGCAAGAGGTTGCGTGTTCGATTCCCGCCTCAGAACTAATTTGAGTACGATCTGCACAAATTTGTTCCGTTGGTCTGGGTATTTTCTATTTATAATAAAAAAAAATATATCTATGTACCTATAAAATGTATTAAATATATCTGTTATCTAGGCTAGATGGTGCTGTGTGGATTGTCCAGCATTATTATTATTATTATAAGGTTAGGTTATTTAGTTGTTTGCATTTGATTATTTCACTCTATTTAACTCTTGTCCACTAATCCACTGTGCGTCTTCTCTTTGAGCCGGTAGGGGATTATTGGAATAAGCCATTTTTATGAAAGTTCTGAATTATGATGTTTAGTTGAAGGCCAGCTCAGTGGGATTTTTCATTAAGTGCCTTTCTATGCTTCCCTAAAAATATAGATGGGTTAATCATTAGCACAGAGCGACATAAACGCAGTGGGATTAAGCTCTTTAAATTAAGATAAAAAAGCATTAGCAAACAAGCAATGGCAACTTTGGTTTTGATTTTTTTAATAAACATTTTAATAGATATTTACTAGCCCCAGACAGCAGCGTGTGTCGTGGCTGCTTCCAAGAAGAGGACACTGTGGAACAGGTTGTGGTACACACCACGGCCACAGAGAAGGATACAAGACGGGGCTGAAGAGTCTCATTGAGGCATCAACCCCATCCATCCCCACATAAAAGCTGAAACGAAGCTGTCAGTCACCAAAAGTCATGCTCCGGTACTTCGAGGACTGGGTTGGTTAGGGCCTGTTTAGGCAGGGGGATACTGTACAATTCGCTATCATGCGAGATCTCTCCTAATTCTAATCTGGGTTAGGGAACTGATGTTCCATCACCCATTATTAGGATTAGGTACTTACTAAACAAATAAGACTACAATCTATCGCAAAGCACATCTTCCAGCGGTGTAGGGCCGTTTGTAGGCGGACAGTTGACATTTTGATGTGTTGCACATTCTGTATAGGATATTGTGCACTTAGCTTTGTGCTTTGATAGTATTCTAAAGATCAGTTCAGTTAAGCACTGTTTGTCTAACTGAATACCTGCTATTGATCCCACGCTGCTTAACGCATTCACTGCCCATCCTCTGCGCGCCCCTGCTGCGGGTCGCACCCCCCGCGACATGGGGAAGAAGAATGGCATCTGCGCCTTGGGCCATGATGTGTTAACAGTATGAGAAGTGGAAAACTACAAAAGCTAGTTGGACTATTTAAGATATAGTAAAATCATTTTTAAATGGTTTTTGTTATTATGGTGCGTAACCCCATACTCAGGGTAATTTCTAAGAAATCAAATAATATCAATTCACCGGGACGAAGTCCCGAAGTCGAAAATTTTTGCGATATTATATGATTTTTTAGGAATCATTTAAAAAACTTACTTACCTATATGTATTTTATGTCCTACGATCATAAAATAACATAATTACAGTTTTTTTTTAAATTAATTTGCATACTTACGTTTCTTGCTGTTATAAATTATAATGCCTATGTACCTCATATCTTGCGTGGAAATTAGAAAAATGACATAAAATGGTATTAAGTTTTATGAAACAACAACCTACGGTTAATACTCATTTAATGGCAGCGGTACTATAAAAGCAAACATTTAAATATCATGTAATTAACTCGATTTAATTAATTAGTTTTAATAAGATAAGAATCTCGATGTCAGAAACTTATATAATTACTTAACTAATTAATTTTAGGAAGGTATACTTTTGAGTACCTACCTACCTATCTTGGTTTTACTTGTTCATAAAATATGATCGACGGCTTTTACTTTACGACCGTAGGTTAATGAACGTAAATATCAGATAACCATACAAAATTAAATGAACTTCCAAGGAATATTTTTTTCTCAGCCTATTCCGTCCCACTGCTGGGGAAAAGCCTCAAAAGCCCTAAATAATTTCACTCCCCATCTTAGGCCATATTTTCGCTTTCTTAAGTTTGTTAGTGGTCTAACGCTTTGCCAACCCCAATTAAAAAACTCCGTTCGATCTACGTAAAAATAATTTAAAAAATTCAACTGAAAAAAAAATATGCTTAACAAGTCCTATTCTCCAAAGAAATGAAATTTGGAAACTACGAATTGTGCTTATATCAAAATCGGCTTATCAGTGAATGATAAGAGAAAATTTAATGCGGCTGAAAATAGTCCATATCGTAGAGAAATAATTTCTGGACGTCAGCAGGCCTCTGTTATCAAATCAATTAGTTCAATGCAGTGAACATGAAATTTATCGCGATATAAATATCAATTTTACAATAATTAAACATGTCCTACGGCTGGTATTGCAAAACTTTATTGACAATTTGAAATGTTTAGCTGCGAATTCAAATTGTTGTGACTATTAGGAATTCTGTACAAACAAATCTGTTTATTCTGACTATTCTTATCTTGGAGCCTAAGCACAGAATATATAATAATATAATACTTACGAAGCCTAAGTCTATGCAGTCGTAGGTAATGTACAAAATTTTATTTGGGAAATTAACAAAACAATAATTTTACTTTCGCTCATGATTGCCTATTTATCGATGAACTCCTATCCGATGCTATATTATGTAACCAATCTCATCATTTTTCAAGTTAAACTAGAAATAGCCTCGCTTATTAGATATGGTAAATGGCAATTGCGATCACTCATGCAAGCACTTTGCGGCAAAATCACACCACAGACATATAGTCGTTCAATCTACCCCATATTAGAATGAGAGCAAAAACCCACCGGACGTGTCTCATACACTATACCATGGAGCAGGGAAGAGTTGCTCGTAAGCACCACAAGATGGATATCTGAGAGATCTTGGATCTTAAAGTGTAAGAGATGGTGGTGAGAACTCTAACAGATATAGCTGGTGAGGACAAGAAAATGCCATAAATTGAAAATCTGTTTGTCTTGGAAAATATTCGGTCATAAATATCAATAGAAATCCTACTCAGGAATGTTTTTTTAGGAATCAACAGATTAATTTAAACCTACGTAACGTCTCCCTCTCTAATGGGAACCATTTAAAAATATTTATTATCACCGTCAATTTTAAATTCTTGTTGTTGAACTAAAAACGCTGTTGGAAGGCTGTCGAGGGATTTATGTTATTGAATCTTATGACTGGATATTATGAAGTGAGGAAACAACTGCGGCTTCCTATCCTCAAAGATCCGAGGACGTGCTCAGGCGGCGTCCTCTAGAAATTGATACATAACGAGCTGAACCGCATGCCGCATCGTATCTACCGACACTTGATATCTACGCACCGCAAGAACGGAAAAAGTTCACCATTGTTATATGATGGGACATCATTTTACTGAATAATCTGGTCGTTTCTACCGATTCGCTTAGTTAAAGTATCATCGTTTTAAAGCATCTAAGTGGCAGGGGTGCAAATAATAGTTTTAACACGGTGCTCGTTAGTGGAACTTAAAGTCGCTTGTGAATAAATTACGGATCGTTAACGCCGCACTAAAACTTACCCTTATTCACAAATTTCAGTTAGATTGATGTCACGTATGCCAATAATTTGTTTAAATACCTACCGAGAAAGTTATAAAATTGACAAAAACATTTTGTGTAACACCATACTTTCAGAACAACTCATCATCAGCCTATATTAGTCCAGTGGATATAGACCAGTGAAATTTGACAATAATATTACTGTAATTTATTTCTTCCATAGTTTTATTTTCAGTAAAGTGTTGTTTAAATATTTAAAGCTAGCGTAACCCCAACGTCCGTTCCAACGTTTGAGGATGAGTTGAAACTTTGATTGTTAGAGAATCGCTATGTAACGCAAAAAACTGTATGAGATTCAAAATGACACAGCAGTTGTCACTGCCAATGTCACGTTGAATATTAACTGCCAAGTGGGTGGTGGAAGATTATGGAAGACCTTGGAGGGTAGCAAGTAGCAATAACCTTGGCTTGCGTAATATCTCAACAAGATTATCCAATTATTGACGCAGCTGCCTCCGGCCCAGCCTGTTTAAGATGAACGTGCCTTGTGTTCTTGTTATCTTATTATTTGGAGCTATTTTTCTTATTATGTGACGCAAGATGCATTCTTAGTTCAAGTTCGTAACGGGCATTACCTAATATTTTTCATTTTCTATGGCATTGTTTGCATGCTTGCTTCTGTGTTTGCTATCTAGTGACAGTGACAGACGCGTTAGCTGATACCTTTCTTCCTAGACTTTCCATTGTCTTATCTGCCAAAACCTTGTGTTTGAATTTTATTGTAACCATATTTTTCAAGTTTCCAGCGCTAAATGGCAAAAATATTTAACCTTATCTGTCCTACCTATCGGTCTGTCACAGTCATTTTATTATTATTCTATCTACTTGACCGTCTACAATTCGTTTGAACAGTTTTTTTTACTCATTTTGAATTTTATTGTAACCATATTTTTCAAGTTTCCAGCGCTAAATGGCAAAAATATTTAACCTTATCTGTCCTACCTATCGGTCTGTCACAGTCATTTTATTATTATTCTATCTACTTGACCGTCTACAATTCGTTTGAACAGTTTTTTTTACTCATCCCGGTTGCAAATTATATGTAATTCTAACCCTTATCTGATCAATGTTCCGTAACGTCAAAGTCACTTAGTTTGTTTTTTCCGGTGACCGTTACGTCATTGGACATCGTTACACTTGCGCCGTCTTGTGTGACGTTACCTTTAGAGATCACTTGTGGATTCCGGAGCTTGCGGTCTGACTTGCGGTTAAAAGGTTAAATTTGTTGTTCCTGCTTTTCATTACCAAAACACGGTTTTGGTGATCAAATTTCTTTCACGTTTGTAGTCATATTGATGATTTTGCTGGATGTTTTTCAAATTGAACGATCCTATTCTTGGTCTTCTTCTCATGTGTCATTTTCTGTGTTTATTATCTTGTTCCAGTTAAATGTCTTGTTCGTGATTTATCTAGGCGATAGATACTCATTGTACCTACCTACCACCTATATGACTTTCAGAATCAACTAAAGTTGCTTAGTTCTTAGCTAATGTTTGTTAAACGGCTGAACTTGCATTCTGAGAAAGATACCACACAGATCTATTTGTGCCTACAAAATAAACTGCCTGCAACTTGCTAGTTTTCTCCAACAACCGGGCATAACTGCCACTTTGTTGATGATGAGATAATTGCTGTAAAAGATAAAGATCCTTACAATGTATCAGCCATTATACCCAATCAAAAATAGTTTAGCTTCTTGTTTTTTTGTGGCGAACAAAAGCAAAAGGCGCATGCCCACTGACCACATCAATGAAGAGCCGTCTGTTTTTGTGGTGTCAAATCAGCCGTGAAGCTTTGATGAGGCCGAACTCAAGTAGCGTTCAACCTACTACTTAGTTAGGGACACTATGAGTGGCCATTTAACGCAGGCAATGATAATGGTGTGCCAAAATTTAATAGGTATAAAAGGCGACTGATTGTAATGAAAACTAACTACTTTACCAAAGCTCAGGGGGGTGAGCCTATTTGAAGTTAGTAACGTAGTCGCGACGTCACCTTTTTCCATACAATTTAGTACAGCACCCCTGCATACAAAAAGGAGACGTCACGATCACGTCTCGTTCCTAACGTCAAATATACTCGCCCTACAGGTCTGAAAGTGCGTTTTCGATGGGCGAGTTCAATAGCAAGAGTAGATACGGTATATCGCATTCACTGCCCAGCTTCGGCGGGGCAGTGCGACCTGCAGGGGCGCGCCACGCTACATGAAGGTGGACGTGACCATATACGTTTTGGGCCATGAAAGTGTTAGTTTAGTTTAGGAAAGCTCTCAATAGAACAATATAGAAATATTAATATCAATTTTTACCACATTTTGCGTTCACACAATTCTAACAATTATTGAGTTTATTGTGGAAACAAATCTCGTAGCACCCTCTACGAAAATGAGCTCGTTGATGTCTTTTGTATCAATTTCGCTAATGAGCAAGGAAATTCACATGTTACGCCTAGGAATCCCATTATAATTGTATGTAAATCACCTGCGTGCTGAGAAATTAAGGTTCTCATTTGGCGATCGTGAACCGGAAGAAGTGTTGGATGACCCCTCATCAGATGGACTGATAACATTGTAGTTGGTTGAGAGGAACTCGGTGAAGACTTCAAGACACATCGTGGGAGTCATTCAGTGAGAGGGCTATCTCCTGCAATGAAGGTCAACTAAGATAAATGGAAGAAAAATTGGTCCGTATCATGCAAATTTTGGAATATAAATGAAAAGGTAGGCCTTTATTTGTGTCTAAGATACTTTTATATTTAAACCTTTTCCATATATTCACTTATTTAACCCTAGAAAACGAATTTCAATTTAATATACAACTTTCTTGCAAGAAATGGTCTACGAATTTTGATCTCACTTAGACAACATAAACTAATGACCATTTTGTTATTTCTCGTGTGATCGAATTCCAATAACCTTTGTCTAACTCGTTCTTCACTTTCATTTCTCCTACGTGCTCCCCCGTCATGTCAATTTATATAATTTCACATTATATAACACACATTTTGGTCAGATCATGTCGCTTATGATTGATTGTAAAAGAAAGATCATTGTTATGAATGCCATTCGCTTGAATATCTGTCAGAATTAGATAAACATAGTTTTGTGTGATTGATTAATTTGATAATGCATTGGTAAAGGTTCTTTTCTACATTTATTGAATTATCTTGCAGCTACCTTTTTTATGCGTAGAGTCTCTTACCTAGTTATTTTATGATATTTTGGTCTTATCTTCTTGTGTTTATCTCTAACCTTTTCTTTTGAAATGTTTTCTTCAGCCTATCTCCTTTATCACCAGCCATCTCATTTATCATTCTATCTATTCAATGACGCAAATCATTATCATTGAAAATCTGCGTGTTTTCCAAAGTCTGACCGAGCGTTATTCAAATCAATCATATCGATCAATGAATAGATGAAATCATATTTCTTTATTCACAATTATTCTAACATGATACTGATGCACAATTCTGATGTAATAGAATCAGTGCAAGAAAGAATATGTCACTCTTAAATAAACTTACTACCTACCTATCTTTAGGGATCCAACTAAGAAAGAATGTATAAATACAAAAGTTAAAAACAACAGAAAAAATAAAAAATGTCGTCTCAAAATCTTTTGCATAAGTACTTTTTAACTTCCGTCCGTCTAACATCAAAACTACAGACTTAAAGCAATATCAACTAGCAGCAGTGACATCAATACCAGCCCAACACCTGACTACTACGTCACTATCATAATAAAGTCTTCATGGCAGCCTCAATTAACTGATAATTCTCAATTCTCGTTCCACTTCTGTTACTTTCCACGTAACGGTACCCAGCTTTGTCTCAGTCCCAAGATCTCTAGATAAATGTGCACCTGACTTCGCTAAGCATTAGCCTACCTAACGAAAGCATTATTATTACCAACTTAAATCGTGACGTGTGTAGTCAGTATTATAGAATTAAGCAAGCCCTCATTCGAGATGAATCAAAGAACTACTGTTTAGTTTTAAAATTTAAGGGGTTCTGAAAGATATCGGACGATCAGTAGCTTCATCGTAAACTTTTAACTTTTTTTACTAATGTCTAATGTTTTTGTCAAAAAGGTCAATTCAAATGTACCTAATCGTCCAATTATCTCTTAGATTAATGCTGGTGTTCACCAAAAGATAATCCTTCAATTAGACACCTTCGTCAGTTAACTTTGACGTTTAATGTACGAAACTCGTGTCAAAAACTGCAAAACAACTGTTTGAAATTTTACCAATTGGTTTAACGTTTTTGACACAAGTTTTCATTCATTAAACGTCAACGTTAACCGCCGAAGCAGCCTAATTGTCCGATTATCTATTGGTGAACACAGACGTAAAACTATCACGGTTATCTATCACCTTGATTTGCAGTGTCTTGAGTTACGTATCAGTATCACAAATTGTACAACTTTTTCCAATTAAGTTGTATGGTGTCTTGAGCCCGTATCGTGGTCACTGGCAGAGCTTTCGTACTATCGATCGTACGCTAATGTTTGTTTGCGTTATGTCTAGGGGAAAGCTTGCTCGTGCATTTGGCCCTTAGCTGCAGGTAGTAACTGTGTCATATTCTGTGTGTGGTGCAGCCAAATATTAACGGTTAGGAGACATCTTCACTGTATAACCTATAAATTCATATGTATATACATACGCTCATTATGTGAACGCGAGATGTTTCTACTTTCTTGCATGAGCATTATCTATATTTTTTATGACAGCTTAATGAAGTGCCAATTTAAAAAAAAACTTATTATCTATACCTGTAGATTGTTTGCAACAGTCTGCAGTTAGCTCAATTGTTTCAATAGTAAATACTAGTTATAATTGGTTTCTATTATTTGATATAGGAATTTTCTGTAATTAAGAATTGTTAGTTCTGTTTTATATCCATGTTTTGATCCTGACATACCACTTTAAGTGTTTATCGATTTACATAATTAACTTAACGGTTTAGCTAATCAGCTGTATTTTTGCATTTATGAGCTATAAACGATTAAACGTGTGTGGTTCCTCGCCATTTTGTTTCCGAAAATAATATTGATCATGAAAACGGTTTCGCTAATCAGCTGTATTATTTTTGCATTAATGAGCAACTAGCTGCATTATTACTACCCGTTGTCCTATTACCCGTTTTCCCGTAGGAATGAAGCATTTTTAGCCTATGTTCATCAGGCATAATGTGGGCTTCTAATGGTACAGGAATTTTTCAAATCGGTCCAGTAGTTTCGGAGCCTATTCAATACAAACAAATAATCAAATCTTTCCTTTTTATAATATTATATTATTTACGAGCAATAAACGATTAAACGTATGTGTTTCCTCGCCATTTTGTTTCCGAAAATAATATTGATCATGAAAACGTTTTAAGATCGTTACCATAAATCATCGTTACCTTTCCTACACCGTGCTTGCGAGTCTTATAGCTTCCAAAAAGCATGGCAAGACCACGGTAAATCCAACAGCTCGATAAATCTAAATCTCATCGTATCTCAGATGTTTTGCTTACCGTGCCTAAAGCTTCCCTTTTATGCGTGGTAACGGTTATACGATTATAATATTTCAGCCAGACCGCCCTCTTTGGGAAAGCGGGTTCCTTTCTAGACTTCTAGTTTGGATTTATCACTAGTGTAGACGGGGCCTTAGATGGTGAGTGAATTAGACTATCTAGGTTTGAGATTTTATCTTTCTTTGTGACCTTCGCTTAGCCTCCATTTAAAGGATTTTGACGTTATACCTAAGTCCGCCGTAACGTCGATGTCATAGGCTACCTTAACCTAAATGTTACCTATCTATTATCTTATCCTGAGTGACAGACAGACAGACAACGAGTAGCTTAAACCGCTGGACATCTAAACTGAACAAAGCGGAGATTTAATGTACAGGTAATGCCTAAAAAAGTTGAACATAGGTATGAAGACTCTAAAACACACGGGGTTTTAGAATCTTCTTATAAATAAATAATAAATAAATAAATAATGCTGGACAATTCACACAGCATTATCTAGCCCCAAGCTAAGCAGAGCTTGTGTTATGGGTACTAGATAACTGATATACATAATACAATACACTACATAGATAGATTTTTTTTTTATTATACATAGAAAACACCCAGACCAACGGAACAAATTTCTGCAGATCGTACACAAATTTGTTCCGAGGCGGGATTCGAACCCGCAACCTCCTGCGTCGCAGTGGTTATGTAGGAATGGTGTGGTTTAACAGTTTTTGTGTTTATACCGTGTATATGGGTGTTCAGAGCTTTTGTATGTATAACTCATGTAGGTGGTGACTGTACCTATACCACTACCTACCAGATTCAAAATAGCGTAACTTGATCAACACAACATAGGCGACGGGGCGGCAGAATGAAGATACCCACTGTTGGGCATAGGCCTCCTTTTTAACCCCCGACGCAAAAAGAGGGGTGTTATAAGTTTAACGTGTCTGTCTGTGGTATCGTAGCTCTCAAACGGATGAACTGATTCTCGTTTAGTTTTTTTTGTGTCATAGATAATTTTATCCCGAGTGTTCTTAGGCATGTTTCATAAAAATCTGTCAGGGGTTTTTTTTTTTTTTACTTTTGTTATTGTTATCACGCAAACTTGGCACTGTTCAAGCCTGGGATAGGTTTTCCGGCTACGTTATAGCTTGAATTATAAATGTACTGCATAATCTAGTTTGAATACTTTCTATGCTTAATCTACCGTGAATAAAGGTCCAAAACGATTGCAGGGCGTACTGTAACTTATCAAAGATGTTATCTTATCGCAGATATTTATCCCAATTGAGACCGAGCTACATTCACGCCTGTCTATTAATTTTGCCGCTCTCTATAAAGCTGTCAAACTAACCGTTGTTTGAAGACAGGTGGTAATTATGAGCTCTTTCGGTTGCTACTTTTTCAATGTCACTGTCAAGTTTGTCATAGAGGTGGGTACTTTTGGTAAGAAATAACCAAATACGAGCAAAAGGCCTATGATTGACTTGTTGCGATTTTGTAGCGCGATTCCGCTGCTTTTGTAAGCGCGATTTTTAGACGCCGCCGTCGCCGCGCCGCCACCGCGCGCCAAGTTCCAAATCGCAGCAGTGTAAGATCGTATGCGACCGTAGTACAAAATGTACTGCAAACAAATATCGCAACAAATCGCGCGTCACAAGACGCGCTTCAAAATCACGGCTATGGGGTGGAGGCTAATATTCATAGGGACATACTGAGGTACCATGTCCCTTTTAAACTCTTAAAGGCTCCCCAAAATAAAGTTAAAAAGTCATAAAGTTTTTAAACTTACGCGATCAGAACACATTATTATAAATAATCACGGGTATTTATCTCGTTTATTTACCTATTTTTTCCGACGTTTCAACAGGTTTATACTTTGACGTGGTCTCGGGATGACTGGAGTACTGGAGCTACCGCCTACGAAGCGGGGACGGCATTTTTTGCAACTACCCTCATTCGTTCTTCATTAAACACTGAAATTGCCTTACTTACTAAATGGGCTCCTATGATAAAACTTAATTTTATTTTCTTAAAAAAAAAAATCTGAAAAATTCAACAACAGCCCATCAATATGAAAACGTTATTTACGGTTATGTTAAGTGTACCTATAACGTTTCCATTCTTTAGTTTTATTGAGACCGTGTTTAAGGAATCCGGTAGTAGACACTTATTTTATTTCTCACAAAAGGTTTTGTTTACTGTAACGTGGCTATTACTGTGATAATGAGGTCTCCATCGTAATGACTTCTTTATCGCCTTAATCATAGGGTTATCTCTTGCGTGTCAAGCTTTTGCGGCCTATTCTTGAGGAAGCAAAGCCAAAATGACCGATATTTAACCCAGATGGTGTTAAAACATAGATATTAAATTCACTTTCACTAATCTAGGACCGTTGTTTTCGGATTCTTATGTCGATAGAATGTCGATTCTAATGGTTATGTCTTAACGTGTTAAACTTATGTTCTATTCTATAACATGCGATATTTTTTGCAAAAAAGTTTCACTTTCTTAATCTACGAGATATAAATAAACATTAGATAGATATCTCTAATTTGTCGTGTTATACAAGCCACCTACAGTTCACAATGCCAGTATGTATTCTGTGACTCACACAATAAAAGCCAAGTATTCAGTCATCGGTCGCGAATGAGATTCTCACGATCTTTCACACTTGACACTGGAACTTGAAGTGGGCAGGTAATGCGGCCGATTTACCGCGGACCCTTGAACTTTCGCTTCTTCAGATGTGTCCGCCTCTTCGATTTGCCTGGGTTATACGGCTGTACCTATATCTAGGCGTCTGCGGTCAGCTATACTCGTGCGATGTCCCAAATATACCAGTAACGAGAATAATTTATAGAGTTGACCGCACTGGTATTGTTGTTAATCACGAAAACTTGCTTACCACACGTTTATCGATTGTTAACTTTGCGACCGTAGTTTCAAGCCAAATTTTCTTTGTCTTTTACTTACTGGGTAGATGTAAAGCATCTGAGTTTTTAATTTCTTAATAAATAAATAATTACCAAACAGCATCTAGGAAACACCTGTCTGGGTAGCAAATATTTTCTGTAATTTGACCTACGGCGAGAATCGAACCCACAAAAAACGTCCGAATCTCCATCAGCTGTCAAAAGTTATGTTCATCAATAGGTAGGTACCTGGTATTCATCGGATTGTCTTGGTTTTATTGTAATTATTCTAAAAATAGCTAGAAAGATTCTAACCTAAGTATTTCGATTAATATGCCTACTTACCTAACAATACCTCTTATTGAACCAGGTGAGAACTCTGTGTCTAGCTAAACCTAACAGCCTATTTTATTTTTAAGGCACTTCTGACCGAAATGTACCTTATGTTATTTTTTATCTGAATAAACAATTCTTTTGTATTATATCTATGCATCCTTTAGTCAATTAAGCTTGTTTCTCCGCTAAAACAAAAATTTCTTCGTTTTAGCAGCATTATTTTGTCAAATAATTTTAATTCAAAGAAACTTTTCCACCAACATTCACCAACCCATTTCTACCATGAAATGGCTAATTAAATACGACCATGATCCTTGCAGGGTCAAACCCCCTGGAGCATGACGCCCCTGGTTCCCATGACGCCATCGACTGCCTGGGAGCAGGTGCCTTTGTCTGGATCCTGCATTATTCATGGGCATTGTCAGGGTTTACGCTCAGATGGTGGTGGGAGGAGCAATGACTCAGAATTATATGCCGACGATCTGAGATCGCAACGCAATTCTTGGGCGGAAATTTTGTATTACCTTGTTATAGGAAAAGCTTCTAGGAAATTAAAAATTCGAACACCTAAGCCCCTTTGCTCGATAAAATTCAGTAGGAGCTCTTTTTTGATTTCAAATCGAAGCGGAAACTCTTGTAACGTGCGCAAGGCGGTGAAAAGTGGAGAAGGGCCTTTGCCTTGCAGATGATGATGCTTGAAATAGTAATAAAAACAAACCGTTGAACAAGACTCGTATCCTATTTATCTAAAGTAAATAAAGTTAAAAGCAATACCTAGCAACAATTAGGTACACTCTATGGAAGTACCCAACACGTCCATTGCCCGTTACGAATTAGATTTCACGGTGTAGTGAGCTTAAAGCTAAACAAACCTGCACGTTAAACACTAAAGACCATAACTCGAAGCAATTTGCTGATGAAAAGACTTGCTGTGGTTTAACATTGGGCCTAATTGCGGTTTATCTCGTTCATTCAACTTATTATTAGCGAAGAAGGTTAAATAGAACGTAACTTTGCCTCGTTCAACTGCCAGCTAACAAATTAGGGCAAACTATCTTTGCGAAAGCATCTTCTATACTAAAGCTCTATCGTCTATTCCAACAACATAAGGTTTCAAGTCGAGCATTAAAAGAAGGCCTATTATAGTGTTTTGATAAATATTGCAGATGCTTTGGTACTTATGTGGTCGTGATTAATTCAGATCGTAGCTCAAGTCTTAGAATCCGTACGCTATAATAAAACATTCACAAGGTACCGTCGCTTCCAATAAGACGTGGACAGTTTAGGATCATGTCAAACTAAAGAGAGCTTACTGACAAGCGGCCAAACAAGCTAGTTCTAAAGTGACTTGGTTTCAAAGTGTATGAATACATCTCATTGCAGGCGGTGCTGGATCTTATATTCAGTTATGCCAATATATTGGATAGGAGATAAAATACTCAGCGTCTTTGAACTAGGACACGACAGGGCGAGGACCTCAACCAAGACTGCAGCGTCTATCTTCGTCAAGATATCTTCGTTGATGTCTAGACTTAGGTATATGTTTATTCTAAATCCTGTTTTGTATAATTTAATATTTTTTAAGTAATTACCATAGATATCCTGCTGAATTAATGTTAGGTGGTGGCAGGTAGCAGTAGCTACCTGGTTCTTTGACCTATAAATTCCTGTGTGTCCTTAAAAGACTTGTCAAAAGTGGATTTTGACAAGCCTTTTCAACAAATCTTTGCTGCACTAAAGTCTGAGACCCAATTCATGTTCAAATAATTGAGTCTTTCATTATCCTCTACACCAAACAGCGAAAACAATATTGTCTGATCACTCGAAATGGTTACAAGACAAGAATTCTCACATAGAGCCCAGGTATTGAATGCGATAGCGTCGCACCGTACGCCACAAATGATCATCGACGTCCACTAAATTACAACAGCTTGGACCATTACGAGCCATTGTTCAGAGTATTTTGACTTATCGATTCTTAAATTATGACCTTTGAAGAAATGATGTGCTTTCAACTTCATACTGTTAGTGGACCTGCTTTAGAGAATTATACAGAAGTACAACTCAAAGTAGGGAAAGGAGGTAGGTACAATCATTGTGCAGCTCTGTAGAATGTACTTAAAGAGAAATCTACAAAAATTCAAAGTTTGGAGATGCCTGGAGAAGACCTTATGTCGGACGGCGCCAACATCCAGTTTGGATCGATGGGCTACAGAAGTAGCATACAAGCATCGATTAATTATGTACGAGAAAATGCAATAAATCAAGTAGTAGCTCGGTAATTAAACAAGTAATAGAGCTTATTGTAGATGGTAGTTAGATGGGATAGGTTTGTGTGTCAATAACCCTTATCATAGCCCTGACCCAGTCCGCGTAATTAATCCCTACTTCTAGATCCTTTTCTGTAAAACCTGTAAGTTTAAGTACATTTTCTACGAGATTCCGTAGCAATCAACTGTCAAAAGTGGCTTTTAAGCCCGCCAGAGCTGTAATAAGTGAAATTGGGTGGAGAGCACAATAGTAGTGATTAACTTTAATGTTACTTTCTTTGTTGTAACGTATGGTTAGTGGCTAAATCGTTTATACTGATAGTTTCGAAGTGGACATGCTATTAGGTTTGATGAATTATGTTGCTTTGTACTCGCATGATCTGTTTGACGATATCAGTCAAGTGACCACTTTCTCGAGATGTCCACTATTGAACATGACAATGTACATCTAATAAACAACGAGGTGCCATACATCTCTTTAGTCTTGTGACATTTTCTATTGTCTTTTACTAAGGGCTTGTTTTTTGATCGTTTGACATTATGAGTTCTGAAAGACTTTATTCTAATTCTAAACTAATTTAATACTCTTCAATTTCTATAAATATGTCATAAAGCATAATCTGATTCTGAAAAAAAAAATAGAATCAGATAAGATTTGAACTGTCTTCATACTTTTATCTTTCGGAGTCTTTTAAATTGAACTCTAGATCTGTCAGACACATTTAAAATGACCATTAAAGCTCATTTCATTAACCTCCAAGAAAGTCTTGGTCAATGCCAGTTATCTCCTACAAATTATACAAATCTGTAGGTAATTGAAACCAAACAGATAGATCAGAGGAACATTTCTCTATTTCTCTCAGTTGGTACGCAAAGCACCGTCATTTGATATAGCAAATTGACGCGAACGTTACATGAATGTCCAGTATTATGAGCGCAGTCAATCTTAGGCATTAGGAACGAGTTTGCAGGTATCGGCGCCTTCGCTGCTTGGGATTTTGTCTCGTGTTCCGTGATCTGTTCTGTAGCTCCTTAATAAACCTGATGTTTTCGAATTTTTGTTTGATATTTCGTTCTTTTTGTTTCTCACTCTACTTTCAGCTCATGCCGTCACACTGCAATATAACCTCCCTTCTTCCCTTCGTTACGCTTCTATTCAGTGAGCCAGTCTGGTATAGAAGTTTATCTACGAGGATTTTTTTCTTTTATCTTTAGATTATCTACTTCTTTGAAAGCCTGTAAGAAGTGTGACTGCAACCTAACAGTCTGTTGCGTGCGCGCAGGTTTGTACAGCGTATCCTAATGGCAGCAGCGCACGGAAGTCTCGTCAAAAGTGAACTTGTCGACCTCACTAGCCCAAAATTATTGCTCGTAATCGTAATATTGCAAACTTTGGAACTTTCTAAACTACAAAGTCAATAGGCTTGTATGGGTTGTGTTGTGTTACAACTCTCACTCGTTTTGTTATTGAATTAATAAAAGGAGGGAATCATTTACGATTTAAAACAAAGTAAATGTTTTTGAAAGCATTCATGTTTAAATTGATGAGATGGTAGGTAGGGTGTTTTGATGCTCATAAAATTATTTGACACTTATTTTGGAAACGATACAGCTACAAGTAGAGCATCCTATTGGTCGCCTCTATTAAGTTATATCATTTTGCAATTCTTTTCCTAATGGAGTCGCTGAACTCCACTAAAAATGGTAATGTGTTACTTCACTGATTTTTAAATGGTCGTAGAGACGATTGGTAGAGATGAGCTTCTGTTGCAACATTCGCTTATTGTCTCGCCAAAGTGGTCGCGAAATTATGGTAGAGACAAATGTAGAGTTCCTATTGTGACATTTGTGTTACTAAATTTGTGTCACGTCAAGCTTTTGCCCATCGGCATAAGATTAATCGATTTACATATACATAGTTGAAATGCAAATTTTACATTGTTTTTTGAGTTAAATAGTTTGCTAATAACGACATAGATGAATGAAAATAAAAGTCAGGTTTCAGGTATAATTGTAAGCACTATTTATTGTAGGAAGGATCTCAAATCGACAAATAATGTTATAAAAGACGCGACAACAAAGTGAATTTTAGGTTAAGTATGGACGGTTTGTTAACAAACATTCTACATCGAAGTTGGCTAAGTATAGTTATAATTTTAATCGTCAGGTATATTTTATAAATATGCCGCAAGTTTACTTTTATATGAGGTTGTTAACCTTACATAACCTAACAAACTCCAAATCCAAGTTCGAAAAATTTTGTTTGTCTACTAATATTCTTCTAACTTTTTGTGGGCGACATCACTTTCACTCAAAGTCCTTATTGATATGACCACTCACATTATTACTCAGCGTTCGTTTTCGTTCAGATGCCGTCGGCTAGCGTGGGAAGAGTCAAATTATGTTGACTTTTTATTTCAATTTACATTTGTAGACGGTCTTTTTGTTGTCTTTAATCGACGTAAGGATATATGTTATTATTTTATCTACTTTCGTCATTTTGGCATATCTTTTTACTTTATTATTAGCCTCTTTATTTGGTTCTTCTGGGCAAAGGCTTCTTTGTCCAGAAGTGCTATTCTCTACTCCGGGCAAAGGCTTCTTTGTCCAGAAGTGCTATTCTCTACTCCTCCATACTTCTCGATCTATAGTCACTTTTTAGGGTTCCGTACCTCGAAAGGAAAAAGGACTCCTCATAGGATCACTTTCTTGTCCGTCTGTCTGTCTGTCGTTTGTCAATCCCCTTTCCTCAAAAACGCGTGGAGGCATCGAGTAGAAATTAACATACTCGTATACTCAATTCTGTAACCTCTTGGAGCCTCGATAAAAATAAAACCTCTAAGTCAACATAATCAAAAGTAACAGCCATTTGTGTGCCAATATTTAGAACACAGGTTTTGTGTGCATGTGATTCCCTTTGAAATTTCTAAATATTTGCACCAAATATTTACCCTATAGGGTACTTCCCGTTGAGCTTGAACCATAAAATTTGTCAAGAAGCAAGACTGGCACAAGTAAAGGGAAAAATCCGAAAACCGTAAATTTGCAGAATATTCACAAAAAAAAGTTTTTGGTTCTTACCTTGACCAAAACTTTTAGGGTATAAACTTCTCGTGGAATTAGAAACATAAAATTTGGCAGAAGCAGTTGATCAGGATACTATAGAATTCACCCCACCATTTACGTTTCGGTCTGCTGCGTCGCTTTTTATACCAGCCTTATTGTCTAACTTGAAGCCCATTATCAGTGAACTTCAAGTCCATTACCAGTTGTCAACCCAGTCAGAATGTTTTTGGTATTGTGTAAGGTATTCAACTGGTAATCGGTTTCGGAATGAATGATTCTTGTGAATCCAATTCCGCTAGTCTTCGTTCTTTGATACGTTCCGATTATGCAAGTGGAACAACTAGTAGTTCCACTGGTACTATTTGCGATTAAGTTTTTTTACTTGTTGGAAAAATAGTTATGTTGCAAAAGCATAGCCTTTGCATGATTTATTGTTATTATTTGCAATTTAAACACGTATTTTGTCAGTTTGTTATGTGGAGATAAATAAAAATATAAAAACTTTATACCATTAAACCATTAAAGTAGTAACGAAACGCAAGTTTTCTTTTTGTTACTGTCAAACTCGCTCATGTCACTCACTGTTGGGGTTGTCAACACTTCGCGGTATATTTTAAAGTTTGTATGGTTTGGTTGCTTTGTGAAAACGACTGTTTTTTCGTGAAAAAAGGTTAGTTCCTAAGTAAGTACATTAAACAAGTTTTTACCGATTTAATGCGTTACGAAAGTTATCAAGTGTGTTGTTACAGAACAGTGTAATAATATGATTATATGGCTATTTCAGAATGCCTGCAAGAAAAATTGTTTCCGACCGGCAGTTGCAGATGCTTGGGTCGTTCATGGAGGAAAATAGGGGTTTCGCAGTAGAGGGCCTGCCAAAAAATGGAGCCTGACCCCCATGGAGGAGCGGATATTCTCAGTCTTGGGGAGAGAGTCCATCATGGGAAATGCATCGGTTCAAGTCCCTCTGCATTTTAGTTTTTTTTTTATGTTAAGTATCTTTTTGTTCATCATTATTCTATCTGAAAAGAATTTACATCCTGACACAGAGATACAGCGCTCTGTATTGCGAATAGAGCAAAAACTTAAATAAAACAAATAAATATGAATTACTTTTTAGTTTATTTAAGAGTGTAAATAAATTTATTTCTATAGACTTATAAAATAAGCAATGACAAAGACATGTCAAATTTTACTCTATATAAATAGTAGTTATTATCAAATAAGAAATTTTGCAGAAGGTTGCGGGTTCGATTCCCGCCTCGGGACTAATATTTGTACGATCTGCAAATATTTGTTTAGGGTGTTCTGCTGGTCATACATAACACAAGCTCTGCTTAGCTTGGGGCTAGATAATGCTGTCTGGATTTTCCAGCATTATTTATTTATGTATTATTATGTTCGATTCCTCCACAATCTGTCAACAACGGCGTGCCTTTCTCCATCAACTTCCCGCAGTACACCTTCAGGGGGATGATGCAGTCCTGCGGATTGTTGTGCACGGTCGCGTGTCATTTCCTCTTCATCGACGGAGATGCGTTGTTGGCATAGAAAGCCAAAGCAGCTAATACCTGCAAAGCAGTATAGCACAAAATGACTGCAAGCACGCACACAAGTATGTATTTTATAAAAAAGACAGGTAGGTACATGTGCTTTCAAATTAAGTGAGGAACTCCATATTACCTACCTTTATGTCAGGCCTCACAGCGCTAGAGCGCTGTGGTGCCGGCAAGAGCGGTATAACATCTGCACAAAGCAACTCGAATTGAGACTTGTGCAGACGAAAATGTGCCGCAAACTCCTTGTCGGGCAACATTAATGGCTTGCTGGCCTGCGGCAAGACTCTGCGATCTAATCGCAGATGCCTTTTCAGCCGCTCTTCTTCTGCAGCGGCCATCAAAATTGCTCGCGCCATAACGCCTGAAATCAATTAATTATTTGTAACAGAACTAGTGTAGTGTGTAAGCTCTCAATGAACAGTCATGTAGACATGTAGTAAGTGCCTACTTCAGGTGAAACATCTTGTCTCTTTCCCAGTTAGGAAGAAGACTTTTGATTGAGAGAATGCTTTGTATTTTTCTTTGACAAAATGAATTTGAACTCAAGTATAATTATCACTTACTTAGATACGAGATTACTTACGAGATTACTACAACTTCTTAGCTTCCAAACTTTCAAACACAATGTATAAGACAATTTTATAAATTGGAAGTACTAAGATTTCACCAAAACTTTTTCCAACAAGACTCGAATGAGCTCCCTTCTTCATTTGACGTTTCAAATGGGCTTGAATTTGCTACTGAAATTCATTTCGGCGTTACGCAATTCCAAAATTAGCGGGAATACGAAGTTTCATTCATTCACTGGGTTTAAATTTCGCTGGTAATGGTGTTGCATGTGTCAGCTATTTACACAATACGAAAGTGACAGTCAAAGTCCAGGCTAGGTTTCAAATGTCAAAAATGAAGTCGATTACGATTACCAGTTTACTTAGACAATAAGGCGGCAGTATCTAACCTTTCAATAAATTATCGAACTTCAAAATATATTAACAGTGCCTAGCTTCCTATAGTTGATTTGCTATTGCTACCCATTATTAGTTGCCAGGCGTTATAGTAGTTATAAACAATATTACTGCGATAAATTAGCAATAAACTTTTGTGTTTATGTTACAAGTCTGACGATAACGTTTTTATGTTGCTTTCGGCTTTCAGCTAATTGGGTAGAATTGCCCTTGAATTCATAATGCTGACGTCCATTAAAAGTACCTACCTAACGACCCTGTATACTAGTACTTACAATACACTTTGTAGGTAGATTTATTATTGAAGCTGTGCTTTCAGATAATATACCTTATTCTTCCTTAACTAAAAAATTCGAGTGACCTGTACCTAACCTCCTATGTACATATTTCTCTGAATTTTATTTACTTCCTTCTACTTATTTATGTGTCAACTAGCATCTGCCCGCGGCTTAGCATGCGTATTTTCGGTATAAAAAGTAGCCTATTATCTTAGTTAGGCTTAGTTTCAAACGCCAAATTTCATCTTGATCTGTTCAGTAGTTTTGGAGATCCAAGGTAATAAAAAATCAGATTCCACAAAATTTCGGCTTTACAATATAACTAACTGCTGCCCGCGGCTTCGCACGCGTATTTTCAGTATAATAAGTAGCCTATTGTTTAAGTTAGGCTACGTCTGAAGTGTATGCTAAATTTCATCTTGATCTGTTCAGTAGTTTTGGGGATCCTGGGTAACAAAAATTTCACATTTCACTAACTTTCGCACTTATAATATGAGTAGGATTAGTGGTTTTACCGCGGGAATTTTTTTTATTCCTACGGGAAAACGGGTAATAGGACAACGGGTAGTAAGAATGCAGCTAGTGTAAAATAAATAAATAATGCTGGACTATTCGCCAATTGCATGCATTTTGATTTTGATATCAAAACTAACTTGATTGTTTGCAACAGTTTGCAGTTAGCTTAATTGTTTCAATTGTAAATACTGTTTCTTATTTTGTTTCTATTCCTTAATTGTAAATTACTTTGTTAAGGGTCCGGCGACGGATGAATTTCCTATACAAACGTAATACCAAAATGATTTGTAATTTGAGCATATTTCCGCCATGGTCTGCTATTATTTGTATTAAAATAGTATTTATCTAGGCTCCTGACACATTTTTTTTTTCAAAATACCTTTCTGAAATGAAATTAAACCGAATCGCAATTTTACATTAAAGAATGAATATATTCTTAGTTTTTGTGTAGATAAGTATTTTGAAAAAAGATTGTGGCAGGAACCTAAATAAATACTATTCTAATACAAGTAATAGCAAACCATGGTGAAAATATTCTCAAACAACAAATCATTTTGGTATTATGTTTGTATGGGAAATTCATCCGTCGCCGGACCCTCAACTGAATTATTATGATAGATTAAGCAGGAAAGAAAATGCATAGTAAAAACTGTAAATAGTAAAACCTGCTTAAATATTTGTATATATAAAAGAGAAAAGAAAACTGGACTCATAAAGAGATCTCAGAAACTACAAGAGCTACGAAGCTGAAATTTTGCATGGAGATTCCTTTCAGGACGTATAGGCACCCACTAAGAACGCATTTTTGGAAATTAGTATTCTAAGGTGGTCAAAGGTCATTTTTACCTTAACTGTTGGCCCCTCAAATTTGTTTAAATAAACGGACACGTGTTTCAGGGTTTTTTGAAATTCACACCCTAAAGGTCAATGGTATGGAGTCAAAGTTAGGCGTCTCACTGACGTATCACGAAATCTAAGGAACTAGAAGAGCTACGAAGCTGAAATTTTAATGGAGGTTACTATTAGGACGTAGGCACCCGTTAAAAACGGATTTTTGGATTCGTATTTAAGCGGGTCAAAGGTCATTTATATAATAACTTTTAGAAAGTAGGCACTCGCTATGAACGGATTTTGGAAATTCGTTTTCTAAAAATGGGGCGTAATCGTATAAGTAATTTTTTAAACAAGCATTCTTAGAAGGATGAAATGGGTTTTCTCACAATAACTTTAAAATTGTAAAGGATTGGTTGTTAAACTTTGGCGTTGATAGTTTTCATGGAAACCAACATTACTTCACCTCCCTCACCTCTTCATTTCATTTCATTTCATTTCATTTCAACAGCCTATATTGGTCCACTGCTGGACGCACGCCTCTCCCTGATAAGCGCCTTATTTGCTTTTATCTCATGGGGGTAATGCCCATAATCCCCACGCTGGGCATGCGGGTTGGGGATCGCAGTTTGGTGGTAGAATGGTTCTGCAGGGGGCGCTGCTGCACGCCCTCGGTGGATATCCCTTAGTCGCCTCTTAGGACACCCGCGGGAAGAGTTGGGGTGGTGCAAATTCTAAGCCGGCACCACACAGCTGCACAACATTACTTGGGGTATTAGTATTACTAAAGTCCACGCGAATGAAATCGCGGCGGGTCAGCTAGTATTATATATATTACAGACGTAGGTGTGACATAGGTAAGTATTTTTAAGGAAAACTGAAAGCACCACAAACCTATAGGACTCATTTTAGTATGAAAGTCGAAATAATCAGATCAAATTCTTAAAACACTTTAGCTATACTGAAGATGAGAACACCCATACACAACACAACACTGAGATTGTCGCTAACTGAAGATATCTTCCACGAAATATCATTACCAAGAAAAGAAACACCTGTTTCTCACAGCATTGGTAAAAAATCACACATCATCCGTTACCGAGACAATAGTCACAGTTATTTCACGCTGTTACGTTCTGTTCGTAACTGATGTTGACGGTTGTGATATAATTCTTGTCATTGGATTTATTGATTTCGAGCTTTAAATTATATTCAAGCTTAATCTTTGTTTATTTACGTACAGGTAGTTTTATGAAAATTCGTGTATATAATAATGTAGCTAAAAACTGTAACATCAGGAATAAAAGTATTACCGAAGCTAAACATACTGTACGAAAGTGGCTAGCTACTGTGTCCTATGACAAAACAGAAGAAATTCTACTAGCTATAACCTAGTCTAGGTCTACCGCGTCGCCTTCTCAAAAATTAAATTATTAATCAAATTATTGTTAATTTTTTATTTTATTTTAATTTATACCTGTCAGTCTTCAAGCTTATTCTTTATCATTGTTCCTTCAATATTGTGTTTAATTTTATTCCTTCAATATTGCGTTAATTTGATATTTCGTTATCTTTGATCTTTTTGCGTTCATTCATGTCGTTGGTGTATCTCCTATTCGTCCTGGGTATGATATTTCTGAGTGAGTACTAAATAATCCTCATCATAGATGATGCTGTGTGGATTCGCCAGCATTATTTATTTATCGTTGCACTTTAAATTGTCTTCTGCATTCATCTTCCTGCTAAACTACACTGTTTTCAAACTGATAGATTCTGCTGGCATCGCCATCTTTATTTCCTTACCTTAACTTTTCTTTATAATAATTTATATTCCACTAGCGACCCGCCCCGGCTTCGCACGGGTGCAATGCTGATACTAAATATACTACAGAATCGATTATGAAATAAAGCCCCCCGGCCGTTACCGCCGCGCCCCGCAACCGCTATGTCCCTGCATTTTAAATCTGTAATATCTTTATTCATTTAAATTACATGCTGTAAAGGGCCATATTGATTTACATTAAATGCACAATGTATTTAAGGTACCTAGTTGGATAAAGATTAATGCTGCATTGCTTAAAATCGCTTCGTAAATAAGTCATTATGGTTATTGTGGGTTATCCCTAAGAGGTAGACATATACCATCGCGGACTTTTTTGTAGAACTTTTTAAGGTGTATGTTACTGTAGTATATATTATTGTGATCTATCTCGTAGGGTTCAGCCAGCGTTTGCAATGTAAGCGCAAAAAATGTGTTTGTTTACGACATCACATTAGATACCTATCAGTGTTTCTCTACTATATAATACATGTATTAAACATATAAACAATCCCCTTGAATCACTCTATAAAAAAAACCGCATAAAAATCCGTTCCTTAGTTATAAAGATCTAAGCATACATAGGGACAGACATACAGACAGACAGCGGGAGCGACATTGCTTTATACTATGTAAAGATGTCTTCATATAGATACATTTTTCGAATAGTCCTACACATCGTTATTGCTTCATTTTGGCTATCAACCGGTAATCTTATCGCCGTAGGTATAATTACGCGAAGCCCGTGTTACAATCAGGGTGCTCCGGTACAGAGCGGCACTCAACGCCAGTCACTCTGTTAACGATTACCAATCTGTTAATTAGATTATGAGTAGGTAAGTAGCTGTAGGAATTGATCATCTTTCTGATATTGAAATGGCTCATATGTAATTTAACGATGAGTTAGTGAATTATGTTCTACTTACAAGGTTAGGTTACTTATTTGTTTGCATTTGATTATTTTAAGAACGAACTACTACGTATTTTAATTATGATTATGGTGTAAATAAGTGGATCATGGGATTTCTGGAACTCTTGTCCACAAATCCCCTGTGCGTCTTCTCTTTGAGTCAGCAGGTCATTTCTGGACAAAAAGTCCAGAAATCCCTTTCGCAGGGGATTATTGGAATAAGCCATATTTTAGGTTGAAACATCAAAGGTTCTTCCTCAAAAACCCACACCTGCTTGCAGGTCGAATACATTGTCATCAGCATCACATAATTTAAGGTCTTGGCATGTAATTATTGTATTCTGCGAATAAACGGTTGATTCTGATTGATTTTTATTAATCAGCACACAATACAAAGGTCTACAGCTACGGCTTAATTTGTCTCCCCAAATAATTAAGAGTTTTTTAAAACTTAAAACCGACTCTTGAATAGTATTCAGTGTAGTAGAAAATTGGAAGTTTTTTTAAACGAGGAACACTTCGATAGCGTTATCTATACAATATTAAAAGAATCAGCAAAATCGCTTAACCAATGGCGGTGATATCAAGTAACATACATACATAAAAAGAACATACAGCCGTACTCGGAGGCTCCTCCTTTTTTGAAGTCGGTTTACAAGGGTACTCTATAAACATTATATCAATTAATCGAAAATGTGTCTAGCTAGATGAGGTCTACCTAGCTGTGGGACAGGATGTAGATGATGGTGATGTTCTGAAATTAAATTTGCGGATTACTAAATAATTAACATTAAACTTTTCATCGCGTTAAAATTTAGTAGAGCAGAAGGTGGTCTTTAAATGACATAATAGCGGAAGAAGGTGACATAGGACAGGACAGAATGGCGTAACGGCGGCGGCGTGGCCTTTATTCAGTAGTGGTCGTACTCACAATCCACAATGAAATGCTCACGAGCAGCTTAGTATGGATTGTGCATAGTTTACGAAAACTATTTTCGTTTCCTTCCCAGGGGCGCTGCAAGGCGCTAAGCGTTGCAGCGCCCCTCAGGGATAGAGAGGAACTACTTTTCGTAGTAAGACAGCGATCCTATTAAGAATACGAACTCTTCGTATTTGTTTCGTGGCTTGTTTCATTTGCCATCATTGTAGTTTTAATTTTTTTTTTGTTTTCGTTATGTGCAAAGCCATAATATCTATTCAGAGTGGCTAGTACCTAACCTATCTATACAGAGAGTAGGTCATAAAGCAATGTCCACACAATTACCGAGGCGTACCCCATCGTGACTCAAATCTCGTAGCGAATGAAGCAATACCAGACTAGCCCTTCGGAAGATTGAAGTTTGCTAATCATTCGGTTGCTTAAACTTACGAGGAAGCTCTTATGGCGCAGTAAATTGGTTTAGTAAAGTTATATCAGCGAATAAGGAAAATAATGCTAAACACACTTTTATTAACACCTAATGTCCGTAACATGGAAATTTCATTTAGAAATGCTCATCAGCTTTTAGGCATTTCCTATTTTTTTTCCTTAGGTTTATCATCCTCTCTCAAACTCTATTTAATTTTACTGTTTCTACAATGTAGAAACAAAAAAATTCGCCAAAAAAAATTGCTCCAGTTTATATGTGCGTTTCAAAAAGATTTGTATGGATCAGCAATGATGAAAATAATGAAAAAATCACACGCGTAGAAATCGCAGAATACAAACTTCACACCAATAACATTATTATCCACAGGATATAAATCCTTAACAAGCTCATAGATAACAATTTCCTCAGCAATTATCATCTGACTACCCGCATTAATCACGCGGCACATCAACGTCACCCGAACAGACTAAATGTGCTAATCAAGAAGCGAGTCTATAATCACGGGCTGAAAGCGCGCTTTCCAGTGACAGGGGAAAGCCTCGCCCAGCGCCTGCAGGTACGCAAGATAAAGGCAAGGATCAGTATTGCATTTCACTGGGTATACTATACATGCTACATTACGAATTAAGAACAAAATCGTAAGCTAGGAGGTCAGATTGAAAGGCAGGAAATACCACTTCAAAGATGAAGACGAAGAATTCTGATAACGTAACAAGCAGTCTAGGGTTGGATGTTGATCGAGGACTCAAGGTTTTCTGGTCTTCACAAGGTTTGTTGGTTCATAATCGCCTGAACTGAAGGTGTCACTTCTTTACGAGACTTCGAAGAGAGACTTCACATGAACTGATAAAAGTTGAGAAAATAATAAAGACAATCTCTATTACAACCACAATTCATTCATTGACTTGCAGATGTGGGCCTACTTAATTCAGAACAAATGAATTGGAACCTTCATTATAAATGCTCTATTGGGCTGGTCGAATTCTTCGCGGCCAAGATTTAGCAAATATGCAGTATCAAGTATGTTAAGTGTCCAATAAAATTATGCAGAACTACTGATAACCAGTCTACTGTGCGGCAGGCCTATATCCAACGTGTCTGTCACATTCATATTACAAATTAGCTTTCGAAGATTCCACTTATTGCATTAGAAAACATGATGTTGCAGACTCCCCGTTCACACTTATGAGATCAATTTTCCAGAGTTTCATTTGAAGTCTTATGGTTATGAACCTGTCGATTTGATCGCTGTGAGACGTAGCTTGACTACTGTATTTTAAATTATACGTTTAGTACTTACCTGGTTTTGACGCTCCAATTAACGTAAACCAATTAAGTAAACCTTTGAGTTTGTTGGTAGAAGATGAAAAGCAAAATACCTTTTCCTTTTACTTGTATCATCAGTAAAAAGCAGTGAACTAATATTTCCTTATATCAACTAATCAATAGGTTCCCACACCTTTGCTTGTCCTATGCAAAGTTGTGGAAACACGCAAAAGCAAATCAATTTGCGAAAGTGTTTTGTAGAATTTTGGGCGGGAATGTTTGCGAAACGTAAGTTGTTAGGAATTCAATGCCAAACAAAGATAACTAATAAGTAGGTAGGTACTACCTACTTTAAACACGAGAAATCCACAAAAAAATTATATTTGACAAACAAAAAAATATCTTTACTTTACATACGCGAAAGTTTCAGAGTAGGTACGTACATAGATTTTGTGGTAGATTTCCTAATTATTACAAAAAAAAACAATATTTAAATCCATGTTATTGCATATTAGCCTTGCTGAAATAACTTTTAAGTAAAGTTTCGTATTCATAAAACAGAAAGTCAAGTAAATTTTTGCAAAAATAATAACTTCAAATCTAAAAAGAAAAAGATAGCCATGAAATAATTTGTTTCACCCAAAAAGGAGCGGAGCAATCCATTGCCTCCTTCACAAAAGTAAACGAGAAGATCAATACAACCAAACGTCCTTGGAACCACTATCAATACAAACAATGTAGAGTTGTCAGGTCGCACTACTATCTTATCACGATCACTGCATGTGGGTCAGGTGACGAAAGTCTATGACTTTTATGTGGAATTAACTAGATCATTATGAGGTGGTTAGTGAGTTTGATGACCTACATAAACGTCATTTGACTCTACGTTATTTAATCAACACGTATAAATTATGTAAAGGCCAGCCCACCATCAATGGTAAATTTCGACTGTCTATACTTGTTTTTGTTTACATGTTATAAATTTAAAGTTGATTTTTCGCCGAAAAAATACAAAAAGTAGTACCCATTATCAAGCAAATAAGTACAGTAAAGGGCAATACCTAAACTACAACAATACGCGTGTTTACAAATTCGCAATTGCAATATTTAACGTCTAGTCGAAACATTGTAGGCTTCTAATCGTTCACCGTTGTTATGTAAGCAGAACAGTTATGTTAGATTACGGTTTTCGGAAATGTAATCTTAGAGCTTTGTTGTTTCATAAAAATTTACAGTCAGTAAAATCAAAATTGTGAATCAGTTCATTGAAATAACTTAAGCTTATGCTAAGCCTGTTGAACTAAACTATTAATTGGTCTTAAATCATTTTGCACGCAAGGCTAGCAAAATATACATATGGTAAATCGAAACCGTTGAAATTTAGTAAGTTTGTAGGTTAGTACATATAACAAAGTTTTCCCAAAAATAACCTTCGTATTCATAAACTTCTCCTATGTCTCGTCTTGTTGTCTAGCCTAGTTGAACAACCTAACAGATAAGTTATCATAAGGCAAATTAAATGCAGTAACAACTGTTTAATTTGGCAAGCAACGTCTGATAAGGAGATTTTACACGCGTGTCTTAGTTTGGTAGAATGCAGAAATTGTGACACACTAGCATAGTTAGATTTGACTGTATTTGAACATTGTCTTGATGAGTGTGTCCTAGAAAAATGGCGTGAAAGTAGCCATTTTTGGAAATAATAGTAATGAAAGTTGCACCGTGACCTTCAAATACTAGCGAATCTCCAATTTCCCGTTAGGTAACACAGCTGGAGACAGTTTTATAATATATTCGATGGATTTATTACTGCGTAAAAACATATTTATTTATTTACAACAAGTACATCTATCCTAACAGACACACCCAATGCGATAGAGTATATTATATTCGAGTCTTATTATAGTTAATATTTAAATTAGCAAATCCTTATAGTACATTATAGAAAAACGAAATAAATAAATATAAATGTCAAAGATAGTTAAAATAATATGCAGATAATAATGTCAAAGTAATTTCATTATGAAGTTTAATAATTATCAAAGTAAGAAAAATAATAATAATCCTAAAGTCAGCCTTAAATACATTTACCTAACATAATCGGATTTAAAAATCTTAAACATTTACTTACACAATACAATAACATTCATTTATTATCGATATCAATAATTTATATATTAAAAAATTACATTAAAATCGAACTGTGACAACATAAAATAAAAAACAAAGCCTTTTGGAATTCGCTCCAATAGCTCAAAATACTAAATTCTAAAAAACATTTGATAATTTAGCAGATTTCATTGGGATTAAAGCTTAAAGGTGTAGGTTGACTACTGTACCTAACTCTTAAATAAGAAGTTACTTAGCTTGTTTTGTTTTAGATAGCTATCTATATTGTTTCATTCTCAAAAAACATTATTGAATAAAAAAAAAACAAATTATGTAACATTACGACTTGAAAAATTTACGTGGGCGAATCTGCTAGCACTGCGCACTTTAAACATTATTCGCAGATTATGACAATACAGATATTATCCTTCAAAGGAAACCGACAGAAAGCAGAAAGGATTACAAAATGCTGGGAATTATGTATGTGAGTATGTATAACATGTTATAATACATCATAACATGTCTCTGTACTGTAGATGTGAAGGAGATATAGGCCTTTCACGTGTATTTAGATGATTCAGTGCGCAGTTTACAAACAAGTTTGCATGATGATAAAGGTACACAAATGTGCTAGAGTTCTCGTTTCGTTTTCCAGGAATCAGAAAAGCATCCTTGGTTTGCGACAAATAAAATTTATTTATTAATTATAAACGAGCAGTCTGTTGCTGATGTGTCTCCGAGTATATCACATAGTAATGAATTAAGTCATTGCGTCACTTTTTTTAGTTTGTTTTTGTTGTTTCGTAGCAAGTTTCCAAGTTTATTCTTGAAGGCGTTTATTGATGTGGCTGATATAATGTCTTCTGGTATTAGGTTACAATTGTGAACCACTCTATTGCTAAAATGAATATAATAAGCACAATACGAATAACAGTATTTAAGATTGATAAAATAAGTACCGAATAGTTTATTTAAGAAATAAACCTTCAAGTTTAAATTCTATTTAGGTAGTTCTCAGAGATCGGTCTCTACTAAGAACAAAAACAGAGACGGTCGACTGAAGTGAATTTAATAACTAGGTAATGCATGTGCTGATGAGATGTGAACTATGCAACCTAATATTAAATAAATAAAAATAATAATGCTTACATTCATGCTGTAAAGAATAAAAAGACAAATGTTCTAAATTCTAAAATAATACATACTATTATTAAAGTCAAGTGAAAAACCTCCCAGCCAAGCGATAGTGCTACTATTGATGGGAATAAATTGATACTCACACTGACTTATAAATCAAGAATCAAAAAACCATTGAATTACAAAATAAAAATTCTCGTTAAATAGTTTACAGTGGCCTCAACTTGGTGGTGAATGAGGATTGTTAAGCCATTACACAATTTACCAACTCCAAAAGTGTCTCTAGGTGTGGCCCTAATCAATTTTATCGTCTGTATTTCTGACCCACCGGAAACATAGTGGTACATAAAACTTACATTAGCTAGTATAAACAATTCGCTGAATAGATAATTGAAGCAGATTATTTAGTGCTTCGATATGTATAGGCGTTAAAATAATGATGTCATTTAGTTAAGGTCCAGCTAAATCTGGAAAGGTCACGGTCGTAAAAAACTCGCTTTGATAGAGCCATTTGTCATCAGTATTGGTATCTTAGAGCAACCGATTCATGATTTTGATGTTTGCAAATACGATTTGTACCTTGGGCGTTTCGTATGAGGCAGCTTTTTGAGTGATTCTTGAATAAATAAATAATGCTGTACAATCCACACAGCATCATCTAGCCCAAAGCTAAGCAGAGCTTGTGTTATGGATACTAGATGACTGATATACGTAATACAACACATTACATACATTATACAGGGTTGACCAAACAGTGAAGTAAAAAAAATGAATGTCTCACTACCTGAAAATACCCATGTATGTTACCCGATTTTTCGTAGTTTAAAAAAAAATTATTTGTGTAGTATTTTCAGGTAAATACCCCCGGTGGTGAGGCCTTCATATTTTTTTTTGAAGTCACTGTTTGGTCCGATGAGATTGGCCGCCGTGGTCGAAATTTGGCTAGGAGGACATTATTATGTATGTCTTAAAACAAGAATTACTAGGATCTGATACTTTCTTATTTATGTTCAAGAGAATGACCAAAATTAAGACATCAATGACCATTCGTTGAGTTTCTTATTCTTCGCATAACTTTAATGATGGTAATTTGGTATTCACGCTTCGATCCCAGAAAAGACGCGAATTAACAGCCGCAAAAAATACTATATCAAGATAACGAGAAGGCACTGAACTACAAATTGATGGAACGGTTATACATGGGTAAACGTTTTTTGCATAATCAAGTAAATCAGATTGTGGAACTGTTTTTGAACAAATATATTACTACACATCTACAGTCAACAAATTTGGGTCTTATTCCGTTGTACTAGACGTGTAGGTTTTGGTCTATCTAACTAATGTGTGATGTGGTTACGCCAGGATGGGTCTGTCACGCGCAAAGGGTGAACGCTCTGGACAAATATTCGTCCCGTTAAGGCAAATCTTTGTTGGCACGGACGAATGCGTCCCCTGAATGATGTGACTCATTGAAAATGTGCTGGCTTAGTGGAGCATCGTCAGGAATAGGTGAATAATATGTTTTGTTTTCTATTTTTGTGCTGCACACTTATTCTTCATTAGAGCTTGAACTTATTGCTTGAGTATAGTTACTTGTGAACATAAATACATATTCAGTTTTGACGAAAAATATAGCCTTTCTCATAAGAAGTGAATAAGTTAACTCTACCCTAATAGTAAAATAATCACTAAGCACATTGAAATTACAGATCGTTTCAATGTTCCTAGTGCATCTTGCCTCATGTTACCAAAAAAAATTATCTAAACTTAAACTTCTTTTACAAACAAACAAATTATATTTTCACCTCAATGACCTTAAATTATCTCGCGTGATTAACTGTTAAAAATTTCGTAAGAAAAGTCACTCCACTATCATTCGCGCTTTTACAAATGCCAATGAAATGGCCTGGTCATTGATAACTACTTCTAGCGAGTCTTCAGCGTTTTCGTGAGCTCTTGGTATGATATAAACGTGTTGTCTATTCTGAATTACATCTCGCTAAATTTATTGCATGTTCTCACATTGCTGACTCCTTATCAGTTGCTAAAATTATCCTCCGATACGATTGTTTGTAGCTCCCGTGACCTTTGGATGCGGTACGTAATTATTAGGTATCTATTAAAGTTGATGTATAATTATGTAGTCAGTAACATCTAGATTTTTAATATCACGCAGCAGTCACTTGGTTTCTCTTTCAAATAAGTACAATTTTAAGTGTGGCCTATAATCAGTTTTTAGAATCCAAGATTATTTTATGTCAACATAAGTTCCACGATCAACTTGTATCCATTGGTATCCATTGTGTCTAATCCGTGAAGTGTGGGCCCTGGAGACTTGCAGAGATTTTCAAGTTTTTCTAAAAACTATAGCAAGCTCCAACCTCTCACAGTACAAGGTTTAATATTTTATAATATCAAAATTTATGTAAAAATCGATTGTGAAAAGGAAATAAACAAATTATTATTATTATTATAAACGCATCTATGAATGAGAACTTCACTAAAACTCTGTGTGTCACAATAACAGACAACCAGTTAACAGCTAGGTAATCCTAATCACTAAAACCAAAAACACACGATTTGGTCCGACGAGTGTAATAAATATATTTCCAGCAATATTTCTGATTTTGTAATTGCTCTATTTATAAAAATCAAGAAACCGAGTAGGTATAGAAGTAGGTATGTATTGTATCATTGCGCTTGAAATCACTTGCTTATCTCTCAAGGGCGTGAACTGTTACACTTTATGTACCTATTTATAAGTCGAACTAAGTATCTATTCAAATGAATTTAATGTTATGAATATATTTATAGTGTTTCGTTATTTTACCTAGAGATAGTTGATTTACCTTCATCATTCAATATTAAATCAACAATGGGAACTATCGTTGCTTTGCTCACCAGTTGGCGCCACTGTTGACTAAGATCCAGAGGTATAGCTGTAAAAACATAGCTGTTACCTCGGCAAACAAGCATACTTTTGGCAAAAAATAAATTTGTAAACAGTAAACAAACTAACCTCTGAATTAGCTTCTCTTTGAGGCCGCTTATTTTTGCGCCTCTTTTTCTTAATTACGCTTTCAAAGCGTTCACATTCATCGCCAAATAATCCATATTTGCGATAATTTCACAAAGGATATAACTTTTCAACAGGTAAATTAAAGAAATTATAATTTATGTCACGAAGCCCGCCAAAACCCGTGAAAAGTGAATGTTATTGGACCTCACGCGACACAAGCGCCTCTAGTAGCATGTTCACACGAGATGGCCCCCATTGAAAACCTGTCATTGGACCAATTCCAAATACACATAAACAGTTGAGCATGAAAGAAAAGGAAAATGTAGGTAGGTACACCTCCGTGCAAAAAGAAGCGTAACGCAAATTTTATTGAAAGGTTAACAACCTCTTTGGCATTCTGACAGTGACAGGTGACATCTCGAGAGTCTTGCAGTTACTAGACTGTGGCGCTATTGGTGTGCAACGTACCACAGTGTAATCGAGATGCGTTTTAGGGCAGAAAATTTGAAATACCAGGTCAGGTACTGAACATCTTGTTACCCGGATAGAAAGATCTAATAGACTGCAATGATTTGTGATGAATGACCCAAGACCTTACGTTTGATAAAGCAATGTGGAAAACAGGAGAAAAGCAGAGCCCATTATCTGATGCAAGGAAGATGAGTAAAGTAGAGTAGCGTATATATAGCGTGTAAATACAATTGTAAATATTGTTCATGAATAAAACATCTATCATCTATCTATCTATCTATATTCTAAGATAAATAAATAAATAATGCTGGACAATTCACACAGCATTATCTAGCCCCAAGCTAAGCAGAGCTTGAGATAAAACTGGGAAGCACACATTATCTTTAACAACCTCTAGCCAAATATTATTATAGGCTATATTATTTTGATAGCTGTGTTTTGTATCGATTTATACATATATTTGTATTTCTGCTATATATTTATCGCTACAGATCATCTCTAGAGACTTTCCAATAAACCAACTAATATAAATTCATCTGTAATATTTGTAGTCGATTAAAGCTTTTTTATCTTTATTGTTTCAGATGACAGTAGTCGAGAGGAGGTTACGTCAGAACAACAGGTATGCAGTAACATTAATCCGATAAATAAATTTGAATATTAAACAATATTTGGAAAGTTCTCGTGGGCCAAAATTGCACCATTTTTGAAATGATCTAACCGAAATCTGAATGATGATGTAAATACTTGAAGCGAAGTGCGAATTCAAGTTCGTTGCATTTTTAATTAAGGAGGAAATTAGCATTGGCCTACATATTTATCCGACGCTATTGAACTTAGGACAATGGTGATTAGTTTTGACTAATGGTTGGGAAATCATTGGAAAAAAATCATAATATGCGACCAAATACTTTTAATAATATTTATCAAGAATGATTATTAATGACATTGATCACTTAGAAAAGGAAGCCTGCAATCGTAATAAACTTGTAAACTAATAAGAAACTAGAGATATAAAGCATTTTTTTATCTCTTTGCAAACGTAATCATAGAGCGTGAAGAAGGTGCTCCGACAAGCGAATAAAAGCAATATCCATAAAAGCTCGACTCATATAGAACTGAAAGCGCGAAGAAAAAATTCTCAGTCGACTTATATAACACGGAGCGACCAGTTCTCAAGGATGCGGGAGGGTTCACTCACATGTGAATGAAGGGATTCCTCTTGAGAGCTCCGTGACTTTTTGGTTTCATTTACAAATATATTTTATCAAACACCTTTATCACTTATTTATCACCAACCACTTGTACTTTAGTAGCCAAGTCCCTCCGGACTTGAAAATTGTAAATAAATTAGAATAGATAATGCTTTTATTTTGAACTTGTTATTATTATAGTTTGTAATTCACAGGTAGCTCTCCAGCTGATGCATAAATCTGAGCCCTTGTTAGTGCCCTCCAAATATTTGTTGTCTATTTTTGAAAGAGAGGAAAAAATCCTACTAGAGCTTCCAGCCTTATAAAGGTGTGCAGTTTTGCAATTGGGGCTGACTTCTACAGGTTCTGTTAATTTTATTGAGCTTTGGTTATGTTTTAAAAACATTTCGACTGTAACCCTAAATAAGTAGATTAATTAGAGAAATTGATAGTTGTAAGTATACATCAAAACAGTAGGGCACAAAATACAAACAACACAAACCTCTTTTGTCAATATCTGATTTTGGTAAATATTGGTTCTTGTTCATTGGAGCACTTTAGAACAAACCGAAGAAACAACATCAACCAATGAGAAAGCACGTTAACCACTAGTTTTGATACAGCTCCTGCACGCTTTACAAATCGTGCCATATTTCAAACTAGAGCCAGCCGGCTTCTTGCCAAGACAATTGATCGGGAAAGTGAATGCGAATGTATTGGATTGCGAGGATGGTTTCATTGTCGGGGAACGGAATTTGAGAATTACGGAGAGCACAGACTCTTTGAAAGAAATTGTGACAGCATCGGTCAAATGCTTGAGTTGTTTGTTAGAAACCGAAAATCAATTGATGAGAGGCAGCTTTTTGATCTCTGAGGAAAAAGTAGGCTTAATGTTATCGCCAATTTATCTCATTTTTACGAGCTCATGTTCCCGAAAGAGCTTTACCTACGTCAGATTGGAAACAAAAACCTTCGCAAAGTTTTTCAATCACGGTAGATGATCTATATGAAATCGATTGTTCTTGGACTCGGCCGAGATCGAGATGGTCATTCGAAAAACCTACGGGGCAGTTTTTTACAAACTTCTACAACAGGTCAGGACTCGATTGCAAATATCATACAATCGTAAAATATTCAGTTCCGAGCAAAATAAAACTGATTAATTTTGTGAAAAGTTGAAATCAAACAATAATTTCCCTAGGAACGTCGTTTCAAACGCAAGATCTAATGAAGTAAGAAAAATTGTATCAATTCATCAAAGCGACGGTTCAAATAGCTTTATAATTCCTACAAAGTGTATGGGCATTGATCAAGAAGTCGGATGCCGGTGGATCTGCATAAGCCGGTGAATCTAACGGGACGCGATAAAAATTAAAACGAGTATCGGACGATAATGACGTGTTTTGTAGAGACGACTCTTACTGCATTTTAGTTGCTGGTCTTTTATCTTTTCGAATACTTACAGAACAACGTGACAAAGAATTTGCAAATTAAAACGGAAGATGTAGGTTTAATTTTGGTTTCTTGGTTCCTCTTTTGGTTCTGTGGAAAAAGCTTATTCTGCAGTGATAGTCTAATTTTAAAAACCGTGTGAGTGTCACGGTTAGGCTTCTTTACACTCAGCAACTTGCTTAATACTACTTTTTACCAGACTTGACTTATTTATATGGCATAATTATGGCGATGGGGTCGTTTTCGAGCCAGCCGGAGTTTACTCGCCGCAATAGTAATTTTCGTTGAATGCTGTCAAAATCCGCTATGGCGATACCGAAATACAGCTTATAAGTTGTTGCTTGCTAAATACGATACAGAATGGTCCACACTTGTAGTTTCTCTCAGAGGCGTCTTAATTTGTGGAGATAGATGTCAAATCACCCATTCTCCGTAAGAAAATACATAAACTATTCAGAGTCATCTTATACTGGACACCGTTACTACTAAATGAGCTTTATCTTGAAATTAACAGGCCCATAGCACAGTTTGGGATTAGTTAGCAAACAGTAGTTTGGCTTAACAACCTACCTAAGATTGTTTGAATAATGCCACTCTGTTGTTCTTTAATTATTTTGTGGTTACAGTACCTACCTTTGTAATAAGTATAATAACTATTTTTTTACTTATGTTAGATCTTAATTTTGAATTAAGGCCAGGTATTCCTGCAGCAGTAGGCGTAAGGGAAAACGCGCGCCTGCCAAACCGCCGCGCTCGTGTTTTTTGTAGTTATTTCAACATGGTGATTAAGAAAATCATTTTATCAAGTCAAACTCTGCGAATTTGATTAGAAGTAATAAGTGTCTTTAGTTGAAACAAAAAAAGTGTGATATCAGTAGTTCGCTAGTCATAGTATTGAAAAAACATGAGAAAAAGGGGTAACTTTGGGTTTTTTTTCTTTCGAGTGAAGTTCATTACATTTTGTAAATGAATGCGACTTTGTCGAATTGTTTTGTAATATATATCTTTTATTCAGAATTTTAAACACTATTTTCTAAGCCTCAGACGATTTTAAAAATCACAAAAATGCGGCCTCTGCTGGCCTACCAAGCCTTAAGCTATTATTGGTAGCTTAAAGTATAGATCACCAACGATCAGGCATTGTAGGTTTGTGTTCTTCTGGTTGGAGATTGAAAAGCCTGGTTCATATGTCGTCGCTATAATGAAACTGTGTGGGTACATACAGGTGGTTAGAGTTATCGACCTTAATTTTTGCCCATATTGGGTTTTGGTCAGTGTCAGTTTTTTAATTATCCTCTAAAACGATGTCAGTACTGTGTTAGATTCTCTCAATTCTCCAGGTTTTTGGTGGGGTTCTTCTAAACTAAGCGAGTACTCTGTGGTCTACATAACCCACCCATCTTGGTAGGCACAGTTTTTCCTACTGTTTGTGATACGTTTCTTTCTGTGCCTATAGTAAGTTTATAAATTGTGAACCTGTCTTCTACTTGTTTGCACATTAGCTAACACGCACCTCATTATTATTCTGTGCTTTGACACAGAAGCCTTATTAACAGATTAAACAAGAATATGCTTAGAAGATAAGAAATGGTGACAATATTTTGAATTAATCCGTTTAAATTTGACACAACTAAAGCTGTTAAAATGTGACTGAAAATAAAAGTAGGAAAGAAGGTAGGTAGAGGTACCTACTTAGCTTTATGACATTTATGTCCGAATACTGAAAGGCAACTTACATTTGAGCACGTCTCAAGTCGCGATTTTTTGACAGTTTTGAATGAAAATCTGTCAAAATTTGATCACTTGGGACGTGCTCAAATCTGAGTTGCGTTTGAGTATTCGGGGGTAAGACATTCACTGACCAACCTCGCAGTTGAGATGCGACGTGGAAGGGTCAATTATAATAATAATAATAATAATAATGCTGGACAATTCACACAGCATTATCTAGCCCCAAGCTAAGCAGAGCTTGTGTTATGGGTACTAGATAACTGATATACTTAATACAAAACACTACATAGATCGATATTTTTTATTATACATAGAAAACATCCAGACCAACGGAACAAATTTCTGCAGATCGTACACAAATTTGTTCCGAGGCGGGAATCGAACCCGCAACCTCCTGCGTCGCAGGCGGACCTTCGCCCGCTGCGCCACGGAGGTCGTCGAATTAGAAGGCCGCTGAGATCCCAGACCTAACCTCTCTGGTTTTTTTATGGGATTATGTAAAAGATTTAAGTTAACAAGAAGAGAAGCAGTATGAAAATGTGCAGGAGTTAAAAACTGAACTTAGACGCATTATTTTAAACATTCATCATGAAAAGATAAATAAACAAAGAGCGAAATGTTTAAGTGAGTGAGAATTTCTACCTATACTAAAGAATGGGACACATTTTGAGCAATCAAATATATCGCAAAAATTTTCGACTTCGACGGGACTTGAACCCGCATCCTTCCATCAGTACCGTTAGCACATTCTGGTATTTGATTTCTTAGAAATTACCCTGAGTATGTGTGTACGCACTATAATAACAAAAAACATTTTGAGCATTTGCTAAATTAAATTAATTGTAAGCAAAACGTATTTTTTAAAATAAATGTAATATTTCATGCGATGCTTTTGATCGGTATCGTAAAATTGCGGGTGTTTTTTTACAATTTCGCGGGTTCGATTCCCGGTTCAGACAGTGGATTATGCAAAAATCTTTGAATGTTGTTTAAATTGTTTTTAAAATCAAAATGAAGGTTCTTTCAGTAAAATTTTCTAAATACGAAATTTAAAATACTTTCCCTCCATGTGGCATAGCCGTGGGACGTCATGTATAGTCAGAAATATCATCATTATCTTCACAGCCCAAGAGCTGTGCTGTGATGATAATGATATTTCTGAATTCAAAATGCATGTGCTCATTTTACGAAACCAAGATGAAGTGTACTACTTTTGTGTCAATGACCTCGGCCCCCTCCCTTCCGCCGCGCATGTCACGCCACTACTTTCACCGAGTATCGATGCGAAACTAGTGACGCGACAACGGAAGTGCTTAGCGGACGCGTGCGTCACTGTCAGATCTTACTATATTCCTGTGTAACCTTGAGCAAATGTCACTAAAAATGGCAAATTATCGTTGGCCAGCCGATAAAAATGTCCAGTTCATTACGCAATACAAGCGACACGAGTGTCTTTGGGATCCAAATCACTTTCAATACAAGAATAGAAGTGCCCGAACAGCCGCCTACCAGAACATTTTGGAAACCATGGAGATGGAAACTATAAAAGACGTGATTAGCAAAATACGGATACTTCGGAATACGTATAACAATGAATTGTTGAAGGCTAGAAAGATGAGTGTGGAAATGGATGAAGTGTACGTCTCGAAAATCCCATGGCTGTCTCATATGGATTTTTTGCAACAAATTGAATCGAGGGAGAACTCAAGTTATCATTTAAAGGTATGTCATGTCTCTACTTCCTGCCTCTAGCTTCTCTGTTGCTGGGTTTTCTGTTACACCATCGCATCGGCTAAAATGAGTGGCAGTAAGCTGGCAGATAGGGTACCATCTGCCTGCTTACTGCCACTTATTTTACAAGGTATTGTTACGTTATTGTAGGTAAAAAGCACACTGCTCGTTCAGTGATGTTTTGATATGGAGTAAGTAGGTGCCTATTTTATGTTATGTTTGTAGAATAAATTGTTATATTTACAAAAAATGGTTTTGATGTTACAGGCGCCAAACGTTAAACAAGAAAACACAGTTTCAGAATATGATAGTCAAGAATACATTGTACCATGTGATGATCAAACTTTTGATAATCAACAAGCTTCCGATGAACAACGAACTTACGATGAACAAGTAACCTTCGACGAACAACAAACATTCAACGAACCAACTGAACAACCCATGTCAACGAGAAACAAAAGAAAAATAAATGAACCACTACTTGAAGCAGTGCATGAATTAAAAAAGGTTGCAACAGAACACTTAGCACAAAAAACTGATGAATTTGACCTTTTTGGACAGATAGTAGCTGAGCAGCTACGGCACCTCCCTTTAAGCACGGCTCTAGAAACTGAAGAAATTATTTTGTCCACCATAAGGAATAAGCGAATCAGCGTAATAAGTACATCGGCTGAATAAGATCCGTTATTGAACACCAATCTATTAAATTTTCCAAGGAACAGTAGTCTCGAAAAGAGCTTCATCGGTTCTCCAATATAATGCTTATTTAGTTCCTATCGCAAAAATATCTACTGTGTCGGTGTATTCGGCACACAAAGACAACATACTTCTATGCAACTACATAATTTATTTGTCAATATTATTGACTATTTATTTATGATCTGATTCTAGTTTTATTGTAAGAAATAAACATAAAAGTACTAATATAAACGGGTTTGTTGATAAATTACCTTAACTATGTCATTCCCTTGACAAAAACAATTCCCAATTATTAAATAGTTGCTGCTTTTGAATAATTGGGAATTATATTTAATTTATATTGGGAAACCATATAGTGTTTCTGTGTCAATAGTCCTAACTTTGTAAATTTAAAGGTAAAATACGACTTGAAGAATGCCCTAAAGCTAAAGTAAAAGCAGAACATTTGAATAGTATTCAAGAATTTCAATAAGCGAAACAAGTAGAACAAGGTCAAGAATTCAGACTCTAGTGACTTTATTTGTACAATTACTACGTACCTACTCTTAATTCAAGCTATGGGAACAATCTTTTGGGAACCACGTTACAGACAATAGTACGTGGTTAATAGAGTTTAACATAAATCACGACAAGATTGCAAATCTGTCTTTAGGGATGCCAGAAACTTTGCGTCGATATGCCAGGAAAGTCGATTTACCTACTGATGATGAACTAAACAAAATAATTTTAGGCCACGATAGGTAACTACTAACAACAACAAATGAGTACTTACTAAAAACAATTTGAAGAACAACAAGTAAAGATTTTTGGGCTCCTAGAATAGACAGTTGTTTTACTTTTTAATTTCCCAAGAGGCAGAACTTCTAACTTTAGGATTTAGAGTTCTTTTTCCTTGGAATACTTCTTCTGAGGACTGCCTACAAAGATAAGATTTATAAAAGAGATGAAATCTTAGGTATTAAAACCCCATACTACTTAATAAGTACACATTTAATATGTAATGGGTACTTTTACACATTGATTACCTATTAACCGTAATATTCTAATAACGGTCGCAGCTTTTTCATTGAATATCGAATCAATACACCGTGATTAACTCACACAAAAAATATTTATTACCTTGCTGTCTGTCCGTAATTGCATTGGCTACTGGTGGTCCCATATTGATGGATCACACACTCGTGTCACTTCCCATCAGCTTGCGGAGCATAGGGAGCCTTATTTTTTTTAACTTAAGAGTTGATTATACCTTACACTATAAAATCTCAAAGCCATTCAAGGTTGAACAGCTTTGAAACCACAGAAACTGAAAAAATTACATACATTTGGCAGTCACTAACCCATATTATAGCCAGAGAATTCTAACAAGATCTCAGACTTTTAAAGCTTACCTACTGCAAAGGATCTCTCTCTCTACTCAGATGATGTTCATAAAGTGGAACCTTTATATCTAAGCTGATGATGATGACTAGATAATTTATTACACTGTATTCTTTATACCTATTGCATGTATGGAAGAGGTAAAGTGATCGCCTGAAGCGCTGTAGTTAGCTGATGTATCGATGGAAACAATCTAACTGTTCTCGAGATTACCCGGGATCTAGGGTCCTATCAGGGGTAACGGTAGTGGCAGCTCTGAGTTTTACTCTAATAGAGGTGATCAAAAGCTGCTGAGTGCTGATGACTAAATACAGAGCCTAGATGCGATACATAATGATCAGATGGTTCGTCTCAATAAAATTATAACTGCAAACATTAATGGGAACTGTTGAATAGATATTCCAGATCAGGCAGTGTCACTATCGATTGATCTATGGATGGATGTTTATTCGTTTCCATCAAATTTCAATACAACTGAAAAACTGGATGGTTACCAGTCTCAGCTAAATTTAAAGCCCATGAACGAACGGAACTTGTGATTTTGACACATTTTTGACATGTAAAAGGCATTGGCCTTCTCCATCGGCTGATTGAATTCCTTTTTCTTGTCAAAATTGTGTCCAAATCACTACTTCTTGTTCATTGATTTGCTTCACTGACAATTATCCATTGTTTATTATTGCAATTTCATGGAAGCAAAATAGACTTCCATCTATGGATCCATCGATTTAATGTAGGTATCTCATCAGCCTGCAGCTTCCTTGACGTGTCAACAAGAAGTTTTGCGTCTCATCACCACCATTGCACCATGGCACCTTCATTGGAAGGTGCCCACCTATAGTAAAGTGATGATGTTCCGTCTTGGACTTGGGTGCATCCAGGTTTGCTATATCGTCGACCCATTTGCTTGCGGTCTGTCAGCACTGGGTAGCTTTGGTTATATCTACTCGATTGTTCTTGTATTTGTTCTTCTCTAAAAAGAAAACCGAAAGCTTGTGTCTGAGGTAGTTTTATTGTTATTTTTGTCTAGACTAGAAGACGTTTCAAGATAAAAATCAACTTACATAAGATTTTATAATTGTAAACCTTATTAGCATGCTTAAACGATTCTAGATTTGCCAAAACTGATAAGTTATAAATAAAACTGCACAACATAGTTTTAAAGCTTCAATAAAGTAAGTTTTGTTTGTACTTGATAGATTCTAATCTTATCTTTATTATAGATCTTCATCTTGTGTCATCTCTTCACCTTTAGGAATTTACCAGAAAAATGTTATTTTAGTTTTTGTGTTTCACACTATTTAAATGCCGCGATCATTGAAGGCCCTAAAGGTGTTCCACCAGCATTGGGGCCAGCAATTTCGGCCGTGGGACAACTATCTTCCACTTTGTCCAATTACACTTGAATTTTAAAGCAATTTAAATTTCTCATTAGTTTAAACTTAATGCCACTGCTGACTTGAAATCTCGGGCAGATATACAGTAAAACATGTAGTGTGAAGGTCGTTCTACCTTAATTATAAGTAGGTAAATCAGTTTTCTGTACAACTTAAAAGCTTCTTTAACGATAGACAGAACGAGACAATGGTTTTAATTTCAAACGAAAAACATCACTCTGCGTAAGTAAATACAAGACCTTGGCTCATCTAATTTCCGTGTCTACGAAAACCTTGAACTCTGTAGCTTTTATTATCCAAATAGACCCAACTAAAATGTCTAATTTACGAATATGGCCAAAACGTGGTCTATTTCAGAAAATAACATTGTTTGAGGTTGCCGGAAGCCATTAGGGACAGGAAATGGGATTCGTAGTACTCTTGACCATTGCCTCATCATCGTTAATAGCAATGTCAAAGTTAATGTAAAACAATGATATAATTATGACTTGACTGTGGCTGTTGTATCTAAGCCTAAGCTAGTAAGAAAAAAAACCTACTTTCTGTTGTGTATACCTTTGCTGAAGGCTTTTAAGGAAAACACCACGGATCTTAGAGAACAGGGCTAGAGCATGGTAACATTTGTAACGAAAGCTAAGAAAAATAAGGATACTCTTGTGATATAACACGTTTAATAATATCATAATTTTACTTTATCATGGTCAGCATCGCAGAACATGAACCAAAATAACGTACGGTGTAGGTAGGCGTGAGGTAACATTAGAGTGAAGCTACTAGCAGACACTTTGAATAAGTAATACGTAATTCTAATCTTAATTACGACACCTGACATCTAGTTTTATGTAAAACTAAAGTCGAGGTGGCCCAGGAAATAGTGTCAATCGAAAGCTAGTGACGGGCGGGCAATTTCCTACAACACCTTGTATAAATTAGAAGCACTTGCAGCATTGATACATTCCAAGAATTGAACATTGACGTTGTTAGCCCGATCCATAAAACATAAAACTCAATTTAAAATAGAAACTTACAACTTAGGGGTAGTCACAAACATTATGAGCTATGTTGGCTATAAACAATGATGTTTTCTTATAGTAAACCCACTTTTCTATTGACATTGGCATTCCACGCGAGGTTACGAGAAGCTTCGCCGTATTTATTGGAATGCTGAATAGACACTTGGCTTCAAAACACTTCACAAGATAATGATGTCTTCATATTCTTGGCAACTTTGGGAAACGATTTTGTAGACGTTAGGAATGATACGGCAGATGATTCCGTGGCAGAGTTGTAAGTGCATTATGTTCTTTAAAATAAAGAAGAGCTGGGAATTTGCTAGATACTTCAACAAGTTTGTAAAGTTTGCAGTTCTAATGCCAAACATGCCAAACAAAAAGATACTCCCCAAGACACGTTTAAATTATGAATCTACCTAGTGATAGATACGTAATTTGATGGGGCCATTGGATAAAATAGTTGATTGACAAGTCTATCGCATAGATAAAATGCCAGTTAGCAAATACACCTGCTGTTATGCCATGAGCTTACCCGATAGACTAAAACGAATGCAAATCACGAGAATTTTGCGAGAAATTAAGTGTCAGTATCACACTATCACACTAATATTATAAATGCGAAAGTTTGGATGGATGGATGGATAGATAAATGGATGGATGTTTTTTAACTCTTCACGCCAAAACTACTGGACCGATCGGGCTGAAATTTTGCATACAGGTAATTCTAATCCTGGAATCAAACATACTTTTTATCCCATAAATCAGTTCCCATGGGATAGAAATCACCTTTAAACGTTTCCATAGAACAACGCGTGCGAAGCCGCGGGCAGAAACTAGTAAGATTATAAAAATAAAAATGTTAAGAAAAAAATTGAGCAGACATTTTCAAATGTACAAATTATATTGGACAAAAGTTATCGACATAGCTAAAATAATAAGCAAGCTAAAGTGGTAGGTGGTACTTCACTTGCCATATCTCCCGAAGAACCGACTTGCAGCTGCTGCAAGATGAAGATAGGGCGTTATGGCACTGATCAGGGAAGTCCTATGTCCAGCTGTGGACTGTGGGATGATGCTGAATAGGTACTGGGACCAAGTTTGAGGCGAAAAAGAATTTTGTATCATCAAATAAAATTATATATTGATTTCGGTTATCAGTCTTTCAAAATCTATTTCTGTGTTGAGTGGATCTAACACAAATGTTATCAATTGCATATCTGACGGTTTCCTTAGCTACAACTAGCAATGCCTTTAGTTCCCTGTTTGCGTATCTCATAGTTTTCTCTTTGATAATAAACGAGAATTTACCGGCTCTGCTCGACGAGGAATTTTATCACAGGCCCTGTCTATATTGTATCTCTGAAATCTTATTAATTAGGGAGATGTTCAGTCTAATAGGCCTCATGTGCTTATCTGCGATGCCGATGACCTTCCTGATACATTCAAGCTTGAACATTTGTAATTAACGAAGGTAAATAGAAAGTTGGTAGGAGGACCATAAGAAGGATCAACATTCTGATAGTACCACAAGACAGGCATATGCGTTACCTAAACATACGTTTATACCTCGATTTCAAGAGTGTGCATCAAATGTGCATCATGTGAAATCTGAAATATTGTAGTTACTTAAAAATTTCTCTTATTTTATCGTTAACTAGCGACCCGCCCCGGCTTCGCACGGGTGCAAATGCTGATACTAAATATACTACAGAATCGGCCCCCCGGCATCAATACGTCATCCATGCGTCAATTACATAGCTGTCATTTGCGTTTTGTTATTCCAACTAAGATTCTTTTTTGTTATACCTCGTTTTATAGTGACTGACGTTTTATGTCAAGTCACACGGGAACGCTGTCGAACGGGATAAACAGTATCCTATGTCCGTCTCCTGGCTCTAAGCTACCTACCCACCAATTTTCAGCCATATCGGTACAGCCGTTCTTGAGTTATAAATAGTGTAACTAACACGACTTTCTTTTATATATATAGATTTGTTCTACCAATGTTTTGTCAAATTAATGGTTGCTGATTTATTCAGTAAAACCATAGACCGTGCAACGCCGACCAATATATTTTTAGATGGATAAAGAGTTAAACGTTCGATAATAGCTTCGTACGTGCTAAAGCGCTGAGCTATCGTACGTTGAACTTTCGCGGTAAAAAGCGGACGGCTAGCCTTGACCGTGCACGGCGTAGATACGCTTAGCTAATCTGGCGCGGTGCGCGCGCGCCGATGCAATCGACGTCGCGGCATTCTTGCTTTTTGCATGTTGGATTATGTTTGTCTCTTGGAATCGCAAGTTTTAAGTTTAAATTATTATTGAACACAGAGGTAACTAGTACACGATGTTATAAAGATCTCTCTCTTGTAGGTATATTCCACTCTTGACTTATATTCTAAATTCAATCTCTTTAAATGTTGAAACGTAGGTGATTAATTTTTTTACGAAATCGAGCATAAAGTCTATTTTATATTTAGATCCAGAAGATACTACATTATGTAGGTACCACTAAAAGTCGATTTGAATCGTGCATAGGATTCAAGAGTGCCAAATTTAAGTTTAGAATTGGTAGCTCTTTTCAAGAGGTAAAAAGGTGCTTAGGTACCTTTTTATTGACACCTGTTACCTTTGAAAGTTAATAATTTATTACATTTAATATTAATAAATGTATAGTCAAAGAGTTTTGACGGTTGTGTTTATCTAAAATTGAAACAATGATGATTAATGGTGGGCGGATACGACAATAACAGCAATGTTTCATGTTATGATAAATCCAGATTTGGCGTATGTTCATTAATATTTTAGTCAGGGTATTGCATGAATTGTGTTACTACCTTTTGTCAACACGCTATAGTCAATAGATATAAAATATTGAAGAGTTTTTTGTGTTTATTTTTCGTGCCAAAGGGAAATTTTTAAAAATTTAAATTAAATCCCAAAAATTTACGACCGCGACGGGACAATTTTATTCATATTCGTTTGGGCAATTATTGGGACAAGTTTTATTTAAATTCTTATAATATTGAAGAGAAAATGTAGCCACCAATCCAATACAACATCTGCTCTAAGAAATCAAATAATATCGCAAAAATTACGATTTCGACGGGACTTGAACCCGCATCCTTCCCTCAGTACGGGAATATGCTAACCAACTACACCACGGTCACGAGGTTGACCTCGTGGAGTAATTGGTTGGTTTTAAAACGTTCCTAGGTAACCGAATTCTCATCTAACACGTCCATTTACCTGAACCAAAATGGTTGAATTAGCACTACAAATCCTGAGATTCATACAAAATCAAATCAGTTGAAATAGGCACTAAGGTGCCAGTCGGGTTAGGTTTCGTGCCAGTGACACCGTGAACCTGACCGGCCGCTCACATACTACACGCTGGATAGATCTAGGCAATGCTGCAGGGCATCGTGGAACTAATGGACATAATGTGAACGGTGGAACTAATCCATACAAGCCTTATAAATGCGATACTCTGTCTGTCTAAGTAGTTGAACGGATCTGAAAAGCAAGGGCAAATTTTATCTTGGGGATACCTATAGCAGTGCTTATCCTTTTTTAGAGTCTGAATGTAACCCACATTCAGACTCAAAAACGGTACTTATAACAAAGTAATATCACATATATTAAAAAAGACAACTGCCTTCCTTTTTTTCAAAGAAAAGAATTGCCAGTGTCACTCAAAATAATTTTAGTATACTAACGATACCCCATACCTTTATTCAAATCTGTGAAGGTATATTGATAGTTATGCTGTATTAAAGAAACTCTCAACCATTCCACATGAACCCTGAAAAAATTACACTTTTTTGGGCAGTGGTGTAATAAGATATAATAACCAAGTGTGCAAAGCCACGTGCAGACGCTAGACTTCAATAATGACTTCAAAATACCTGGGCCAAAGTAGTGGTACCATAATGTAACACTACTTGCGCACGCGGCTCCGCACGCGTCCAAGTTAATGTGAGATGAGAATCATCTTCACAAGCAACCTCCTTTAAGTAGGTAGGTTAGGAACCATAAGTTTCAGAACAGTCGTCGTTTTGTGATGTTTTATTTTATGGCCTACGGTTATTTCAAGAACGCGGCACTTATACGTTCACAGCTGGACATGCGCCCCCCCCAAAATCCCCCTATCCCCCTCCTCTTGGCAGGGTCATGGCATCAAGTTATTCTGCTACTCATTCAGCATTCCTATGAGTTTCAATAGTAAAAACTTGTATAATTTACTTTATCCTTCATCTCAGATTATCAACAAAATCGACCAGTGTCGGCCATGTCGGGCGAAGATCCTAAGATAAAGCCCAACAAGCACAATCCGAAGATTTATATGCGAGCACCCGAGTAGCACACTTGCACACATTTTCTTGTAAGGACGATCGATTTTATTACTCATTTGGCTCGCTGAATCAGACGGAACGACCTCGGCTTAGCACTGTTGCCGATTGAGGCACCTTCATATAGAACGGCTGGTTGATTTAGTTATTTAAAGTTTTAATAATAATAATAAGCGCATCGTCAGGAAATTCCTCCCCCTGCAGCTATAGACACCGGTCGCTTGACCCTAGCTTCGCGGCCGGTGATTCACCGTTTTGATATATTTTTACTGTAGAATAGTTTTTTAATATTTTATTTTCTTTAGTAAAAATGTATTTTATAACGAGATTTAAGAATAAATAAGTGTATAATAATAATAATTACAATCCACACAGCATCATCTAGCCCCAAACAAAGCCGAGCTTGTGTTATGGTTTATTATAGTAAGTATATTATAGGGATGAATCTTTGGTGTTCTTCCAACACAAATAAGGTTCGTAGTTAACCCGCTTACATCCGTAATGAATTCGTCAAACTACGATAGTTTTTATAGTAAAAAAAAAAAGTATATTATAGTTATTTCAACCGCTATCATCTTGTTTTGCGTTCATCGAAATGATTAACAACAGCTGGACTTTATCCAATGTTCGGTTTAGACTTATTCTAAGGGTATGGATCTCCGAAAGTTCGTGGCATCATTCGCTGACCTGCTTACTTCAACAATAAATGGAATTTTTTTGCCGTAACTTATTTTGTTTGCTCCTATTTACTTCAGCAGTCAATCTCTGCGCGACAAATCGGTTCTTGCTGTTCTTGCCTCCTATTCTAACGAAAAAGAGTAGTCTTCGTCCTCATCACCGTATATTAGTCCACCCCTAATGATCGCCTTTGCACCTTGCCTTCAGCTTGCCGCATCCAGCATCATTCTTCAGTCTTTTGCAGGTCATTCCATTTGGCCGAAGGGTGCTATTCAACGTTTTCCGAGTCGCTGTCTCCACTCAAGAACACGTTTATCCTAGGGGTAAACGATTTAGTTTTTTCAATAACTTTGGTTCTCTGTCGATATATTTGGTTCTCTATCGATTAGGGATTCCAAAATCGGGTCCTTTTCGAGGAACCGGGAATCCCGGGAAGTTTCAAAGTCGGAACCGGGAATTCCCGGGAATTCCCGGGAAATTTCGAAAAAATATTTTTACTGCTATACCACTACCGGAATAAGATAATTTAATATACTTCACGTCCTTTTAGGCATTTCGCTGATATTAGGTACCTATGCGGTATTAGGAATGTTACTGAAAGCTGTATTTCTTTTGAGATGTTAATAAAATGAATAACAAATTCTTAGGTCCATGTCTTTTGTCCCCTCGTTCGACAATAAGCCTGAAGGCTTTTCGTTCTATAGAGTCTTGACTGAACCCAGCATAACACATTCATTTGCTGCCATGTTCCGCAGCAAAGTGCTTTGCAGATACTCCATGAGGCCGGACTTGAGCTATCCTTGTATGAAATATCGCCTGATCTCGTATAGTATGAGACGCTTAGCTTCGTGGCCACCGTTTTAGCTTTGATTCGTTTCTTCATTTTAATCCAATGAAAGTACAGAAGTTCAGAGTTGTTGTAAGAGTGACACCAAGGAGCTCCCGTTGTTTTTCGAGTCCTCTAAGCGAAAACATCAATCTAAAATTACCTTATTTCGTACCCACATAATAAACATTATAATGTTCTTCTATCCAAATACTAGGCCACGATGGCCAGGCTCAACGGAGACAAATATAAAATTGGACTAAGTGTTCTTTGTTAGCCCACGGTATTAAAAAATAAATTAAATTGGATTATGACTTCCATTCGTGTCGGTCGTCATTGATGACTGTTCGTCTAATCTATTGGCGATCAGCGTCGTCGGGGTACTTCAGAGGTCTCTTCCTACTATGCATTTATTTCTGCCAGCCGCAAACGGTCGATTCGTTGTGTTCGAAGAAGTGTTCAAATGCATTTGAATTCTCTACCTGATACCAGATGCTGGTATCTGGTATTTTTACCTAATAATACCCACGCAGGCGATATCATCGCGCTTTACAGGTTCAGAAGTCAGAGCCGATCAGAATAACATGCACAAAGAGGATAATAAATTGCAGCAATGCACTTGACTCTGGTACTTTCTCTTTGCCAAGCTCAAGTCCAGCTTCATGGAGTATTGCTGTCATGTTGCTCAGCAAGGTAATTTGCTGAGCAAGATGGCAGCAATCGACTATGTAGAGCTGGCTTCAGTCACGGCTCTATAGAAAGAAAAGCCTTAAGGCTTGTTGTCAAACGAGGGGACAATAGACATGGACCCAAAAAATTATAATTAATTACAGATCAAAAGTAATATAGCTATAACTAACATTTCTTTTAACAGGTTTGATAAAAATCATGGATAAAAAAGTAAATACGATTAATTTGATTTAAATCGGAATTATTTAATTTAATATTTTTTTCTATCATAATCGCTTTGGTCTATCCAGTTTTAAGGTTTTTATAGGTTGGTAGGAAAGGTAGGTTCAAAGGTTTAATCACACGAAGTACTAGCAGAAAGGAAAGACACCAAGATTGAAACATTTTATTTTCTGTCTTACATGTTTGGCTCAAGTTTTTTTTCGGTGTCTAAGTCCGTTTATCACACTTCCTACTAATATTATAAATGCATGAGTTTGTGTGAATGTTTGTTACCACGTATCTCAGTAACTAAATAACCGACTTGGTTGAAATTTGGTGTGTAGATAGTTTAAGTTCTGAAATAACACATAGGTTAATCTAATTTGCAAAAAATAATCTCAGGTGGTTAAAAAGGGTGGTTAAGTTTATATGGATAATGTTATTCCTTTGTTTTATTAATGGCAGAAGCCTTTAATCACAAAGAAAATTATAATATAATAAGTATTTACAATTGAAACAATTGAGCTAACTGCAGACTGTTGCAAACAATCTACCATATATTATTCCTTGGTTAGATTAACTCAAAATTCAGTATAAATAAACTTTAAAGTAAATAATGAATTACATATTTCTTATTTTTACAAAACAACCCCTAAAGTTATTTATTGCAAACCTGTTGTGCAATTAATAACTGAAATTTAGACGCGGGCGAAGCCGCGGGGCGCAGCTTATTAAAATATATTATAAATATGAAAGTTTGTATATACCGTTCCTTCTTCACGCCAAAACTACTTAACGAATCGGGCTGAAATTTTGCACGTTTCCAAAAATAAATTTTAAACGTTTTCAATAGCGCGTGCGAAGGTGCGGGCAGAACGTTACCGGAGTACTAGTTCTTTATACAAATTGTAAAACAGATATGACTTGCCGCAAATATGTTGGCTAAGCATCTTTTTTTCGACAACTCGCATTATTTGAACTTTATGGCATTACTAATTTCGGAGAATTTCCTGAATCCTCAACCAATAAAGCAGGTATAGGTACATTGTGCATGTGTACACGGAAGCTCAATTTTGGGCACTCTCATACATTTTTGACTGCTCTCTGTTTTCACTGCAGGGAAAATAACAATTGATTTATATCAAGTGATACAAATCATGTCAACTCTGCCTAATACCGCGTAGGTTAGGTACCTGATAATGTGAAATGCTATAAAAGGAAGTGAAAATGTTGAGTTACGTTATTTCGGTAATGCTATAAAAGTTAAAATAATTTTCCCGAAATTCCCGAAATTTCCCGGGAAATGATTTTGGATTTCCCGGTTCTTAAATCAGCCAAAAATTTCGGGAATTCCCGGGAAATTCGGGAACGGGAATTCCCGGGACCAATCCCTACTATCGATGTATTCGATAAGAACAAGAGTAGTTCATTGTGGTATTTAGGTAGGTCTTTATTGTGTGCCCGTGATCTACAAAATTTAGTCCTGACTTCTTAACAAGGGTTACCTATGTCTCAGGAGTCAGTTCCTGGCCATGCAGAAAACACTTATCTTCTTTATCAATAGAGTAGAGAGTTCTGTGGTGTAGACTTAGTAATTACCTAATGAATAAAGAAACCTTTCTGCAAAACATGTTTGAAAAATCCTATTGTAAATAAAATTTATTTATAACAAAATAATTAGATTTTTGCGTGTTTGTGTGGTGGGTCTCCCGAGGACACCAGTATCTTGAGAGCTGAAAGTTGATAACGATGGTGATAATGTTGTACCAGCTGTTCTTATACTGGCTGTAAAGATGCTGCATCTCGTTTGTAACGGTTCTCGCCGCGCCCTGCGTTGATAAGAGTTTTTATGCCACAAGCTTGTCGGCGCGACTATTCATGTTTTGTAGGTGTTTGAAGACCGGTCAACGATACAAGATCCATGTTCAAAGGTATTTCAATTACCTTAAGGAGATTGCTTCGATGATTTTGCTCGTTTGGTTGATAGCTGAAGAGGGTAGCTGTTAGAGGTTTTGTGGGGATTAGAATGATCTTGCAACAAACTATCGAGTGATTTGCTCCGGCTACTCTCTATAATTTTGCATTCCTGGAAAATGGACTCTCCCATTCCTCGCCACTTCTCTATTCCGCGCTGTGCCATTGATACCAAAAACTTGCAAGAGCATATCTTCTATAATAGTGCTAACTTTAGTAAGGCTAAGGTCGCTTAGCTTACTGACTGCATTATATTTATTGATTATTTTATGCAAACGATCTATATAATTATGCGTATTTGAAAAGTTGGATCAGTTTTATGATGACCTCTGATTGAATTTGTTATTATGTATAACATTATTTAAACAAGTTATAATGCACGAAGGTGGGGCAAAGAGTAGATAAACGCAAAACTGATCCATGTAAAACTGGTTCAAAGAGGCCCAATCGTTGAGGTGGATTAATTTATGTCGTTTGAATAACTATTTTTTTTATATACTTATATCTTTTGAGACGAATGGCAGGTAGGTAATGAATTTAACAAAAAACCTAATAAATAATGACGCACTAAGAGTGTGAATTATCACTTCCTCATCCGTTTTATATTTTCCCATAGCTGGGATGCCGGCTTTCAAAATAAACGGAAGAGATTTCTACTTGTTCGTTTACGCTTTCGTTATTTTGGCAAACTGGTTTGCAGGACTTGAGCAGAGAGTGTTGATATTGGAATAAGTAACTTAGATAATGTTATGATGATTTGTTTTTTTTTTACGTTTTTACTATAAAAAGACCACTCAAGTTAACAAAAGTGGCATGCAGCGTACAGGGATGGTAAGGAGCTGTCCATCAAGGTGAGAACATACAGAGACCCCACCCCCTATAACAAGTCATATTCATTGCTAGAAACGTGTAAACAATCCAAACGTGATGTAATCCAACACAAACCTACTGAAAACGGATAATCTGAACACGCATCGTCTGCGGCAAACGCCTCGTGACTACCACCACAAGCACCAGATCCTATGACAGCTCGACCACAGCGACTGTTTCCTGTAACGATATTGAATCCTGCTATTTCCCGATCATCTACTGATCACGTGATTTTCTCGATGCAAACTGGTTTATCATCAGGCCATCATGCATGCGCCAACAACAGCATGTAAACATGAATATCTGTACTGTGTGCGCTCGAAACCGACTTGTTATACAATCCAGGTACCATCCCCATGATAATTTTTCTAAAATTTTATAGGTACCTTTAAATCTAAAAGAACCTAAACCAAAGACAACAGCGAATAATTCTGCTCATCTAAAATAAAATTAAGTTTACGAGCTCCATCAAATTACATACATTATCTATCCATTCCTTTCAACCTCTACGTTTTTGGGTACTGCCGTCATCAATGGACTCAATATATTGGAGGACCCTCCCAGCTAATCATACGCTGTAAATGAACCCCAATCCTTTTCTCATCCCACGGCTTAGATTACCCCGCTCTAAATCAATCACAGGCTTCGACATGTTCGCTCTAGCTAATGTTATACTGATATCAATAACGTCATAGATTTTGATGGCGTCAATCACAGAGGAGTGTAGGTATTATGCAAGACTAGATAAGTTTGTTGTTTGGTTTCACGCTATAGCAGTCTCTTAGTTTCGGGCTAGATGATGCTTTGTGAATTGTCCAATATTATTTATCTATTTATCTTAGGTAAAATAGCATATGAGTATGGTTTTAATATTTTTAAACTGATTAAGTCAGGTCAGTCTTATTCTCCGTCTAAATTCTGAGAGCATTTTCCAAAATTGAGACTTAGTACTGCGTAGATAACTGTCAAATCTGTACGTTTTACCTATTTGATTCAATGGCCTATGCGAATTAAAATCATTTGTGGTATTTTCGTTGGGATTTTCTCTTAGTCACGTTTACAATCACAGTATCCAGTGTCCACACCACATGTGGCTGTAAGCTTTCGGCAAACCGGTCGCACGACCGTTAAAGTCCGTTTATTGGATTCAAACTCGCACACAGGTGCTAACGAATCGAAATTGATAGCCGTTTGCGAAGTTTTTGCAACGATTTCGAGTGCTGGTTCATCTGTTAATTGGCAAAAACCTATTCATTACAAATGACATATATGTACACAATTGGGTCATTCTTCGGAAAGACATTTTTTGGTTGACTTTCATGGCACATTTTTTTTTGTTGAAATAGCACATAATGATGAAATATTCTGAATAAAGATTTAATTTAAAATTTATCGGTAGTGGAGGGAACTTAATTGACTTAATGGTTACGAAGTAATTCAATTTTAAAAATATGGTATCCACGGAAATCAGTATTCATATCACCGAAATCAAATCTATAAAAATATTGAACATTTATACGTTGAAACATACATTTTGTGTGAATTAGCATATTAAAATCAATGTAAGGAGGATATTCGGGATGGTTTATTAATAAAATAATGTTTTTTCAGTAGGAAGTAGATGGACAATTTCTTAAAATTAAGGAGTAATTATTTTATGTTTGCAGTTTTTTTCTAAGAAAGTATAACAAACATTTACACACTCTTAAGACAATACAGTAAACATTATTTTTTTATATTTTTTTGTGTTTAATTTTAATTATTAGAGGAAAATCTGCTTCTCTCTAGCAGTTCGTTGTTGACGAAGATCTAATTCACTAACTGATTGTATCTTCCCTTCTGTCTTCTTTCGATAATACCGCTGCCTATCTTTTTCTTTCTGCACGGAATATAAAATGAATGGAAAATAGGGTTTAAAGTATAAAATTGCCGTTTTATTGTAATAGGTACTTCGAATTGACATAGAACCTCCATGGTTTGAGATTTTTGAGCGAAACTCTTTTTACATGATACCTATGAGGTTTTTCTTTTAAAAAATGTGCAACATTCGATTATCGACTTCCAGTTGTATTTTTTTTTAGCTTAGACAATAAAAATGAATACTTCGAAAATTCGAGTGATTTTTGAATACGAGTTCCGACGCGGAACTAACGCGGCAGAAACAGCTCGCAATAACAATGTTGCGTTTGAAGAGGGGACTGCTAATGAACGCCTCGTGCGATTTTGGTTTAAACGCATTCGTGATGGAACGTTTGATTTGAAGAACGATCCACGTGAAAGACCGCCCACACAGGTGAATAAAAATGAATTGAAAGAAATGGTTGAAGCCAATCCGAGCCAAACTACCCAGGAACTATTTGGTGGTCTCAGCATGGTGTTATTCACTATAGCTTTCTCCGATCTGGTCAAGCAATAACGGCAGATGTCTAATGTGCCGAACTCCGAACAATGATAGCAAAACTAGCAGTGAAACAGCCCCGACTCATGAATCGATCTTCATCATTATTGCTCCTTGATAGCGCGAGACCTCATACAGCACGTGAAACGGCTTTAACTCTACAATAACTGCAATTAGAAACCATTCGTCAACCTCCGTATTCGCCAGACCTCGCTCCAACGGACTACCATTTTTTTCCTGATTTGGACAAATTTCTACGTGATAAAAAAATTTCTTCTCAGGAGGCAGTACAAAATGCTTTCACACAGTTTGTCAGATCTAGATCACTAGAGTTCTATCGCAAAGGCATAAATGACCTTCCTATTAGATGGCAGCAGTGTATAGATAATAATGGTAATTGTTTTGATTAAATAAAAATGTTATATAAAAAAAAAACTTATTAAAATTTTTCTATACAAATCGGCAATTTCATACTTTAACCCCTAATATTTCTCTAGATTAAGCTTGATTCGGGCTCTCTTCCGTCTTTCAGCCAATATTTTTGCAACTAAGCGATCTTCTCGTGAGTAGACCATATTCCCAGCGCACTCACTGAAAAAACATTATTAAAATTAACAATATAAAAATGTTAATTGACCTGCAGATTAGGTTTTCGTTGTTTTAAATGACATTTCGTGTACTTTTTGTCCACGGAAAACACGAAAATCAATACCACGAAAATCAAAAATATGTACAAAATCGTACATTATTTCCTAAATTGTTGGTATATATTACTTTGGTATCTGCAGTCGAAATTAGGAACCTAAAAGGCATCTGTTATTACAATCATTAAAACAATAGAATTAGTATGAACGAATTTAAATTCTACATGGTAATCAACACTTGCGGTATACCAAGCCACGGAAAGTGATTACTTACTATAATAACAGATGGACGCGGAGACATAGAGATGTGTTGTCCTCACCACTGATGGAGCGCCACCGATAGTTTGTCTCGGTCTAACAACTATTCACGCAATTACTAAAGTACAGTTTATATGAACAAATTAGTGCGCGCCAGGGGTATCAACGCCAAACGTCGGACGCAAAGTTATCTAGTTGTAACTTATCAACTAAAACTTATTTTTGCAAAGTAATAGTGTCAGTTAAGCTAGTAACTATCTGTTTATTTGTGAACCTGTGTGAAATAGTGCTATTATTAATAGGAGATAATATAAAAATTTATTAACACTCGAACATGAGGTCCGGACGCACCACGAAAGTCAATATTTCCGTTGGTCTGGGTGTTTTCTATGTATAATAAAAAATATCTATCTATGTAGTGTATTGTATTAAGTATATCAGTTATCTAGTACCCATAACACAAGCTCTGCTTAGCTTGGGGCTAGACGATGCTGTGTGAATTGTCCAGCATTATTTATTTATTTATTTATTTTATTATTTATTTATTTCCAAGGTTTTTATTTATTTTTTCTTATTTAGAATAAGAAAATTAAAAAACTAAAAAAGGCCTCCCCCATTACTTTTGTCTTACCTAACACCTAAAAAAACATCAAAGGGCTAGGGATACTTTTTGTATTTTTTTTCGAGCCGGACACGTATTTTTGAGCCATGTAAGAATTACCCAATTGTTCTTTAGAGTCAACTGAAATTTACAAAGTTGATTATAATATCCAGATTTATCACACCTTTTCATGATATCTACTACGACTTCCATCATCATCAATATCCTACTTTATCATCTTATGGATACTTTTGGTTACATTTTCAGCAATCACGCTTTTGCCTTCACATTGGTCTATAAGGACTCTTACAATAAGATAAGACAGAACTACTCCATTGTGCTCCGGTTCAACCGTATGTTATTAGAAGTGACAAGAATTTATACCTCAAATCTAATACAAAATGCGTATCAGGAATTCTATGTTCTTGCAAAATTAAACTATTGTATCTATTACACTACCTGTTCTATTAATTCCATTCTATTAATTCAATTTATTACATAATCAAACAGCTAATTCAATAAGCCAGTCATTAAATTGTAATACTCTAACTAGGCATCAATCATCCGAACAAACACACGCCTCTCATTCACATCAGTGTGATAATGCTCAAATATTGAATCACAATGAGCTACAAGTGTTTGTTTTGTTCATTACTATTTGATGTCAATAACGGTACTCAATATTTGTACCCAAAACGCGGTTGTACTATTAATACTTGAATTTATTTCCGAAATACAAAGTTAGGTTTTAATTTTATTCTAGAAATCAAGATTGTTTATTAAGCTTTCGATTTTACTATCTATAATTTTCTTCCTTTCCAATAGAATAGAATCAACATTATAAACTTTCGCGATTTGTTAACATAAAGTTATGACCTTAATGTTACATAATCTCTATATAGTTATTCTGTGATAATTTTTATTATAAAAATATTAACAAATATTTTAGTAGTTTTTTATTCGGAGGTATTTTCATGTTTTGTAGTTTTTTGTCTATTTTATTTAACTTCTTAAAACATTCTACGAGTCATTACGAAACATATCAGAACGTTGGAACGTTCGCGTAAACACTTGCCCACGAAGCATACGGACATCTTCAACTAGCTCTTCCTGCAAGCCGGCCCCTCGGGTCACATTGCAGAAGCTGGGCAGTGCATGTGTTAAGAAGGCCAATAAAAAATATCCTGTATGCAAAGATTTTCACTCACTGAATACCAGTTGAGGAATCCATCTTCCTGCTTTCTACTGCAAATGCCACGACTAGTGTGTTCGTAAGAATTTTGTTGGCAATGTAATTTTATACGTCTCACAACTATTCACGTTTATTTCAAAAGGTTACCAATAATTTAAATGCTTTCCATCACTTTGCATTGTAAAGGTGAGTGGTCACTTTCTAAGTGCATCTTGGCTTTATCGCGGTTTGATAGGACAGTTACATTCAGTAGCTGTAGTTAGGCAAGACTTTCGTACTAAGAGAACAGCCTAGCATAACGGAAGAGTCAAGTTTCTCCAGTTCAACTTTCGTCATCATCTACTGCTTGGTACAGACTTCCTTTAGTTTCTGCCAAACTCCTGTGTCCTGTGATACTGGAATCGTCAACTCCAATTGCGAGTGGAGGACCCGGTTTCTATAAATTCAACGGTTCAGCCTTATACTACCTATGTATACCTTTACTATCTATCTATATTTTCAATCTGTAAGCAATCACACCAGGTTTACATATAGTTCTTCACTCTATAAGGGCTCTCTTGTCAGTTCATATGTCACATTAAATCTGTCACTCCTTAAGCTTCTCTTCTGTTTTATCCCACATTGTTCATAGAAGCATCTTCGCTAACGTTTGTTTACCACGAGTTGGGAAGTGGTTCAAAAGGTGCGCTTCTGCGTGCATTGTTGACGGTTACCATTCGATTCGTCGGTGGTAGCCATTTGAAACGGTAGCCGTTACCACCTTCTGGCTACTTTCCATAGTTCAGTTATTGGAAATGGTGTTTCATGGTTGTTTTAAATCTTATTCGGCGTGTCTGATTCTGTTAGTTTACCTATTGTTTTTGGTTTTGTATTTATTGGTGTTTTCTTCAGATCTACCGAGGGTAGCAATTCTAACTGTCTGTGATCCAAAAAAATTTATTAGGTTTTGCTGCCTATCTGTACCTAGATACTGATACCTTACCCACTAAGAATATAATTAGATCTAAGATACTCATGTTTTATAGGTTCTGATAGGTTTATAACGCCTCTACATCCATTACGCTGATGAGCACTTAGTTATTAACATGAACACTTCTTGCTGTTTGTGAAGCTGTTCGTCAACTGAACCGCTCAATAATTTACAAGCTTAGATTCTCCCTACCTTATCTAAGTTCGGTATTACTGGTGCATTTATTGGACCACTAATAGTTATGTTGTTCGTTTGTTATGCTTACGTATCTTTTAGTTTCGTCGCCTAATACTAATAGTAAGTATACTAGGTACGTATTAGAATAAAGAAATCAAAATAAGAAACAAAGCTACTGCTTTGTTTCTTATTTTGATTTCTTTATTCTTCTTTACGGAGGTTCTTAGACTTGGGTAATTTTTTTTTAGCTTTCGTACACTCGCCGATCAGCAAAGCTTTATGAACAGCTGGTAGATTAGGTTTAGCTTTCTTTGGTTGAATATTTCGAAGACCAGCGTTGGTTGTACGCAAATACAACCAACCCATGCTGAGACGTTTTGTTACTTTTACCGTTTTGTAACTTTAACGAACTGTCTATGTTCTTTTGTTTTAAATTTTGTATGTCTTTGTTTGAGTTACAAATAAACGTTTCTATTTCTATAACATTCTGCTTCACACTTCAGTGCAAAGTAGGCTTCTAAAAAGGTAGTTTTTTAATGTATGTGTATAATAGTGGGTTAATAATCATATGCCTACCGTTAAAACCTCGCCGTACATGACTATCATCGGAATTTTATAGCCTCTCCTATTATTTACCGTTCAACACTTCGCACCGTATCTAATTAATGAGGAAATATTGTGTGCACCTTGCGATCTATAGCTGGGCAAAGGCTGTTATCGGAACAGCTATCAGATTAGAATATTTAGATAAGTATCCAACGGCCATTACAAAGCCACCCAACTACCTACTTTTTGATCTTAATAACTTTTTGCTCACGCTTTGTTGATGTATTCTTCTGAATGATAATGTTGCCTATTGACAATTAGTAGTCAAAACAATTTCCAACTACGCGAAGTCAAGGTCCAAAGCTACTTGGGTAATAAATATAACATTGCCATAAATTGCATACCTGCCTCGGAATAACTTAAAGTGAATACCAGGACAATATCCACATTTTAATGCCCAGTATTTTACACTATAGGTCGCCGAAAATTGCAGGTCTATTACCGCAGCCACCTTTTGTCCTGCATTGATGAATTACATTGTTAACCTTGGACAACAACTGCAGTGCAACGTTGTGAACCTATAATTTACAGCACAATGCAGTATATGACAAAATGTGGAAAATGTGCCGAGACATTTAATGAATTCCTACATATATCAAGTCAACGACCGATGTGGCACGGCGGGCGAAGGTCCGCTTGGGACGCAGGAGGTTGCGAGTTCGATTCCCGTCTTGGGAGAAATATTTGTACTATCTGCAAATTTTTGTTCCGGGTGTTCTGGCTTTTTTCTACGTAATTATGATAAAAAACATCTATCTTCGTAGTACATTGTATTAAGTTTATCAGTCATATAGTACCCATAATACAAGCTCTGCTTAGCTTGGGGTTAGATGAAGCTGTGTGTATTGTCCAACATTATTTATTTATTTATCACCCGCAGGTGTAACTAAAGGGTCATTGCCAAATGATCCTGGGGGATATTCGATAAAGAACTTAGAAGTATGAAATACAAATAATTCTTCGAATCTTGTCTTTTTCATCTTCGTCACAAAACCAGTATAAAGGAACTCATCAGAATTTATTATTTTATTAATGAAGCTCCAATAGAACAGCTGCGATCAGCTGATCATTCGTGCAGCCTATCAGCTGATCGCAGCTGTTTTTGCCGCGTGCCAACAGGCCCTAAGTGCTGCATACCCACTTGCACTTCTTGCTCACAATTGCACCAAGGCAGGTGTTGGCATTCCATTGTCGGCACCTGCCGCTGGTATAAATATCTCAAGAATGTTCTTACCAGCGTGCCTTGGTGGTCTGTTGATGTGCTTTTTGTGCACGTTAGATGCGCGTAGGCCGAAGAAATTGATGGTAAGGCTCATTATGAGATCACTAATCGCTATCCTTCTATCTAATACGTTTTATCATAGATTTTATCAGAGGCTCGACTCGTACGAGAGCCTCTTAATATACCGTATATATATAATAACTTCTTATGTTAGAATATTTTCGAGCAGTTGTCTAGGGTAGATTGGGAAAAAAATACGTCCCATCGTCATCAAAGGCGTAAATATTTGAAAAATTAGTCCTTCAGCTTCAATGCCGCAATGTCTGAGGGTGCGTTGTCATTTTGGTCTCTTCTACCTTAGGCAACAATCCCTGTGCCTGGCCTACTAGGAGTAGGTAACTGGAACAAAATGCACGCTCGGATACCAATATTGTGTGTTTTGTAAGTGGCCAGTATCTATTTGCACGCACTTGCCGGACCTATAGGACCAATCTCGTTGGTAATTTGAATTTATAACCAATTTGGAAATGTTCTATCGTCGCGAGACCTTTCTCCAAATGCCAACCATTCGAAGTTAATTAAAAGCTTAATTCAGCTACATTGTTATCAAGCTATCTGTTATTCGCAGGCTGGCCCTCTCCGTTTATGGAGTCCAATTAGCTGGTGGCCCTTATTGGTTGCTATGGGCCTTATACTCTCGCCGGTACCGTAAGCTTGGACATTATTCAAGTGATGTGTTACATTATGTGATTTTTTTTTGTAGGAATTCCTATTTTTATCACCATAAAGTTCTTAACTGTTCTCTATTTTAAATGATCTTTGTACGAAATTGCTTGGCAGGTGGTTTTCACATTATAAATGGCTGCTCTGTAATTTACCCACTTTAGGGTATGTGCCACACTCACCTCACCAGCCTTAGGTCCACTGCTGGATACAGGCCTCCTACTGATAAGCGCCTTATTGGCTTTTATCGAATGGGGGTAGTGCCCATTATGCCGGGCATGCGGCCTCCCAAAGTTCGTTAATTTACATCGGGCCTGCGCTAGCCGCATCCATTGAATGAAGCGCAGTGTCGTACTTGTATATCATGCCGTCTGCCCACCTGACTACTGGGCTCCAGACACTTCATTGCTCGTCCTAGGCGACGAGTGAAAAATGAAAATGAAAATGTTTATTTCTTAAAACCACAAAAAGTACTTCAAGGAGCTGGGCTGGTTAGGGCCTGTTTAGGCAGGGGGATATTGCACAATACACTCCCATGCGAGATGTCCGTGCAGATCTCAGTTCCCCCAATCAGAATTAGAATTAGAATTAGAAAACCACAAAAAAAGAACAAAGTTCTGGGCAGCTCTGTCTTCTGTTTTAGTTATAAAAACTGTGTTACAGAAGGCAACGTCTTTCCCATTCCAGGGTACATTGTACATAAGTGGATTAGTGGATGATTTCCTCCTTTACCAAAATCGGAGTTGAACAGGTTCTTAGCTAGGCCTGGTATTTATTTTTAAGAAATTGGATCCAACCCAGCCAATTTCCTCCTATCATCCAATCGTATGTTAACCAGCTAGCGCACATACGTACCTAAAGGCTGCGCTTGCGCGTCGCCGTCTCCTTTCCCGTCTAATTACACTTTCCTTCCGCGAGCCTGTCAATTAACAATTACAAGTGGTACGGTAGGCATTCCTCCGCTAACCATACCGTTACCGACTATTGAGTGCTGATCGACGAAACGTGATTGTTCATTGATGTTTCCTTGAAGGGTAGCCCTGCGAAATACTCGATAGTGACATCATTCTCGCAGGTATAAATAGCATTTTATATTTATTATGTTGGAATAAATAAACTGAAGTTAATGGATTCCTTTTTTTGGGAAAGTTGAAATGTGTAAATATCGGACTAAAAGGCTCCGTAGTCCGATGATCTGTATTGATCAGCATCATCGTACTAAATCATCGGACTACTGATACTAGGCCTTTTTTTTTTTATTCGGCGAGGAAATTCGTTGACGAATAAACTGGTCTGGGGGGGACCAGAAGATACTAGGCCTACTCAAGTGCTTTGATAGCCCGGTCTTTTACACAAGTAGAAATGGAGACTATACTTAATGTTCAGGAAATTGTACCTAATAAGACGGACTGTCTTACTAGGTACAATTTCCTGAATGATCTTCACTATGCTCAAATTTCCGTTATAAACTGATAATATTTTATTTGTTTCAGGTTGGTAAACGTAGTTATGCTTTCTTGGGAATAAGATGTCGGTAAGTTAAACACAATGTTGATGATAGAACGGAATTTTTTTCTGCCTCTAATTATATTAGTCCTTTGGTAGGTATAACTTCACCTTCTGCGAGTTTTTTAAATTGTACTCTCGAACCGTCATGTCGTCTAAAATATCATGTGTTACATGCATTACCACAGCTTTAACACGTTTATTGCCATCATGACGCACGACTGCACTAGCGCATCTGTGGAGATATATGCCATAGATCGATGTATATTCTGGGCAGTGAATACTTTAACAACAAACCTAAAGTTTAGCTAGAGCCAAGGCACTGTAGCGCCCGTTTATTTAGCGGCAAATTTTGTAGTAACTGACCGAACGATGGGCGTACACGGTAAATAATCACTAAACATTATACTCCGGCGCAACTCCTCCCCTCGAGCCTAGATATTAGTCTTGGCTAAGTTTTGCTGTTGCTTTAGCGTAAAGTTTTAAATAATAATCGGTTATGCAGACAGCATAGTCTGTCGAAGATCGGTAGAGTCGACTCCAAAAATTGCAGAACAAATTCAATTTTCAACACACTGATTTACTTAGTTATTCCAATAGTCGATAACCCTCTGAGGTTAACCATGACTATGTTGAGCTTTTTGTGTTAAAGACCGTATAAAGTTTTACCTATACAAGCTTTTTAATTCATTAGAAATAAATCGAATTGGCAGCCAGAGCTTCATTTTTTACTGAATTTTATTATATTTCGAAATTAAATGCTTATACTGTTGCAAAAACACTAGTAGCACAATAGTATTATACAAAACAAACTAATTCTACGAAATCACAATATGCATACTAGATAAGCCACGAAAACGTATTAAAATTATTGGACCACAAAATATTGCGCTTAGCGTCTGATAATCTCACACGTTAACGTTAATAAATTACGTTATAACGTAAGCAACGCGAGGTAATCTTTGTCGTAACACACTATAAACACATTCTTATTAGCGCTTTTACATAAAAATTGTTTCGTAGAAACTCATTGTATTTGAAATAGTGCTTCCTCTATTAGAATGATTGTAGATCTGAGACAAAAGTAGAGTGTAAGTAGACTGTTATTGTAGTTGTAAGTAATTTTTTAACCGATTTTTTTTTAAAAGACGCACTTTCTAAGTTTTGCTGTTTGTATGTTTGTTAATTAATCCGTCAGTGGTGGACCGACTTTCATGGTTTTTTCGGTTTTGTACAGAGAATGATCCCGTTATGGTCCCATAAAAATTTTATCTCCGTGGGATTGTTATCTTTCGCGCAAAACATAAAAATTGTTTGTATATTAATGAATTTGAATTCGGTCTTTAGTTTCTTCAAAAAAATCAAATTATTTTAAAATTAACTGATTAAAAATTAAAAAAAGTGAATAATTTAATCTAAAAAAAAACAAGCCCCAATAAGTTTGTGGGGAAAAGTAAAAACAGTAACGAAAAACAATGTTTTTAATCAAATACGGTTAGTTAAAGATCCTTAATGTGCCTAAAACTTACAGGAATCTTAACGCGTCATGGTTATTAATCTACAAAATGCCATAGACGAAAAATAAGTAAAAATTCCTTAGAAACTACCCGTATCAAATTAAATTACACCTATACGATAGAAATTATGGCGTGGGAATCGTATTTCTTATTGTGAATCGACCATGACCACGATTCAGCCTTTGGATCATTAATTACTTGGTTTCGACACCTTTTATTAGGAGAAAATAGCTTCGCTCGCAAAAATAAAACTCAATTTGGTTTATGACATCGGCTTTCTTTTAGATCTACCGCAAAAACAGCCTGTGGATTTTGGAATTAGATAATCAGAGAGGATCTCTATTGAAATTGACAGGTTTTTATCTGATAAGTCCAATCCTATTAGGACCCCGAATATTCCTTTGAAATTAGGATCCAACATCATTGCTTAATGCTTTTTGATCGAGCTTAATGTACACTTGCGATCATAATTTAAGACATACCTTTAAGATAATACTTGCTTGATGGTTACTACTATATAAAATTGTTAATTTCATCAACTTCTAAGTTTCAAACTTTATTACTGTATGCTACACGGTATGGATAAGTGAAATATTATAGAATACTTATGAGTTAGGTTATTTTTTTTAATAGAATCCTTTATTCACAAAGAAAATTACAATAAATTAGAACTAGTTTACAATTGAGCTAATTGCAGACTGTTGCAAACAATCTATGATAAATTGTTTTAATATATTATTTTATTGGTGTTAAAAAAATATGTTATTTATTTTTGCTGTATTATTTCCTAATGAAATAGATAATATATTTGAAGCACCAAAATTAGGGTAATTATTAAGTGTAACTTTGTGGAGATGAACCTAGGACCTAAATAATAACACATTTTAAAAAGGTCGTAAGCACCACGAATGTCAAGAATGGTAGGTATAAAACTGGAATGGCGAGACAATGTCTGTAGAATCTAGGTCACTACTTCTGACCGCGACTGTACCTCCCAAACCAATAAAGTAGGTACCTACAGTATCACCTACACTAATAATAAAGAGGAAAGATTTGTAAGTTTGTAACGAATAAACTCAAAAACTACTAGACCGATTTCATAAATTCTTTCACTATTAGAATGCTACATTATCCCTGTAGTAGCATAGGCTTTATTTATATGTTTAAAAAATTAATGTGCGCCCATGCGAAGCCGGGACGCCCCGCCTGTGTTATATAATACGGCTGAAGGTAGGTTTTAAGAATAAGAATAAGAATAAAATAAATTTATTTGTGCAGTCAGACTTACAACGTTTCTACAGTTTAGAACATAACAAAAAAACTTATAAATGTAAGCCCGAAGGCACAAAATGGCTTCTGCCTCAGCATTGCTGCATTGGTTGGTTGCTAGCAAGCTAGTAACCAACGCTGGTCTTCCGTCAGAGCCATTTTGTTGGCGTCACGGATAATCTATTAACTAATAAAAAAAAAGAACTAAATACAATATAAAAACAAAATATAAGTTAATATATAAGTTTTCAGATCGGTTTTCAGCGTTAAGACCACTTTTTGGACCACAATTGTCACTTATGTATGTTTTGTAAATAGTTTCCTGGCTTTATGTGGACTTGGTGCGTGGGAAATGGGAAAATGTGCTTTTATCTAAGTACCTGCCTTCGACATCTCGTGAGCACTAGGTACATTGTTAATATCAGTTAGACACTGTTGCAATATGTAGGTATTAAATGTGCTTAAAAATATGGCTGCAAATAATTAACATTCACGTTTTCTGCATGTCTGGGTGACTGGCCAGCGTCTGCTAATTTTGATTGGCGTTTCCAGTTTAATGGTGCTCAGGTATAATTGATTCGCCGAGATTTACAGAAAGAGGTGTTAGACATATGCAAATTTTAGGAAGGCTGACAGGTTGATGTATGGCTTTCTGACCTGCCGATTCTTAAAAAATAGCGTATGTGAGCGTAAATTGTATAATCCATGTCTGCACATATGTGGTAGGTACCAGGTACTCATGCCTCGGCAAGCACGTTAAGCCGTTGGTCCTGAGCTTGAGCTCTCCCCGGTCGTGTCGGTCTGCCGTCCCATCGGTTTATCAGAATGACGGAATAGAGATTGTACCTGTGTTTTTCCTCCATTCAGAAATCGTTCATTATAGGGGTTTTCTTTGAAACTAAACGTAAACACGGCTCTGCCCTGAATTATCAGTGGGTGTGTTCGGCTGTCTCCCAGCCAGGCTAATGCCTCTTAAATCATCTTGCGTTGATGTAAAATAAGCCAATGATGATGATGTGGATTTAAATAGGAGTGGGAGATCGGTATTTAGTTATTAATTAGGTTTCAGACATTATTTTGTATGTGAGGCGATTTCCAAAAAAAATAAGAATTAAGACCTAACGTGTTTACTAACGTGTTCGTGATGATGGGCAGAATCTGCAGTTTACGCAGTGTGAGTGAATTACCAATGACCCTGTATAGAAGGTACCTACATAGCTGTTAGAAAGGACAGTTTAATACTAAACTGAACATATCAATTTCTTCTTTAAACAACTGATGAAGCGATGCAGATTTGAAATTCCTGCAGTTTCTTTCTTAAAACCGATTTTCTTGCGACTAGCTACTTCATGCTTATTTAACAGGAATTGCATACATTACCTCTCGGACTTGGCGCTTTATTTTGGCTGTCTTCCAGCTGTCATTTTGTGCTGCACATTTGATTGCAGCTACGTGCCCCGTGTTAACTTTTATTGTTTTACTGCAGTGTTGTTTACCCTGTCCCAGAAAATGTTTACTTTCAATGCAGCACTTTATGACATCTCGTGCAATGTTTTTGTCTGTTACCTTGATGTTGTTTTTGAATATAACTCTGATTTTTACTTGTGTGTCGAGTAACATTTGAATGTCATGTGATCGTTATCGGAAATATCTTTATCTTGTTTGTTCTTTTTGATGATATTTCGTCTATTTTCGGGATATTTTACTTAGGTATGACAAACATAAATATTTATGAGGTATTCATGTTTATCGATAACTATTCCTAAGTGACTGTCAACAGCTTGATAGAAACTTTTTAATAACTCTATTTTTTCTAAAATCTGTTTGCGTGAATATCACAACACCCAACATAGCTAAAAATTTATCTGCTTCTCACACTTTAGTCCACGTTGGAAGGTGCGACATGCCCGTGATGTTCTCACCTCAGGCATCCACGAGACATCTGAAGAACTGGGTCAGTTGGTCAGCACCTCTGCCCGTTTAATTCTGCCTGCGCCGGAGTGGGAAGGAAATAAGGAATTGTGAACGCGCGGAGAAATCGCCTTTTTCTGCGGCATTAGAGAGATTAAATGCAATTATTGGGTAGTTTGGTTAAGTGGTAGGCTTTCGTTTGCATTGCTCCTGATTTATTAGATACAGTGGTAAATTATTCCAAAGTGATTCGATCTGTAAAGGCACCCACGACATTTTGTACTTGTTTTGCTGACGTTTCGATTGCTTTTGGTGATACCTAATCCTCTAAGGCGGTTAACACACTGCCACGCGTCACGCTGCGTCTTGCGTGTCGACTGCGCGTTTTCTATACAAACTGAGCTCCGTTTGTACCTTTCCTAAGAGAGTTACAAATTACGAGACAGGGAATCTAGCAATTTGCAGCATTTCAGCAAGTTCATTCCTTACCGAGAAGAATGCAACGTTAAACTGTGTGTACCGTTTGTTGCGACCTCTCGAACACGTGTTAGCAGGAAGCAACAGTACCGCCACTGATGGTGTAGCAGTGGCTATAGAACTTATGTAATCTGGTGTGTGCATGTAATCATCGTAAGGCTTTATGATAGCTTCTGTTTGTGTTTTATCAAGTCAGGTGCATTTTGCTGTTATGTTTATTAAGAGAAGTCAAAGCCTTTTTGGCAGTTTACTGTAACATTGTCCTTTTGCTTTTGGGTCGCCATGTATTTATTATTTTGTGATTTCAGCAAAGTTAGTTGCCCTGAGATCAAATTATAATTGAAGACCACTTTAGCTTTTTGTATTAAGTACATAAAGTGTAGCAGTGCTTCGTCGTTTTAGTCAAATGACATATTTTACCAATGTTGAGATCACTTATAACTGAAACAACAGAGCAGGAGGAACGGGTGAAAACCAATTACTTTCCTGCTTAATGCTGAATTCAAACATTTGCTTTATGTTCATGTCGATGTCCTGTAGGGCAAAGGGTTAAAACGTTTGCCATGTGATCAATTAAAACAATCAGTTCTGTCTGTCTGTGTACATGTTTAAATCAGATCCATGCATTCCCTGCAAGTGTGCCACGGAAACAATGTCAATAACCTATGACATCGCATGTTTTGCATTACCATGGATTTGTTTTCACTATCGATTTAATTTTAGCATAGGTTACCTATAAATTTTATAAGAATACTGGCCTTTTTATTATTCAGAAATGATTTTTTGTTTCCGGAACTCTAACCTTCTTTATGGCCATATAATATTTGTTTCCCATTTGTTAAGTCATTGATGTTATGGTTTACTAGTTTTCGGCACTAAAGGACTCTGATGAGAATATGGCCGATTCAATTAAAGATCTCTTCAAAAATATGTGATCCTGTTGTGTGCAGCGTTTAGTCATAATTTCATTGTTTATTTCCAATTACCACCGGGCGTACGAGAATAAACGTCTTTTTCTACGTTTATTTATGGTGTGGTAAATCTCTTGATACCACCGATAATGATTTTCTTTTTCAAGATTATCCGTCTTCGCAGGGGTCAGACATAAGGTATCCTATCTCCAATGCTATCTGGCCCACATTGTGTCGAGAACTCAATGAGATGGCTCTCCATGGTAGTGAGCAGTCACACCCCACTGCATCTCCGAGCCTTGTGCATTTCCTCTCCTGTACACGCGTCACGCGATGTACTTGATTTCATTCATTTACTGTGTCAATGGTTCATTGTTGCTTTTGTTTACTCTGGATATGACAAAGGTAAATACTGCTGGTGGTTAGTTTATCAATACAGTTTCAACATCAATTTGATACACCTAGCTCATCTATACATATTTATTTAATAAACCTACTCAAATAACACTAATGATCTGCAAAGATACTCATCTTCCGTGCTAAAAAGTATCGCATGATTTGTTCACAATTTATCATTATTCTAAAGAAAGTCATATTCTCTTATTTTCAAAGAGCACCTTTTTCTAAAGCAAATACGACGTCTACTACGCATGGATAGATGACACTTTTGTTTAGCATACGACAAGCTTTATCTTTGTTTTCAAACACCGTCATATTCAAAAGTACATTCTTCATATCTTTTGTTACACCCATACTATTAAAGCTGCCTTCACTTTCTATTTTAATGTTATCATTAAATCTAAAGAGAATTCGCGCATAATCAAATAAATGTTCGAATCAATCACGTATCGACGCCATGACCACGCATAACTCGAACCTGACATTGAAACAAGAAACAAGTGAAATTCTTAGATCTCTCATCTTCACGATGCGTCAATGAGTTAGACAGGGCGTTGCTGGCGAAGCACAAATACATAAGATATCTAAATTGCCTTGGAGATAGGTTCTTCGGGGTTACCAACCCCGGTTGTTCGAGTCTCAAGTGGACACAAAATAACTTCACTCAAAAGCTTAGAGTGGAAAATTCGTAATAATTTGTCAGTATTTTAATCCAATTTACCATTTATTAAAATTTCATAGTTAGTCTGGTACTGTTCTAGATTTAGTTTTTTCACCTGACATGATCTTCTCTCTGTAATCATCATGTTCAGGCACTTGGTTAAGTATTTATTTTTTCCCATATTTCAACTTTACCAGTAACGCATTTCTTCCGCTCGCCCGCAAGCAAACTCAATCACTTTCATCTGCCCATTTTTTGTGAGCTTCGTAATGAACAACACAAAAAGATATTTGCATCTATGTGGCACATCTTTTTTATGCCAACACATTTTGGGCGCCTTGAAAAAATTGTTAAGGCTTGATGGTCAGTGATTGCTGTCATCGCGATCACCCATAAGAGCTGCAGGTAGTTACAGCTGGGCTTTGGTAAAATCAGTTCGGTACTGGGTATTTCTGTCCTTAAGTTAGTATACTTTACTCGTCTTCAAAGTCTTGATCGTTATTTCCGCCCCCGGTTGACACCTACAGCTATCGTACCTGTGCGATCTTCATCCAGAACATTTAAGCCGACTTAGATCGCTTCTGAAAAATTTAATGAAAATCTAAAGAATTTCAAATTCAAGTTGTCTTCACTGTAAAACTATCTCCTATTTACTTAGTAGTTCATTATGATCACACCTCTTTATATACTCGAAGGACCACTCGAAGGACCACTTTAGCCTGTTAAGTAAAAGGCTAAGGAATTTTAAGTAATTTATTTAGTTTTATAGAAAACAATCATCAATATTCGTCAGTTTCTATACTTAAAATCTAGAGCTAATCTTTACCGTATAGCTCTTCTCGGCAAACAATCATACATAACCTGTTCTCCCGTCATACAGTCTCGGCACCATCAATCATGCGCGAGCGCAGCCTGCCGGTGGATTTTATTACTCATCGGGCCTATTTGCACTGGGCGGGTTTTTAGCGGGCGCGCGGACTAATTAGCTTTGGTAATTGGACTACTGTGCTTTAAAGCGGTGCACATTTTTGCAGGAGGGTAATGGACAAGTCTTATTTTGTATAATTCGTTGTTGGAGGTGTTCAAGGGAGTTTATGATTAATGTCTTGACATAAAAGTCTCTCCGGTTTATGTAGTGGAATATAGTTAACATTCCACTGCATAGACCGGTAACAAACCCCAAGGACGATAGGTCCAAAAAACCATTCCGGACCCATGGAACCCATGAAAGATACCCCTGGTTGCATTTTCACAATACATTGCTGGTTATACATATATTGTGTTATGTATTGCTGGCTATGGTTATGTCACAAATGACTTTGGGTGCGATTATACAAATACACACTCCCTTTCAGTCACGGAGTCGCCACGAACCCACTCCCCCCCTCCCCCCCTCCGCTGCGTATGTTAAGGGACCCCCCGCTACACGGGGGAGGGCGCCTACAGGTCGGATTAACTGTAGTAGGAATGCAAAACCAGCAATGTATTGTGAAAATGCAACCAGGGATATTTCAGGGATGCCTGGGTCCACCCCCTCCCCCAAAAAACTTGACGTTGTTTTGGAATTGTAAATTGATCTGCGATGGTCATTTCTGTACTTATGTTAAACCCTACATGTTCGGTCTGTAAGTGGCGAAAACAACGAAGTTGTTATCTATACGAACTTTCGGACTACTTTATGATGAAGTAAGTTTAGGCCCAAGAAAATTGTTATCAGGAAATGACGAACACCAGTAGCAAGATGATAGTGGGAATAGTTCTCGAAAGCAATAAATGCTGGTGCAGCAATAAAGAACCAGCACTCCCGGAAGCTAAGACAACGGGTTATGCAATCGTCCTATCACAAACATGACTATTAAATTCCCACCACTTGATATGTAGATAAACACCATTGTGCCGACAGATCTTATTTTTAAACGCGAAAGTTTAATTATCAACGCCAATTTGGAATAAACACCTTCTCTATATGCATGCAGATATGGTCGAGAATCGCATGTTAATTTTTTATCGATATAGAAGAAAGCAAACGTAACATTACGAATTCGCTTTGTAAGTGAACTTTCTTCGGCTATTGTGGCTAAATCATGAGGTAATTAATATGGACACGCCTTGGGTGATTGAGGTAGTGTGTGCACACTGGTAGAGTTGTCGAGCTTTACGTTTCGTTCAAAGCCAGATCAGATTCTTATAAGTAATCTCTTTCGACTCGACGCACTGGCGGGTTAAAATATTTTCCCAAATTTTTACAGCAATCTTTGTCTTTGACTATGAATAATGAAATGACTCAAGGGACTCAATAAACAGTAATATTTATTATTAAAAAAAAATTCTGTATTTGATATTGACATGTCTCAATCTCAACAGCCTATATTGGTCCACTGCTGGACGCAGGCCTCTCCCTGATAAGCGCCTCATTGTCTTTTATTACATGGGGGTAATGCCCATAATCCCCACGCTAGGCATGCGGGTTGGGGATCGCAATTCGGTGGTAGGATTGTCCTGCAGGGTGCGCTGCTGCCCGCCCCCGATGGATATCCCTTAGTCGCTTCTTACGACACCCGGGAAGAGTTGGGGTGGTGCAAATTCTAAGCCGGCACCACACAGCTTGACATGTCTAGCTGGTTAAAATATCCCGCTAATCATTACAGCAATAATTATCTTAGACTATGAATAAATACCCTAGAGGAAGAATCTCGTTTCCTTTTTAATAAACATGAATACTTACTTAATATTTGGAAAATTTTCAGTTGCTTATAATGACATTTCTAGATTTAGAGAATGGTTCCTACTATTCGAATGATGACGGATATCCATACTATAACTACATGTCTCTTTACGTTTTTACGTTAACTAACGTTTTTCATATGTACATCAGGTCGTGTTTTACCTCTACGTTTTAAATTTAAATCCCTAAGTTACACAACATTCGCTCCAAAAGCACTATAAATTGGAGCTTTTGAATTAAACCTTCCACGGCTTTGCAAAGGCCATGTCCTTTGCAAAGCCGTGGAAGCTTTAATTTAAAGCTTTGACTTTCTGAAGGTTTTAACGAGTCAACTTCAAAACCATAATATGAATTTACCCTAAGCTGTCGTGGCTAATTCCTAATTAGAATCGAAAGTGTTGCGATGTCGATTAATCGATAGCAAAGGTTACTTGCCAATTCATTGTTGTGCTTTGCGGCCAAAGACCTCGCGCCGATATTACAGTGCGCGCCTGTGGCCACACGTGTTTTGGTGAGACTATATTTTCGCTTACAATTTAAGATAAGTAAAAATTTGTGACAGTAAATAATTAAATATTAACTTTAGTACCCATCTTCTCAAGTCGCTATACCCTGACCGCGTCCATAATTATAAGATCTACCAAGTAAGAGTGAGAATAGTAAAATATTCATGTACCTACCTATAAAATTTATGGATTCAATAAATGAAATAAGAAATATAAGATCTGGTCTTGCAGGCAAAATTGGCATTATCAACAACAATTAGAGCCCGACCTTCCGCATTGAGACATAAGATTTTTATTTTTCTACCGTTATTTTTCTTTTCTTTTTAACATACAGTATGTTAAAATAAAAGCACCCTCGTGGTTAAATAATATATCTATAAAATTAGGTAGGTATAGATTTGTTATCTGTTAAGCTGGGGACATGTGGCATAGTGACATAGATTGACTGACAGATTTAAAAAAATTAAACACTGAAATGAATTTTCGAAGATTTCTCCCATCTAAACTGACTTTAAAGAAAAGGTTCTCAATTCGGCTGTATGGTTTTTTTCCACTTGGAGATGCAACCAGCGTACCTCCTCTCTGATATAAGTGATTGACCGTCTTAACCGGTCAAGCATGTAAATGAAGTTCCTTAGTATTCGCTTGTATCTGATAATAGCTAACCCTCTACGACTGTATGCCATAAAGTAAGACATTCATAATGTGTTAAGCCCTTTATGGTTGTAATTTACCTATTTTATTCGTCAATTCCTTTTTTGCGTTTGCTTGCCACTAAAATACTGCCAGCGCATATGAAAAAGTCGCATACTGTACTTGCCAATTAAAATGCTTGCCGCCGGGCATAAAATTCATATTAGATTGCATCTGCGAGACAAGTGAATATAGGGTTATGTAATGGATGGTGGTATCCGATAATAAATAGTGTACGGATGGACGGGTGGTAATTATTACGGGCACGCGGCTGAAACTAAATGAGGTAATGAGTCTAGTTCAGTATAGAGGTGTTATAACAACACTAGCTGATGCCTTCGACTTCGCACATGCTTTTTAAGTAACCTATGTCCGTCCCCGGGACCTCATTTACCTTCCTGCCAAATTTCATGAAGATCCGTTCAGCCGTTTAGGCTTAAAAGCGTAACAGACACAGAGACGGATAGGGTTACTTTCGATCGAATTTTTAATAATTAGGATTATGATGTTCGATTGAACGTCTTCCAACACAAATAAGGTTCGTTATTAAGCCGCTTACATTCGCAATGAATGATCATCATCATCATCATCATCATCATCATCATCATCATCATCAGCCCATATTAGTCCACTGTTGGACATAGGCCTCCCCTAATGAGCGCCATAGCGCACAATGAATGATGCTTGATCGTTATCATAATGCAAAACATTACCAACCAAAGCCATAAAACATCATCGGGACTGGAATCTGGGATGGATTTTTGATGGTTTTTTTGGAATCGTTAGGAAATATGGCGAGCAAACGCTCGCGCGGATCAATTCCCTTCCGTTTTTACCGAAAAACACACTTGAGTCGTTATTTTATATAAATTCTAGTCTAGCTTGGAAAACCTATAGCTGAGTTTATCTGAAAGGCTTTTGACCGAGGCTTACATCAAAATCAATAGCACCGTCTGGAAAGCTGCCTATCTCTAGACAAATTGGTCGAACGAAATCCATTGCAGTTGCCAACGCATGATCCTGCTATAAATTGTTCAGTATCTCTAAATGACCAGTAAAGATTTATTTGCCAAATTACCATATTGATTTAGAGCCTTTGCGATTGTAAAATTGATAGAGATTACTTATGGTTTTATTTACAGCTTAGAAAGTGGCGATTTATTAGTGACTTGCAAATTGTCTAACTGAAAAGTAATATCGAGCTAGGATACAATTCGTAGCAATTCTAGGAGCCTTATCACACTGGCCATCCCGCGGCGTCCTCGCGGTGTGCTCGCTGCAAACTCGCAGCAAGCTCGCTGCGCTCGCAAATTGCTAGTGTGGCTCTAAGGGTGGTAGATTTATTTTTGTATCGTTTGTAATTGTAATATAACAGTGGAAAAATTTGTACTATTTACTATGGGTCGTTCTTAATATTACGAGAAAATCATCAATTATTTAAATCGATTATTAATGTTAAAAGTTTAAAGATACGAGCCTACCTTTTAGTAGAGGTTCGATTAACTGCTCTGAAAATATTAGTAAAATAAATACTGTTCCAGTTATTTTATAATCCTTATATAATGTGAGAGGTCTTAAAAATTTCACTTATAGGCTAGCTAAGTATTAGGAGCCCTGTTAGGGCCCCATCTATGTATGTATATACATCTGTTATTAAATACTCTCAATATTAATTTAGATCTAGTTATACAAAGTGAACTTTCAAAAAGCATACCGTCACCGCCATTAAAATTGCGCCGATTATTTCGCTGACCTGTTACGAAATTGAGATCACCCGCGGCGCCCGCGCCGGTGTCATCTGACCTTTTGACAGAGATAACGCGATAGTTTGTATTTGGAATGTTTCAATAGCTTTATGGTTAAAAAGCTTTACTGTTCTAGGTTTTAGCATTGTTTATTTCGGTTTCTACACGTTTTACGTTTCTGTGTTTTCAGTATGTTTTCAGTGCGTTACAACGCCCTGAAAATATATTTCCATTTCACGATAATTTTTCACTGTTTTCGTAGGTGTGTAGTTTATGAGGCATGTATTATTTTACTAGGATAACATTACGTTTTTCATAATGAATGAAAATATGTGATTAATTATTATGACATTAATGTTCATAGTTTTTCTTGACTCCTTATGATAAGTAAAGAAAAATTAAAAATGTTTTTTGTCGAATTTCGGAATAACTTTTCAACCCTTACTCTTAGAACGTGTAGGAAGGAACCTAAGCTTTTGAAATCTAAAACCATAAGGTCCTTAAAGCTTTCCTTTATCACCGTGTCTGTATCACTTTTAGTGACATAAGCGATTGCGACAGCAGACAACAGACCAGCGGTTATTTGCATAACGATGTGCATTATACCCCTTAGTTGCGAAACGTAATCGAGTTATTTTTCGTGATTTTTGTTCCGCGAGTTACGGCATCGGAATTCGCGGTCCTCTTTGACATGAGATTTTGTGACAGACTAATAGATTGTCTGATTCGCATCGACCCATTTAAATTCCAATGGATCCACTGAACTCAATAACCAGAAATGGTCATTCGTACAATTTTAATAAATAATAAATAAATAATGCTGGACAATTCACACAGCTTTATCTACCCCCAAGCTAAGCAGAGCTTGTGTTATGGGTACTAGATAACTGATATACTTATTACAATACACTACATAGATGGATATTTTTTATTATACATAGAAAACACCCAGACCAACGGAACAAATTTCTGCAGGTCGTACACAAATTTGTTCCGAGGCGGGAATCGAACCCGCAACCTCCTGCGTCGCAGGCAGACCTTCGCCCGCTGCGCCACGGAGGTCGTTCAATTTTATCATTTTAAATGGTTTTGAGTAACCAAAACCACATAAAATGATAAAACTGTACGCTAATAAATAAAGCTCAAAAATTTACGAAATATTAATATAGTGTTTAACTCAAAGGAGCTGGCCGTGTCCCAGAACATTGGGCGAAGATAACTTTACGGTAAAGCTCCAGGATTAGACTGGTTCGACTAGCTGAAACTTACCTAAACTGTTAGCTAGGTCGGTACCAGTTTAGGTAAATTTAGGTAAATTTGTGTAAATATAGGTAAATTTGTGTAAATTTCCATCTACTTCAAGAACGGTCCCCTCCTAAACAACGTCTGAAGATGCTGTCGATTGAATTTAGAGCACACTACATCTCACTCTTTTCTGTGCTCAGAATTTACATTGCTCCTTACTTTTTATTTAACCAAATTGTGAGTTGGTAGAAAAGATGAAAAAATGTAAGAAGGCACTTGTAAGCGAAAGTGAATTTGCATAATAATTATCTTAATAATCTCGTAATTTGTTTGTACAACGGTGTGATCTTGATATGTACGCGAGCAAATTAATATTTATTCCGTTTTCGCCCGTTGTTACACAACCTACGCTTTTTGGTTCTATTTGCCCGTGGGAAATGTCGTGGAAATTAAATATTTTGATGGAATAATTTTGAAGGGTATTGTCGACTAGAGCAATTTTCATCAAATGCGAGGTAAGTACGTGTTCTTTACAATTCCCTACCATGATTTTCTTTATTTACTTACTTTTGCAGCAAAGGCTGTTGAAGCTGATAACATATTGAAAAACGGAATTAACTGAAATTTTAAGCCGTCTTTGTTCACTTTGGCATTGATTTTGAATATCTCACATTCTTTGCGTTTTCTATTTATATAAGGGCACAGTCGTAGAGGCGTATTATGTATATCAGCGCTTTAGTCTACAGCAGCCTTTATTATGTTTGATAGACATTGCGGTTTCTTTCTTTGTTACGAAACACATTCACTGCCCATTGTTGTTCTTTTTCAATATGAGTAACGGTGATAGAAGCGCCCAAAATTTTCTCACTACGAATACGAACGGATGTTGAGGCGAAAACGAAACTTCGATTATCATTTTCCGAGTAGGCCTGGGGGCCTACTTGGAAAAGGATAATCGAAGTTTTGTTTTCGTTGTCATGCAAAACCAACTCAAGTCGCTTGCATAAGATTAGCGTTCGCATGAAAACGAATCACAAACTTCGATTTCGTTTTTAAGAGTACGGCTGTGTCCCCAGTGGGCAAACTGTTAGCTCACTTTACGCAGTTTGCAGCGTTACGTGCGCCGACTGTCTCAGTTTAGTGGACGCTAACAGTTTGCCTACTGGGGACACAGCCTAAGGGCCCTGGAAATGTATTTTTTATCTGTTGTTAATAAAAGCAGACCTCAAAAGAGAATATTCAAAGACATACGAAAAAATTGTTGTTAAATGACCGTGACTAACTGAACAACCTACAAGATAAGAGTAGGGAGCACCCCCCCTATTCTACCAAAAAAGTTAAACTTAAATAATTTTGAGCTGAAAATAAACCTTCACGATGAAATTCAGATCAAAAAGGTCTCGCTTCAATTTTGATGCGAACCCCAGTAGAGTTCGGTGACAGGCCTGTAATTGAATTCTGGCGCGAGAGCCTGGGCTAAACGGATTTTAGGCATTTTCAGCTATTTTACAATGATGTAGCCGAAAAGCTATAGTTATTGTTATTAGGTAGAGGCTGACAATAAAAATTTGAAGATAAAATTGCACAAATGATTAATGCTGGCATAAAATTTAAAAACTAAATAATCAAAATAAAATAACATCTAATCTCACCCAACAAGATCTCATTGTTCACCTAACTCTATTTAACCCGCCTTTATTTACGTTCCAAATTTGAATAAACTCACTTTTTTACGTTACTTTTTAAACAGTAAAAACTCTAGGCTTGATGAACTGCTCGGTGAAAGAAAGCACGATGGACAAAAAGAAGATGAAAAAACAATAATAGACAAAGACAAGCGATCTACCGTTTAATTGTCTTTAACGGTTAGTCTGTTGATGGGAGTTTTTCTTAGATGGGAGATAGATCCATGCAATTTTATCCGTGTAAAAAAAATCAAACAAGTAGTGAACGGGTATACACGTCTTTGAACTATGTTTTATACCTATGAAATCAAAACTCGAGTATTTTATAAGGATTTTCGTTGCATGTTCCCGCGGGTCAGCACTTTACGTTATGACGTGTTTTAACGACTAATTAGAACCAGTCGCAAACAACTGTCCTATCCTAAGGGCAACAAGTCACGGCGTACACTCGCAACCATTAACTTTACTTTGAAATTACGTACGTACGATTAAACCGTGAAACTTAATAAACTCTTTTAACTTACGAACTCTACCAACAACTGACCTCTTTGGCGCAGCGGGCGAAGGTCCGTCTGCGACGCAGGAGGTTGCGGGTTCGATTCCCGCCTCGTGAAAAATGTTTGTACGATCTCCAGATATTTGTTCAGGGTGTTCTGGATGTTTTCTATGTATAATAAAAAATATCTATCCGTGTAGTGTATTTATTACGTATTTCAGTTATGTAGTACCCATAACACAAGCTCTGCTTAGCTTGGTGCTAGATAATGCTGTGTGAATTGTCCAGCATTATTTATTTATTATTTTACTTATAGGATTTTGGGGCCACACTACGCACCCTACAGGTACCTTTAGGTAGGTAATGTTATTTGACTCTATATGATTGTGCTCACATACCAATGACACCATACATTTAACCCATTCAATACGGATCTTCACAATAAACCTTGAATAACTGAATGTAATGTACAGTCGATAAAGAAAGCGCTTGTGCAAAACAAGGGAGCTCACCTGTCAAACATCTGCAGAATACATTTGCAATGTCTCATAAACATTTATGCATTTTACCGTAAATTGACGGGTAGGATAGACACAAACGACTCTTGTGTTTTTGTTGTGGATTAAGGATATAATACTCTTCTTCTTAATATAGATATTCTTACTAATAAGTAAAAGATAGCTGATAAACCGATAAATATAATAATAATAATAATAATGTTGGACATTTCACACACTATTATCTAGCCCCAAGCTTAGCAGAGCTTGTGTTATGGGTACTAGATAACTGATATACTTAATACAATACATACACTATAAAGATAGATTTTTTTTATCTATGTAGTGTATTATTAAGTATATCAGTTATCTAGTACCCATAACACAAGCTCTGCTTAGCTTGGGGCTAGATAACGCTGTGTGAATTGTCCAGCATTATTTATTTATTTATTATTTATTTAAAAATTTATTTATTTATTTAAAGATAGATTTTTTTTTATTATACATTGAAAACATCCAGAAAACCCTAAACAAATATCTGCCGATTATACAAACATTTGTCCCTAGGTTTATTATTTTTTGCTTTTCAGCTTTTTCGGCGGTTATTTTTTTTGTTAAGTTGTTTTATGTAACGTTTTGTTAAAGAGGCAACGGTTTAAATCCTCTACCAGAGATTATAGACGCGGTATGCGGTGCCAGCCTGTACCTATTCGCTGTTACAAACGAATACAATGGCCGCTAACGCAACCGCATACCGCGTTTGTCTGGGAGGTACATAATTCCTTACTTCTCCTGCTCTTTATACCTCTTCGTTTAAAGAATTTATTCTCATTAAAAACTTAAATAGTTTACTTATGATGAGATTACTTATGGTTACTTTTTCATCTTTCCATCGTTAAAAGATAGTTAATTTTATAAATTTGCAATTTGACTGCTATTGTAAAATAATAATTATATCAAGTAAAATAATAAAATATGAATATCAAAATATGCGAAAGACTGCAAGCAGATGCTGTATGCGGCAAGCTGAAGACAGGGCGCTATGGCGCTCATTAGGGGAGGCCTATGTCCAGCTGTGGACTAACATAGGCTGATGATTATGATGATGATGGAAGCAAACTATGATTCATGCACATTATTCGTTACGTCTGCGACTGTACCCACAATTTATACCTCACGTAGACACCCGTAAGTTTCCACAATACGTTTCTGAAGTTCCACGCACCGTGTTGTGCCGTTCTCGTGGCCTGTCTTGTTCTGTCGAGTTACAGTAGAGTGCTCCAAGTTATAGGAGACTTGTCTTGAATTTATTTAAATAAAAAGAAATTAAAAATTCCTTATTGCATAAAAAAGAGATGAGAAAAGACTTGGAAGAGACACTTTAAGGCGACTACATATTTTATATTAAAACCTAAATTTTGTACTTGGAATTAAGAATAAGAATAAGAATAAGAATAAATTTATTCAAAATAACTTAGGACTAAAGTGTTACAATCGAGTAAATAATATCATATATTCTAATGGCATGAAATAAAACAAGTGCCTGAACTAGGTTTAACCTGTATCTCAGGCAGAAAGTGCTTATAACGAATAAAATAATAATCACAGCAATATGTAGATAGTCATTATAAAACAAAGCAATGGTGCAAATTAGTTAAATAACTTACTTGCTAACTATGCTAAACTAGTTTTAATTGGCTGAAGGTAACGGTTCTTGCAGAATAAGTAAGGATTTCTTTATACGTAGGTACCTGCGTTTTATTCTGACATGATCTTGTCTTTTGGTCAAAAAATTATACTAGTGAAAAGCTATCCTGAGTCGTGTTTTCAAGTTCAGTTGAACCTACTCATCGGTTGAGCAATTTTTAAAAATCTTTTGAATGCAGTTTTACTTATTTTAAAAGTAAAGGAATGTATCCTTTTTTTTATTTATTAACCTTTCGTAAAATTTCCTATCTCTAATATTTCTGGTAAGTTCATAAGTGCTAATTTTAATGAACACATGAATGATGTGTCTTCCCCAAGAGTAGATGGTTAAGATAGTTGTAGAGTTAGTACATGTTTTTATAAAATTAAGTTAGAACACCAGTAGCTAAATCTATGCCTAGATTGTAATGTTATCCTAGTTTATTTAAATTGTATGCTAGCTAGACAATAATAAAGATAAAAAAATAAAATATATTTCTGGCAGTTGCCCTCCATGTCCCATGGCCGTGGAACACCCTATTTATACTTTACAAATACATACTAACCTATAATTATGATTTCACACTATCATTAAAGATCAGAAACAACTCAATAAATGATTACAATTTAAATTTTGTCGATCGATAAAAACGGTAACTACTCACAATGCTAGAATCACTTTCAGCCTGTCACTTGTGCCACCACAATAGGACACAGAAGCTGTACGATAATTTGCATCAGGCAACTTCTGCCGGCACCCGCGTCCATTCTACCGTCTGCTCATTTAAATGACACTTTCCATTTCCGCTAGGTGGTGCTGCTTGCGCAATAGTTTGAATAACGCATGGAGACAAAAGATATGCGTGAAGCTGTATTGAATTGTTTCAGAAGTGATTTACAAGATTCATACGATACGATAGATTCTGATCTACAGAATTTAACATATACAGGGTTATTGGTAATTCACTGACACTGCGTAAGCTGCAGGTTCTGCCCACCATCACGAACACGTTAGTGAAGACGCCAGGTATTCTTATTTTGTAAATTGCCTCACATAAAAAATAATATCCGAAACCGAATTAATTACTAAATACTGAACTCCCACTCCTATTTAAATCCACATCATCATCATTGGCCTCTTTTACATGTACGCAAGAAGATTTAAGTGGCATTAGCCTGACTGGGGGTTTCAGGGTAGAGCCGTTTTTAGTTTTAGTTTCAAAGAAAACACCTATAATGAACTATTTTTGAATGGACGGGTTACATACCAATATTCCCTTTCGATCAATTTTAAGAATTGAAACCTGGCGTCTTCACGGACGTGTTCATGATGGTGGGCAGAACCTGCAGTTAACATGGTGTCAGTGAATTACCAATAACCCTGTACTTATGTTTTACTTTTGATTTTTCTCGTTTCTAGCCTCGACAAAACCTTCGGGGGTTTTCATACCCCGGTACTGTAATGCTAGTCTCCTCTTTCCATTCAATCATGCATTGTATAAAACATCAGCTTCCACCGCTGTCGCCAGTTGTCGCCTGTTGTCGCTGCTGAGTTATGCCCTATTGAATATTTAGCAGTCCTCTCTTACCGGTCGTTTGTTTCTGACGGTAGGTGCTAACTGTAATGGTAGGTACCTACTGTTTACAGTTTTTATGAACTTCTGTAATAAAAAAATAATATATAATAAAAAATACAGACCCTATTACCAATTTACGACATTTTAAGAGGAGACAGATTATATCTCGGGGAAAGGACATAGAAAAGCTACTTAGAATCGCACAGTGTTTCATAGGACCTAAAAGATTTCCCTATGCTGTTTACAGCATTATTTGATCAACGAATGCATTTTAGATGCAATAGTAGAACACCCAGGTATCTATATCAAATACCCTTTAAAAAAAAAATTACTTTAGATGACCTTGATCTAGAAAAAAATAAATAAAATTTGCTTTTCCGCGGCCTGTGGAAAATATATGCAATTTCATTAAAAAAAGTATTTGATATAGATACGTGGGTGTTCTACTCTTGCATTTAAAACGCATTTGTTGATCGATTAATGCTGTAAACAGCATAGATAATTTTTTTAGGACTAATGAAACACTAAGCATCGTGTAAAAGCGTACGGAAAACCGCGTGAAGCTAGAGTATCGGATCAGAAAAAACTGAGTTGCATTTTGGGTGGAGACCTGACTTCAAACAACAAATCTAATAAAAGTTTGAGACTGAATTCCATTGTACCTCAGCAGCATTTTAGTAATTTATTGAGTAATGGAATGGAAAATTATCATCTACTTATAGCTTAAAGCTTACTTACTGAATCATATTATCCACAGAATGTCAAACAAATTAGCAATGTGTTTACAAACAAATCACATTGTAAGAGCAGAGACCGAAGAAGCTGACTGGCATTACATAATCGTCATTCTGATAATTGATAGGCTATTGTTCCACTCCGCGTGTGGAAGTGGGTTTAGGTCAATTCGATTATTGTACGAAAACAGGCTTGTACAGGATGTGCGTGGAAGCAATGAACTCATTCACGGGTAAGGGGGAATCACTGACGCAACAGAAAATGGATTTGAATGAACGAATGAGCTTTTATTTGCCAGAATCAAAGGTGATCATAGTTTTTTTTTCTAAAAAAACTTTCGTAGTTTGACGAATTCATTATGAATGTAAGCGGGTTAACTACGAACCTAGTTTGTGTTGGAAGAATACCAACGTTTCATCCCTTAACGAGGGATCACCCTCATCCTGATGAAGTCCCTCGTTAAGGGATGAAACGTTGGTGTTCTTCCAACACAAACTAGGTTCGTAAGGTACTACTTGGATTCTCAGCATCAATCCAAATATTTTTGTTGCCAAAAGTGGAACCCAACATGAGTTGATAAGTGCTGAATATTTTAGTACCAAGAATAGATTTCAATCTAAATGAAACATGGCGCTAAAATAACATGACCCTGTTGTAAAAACTATGCGAAACACGTAAACTGACGCAATTGCGACCTATCGGGTTACTAAAACATCCAACTAGATTTTCTCACGCATCAGCGGAATGACAATATTTGAAATAGGAGCCTGAAGGTTCCTGAAATACCTAAGAAACAAAATTACATAATTCCACATGAATAAAACAAAATTGTATATACAGAGGTACAGCCGAATTAAGAACTTCCTCTTTTTTACGTCGGTTAAAATGATACAGAGTGCGGAAACTCTGATCTTCCCTCATAATCATCAACAACATAAGAGCCTGGAATCACTATTGAATTTTAGTGAATTTTAGGTTATGAACGGTTTGTTTACAAACATTCTACATCGTGTTTGGCTAATGAATAGATCTACTTTTTCCCCAAACTAAAAAGTTTGAGAACCGCCATATTCCGATAACGTAGAATTTATCTCACCCATATGTGACCGTGATGTCTTAGAATGCTATACCTGGCAAACTATATTATTAGGTATACCATGGGTAATATAATAATACATATAAATGCCTCATAATAAGTGTTGGTTAAGTTTTGACGACGGCGAAGGGCCACCGCCTGCGACGCAAGAGGTTGCGGGTTCGAATCCCGCCTCGGGACAAATGTTTGTACGATCTTCAGTTATTTATTTATGGTGTTCTGATTGTTATCTATGTATAATAAAAAATATCGATGTATGTAGTGTATTGTAATAAGTATATCAGTTATCTAGAACCCATAGCACAAGCTGTGCTTAGCTTGGGGCTAGATAATGCTGTGTGAATTGTCTAGCATTATTTTTTTATTTATTTATAATAAAAAAGATCACAACGCAGATAAATTTAACTTTTTACACCCTGTACACTGTAATTTTGGGAGTCAACGAATGACCACAAATCAATTTAATTAGTCACGTCAAGTGGGCAGCGGGGTCGCGATTCGTACCATACTTGGGTAGGTACTTATTTCATTAGCCCAAAAGGGAAATACCCTTCTGTGAATAATATTCTACTATGTAACTTCTTTATCCGCAAGTACCTATGTATGTAGTCTTAAACTTTTTTTAACCCCCGACGCAAAAAGGGGTGTTATAAGTTTAACGTGTCTCTATAATGTATCTGTGTATCTGTCTGTGGTATCGTAGCTCCAAAATGGATAAACCGATTTTCGTTAAGTTTTTTTGTGTCATAGATAATTTTATCCCGAGTGTTCTTAGCCATATTTCATGAAAATCTGTAGGGTTTTTTTTTAAATGTTTCATATTGTATTTCTGAAATTAAGGTATTAATATAGATAGATAGTGAAATAAATGAAATATTTGTTTCACTTCTACACAACAGTTTCATACCTTTATTATTTCTTCTACTTTACAATATTTTAGTCCTTACACAGTCATAACAGCTCAACATTATCATTCTATAAGTAGTTAGTAGGTAACTTAACAACCCGTTATCAGTTTGCCATTGACGCTGGTATGACATTGCTTTATGTTTCCTCCCATCCCTGCTTTACTTCAAGGAAATTGCCTAGTTCTGCACCGACATGTGTCTTCGAGGATATCCTGAATAGATAGTGTGTTTACTATGATTGCCTACTGAAGCTTATCGTGGACGAACATTAACTCACTTATTAACTCAATTTAGAAGTTAGTTTATACTACACCTGCTCGGAAAGTTGCCTATTCCTTTTCCATTTATAGAATAGAAAGTATGTCTTTGCAGGCCTATAGGAAACCGGGAGGAAAAACTCTATGGAATTTCATTTCTCACGTGTTTTAGCGGGAGGAAAAAGTGTATGGAAATCCATTTCTAACGTGTTATTTTTTTTTAATTTCCTAAAAGATCGGCCGGTAGCTATGGTTATTTTCGTTCGGTCAAACGACAAAAAGTTTTTACTCCAAGTCCATTAGGCCTCCTCCGATTTCCGAACAATATTTTGAAAAAGAACCCAAAGGCTGGCGCGGTCAATGAGGTTTTACTAACATCATTGGGCGCGGTAAGTATGAATGAATGAATGAATGAATGAATTCTTTATTGCACAAATATAACAAAAATAACTTATATCTTAATAAATTAAAAATGTACAATAGGCGGCCATAAGGCCGCCTATTGTACATTTTTAATTTGCCTGGAAGAAATTGCTTTAAGCAATAATGCTTAAAGCAATTTCTTCCAGGCAACCTTATTAGGTACTACCAAAAGATACAAGTCACTTTCTAGTTGGTAGTGCACATAATACAGGAATATACTTAGGTAATACATACATACATACAATACAAAAACAAACATACCTACAGAAAATTACACACACTTACATAATACAGCTAACAACCAAGCTACATTGACATCAAAATGGCAGGTTAAGGCGAATTAGAAATTATGAAAACTTAAATGGCTGAAGATTGGAAATGGGACTTGAGTTGGGATTTGAAAGAGTTGATGGAAGGAGCAAGTTTGATAGCGACAGGCAGTTTGTTCCAGAGACGTACTGCCTGTACACTAAAAGAGTTGCCATAAAAGGATTGGGAATGGGTAGGAAACTTGAGAAGTAAGTTATCTGATGACCTAAGATTGAGGGAGTTTGAAGAATGAAGGAACTCAAATCTATTTTTGAGGAACGCAGGAGAAGATGGATTAAAGAGAATAGAATAGAGAAGAGAAAGAACATGCATGTCCCGGCGAAGTCGAATAGGGAGCCACTTGAGCATGGTGCGAAAAGGAGAGATATGGTCATATTTGCGTAAACCAAATATGAACCTAATGCAAAAATTTTGGAGACGCTCAAGTTTACCCAATTGCAGTAAAAAAAGTAGTCGGTAAAAAGTACCGCAACCTTCTCAGCGAACCTGCGGAAGCATAAAGTTTTTTACATGTGACTTCTAGCTGAGGGCGCCATGAAAGTTTCCGATCGAACGTAACCCCTAAGTTCTTCACAGTAACGCTGTAAGGAATAGGTATCCCATCAAAGATAACTTGGGGTACAGATTGCCAGTCTAATCTATCTATCAATCTCGAGCTCCCGATGATGATAGTCTGGGTCTTAACGGGATTGATTTTTAGACCATGAGCTCGACTCCACTCAGCTATTCGACGTAAATCTGTGTTCGTTATGTCAACTGCGTCGCCAATACGATCCAGCGGAGCTTGTGAATAAATCTGCAGGTCATCGGCATAGAGGTGATAGGATGAAGTTAAATTTAGAGAGATAGAGTTAATGAATATAGCAAAAAGAAGAGGAGAGAGGACACTGCCCTGCGGAACACCGACAGAAATGTCGCACCATGACGAGATAGACTCACCAAGGCGGACCCTCTGCCGGCGGCCATGCAAGTAATTGAAGAACCAGTCAACTACCCCCTGAGAGATGTTAAGAGAACGAAGGAATGCGAGGAGAATGTCGAAGTCCACTGTATTAAAGGCATTGCTAAAATCCAGCAAGGTCAAAACCGTAAGTTGTCGACTATCCATGCCCAGGCGTATGTCGTCCGTTATGTTTACTAGGGCAGTCACCGTGCTGTGTCCTTTACGGAAACCGGACTGCAAGGGGTTAAGTAGGTTGTGCATGGAGAGAAAAGAGTTCAGCTGGTTGTGGACAAGCCGTTCTAGAACTTTGGACAGAAATGGGAGGATAGAGATAGGTCGGTATTCAGAAAAGGATTTGGGATTGGAATAAGTTCTTCGGAAGGTAAGTTCTTCTAAATTTCAATTAATAATTAATTCTGCTTTTTATTTTCCTGGAAGGTGTAGTATAAAGCACTATTTATCACTCGGCAGAAAGTGCGATTCCTAATCCAAATCCAAAATCCAAAACGACACACTCGGTAGGAATTGATCACTTTCTCGCCTTGGTGTAAAATGCACTATTTATAAGCCTCTCTCCCATAGTTAAGTACTGAAAAATCATAGTTATCGACATAGCTCAAAGAATTAGCAAGCTGAAGTGGCAGTGGGCCGGCCATATCTCGCGAAGAACCTACAACCGCTGGGGCAAACGTGTTCTTGAGTGGAAACAACGAATCGGCAAACGTAGTGTAGGACGCCCTCCGGCCAGGTGGGGATGACGATCGATCTGCGAAAGACTGCAGGGAGATGCTGGATGCGGCAAGCTGAAGACAGGGCGCTATGGCGCTCATTAGGGGAGGCCTATGTCCAGCAGTGGACTAATATAGGCTGATGATGATGATGATACTGAAAAACCTATTAGATTTGAGGACGACACCAATCATTATAAATAAATAATTCTGGACAATCCACACCGCACCATCTAACCCCCAAAGTAAGGTTATGGGTACCAGATAACTGACATACTTGATACATTACATTCATAGATAGATGTTTTTATTTTACATAGATGATAATGTTTTGAAGACGTTCAATGGAATCTATTACATACTTAATGGTTTAATCGGGTATTTATCGCGTACCTTTTGTTAATACTTCCCCAACAAATCTATAACTATCGTCATTTGGGTCCTGCATAAATGTGGAAGAGCCGACCAAGAAGGACTTGAAAATAAGTTCTTTTGTGCCATCATCATCAACGAACCGCACTAGAGAACAGAAAGAGTTTTCTTCGTAAGTGTTTTGCATTTGATTTTACGTTTAAAGAAACGCGACAAGAAAGATTGGTAGTGCGCAATATCTTCCAAATCTATAAGCGCACACTCTCAACTCAATGGAAAATGTTATGAACATAGAAAAATGTTTCTCTGTGTTGGATAAGCTTCAATATTTACGATGTACGTGGAGGTACTTAAATTTAATAAATACTAGCGACCCGTCCCGGCTTCGCACAGGTGCAATGCTAATACTAAATATTCTACAGAATCGGCCCCCCGGCCGGTACCGCCGCAACTGCTATGTCCCTGCATTTTAAATCTGTAATGTCTTCGAAAATATTCATTTAAATTACATGCTATACAGAGCCATAATTTATCCATATTAAATGCACAATGTATTTAAGGTACTTAATTGGATAAGGATTAATGTTGTATTGCTTAAAATCGCTTCGATAAGCCATTATTTCTCTTAAAAAGTAAAGGATAAAAATGGTTGTTGTGGGTTATCCCTAAGAGATAGACACATACCATCCCAGACTGTTTTGTAGACCTTTTTAAGGTGTACTGTAGTACATTATTTTGATCTATTTCATAGTGTTCAGCAAGCAGCGTTTGCAATGTAAGCGCAAAAAAGTGTGTTTAATAACGACATCACAGTAGAAACCTCTAAAATTATCAGCGATTCTCTACTATATTATGCATAATTATATAATACATATAAACCTTCCTTTGGAATTACTCTATTTAATAAAAACCGCATTAAAATCCGTTGCGTAGTTTTAAAGATCTAAACATACATAGGGACAGACAGACAGGAAGCGACTTTGTTTTATACTATTATAAGTGAAGCAGAACGGTATAATATTGCTTCAATCAATCGCAAATGAGGTCTACCACACGCATGCTCCTATCGTTACAATATTCTAATTCAAACACCCTGCCCTAGAGATGACCAGAAGATAACCCCTAGTTAACTGCAGAGCACTGGGTCACTCTCTACAAGGATCGGCCTTTCTGACCCTTATACGGAGCAGAGAAAGTGCATTTTGTTTTGTTGAGTTATTAGAACTTCATGCGATATGGTGAAATTCAATTTATTGTACCAAATCCACAATGGCTCACGGAGTTGATAAAAGCATACAATGGTTGGATGAATCACCGCCTCGGTCTATGCATGACTGGGTTTGTTTACCCAGAGGTGCTTGATAGCTGTAAGTGCAAATGTTCTAACACCTTTACATTTAACAACATTAAGCTTGACGCACACCTAGAAAGCACAGCTGCCGCACATCACAAAAATGTGCTTTCAAATACGGGCTTCGACGCATTCACTGCCCAGCCTCGTCGGTGCGACCCGCATGGGCACGACGACGCCGCGACACGGGGGAGGAGAGGCACTACGTCTTGGGCCATGAAAGTGTTAGTTTAGTTTAGCTCGTAACATTTAGATGCATTGAATATTGACGGCATCAGATTACAGACAACGGGACGTTTGAAGCTTGCGGGAACCATTATGTCACTGTAAAATGTATCTAAGCATAACGAGTTTAAGCCCATATTTAAATGCACATTTATGTGATGTGTTGGTGTTGAATTAATGTGCGCAGAGCTTTACGTTCAAAATGCAATAGAGACATCGCGGTTGCTATCGACAAATTAAAATTTATTACAATCATTTGATTTAGTACTTACAAGTCAATCTAGCAAGATGGAATAAATAGACTAGGCGCTGATTAGGGGCTTTGGGATGGGCCTTGGGATGATAATAATGATAGACACAAACACGTCAACAATGTGACAGACCAAGCATTTTCTTTTGGCATGATTTATAAGATTACCTAACTACTTCGATTTATGCATAAGATACATATTCCTGAACTCAATTTCCTCTCCCGCCTTATCAACTTTTTGCCGACATCAACGTCACGCGGTGTCACGCAAGCAAAGTAGTTGTAATAAAAAGTCACTTTGCTAGTATCTAACGCACGGTAGAACGCGCTGAGAAAACTAAATGTTCCGTAACCGATGTGAGATTGAATATCAATGACGGTTCGCGTGAGTGAAGACGCTACACTTTCCGGTGACAAAGAAGTGCTTGTGATTTATGGGTGACTTCTGTCAGCAGCTTCGCATGCGTTTTTCCAGGATAAAAGTAACCTATATGTTAATCAGTAGACATTTTTATGTACTCTTTTGTGATGAAAGCAATAAGTAGTATTGCGTTTCTGGGTTCAAATAAATTTATTTTCTTTCAAAATCAAGGCAAGTTGTTCTACAACAGCAAAATATCAAATCGATCCGTTCATGACGCCTATTTAATTTCTTCAAAATAACGTCGTGTAACGTCTACTTTTTTTTTGACGAAACACGCAATGGCGTATTGCAGCACTAAAATAGGCTTCCTGTGGTTTTGGCGTGCAGTGGTAACAAATATCTGAACATCTTAACTTACTGTGTAATTTCAAGGGACGGCGAAGCTCTAGATTATTTTAAAGCTTTCTCGAGAAGCTTTTTTTCTTATATTGGTGTGTTTTCAGTGAGTCACATGCTGCAGTGTATTCACGACAGTTCTCAATATAACGTTTGCCAGCCAGCAGGATCCTTCGAAACTTTTCAAAAACCGTCCCGCTTTGACTCCACATGCGTTCTCGCTGTTCACCAAAAATTCTCTCTACTTATGGTGTCCAAATCCATGAAACAGCCAAAAGATTGCTCAAGCATCATAAAGACAGACCATTTCAATGATTCCAGTCCCGGTTGCGTGCGTTTGCGCAAAAATTGCAATTTGCACACAATGCTGATAGATGATCCGCTTGTCCATCCGATGATACAGTGTGGCTGTGTAATTTGCATTGTTTTTGACCATTTTGTAGCTTTGTGTTGTGGTGGGTAATTTATGAGAGGAATTATACGATTACGTTGTACGTTGGAGCAAGAAAGAACTCGGTTCTAAGATATAAAATTTTTCCTCTCTCTTTTCGCGAATTCAATGAATTCCCTTAAAATTTTCAGCATGTTCAACGATTAGAGATACGATTCTGAACATTGGAACTGTAGTCTAGATATTTCCTTATGAAATTTCTATATTGATACGTCATAGCTGTTCGTAGGTTCTTAATTTTTTGAAGGATTCTAGGAATATAACAATGGTACCTATCGCTATATGTAGATACTCGTATGTATACGTCCTCTTTGTAAACGGAACCTTCTAGATCTTTCTCCAGGAAAGGCATCAGACTGCTCCCATTTCCCAACCATCCGCAATGAAGTGTTACAGGAGTGGTTGCATCGGTTAGGCAACGATCACAATAGCTTGCCATGGTGGCTGCTCTGATAGTCATGGTCTGTTGCTTTGGTGCTCAGAGGAAGCCATAGTTCTAATGGTTTGTTTGGGTAAAGGAAATCGTGATGTATGGGGTGAGGTGATGAAAGAAATTAGTTCATGACACGTACAAGCAGTAGATTAAAGTAGACAGCTTTTGTCTTGTTTTTTCAACGAATTCCACTAACGGCTGTGGCATTTATAAAAAGTTTTAAAAAAGTACCTACGTTAGAATCATCTTGCAGAAATTTTTGTTGTTCTTACATTTAGAAAAATAATCACTTCCTGCTACTTTTGTTGCTTTCCTTTGGTATTTTAAATTATTTATTTACTATATCTCGCAAATATTGAATCATGGTAAAATAACTTTTCTATGTCACTTTTACTCTTAATGTACCTTAGTTACGTTATCTATCGGTTGATCGATTGATTTTTATTTGTACCATAAACTAAAACTATTGACAGTCTCTGGGTGTGTCACGTGCGTTACGCAAGAGTAAACTTAGTAGGATAATGGGCTATGGCCATTATGCGTTTTTATGTCGGTTCACTGACTTCGGTTAGAATAAGGTAACACTCTATTGTTGGCTTTAGATAAATTTTTCTGGATCATTTATTTTGCTGGACTTTGCATAGGCCGATTTTTTCTTTTGGGCACATCTTAGAAACGTCTTCACAGTTCGGAATCTAACTTTAGGTGTATGTAGTGCAAGCATAGAAAGAGGTCTTTCTTTGCTGGTTTACCTATACTTTGAGTACCTAAGTGGGTACCTATATATTATTATTTATTACCTATTTATTATTATTACCTATCATTTCTATGTTTTATTATGCAGCCTAGTTACTTTATTACAACTTCCGTCCGCGGCTTCGTCCAAGTTATACTTGTAAATTAAATATACAACTTAGCCTTTAACGCTTGCACTACCCAGCTTATGTAGTGAGACCCGCAGGGGCGCGCCGTGGCTACAAGCAGTGATAGATCCACATGTGCGTCGTGGGCAATGAAAGTGTTAAGAAGAATTAATTAAAATTGAAATTAAGTTATTTATTTCAAAATTATTAAATATAATTATTTTAAAAATAATACAAAATAAAAAACTTGGGGATAGTGTAGAAATAACCAAGCCATTTCTTTTTACATACCTTCCGGCAATAGCCCCTTACAAACAAACAAACTTGCAAAATTCACCACTTTTATAACCTCACAATAGATTATGCGTTCACGGTTAACCGCCAGATACTCCATAAAAACACGTAAAAGCACTTAGCCATCTATAAATAGTTTGTAAAGGTTATATTTCCATTGGTTCCAGATAGTCGTAAACTTGGCGCTGGTGATATATCATGCGCTGGACTACACACACTCCGAGGACGAAGAACGGCTCATCTCGTCGGACCTGGAGGGACTTATCACAGAGATGACGTCGTGCGATATACAGACAGGTATGTCGAATGTTACTGGTAGTCATGTCGAATGATACAAGTAGTCGTAAGCCTGGCGCTGGTGATATATCATACGCTGGACTACACTCACTCCGATGACGAAGAGCGGTATCTCGCCGAACCTGGAGGGACTTATCACGGAGATGACGTCGTGCGATATACAATTATACATACAGGTATGTCGAATGACACTGGTAGGCATTTCGAATGATACAGGTATGTGGTCGTGATATGATATATCATGCGCTGGACTACACGCACACTGAAATAATATAGAAAATATTGCGTTTTTGGTGATCATCGATCAACCATCGATTCTAAAAACCGCCCAATACCTACTAGGTAGATTGCTGTCTATTGGTGGCATTTTAAAACTTGAATTTAAATGAAATTCAAGACAAAACACAGGATGATCCACAGGTTCATATTATGACAATGATGACAACTTCTTCCTTGTACTTCTAATATGGCCTTAGAAGAAATCCTCTTACAACGTAGTTTAAACTAGCAATTTCGAATATTTTCCTCAATTCACTTATATTCAGCTGCTGATCACAAAGCGATTAGCTCAGATCTCGAATACCAACAATGGTTATCGCGACAAAGCCTGCCTGAATGGCTACCTCTACTGCCGCTGTACGATTAGGTTTCTCCAGTAAACTTTCACCCCATCGACCTTATTGTTGTCACGTCTCGGATCCATTTGCTAAATAGACGTCCAATTGAATTTTTCAATTTGGCACCTTTCAGTACTTTGCTAGCTTGAGAAGTCTCTTGTTCTCTTGTCCCAGGTAACTGTGACTCTCATTAAACTTTTTGGCTAAAAAACATGCTGCTATTCTTAAAACTATCAAAGAAGAAAATTTCAAGGTGACGATGTCAACGATCTATTATTGTTATAGCTCAAAAGCAATTTCGCGAAGTTCAAAGTCATTGCGTGGGAGTAAAAAGTTTAAATCATAATCTTCGATGAGTATCAATTTTCATCAATTTGTCGTGGATAAATGTTAGTTTTCACACCGATTTTTCTAAAATGAGTTACTTTGCCGCTCATGCTGGGTTTATGATTGCAATCGTGCGTGCAAACTTTAAACGAACACGCTTTGCGTAAATCAAGCCTTACAACTTTGTTGATTGGAAACTGATAACGTTTTCCTTTAGGTAAATTGCGTTTGCGGATCATGAAATTGTTAGTATTCAAATGTTGAATGCTTTATTAGAACGTTTTAATGGAAAATGCTTTCTACACTGCTCTTCCTATACCACAAAATGATCTCCTTAGATCAATAAAACGTGCAGCCGGCTGTCGCCAGCACGGATTGGTCCATCAAACTTTATTGAGGTTTCCCCAATGAGTTTTGCTTTAGTAAATATAATACTTCATTGAGTTTCCCCTACCACATATTGTTTCACTGATTGGCATAATAATCAAGTGATTTCTACGTTTGCTCACATCATTACGATTTTAATTAAATTAACGCCAACACCATTAGCTCTGCAATCTCGGTGGGAACAGATGATGGGAACTTTCTTTCATTACTATGATCTTACGCGGGCACCGTGTGTCATTGTGGTGCGGGTTTGAATCTAGGTCGGGGATATTTCAAATTAGTTTGTGGCTGACATAGACTATAAAATCTCCAGGTGAAGTAAGTTGCTTTTTTCAACTGATGTCAAAACAAAAAATCTTTATTTCCCTAAATACAATAAATGTACACTTAGAAAAGGTCAAATTATAAAACTAAACACTGACACGGAAATAAAGTATAATATTTCTGTCGCTTCTGGCCATTCTAATAAACACATCATCTCAGATTTCAAAACATCTAGCGATGAATTTCAACAGTGATTGAATTATTAGGAAAGTAGGTACGCAATTAGTTGAAGAAAAGATAGCGCGGAATAAGTTTATATGTAAACTACAATAGCGGGAAAAGACATCAGTGTGTTTCCCACCGCATTCCGGAACGGAAAAGGCAATGGGTTTCCGTCTTCTCACACTGTCGGCGAAACTAACAAGTTGGTAATGGGCAGGTCATCTATCATTGGTGAACCGACCTTTGTGGTGCTGTGGCTAAACATGCAAAAAGGAATGAGGAGCCGACTCCAGTGGTGGAGGGATTATTTTCTTTGTGGTAGGATATTGTGGTCACCAACCAAATCAATGTCTTAATCCTTGAGTCTGATACCTACAAGATCCCACACTAAAAGGAACTGAAGTAAAATATGGGAATAAGGTTTGTCAAAAATGTTATTGGCTTACTGGCATGTCCGTAATCAGGGACACGGCTAAAATCTATGCCGATCAAAAAAATGTCTAGTATAGATATATTTAACGTGTCGTTGTCGAAGTATCGTAAAGAAGTTAAATTAAGCGTTGCCAAGGACTCAGTAAATTAATTATTAAGTTGTAATAATATAGCCTTATCTTTTCCGTTTTCTTTCTATTTAGATTGTATATTTAATTATGTATGTTTTGTAGATATTTTCACCTTATTTTTTTGGATGGAGGAAATTATTTAGGTTTGTGTTTATTAAGTTCTGTATTTTTATGTGTACTGTACTGTTTATTTCCCTTATAAAACAAAACAAAGACGTGATACCACAGAAACAAAACAGAACCGATCGGTTTATAAAATCTAATAAGGCAACACTTATGATAAGCTTATGTAACATTAACTATGTTAAGTTACGTAAAAGCTGCGTAGGTAAGGGTCCTTTAAATTATAGGTAAAATGACAATAAGCCTCGTTACGGCCCACTATCTAGCAGGGAAGGTGTTGAGAGAATCGAATTTGCATTCAAGTCAGACAGTATTACAAAGTGGTTGTTTATTTTCACTTTCTAGAAACATTGTCGTTTTCCCATGACCATGTTCTGTACGGAAGGTTGCATATCAGTAACATGTGTTTCCTAAAACTTCCGTATTTGTTACACCGAGGGGGGAACCTTCAGCCTTTGATGTTAATCTTTAGTTTGTACGCTGTGGTACGTATGTATATATTCTTTACATATTACATATTATCCTTTTCAGTTCATGTGGTTATAGATATCGTTTATTGCCAAAAAGATTACATGTTTTAGATTAATAGTGCCTTAAATCCTAAGTTAGGTTGGTGTTTATGTTTTTTTGAAATTAACAAAAAACATCATACAACTAAAATACAAAGGAATACTGGCAAGCGCATAAGTACTCGTATAAAACTGTGTCGCACCTTTAGGCGCCTAAACTCAGGATAAGGTTTAGGCCGATTTTATCAAACAGATCTATGATTTTATCAGACAGCTTGGTTATGGTAAAGTATATTTATGTAGTTTAGCCAGTATTGTACAGCTTGTAGTTCTTCGAAATCATCCAGATATGTACGACAAGATCCTAAATCTTAATGTAACATCGAATTTTTCGTACTGCAGAGCCAAGCTATTCCTTCCACCTTTTCATCGTTCTCTCAAAGCTGTGCACCTCTATGTCATGAAGGTTATTTCAATGTTCCGTTATCTCGCACACGATATTAGGTACATGTTGTCCAATTCACAAAGCGACGAGACAATTCGTTCCGGCTGTCTTTCACCCTTTCCAACTCTCACGGGCGCGCTCAATCTAAATTAACTTGTCATATTCCGCTTTTCCTGAGAGAAGGCTGTTTGTATGGGGTTCAGTGTGCGCTATATTTGTAGCTTTTACGAGCACCAAACTAAAGTCTGCATTACTAAGAAATTATATATGGTTATACTGCATGAGTTCTGCCAGAAGTCATCGAACAGGTTATGAAAAAAAACTGAAAAAGGTTGTTGTGCAAATGCACAAGACAAGACAAGACTCCAAAAACGACTCCCATCAAATCCTTCCGTTTGAAAGGATTTGATGGGAGTCGTTTTTGGAGGCTTACAAAGTTGGGACTGTCTACTCATCATACTATCTGTTCATCATCATCGACTTCGGATATTTCGGAGTTTGGAGAAGCAGTCTCATTGTTCGATGCGTTGGCTTGCCACTAATATGTTAGCATCTTAATTTGCTACCTAACCTATTAAATCTTACAGTTGTGCGCTTACCACTTCCTCGAACTGAGTATAGGAGAGTTTTCTTGCAGCTTTCTGGATGGATTTATTGCGTTTTAATCGCTCGGCAAGCATACCGTTCAAGATTGCTTGTAATTTGAATCGCCGACGGCGGAGAATCGACTGTTAAATTATTTATCGTCTAGAGGAAGTTTTCTTCCTACTATACCTAATAATCGTCATAACTAGACAGGAAGAAATCATGTTGTCCATAAATGCATTGTCATTTTCAAATAAATACTTACATTTGCCATTTTATACAACAAATATGAAGGTAAATTAATTAAACTATAGTATGGGATCATTTTCATCAATAGTTTTAGTTTTTAGGGTTCCGTACCTCTAAAGGAAAAATGGAACCCATAACCGTCTGTGTTTGTCCGTCTGTCAACCCCATTTTCTCAGGAACGCGTGGAGATATGGAATTGAAATTTACATCAAATATTCAAGTCCGTAACCTGCGAGCGAGCCGTGATATAAATCATACTTCAGTCAAAAATCAGGTTACGTATTACCCACCAATAACGTAGGTAGGTATACAACTTTTGATAGTATTAAGTCAATGCAATCAAAAGTTATAGATGCTTAAGCCCGAATATTTTGAATTTTTCAAGGAAATCACATACAAAATTATTAATAATATTAATTATTCTGGCAAGGGCCGAAAACCTTAAGGTACCTTCTTCCCGTTCATGACAATGTTAATCATGATATTTGGCAGGAAACAAGGTCTTATTATTTATACGGAACCCTCGGTGAGCGAGTCTGACTTTCGTTTTTTTTATTTGCTACCCTTTTTAACTTTAGATGGGTACTTATTTTCATCTCTTCATAAAATAAACTAGACCATCCCATAAAAACACAAAGAAATAAAACTTCGACAGCCTATCGAATAGCCCCTATTAGGGCAGCTATCGTAAATCTCAGCGATTCCAATCATGAAGTTCAGGGCCACTCCATTTCGTTTGACCATAATCGTACAATCGTGGACGAGGGTCCCATCGAAAGTATCGAGAGGTACCGGTCAGTGGGTCACATCATTCGCATCCGACAGGTGAATAGCAATAACAATGGAGGTCGCGATGCACTGGGAAGTAGTTCCTATTGTTTGGAGATTTCCGTACATTTAGGGAGCGCTGACGTTATCATCTCCATCTGACGTTTGGTGATCGATTCGAGTTTTATCTAGATCAAGGTTTGGGGCACTTTCTTTTTCTCGTTTTACTTTGGTTTTATCGGATTTGGGCACTTCTGATAACAAGGAAAGGTCGTCTCTTGATTCAAGATCACGGTCCTTTTTGATTTAATCACAAGTCACAATCGTTGATATGTTATTCCTTAGTAATAATTCTTATACGTATAATTTGAAGTAAGGATTCAATACCTTAAAATAAAGCTACGTGGGCACCTATTGTAAATCAATTTTATTAGTAAAGATTACATTTCCTGTTATCCACAGGTATTTTCAGCTTAAACAACCGTTTTGTAGCAATAATGTTTTATTCCACTTTCACTTAAATTGATTTGAACGCGCGATCATATCGATTCACTTATCGAAATACGTTTTATCGATATTTAATGTGATGTTTAGTGCTCCGGAGCTGGTTGGAATTTGCTTTCGTCTGGTTATGATCAGACCTCCCGTAGTTATCGCTTTGAACCAATTTAGCTAAAACGATTTATTGTCAGAAGATCTAGTTTCATCCGTGGTTTTTGTTTTCTTCTCAAGGTGCTTCTTCTTCTCGAGTCTTAACATCTTTATTTTATAAAAGCATCAATATCATTTCAATATCTTTTAGGTTTGGTCATCTACCGTCATTGACATTGAAAAGTGATTGAATGCGGGGGCGTTCTCCTATAGTCATAGTCTAGTATCTGAGATAGCGTGATTGCTTCAGAAAATGACAATATTTTCTCTATCATCAATCAGTTTCATTGGGCGCTCTACCAAGATCATTGTCAGGCTTATCTCTCTCCGCCTAAACGATGTTTGCGAAAACTATATAATAATAATCTCAGACTATGGTTTACCCATAAAACTCTAACGGTTTTCTCAATGGTTTGATTTGATCTGTAAATACTGAATGGTTTTATAGGTTGCTCTTCGACTATTTTCAGTTAAGAATAAAGGCTTAGTAGGCCAGCAGAGGCCGCATGTTTGTGATTTTTATAATCATCTGATACTAAGAAAATAGTGTTAACAATTCTGATAAAAATATATATATTACATAAGGATCTAGTCTAGTCAAAGTCGCATTCAGTTACCATATCTAATGAACTTCGCTCCTTAGAAAAATATCCCAAAGTTACCCCTTTTTCTAACGTTTTTTCAATACTATGACTAGCGAACTGCTGATATCACACTTTTTTGTACTCAACTAAGGACACTTAATATTTCTAAACAAATTCGTAGAGTTATACTTGATAAAATTATTTTCTTAATCACCATATTTAAATAACTACAAAAACACGAGCGCGGCGGCTTGGCAGGCGCACGTTTTCCCTTACGCCTACTGCTGCAGGACTACCTGGCCTTAAAGTACACTATTCCCTTATCAAAATATTCCTACTCAATATTAAAATTCGATACAAAAGGATGGAAAAACATCTGCAATGAATGATTTATATTTGATCATAGTGTATTCATAAATGAAATAAAAGATGGTTTATATTACCAGTTTAAGCTAGTTCCCTACTTCTGAGGCCCCATATTTTTCCCTAAATTTATTAGTTCACAAACGTCGACCCACATTAGGAATGTCACATGAATTGGATGATCGTGGGAGGACTTGTAGCACTTCAAACATGCAAAGTTGGTTATTTATGGCATATTGTCTATGATTAGCTTCTTGCCAGTTTGGGAATGAGATCTTTGGTTTTGGAATTTTGGGTGGTGGTTTACTTTCTGGATGGTGGGAGGACAGGATTCTTTGCACTGTGTAAACATCAACCTTCAATAATGTTGTAAGGTTTATAGAGCTAGGTGTTTGCTGGAACGTTTGGCATGTTTTTCATGTCTTGAATGTCGTATTTTAAAGACATGGCTAGTCTTTTAGCTTCTGCATTTAACAGATGTTTTTGTTGGTAAAATACCCTGCGTAACTTTTAGTTACAGCATAGCATGTTTTTGCAATAGACAAGACGAAAAACGTCAGTCAACACAGAACTATATCGAGATAAAGTTCTGTGGTTCTTACATCAATTAGCTGCGTTTATGTACCTACAGCGAGTTTTCTCTCAGTGATTTGCTAACAAATAATACTTACCAAACAAACTTTTAAGCCCCTCGTCATTTTTTTTTTTGATTTGTGCGAATTTATTCATATGTATGTAAGTATACCTTATCAAATATCTACCAGTATGTGGGCTATCAAAATTCACTGGAACCGTTTAAGAGGCAGCAAGGTACTTGGATTCGTTAGCCTCTCAGAATTGATCAGAATGTTGTTGAATATTTCTCGAAACTTCTACATAATTACGAGCCAATTATTGGCGCATATATCGTCACAACTGCCCCTTATTTTATGAGCTAACAACGTATAAATTCCGCAAATTGTACGTTTAATTAACATCCTTAAATGGTTGGCCTTTAGGAAGCAATTTTTGATGGCCCACTTTAACAAAGTGATCCAAAAAGTATAAGATCTTGACCTGTTGATATCGAGGTTAGGGTCAATCAAATCGGATTTTCATTGCATGAATACGATCTGATGAATAAACAAAATCATTGTTTATAATGTTTTAAAAATCTCTCAACCTCTTGAATTAGGTACCTTACCTACCTGTTTTGTTAGTCTTTCATTTGAATAAATAAATATACCAACTTAAAAAAGCAATATGATATATTATCAGTTGATCTCATTGTTATTGTGCTATAAGTATAAAGATCTCATCGTAAATTGTAGATTTTGTGATTTCTATATTGTATACCTACTATTTACTTTTTACTCATAAGCATTTGTTTAATATAGCATTACCTTTTGTATTTTACTTTTCCTTTTATTTTTGTAACTACTTTATCCGTCCAGTTTAAAAAAGAACATTGTAATTTGTTGATTGTTATGTTATTGTGCACGCTGAGGCGTCCTATATTATAGAGTCACATAGATTTAAGAACCATAATAATTGTTACTAACTTGCATTGTGTGAACTCATGTTGGATGTCCTGTATAATAAATATAAAATATAAAAATGTTTTAATATGGTTACTTGAATATGCATATCTACTAGCTCATAACGTTCGTATACTAATTCTTATTTTTTGAATTTTCGGTTTCCCATATTTTCTAAAACTCTTTTCACTAGTGTAAACCGCGGCAGTTGTTTTTAGCGAAATTACTACCTACCTACACCAAAGTGCATTAGCAAAACGGAAGGAACTGTATTCAAATAAGTAGAGATCCTCAAGTCCCCATGGAGACGATAATTGAATGGAACCCTTCAAGTGATTCCCATGGCGCGTGTTGCGTGCGCGCATGGCGTGCGTACAGGCGTGACCGTAAATTAAATAGAAATTATTAACGGCGAAATGGGGGCATTCGTATAAAACTAATAAAGAAAGTGATATTTTGGGCTTATTTAAAATGATTTACGGTTTTTGTGGGTTTTATCGCATGTGAATTTTTGGCGCGACCTTTCGCTTACACGGTGTTCTACCTGTACGATTTCTAAAGGTTTTGGTTTTGTTCTGAAATAATTGCTGAGGATTTTCGGTCACTATTGCTGTCAATATAGGTAGAAAGGTATCAAAATGTCTAACAAAAATTGTTATATTTATTTAGTAGACATATCTACAACAGCAATCAGTGACTTAAAGGGGTGGTGGTATGATTTATTAAATACTAGCTGCGCCCCGCGGCTTCGCCCTCGTGGAAATTTATGTTTCCAACTTTCTTAACTTTTTCTTTCATAAAAACCTTTTCCGGACTACAACAAACACAACAAAAAAGAATTAGCGAAATTGGTCCAGCCGTTCACGCGTGATGCCGTGAAGGGAAATAAGGAAATAGGGATTCTTTTCTAGGTAGGTATATAGATAATCAGTTTTTGTATTTTTCACAAACTGCAAAATATCTTGCCATCTATTTTTAAATCTTCAACTTTAATCATCATCCTAGTGCTAATTTCTAATTCGAATTGAAGTAGGTAATATTAATCCGGAAGCTTTTAAACATAAATAAACAGCTCTACATAAAACGATAGGCAACAAGCTGTAGCAATATAAAAAGCAATTAAAACTGCTAGCACGAGTAAACTTAGATTCTTCTTAGAACCTACCTCGGGCTATATTTAGAAAAGGTTGTTTCATTGAGGGAAGGTAAACAACGTTTTTCAAAGTAAAACGTCTTTCTTTACAAGGCGTTATGCCACGAGTAATAGAAAAAGGTAAGCTGTGCAAAATGTACGGTGGTGAAAAGTGCAAACTTGATACGAATAAAAAATTCATGCTCTTTTCTTCCAAAGCTTCCAACCAGTGTAGGGTGCGTGCGTAGTATGCTGCACAATTCTATGAGTTGTTGGTAGAGTTTGTAAGTTAAAAGAGTTTGTTAAGTTTCACGGATTAAACGTACGTTAGTTTCGTGTTGTACTAAAGATAATTTTGTAACGACTGCCTCACATTGGCCGTAAAAACAAGTCATAACGTAATTATGCTGACCCGCGGGAACATGCAACCCTGTGTGGTATGCAAACCAAAGAACCAGCAAAAGAACTGAGAGAGGATTTATTGAATCTTCCTGTTACGGATTTTGTACGAGAATAAACGTTTTAGAAAATTCGTACTTGGGAGATTAAAAATAAGTAGAGATAAACCGTTCTAAAAATGCACGCCGATTGTATGACGTTTAGTGGAGGGGGCGTGCATTTTTAGAATGGTTTTTCTCTACCTGCTTATGTCTATGGAAGGAGATGACAAGGTATGATTCTCAATAATAAGGAAGGGTGGGTAACCTTTTTACAACCTGACTTTACCTAGGTACTTGTTGCTGGGTGCAGCTAATCTTCTGTGCCATAAGGTGGGTGTCCATACGGTTATCTAACGTATGTAAATAAAATAGTCAATCCATACTTAATACTGTATATTCGAACGTAACTCTGCCTGTCTGTCTATCTGTCTGTCTGCCTGTTACTCTATCACGCCTAAATGGCTGAACGGATCTTTATGAAATTTGGCAGAGACGTAAATCGTAAATCCCGGGCGTATCCCGGGGACGGCCATACTTGAAAAGTGCATGCGAAGCCGCCGGCAGCAACTAGTGGGACATAAAGGTAACGATGACCTATTGAAGGTTGCTTTGTAGTAATACAAAGCAACCGAAACCGAAGACTGATACCAGTTTAACACAATTTATGCTCGTTTTAAAGTACCAGGGGATCATAACTGAGTCACAGTAATCTCAGTTTCGCAATGTTCGCAGCGCTTTGTCGTCGGCTGTCTGCCATCAGATTTATCTGACGGGAGAGCGCCCGGCGCCGTGCTCCGACGCCAAATCCTATTAGCCTTTTGCTGCTGGTGTTGTGACAATAAGCAGTGCTATTAATGTCGTCTGACAATAAGCTTTGTAGTTTGTTGGATTGAGTTTTCACCTATGATACCTAGCGGTTAAACTAAGCAAGTCTTGGGGTTAAACTGGAAGTTTCTATTTCCGGTTAAGATTTGAAGAGTGGCAAACAGACGCAATCGTTTGACTCAGTTGAGTTTAATTATTGCAAAAACGTCAATATTGACTGATACTGATAGTAACAGATAGGTATATGGATAATTCTACAACTAACTATTCTTATATAACAAAGCAATCCAAATAAAAACAGTTTCGGTGTCAAAACATCAAAATAACCAAACTTTTATCAACAGCATCCAATTTTATTCGGACAATGAAATAAAACGAAAGTCACGCAACAAAATGAATGTAAGTCATCAATCTATATCAGAAACACAAAGGGTCGATCAGGAGTTTACAACATCCTTCGTAAATGCACCATTGGACGGGCCAATTAGAGCTGGGCTATGAATTGGACAACATCATCATACTAGCAGGGGATATGCTTTATCCTACTGGTGTACAACAAAGAAATTGTAAAACTAACCTATTATAAATTTAGGTTTGTACCCAGTACCCACGGAAAGCAATATAAAATAGAAGACGTTATAAAAAATCAAGAGATCTCGAATACATTGTAGGTAATATTCATGTTCTTTGATTTTTTTTGGGTCGGGCGGGGGTCACCGTCTGCTTAAATTTTATTGTTTATTAATAACTTTTACGGTCTCCTACGAATATCAGGAATGGATACTTATGATCTACGCTTTTTTTATGTTTTCTTCAAAGTTTTTCTTCAAAGTTATTGTCCTTACATTTTCTGGTATGAATATTGTTCGCAAACAAGCTTAAAACGTATACTGTACTGTAGCTTTTAGATCTCCCGCAAATAGGTATGCGTTTGCGCAAGTCGGTCGGAACTTGCGCGGGCGGCGACAGTGTCAATGTGTAATGGACCGCGAGTCCTTTGTGTTAGGACCACACGTGTGCTTTGATTGATAGCTGGGTTGATTGATATTGTGCCATCGAGCTTCTGATTCAAGGTTGGTTTTTGTGTGCCGATTCAAAATATATTCTTTAGAGGAAAACCATCCAAAAAGCTCTACCGTAAGACAGCCTAAAGATAGACCAATCCAAAAGACAGTAGGTACTATGTATATCCAGATCCAGAATGATTTATTTATTTATTAAAAATATTGTTCCCCTATTATTACAGGCACACCTAACACGATAGGGTACTTATTTAGTCACAACCATAATAAATAGAGTCACAGACATTATATACGAATAGAAAATCGTCATTATTGGTCATTTTCAAAATAATCAATGATGGCTTTATGACCACGTTTAATGACAATGCCAGGTCGTTGAGCAAGCTTAAACCATCTTTTCAATAATTCGGACCTCCAACAACCAGATTTCAGTCAGAATTTGGTACAGACTTCTTTAATCGATAATTTTGTATGTTCCAGAAGATGAAGACGAATGTGGGGCACTATCAGAAGACTCCGTGTGTTCAGAAGGAGGCAGGGCGGACACAGACGACGAGGGCATTGAGCGGGACTCTGAGCCGGCGCCGCGACGGAGACGGAGGCGGAGGCGGTTCATGCTGAGAGACGTTGTTGAGGTAACTAACGACATATAAAAAAAAATCGAAACTTACTAAACAAAAAAATTAGAGCTGAGGCAGTGAAGATTCTAGAAGGAAAAAGAAGGAGGCGCGTGGAGAGGTGCTATATGAGAAAACTCCGTGTGTTCAGAAGGAGACAGAGTAGATAGATCAGATATTGAGGTGAACAAACTAAATAGAATGATAAACGTAGGACAGGAAAGGTAGGAGAGGAATGAAGAAGTAGAAAATGCGAGAAGCTATGAAAAGACTACGAGAGCGCAGGATGGGTGAATACAGAAGTTGCTCAGGTAAACCAGCTAAATATTACGATATCGTTTCAACCAAATAATAAAGCATTCGCGGCCGGAATGCTAGATCTAGGAACACCAGGTTATGGTAGGTATATGGTCTAACAAGATAATTTTCCTAGAAATGCGCCTGGTGATATGAACACGAAACAACAGAAAATGCCGACTTGCCTGGACTTCGACTTGAACTAGCACTTCGACTTCTAGCAACCTATGCCGAGATCTACACGGACCTATGTCGCTTTATGTACATTGCAGACTCTTTATGCAGGAGCACGACTAAAACAGCTTTCAGTTTTTGGTGCTATCATACACCTCAGAACATAATTAAACAACTTCAATGTCATTCAACTCCATCACCGAACGAAAGTATTTTCTCTTTCACTATAACAATAAACTTACAAAGTCTGATTACAGATGAAATACCACAACTGGCTATTCTGAATCTTGCCTCGATAAGAGACCCTTAATTAAAAACCGGAGGGCCATAACAAGGCCACTCATCTTGAGCCTCTTAAATAGCTTGAGCCCATAACTGATAATACTTTCATCCACCTGTACCGCTTTCACTTGTAAATGATCCTTATCCCATTCATGGAAGGTGTTTGGGGATCTTGCTTGTTGTTTTTTTACTGTTCGTGTCATCTTGTTTGGGTTCTTCATGTTGTAAATTGTTTCGATGACACGGGCGTTCTTTTGGGTTCGTCAATGTAATTTGCATGTGACATGGATGTAATTGAATTTTCTATCCGAATTGAGTTTTATTTTAATGTTTTTTATTTCATACAAATAAACATTTTTTATAAACATTTTTTATTTCATGTTGGTATTAATGTCACCCGAAACCCCAAAGTAAATAACGCTTTACATTTTCACACTGCGTCACCTAGCCCCAAAGTAAGCAAAGCAGTGATATGAAATACAACTCCATTACATAAAATGAACCCTAAATAACTATTGCATGTTTATATACAAAAATGTAAATGGGTAGAGATGCTATCCATTGCCTTCCCAAAACGTGAGATCCATTTCATCAGATCACCCACCTATTTTAGAACGATGTGAAGCAAACCCATCGACACTCTCACCTTTTACTATTATGATTATGACGTTGCGACACTTGCACTTTACTTTCACTTTATCACTTATTAGGAAGTGATTAGTGGCTCTTATGTTAAGTGAATTGATACTAAGTAGTTATAATTTCTACATTCGACGATAGGTGTAGGACTTTTATGGAGCTGATAATTTTGATGCTTAGATGAAATATGGTTGGGTGGTATCGGTTTGGTATGCGTTGGTTTTGAATGATGCAATGGTTACGCACGGTCAAGTTATGGGCAGCGATGTAGACCTTTGTCATTGTATTCCTTACTTATTCATTTACTAAACACCACCCTTCGTTTACCATACTTTAACAAGACTAGAATTTATAAATTTGCTACGCCGCCACCGCACTATAGTTCCTTAACTTAGTTTACGTTCACTACTCGTAAGCCAAAGTGTAGTATTTTTTCCCTCAGTAGAGTCGCACACTAAACATACTTGAGAAAATATTTTTTCCCGCTTTCCTCTGAGTGTTATCTTAGAGTGAACTGGGGTAAGTAGGTCAGTGGGGCGTCGTGGTCGGGACCATCAATAATAAAGTGGTGGTTTTATGCTTCCTTGTGTGCGAAGGAGAATTTAAGTGGACGGTATTGGTTTGTGGTGTACCGCCTTGTATAAGCAGGCTCGTTGTTTATGCAGGTTCTTGTGGCCGGCACTCGGCAGTTATCTTTGGGGTTAAAATAACAGACAGTAACATTAAATTTATAACGGAGTGGTGCATTGATTCTTGTAGGCAAATGTTTAGAAACGCCTGAATATTAATTTATCCGCTTGCGTTAGCGTGCTGTAGCGTGTATAAAAAAATTACGATTCTGCGGGTCGAATATTAAGAGCTTCTTCTAACTCAGATATTTTCTATTGAATCAAATAAAGTTTATGTCAATTAAGTACCAATTTAACATAACACACTACAAAAATCACGGTTGAAGTAGATAAAAATAAAATGGCATTGTAGAATGAATGGACATGTCAGCTGTAATCTACATATATAGGCTCGTCAAGCTTACACTCAACTCATTGCCATCTTAACGGACAATCAGACATTAACCACTCGATATCTCAACAAAGGTATTGCGAAAGTGGTCGTGCTTACCCCAGCCTCCTTCGCCTTGACACGACACGTGAATCATATCCCGAGAGGCTCGGACAATACCGTCGCTGGTCCTATTGTTTTAGAGAACTGCGCATTTACTAGGAATGTTATAGGTAGGTACTTAAAATGGAAAATAAATGCTGGAAAATTCAGATATCATCATCTAGCCCTAAGCAAAGCAGAGCTTGTGTTATGGGTACTAGACATCAGATATACCTCACACTATACAACATTGAAAGATATTTTTTACGATACATAGAATCACTCAGAACACCCGCCAGAAGATATCTACATATCGTACAAACATTTGTCCCGAGTAGGAATCGAACCCGCAGCCTCTTTCGTTCTCCATCCTCCTTGCCCGCTGCACCACAGAGGTCGCCTAGTTTACTTACTATTCAAAACTAATAATCGTATAGGTACTCGTCATGATAATTCGGCCCAAAGAAAACTCTACCGTTGCTGTCTTGATTCCTGCCTCGGGAAAAATGTATGCGCGATATACTACTCCTGATTGTTCATTTTAAAATAAGCGGGTTAACTACGAACCTAGTTAGTATTGAAAGAACACCAACGTTTCTTCCCTTGACGAGGGACATCATCAGGATGAGTGCGGAGCTGTTCCAAACCCGCGCGCTCCGCGTCCCGTCGTACACACTAATTAGAGATGGGCGTTGTCGTTGAATTTCCACAACGATGCGCATCGTTTTTGTCAGAATGGCATCCGTTGTGAACAACGATGTGGCCGCCAACGATGTCGGCCGGGTTGCTCACACAACACTGACACTAGGGTGTCGATGTTGCCGCCAACGATGTCGGCCGGGTTGCTAACACAACACTGACACTAGGGTGTCGATGTTGCCGCCAACGATGTCGGCCGGGTTGCTAACTCAACACTGACACTAGGGTGTCGCAGTAGATAACTAGACAATTACCAGTTGCCAATTCAATCAATGTTCCCGTACAACGTTTTTTGAAAACAAAACAAGAACACAAGTACCTACTACCTACCTATTAGACCTATTAAACCTATCCAAAGCAAACCAAACATGTAAATTACTAGGTACCTAGTAATTTAGGTACCTAGGTGTAGGTAGTACTTACCTATTAGACCTATTAAACCTATCTAAAGCAAACCAAACAATTAAATTAGTAGGTACCTACCTACCTACCTATTAGATCTATTAAACCTATCCAAAGCAAACGAAACAATTAAATAAGTAGGTACCTGTACCTACCTACCTACCTATTAGACCTATTAAACCTATATAAAGCAAACCAAACAATTAAATTAGTAGGTACTTACCTACCTACCTACCTATTAGACCTATTAAACCTATCTAAAGCAAACCAAACAATTAAATTAGTAGGTACCTACCTACCTACCTATTAGGTCCCTACTTGAGGGAATATTTTTTTGTAAGAAATATTCCCTCGAAAAAAAATCCAAACAAACGACAAGAATAACGAGCATATGAAACTTACTGGAAGTGACATGAGCGTTTTAGACGGGTAGGTCCTAAATTACAGAATTTGAACAAATACAAATAATTCAATATCTAACTTGGTTCCTAGTACCTAGTAGGGTAAATCTAAAATACCATAATACTTATATTAAAACGAGACATTTGATAAAAAAATTAGATATCGTATTTTTTTTAATAATAAATAACATTGGTACATGGTTCATGCCATATCTAGTTAGATATAATAAAACGTTCAATTCTATGTTCTAGCATCCTCTCCTCTCGCTCACACACACGCAGGCATGCGGGCGGTGAGGTATGGATGAATGTTCGTTGCTTAGGTTTGGCAATCGGCATTACTCGGCTGACTTCGTTGTTCGCCATCCGATGCCGCGCCACTAACCTCCACGCTATTCCGATGTCGGTGTGACGTTCGTTTGTTGTCGGTGGCGAATGTGGCGATCGGCATTACTCGGTTCGGCATCTCGATGTCGCAGGCATCCGTTGTTCACCTATCCGCCATCCGATGGGAACAACGTACACTGACATCGTTGGTCAACAACGATGTTAGTAAAAACGACCACCTCTAACACTAATTGTTTACCAGGTCTGATCGGTTTCTATGTATTTGAAAAAACTTTTCAGTAGTACTAACCAGTCTCATCATCATCATTATCAGCCTATTCTAGGCCACTGCTGGACATGACCTCTGCTAATGGTAGCACTTGTCTCTCTCTACTTTACATTATGACCTAGTTCTACTTACTTTAAGATGATGAATCAGAATTTACAGTGATCCAGCTAATATTAAAATGAATTAAATAATAAATCAATAAATAAAGTTGGACAATCCACACAGCATCAAGATAAGCAGAGCTTGTGCAAGATGAAAGTGTGCAAACGAAGGGGGTACAAGATGACTGATTACACAGATAAATATTTTATAGTGTACTTAATATACCTTTTTTTTATTCGGCGTCGAAAGTCTGGGGGGGGCCAGAATTATGTGGGACTCGACGCCCTGAGAAGTACGTGATACCCACTAAAACCTCTCCTAAAATACCTAGAACACCTGAACAATTATTTGCAGATCGTACAAACATTTGTCCCAAGGCAGGAAACGAACCCGCAACCTCCTGCGTCGCAGGCGGACCTTCGCCCGCCGACATCGGTTGTCAGAATGGCGAAAGTTTGTGCTCGTGGATCGACCTGAAATTTTGCATAGAGCAAGATAGATAGAATAAAATATTTACCTACTTTTTATTCCAAAAATGTGTGCAAAGCAGCGGGCAGTGGCTAGTTTTATCATAAAGTAACCTTATTTTTCCTTCACAGCGATGCGTCTGGCATTGCGGCGGCAGCGGGCGGAGCGCCCGGGACGCCGCCGCAGCGCACTACCGCGCCGTGTGCAGAGCCCTGGTGGCCGAGGCACTGGAACTGGGCACCTTCCTGGCGAGGGTCAGGGTTGGAGGCGCCAGGGATATGGGCGCAGCGGAGGAGTCGGTCACGCATCTTGATACGCTAAAGTTCTCAGACTGGGTATGTATGAAGGCATAACGATACATTGCTTGAAATTTTCGTTCATGTAGGTAATATCCATTTTCAACGCTATAATAATGAACTTTGATGGTTCAATCGATAACTTACAGTTCTTTTTTAAGGGCGCGATAAATCTCTCTTCTAAACACGTTTTATTCTCGTCTGATGGTGGGACGTCTTTTTTTCTTGACCTTTTTATGCGGGGGTACTACGAAGTTAGGAGTACAAACCCAATTTCTACAGGTTTTGGCGCCGCCGTACCAACAGTTTTTAATGGACGTAACTAATCTTGGCCCTCAAAAGTATTGTTTGAAATCACGTAAGTGCGACTCGCAGGGGACAGAAACGAATAACACGATGAAAGAGGAGCCCTAACGTTGGTGCCAAAAGGATATGAAATTTTGAATAGTATTAGCACTAATAAATAAATAAAATCAAAAATTATTTACTTCCGTAAATACAATATTGCCGCCCATTCTGTAAAATAAAAACATGCTTAACAGTTTGTCGAATCATTTTCACTCCCGCCAGATTATGAATCTAGATCGTAGATTAATGCGCTGCGCTTGATATAAGATATAACAGACAAGATCACTTTTGAGTAGATTTCATACAAAATACTTGTTAATAAACTATGAAAAGCTCTAAAGCTATACCGAGAGAGCTACTACTAGATTCAATTTAAAAGGCATTTCGGTAAATAATTTTCACCAGCAACAAATCGAAAGCCTTACAAAGTGCAATGTCCTGTTCCCATGCGAATGCAGATCGTTGTTACCTAACTTGGTATGTATTATTAATGCTGGCCCACCGCTTAGGAATTTGAATTAATCGCAGTTAACTACGCGAGATACAATACTAAAGCCCCGACTTTACTTGACGGTTTCTAACTACTTAAGATGTCTATATCAAACGATTCAAAAGGCAACCCAACGGCTTCACGGGCTTAAAACTATGAATTTGCCTAAAAAGTTAGTTCACTTAGTTTTACCGTTTTATACAATAAAATTGCGTTTTAGTCTTATATTTCTAGTAAGATTCAACAAATTTATTAAAAATCAGCTGCTGCTTGAGATTGGTCGAAAATAATTCGAACAAGAGTTTCCTTGAGTCTCTTGAGAGTTAATTTTGAAAGATTTATTTTATTTGAAATTAATCCTTTCACCGACCTAGCCATATCGAAAAGTCTACAAAAACTGTGTTTTAATGTGTTGTTTCCAATTTTAGTCTAACCGAAGGATATGGAGAGCTTTGCAAGTACGTGAATTACTTAACGATTGTAAATCTAGTGGTTTTAAAACTGTGGTTTTAAAACATCATTAGAATCAGACGCCTAGAACCCAGAATTGACCACATTGTAATCAGTGCTTGCATAAATTGTGTCGCTTAAAAATGCATACTTTGTTTTCACTGTAAATAGTGTACCTTGCCTACCTAACCGCCTTATATTTCGTAATAGCAATCATAACTGCATAATATTTATTTTGATGCTGTAAATGTGCTCTCTCTATTATGTTTGTTATTGTTATTCAGTACATCTTGTAACTGAATAACAATAAGACACAAAGGATAGGTATACGAAAATGTGTATATTTTCTCTCTTGGAAGAGCGATCGTGACAGAAAATTATTATTCTCGCGTTTTGCCTGCTGCTTTTCTCATAGCAATACTAATTGATTGCTATCACGTTTTCCCAGGCGCGGTTTTGGATGCAAGTCATCGGCGAGCTCAGAATGGGTGTGAAACTGAAGAAGGTGAACTATTCTAGAACCCCGATCGAATACGAACTAACGCCGTACGAGATCCTTATGGACGACATCCGGTCGAGACGGTATACGTTACGGAAAGTTGACGGATCGATACCACCTAGGTTTGTATTGATACTTTTTTCTAAATATGTAGTTGGAAAATGGTCCTGCCCTCTCTCTTTCTTCGAAGTAACAAAGGAATCAATAAACTCTCGAATTCCCATTGTATGTAGAAATTAGAGGAAAAATATAGCAAAGTGTCTGACTGATATAGTTGTAATATTTAATTAATAAAACTCGGAAACCATCGAGCGAGTCACACTCGCACTTCACGGATGTGTTTATCTTTCGCATTTGTTTACGTTCTTAGGTAATCACGTAGGTAATCAGTTACAAGGGACAAAAGGCAGTGCCAGCAGTTGGATCAGAAATGCTTAATTTATAATAATAATAATAATAAACAGGAGGCCCCGATCTCTGTTCGGCGGCGGTTCAAACTTTAGGATATAAACATTAATCCTTCAACAAAAAAAACTGTTTTTCGTTATCTCTCTCTCTCTCTCTACTATCCATCCACTAAAATCATCTTTCGCAGATGTGAACTCCGTGGGCGTGAGAATTCAAAGTGAGTCTTGGCCATGAGAACGGCATGAGAACGGCCTTAGGAGACCTCACCATATTCCCCTGTCGAATGTAGTCTCTTTTATTTCATTCGTCTTAGTCAAATCGCAGCTTTTTTCACTATCGTTAAGCCTGCTACCGTGCTAGTAGTTATCAGTGATGTTGTGCTGAAAAAAGAAATAACTTTAACGCTTCAAAACTGAATCAGTTAGATGCAAATATATCTCATTAAATGACTAAAATAAGATGAAAATGAATATAGCTCACATTCCATAAAAAAGTACGCCAGGTCGTGAGTAGGTAACTAGTAGAGTAGGTAAGTTTAGAATAAGTAGGTATTACATAGGTAAGTACCTACAAAAATAATCACTTATATTCGGTACTAGAATCCTAGATATTATTTGTAAACTAAAGGATAACAAAACCAAAGAAAATATTGGTGGATAATATTTAACGACAATGGTATCATCGGAGAAAATCAGAGAAGTTTGAAACAAATATTTTTTTGATACTTTTCATTCATGATTTCATTCGTCTCCGTTCATTTTTGAACTCAAGGTTGATACATAGTTGAAGTTTTTGCTTTTGTTTTTGTGGTTATCTTGCTCTTACCTTTTTGTTTTCTGTTATCAGTTTTTGTTATGTTTTTCATAATATATAAATTCCTTCAAAAAAATAGGATTCTACCATTGATTATAGTGTTATCGTTGTCCAGTTAGAAAACAGGTCAGCGCTACGCTTCGTAGCACCTCTACGAGTGTCTACGCGGCGTAGCCGTACCACTTGCTACGTCACGTCGCAAATTTTCAATTGTTAACTTTTGTATTTTTGTTCACAGTGTAAAGAAGGACGCACACGCTATGATTCTCGAATTTATTAGAAGTAGACCGCCGCTCAGAAAGGTAATATATTAATAATTTTGTTTGCATTACTTTAAGAAAATAATAATAATAGACTTTCCTAAAAGCAGTGAAAACTATATTAAAACTTGCTGAGAAATCTCATGCGTGTTTTCTCAGATATTCCTTTGATAGAATACAGTAGTAGTACTTAAACATAAATGTCTCAATTGTTCCTTAAAAATGAAGTTTATGAAACTAGTGAAGAACTGTTCTTCTTTATTGTAGTATCAATCTACCGGCCCCAATAATGTCTTGTGTAAAATGTGAATGCAACCCTAAACGCAGCAGAGTTTATGCCTAGGTACTAATGCATATTGTGTTCTTCAAAAACATACACGGGCAATTACAGTTTCATAGACTTTTATCAAAGAAGTTTTCACACATTAAACGGATAACGTATGTACGTTAGCGACGCCTTTTATACAATCAGGTAAACATTTTCAAAGCTATAGTCGTTGACAGTTGCTTGTTTATTTTCCCCAGGCGTCAGAACGAAAGCTACCTCCAGCGCGACGGGAAGTGACCCCGAGGGAACAGCTCCTGGCTTCCATCCAGGTCGGCCGACCGCTGAGGCCAACACCCTACTCTAGAAGATTCTGTAAGTACCAACCTCTTTTTAACCCCTCTGCCAAAAGAGGGGTGTCATAAGTTAGGAGTGTGTTTATGTGTGTCTTCTAGTCATCGTATCTCCCAAACGAGAACCAATTCGGGTTTTTTAAGATAATTGTTAGATAGTTAGTTCTGTGGGGAGTTTTCTTGACTTTGTTTGATAAAAATCAATGAAGTCATTCAAATGTTATGGTGGTGCAAAAAGTTTCTGCTTTTCAATTCCGTGTTTACGAGTGGATTTTTTGTGAAATTAGCTAGATTATGGGCAAAGTAGCCGTACCTAAAAAGCCGACAGTTGTTTGGAAAATCGTATTAAAGTAAGTTAGTGCGTTGGGAAAAGTGTAATTGATGGGACGTAGTCTATCGACACCAACTACACATTTTTTTTGACAACTGCATTTTCTAGGCACTAATAAAGTGAAATTGAATTATAGTAATTTTCTACAAAAATCTGAAAATGCGCATGTTTAACTTTTTTCAAAAAACGTACAATTTTCTAAGTAAAACGTCTGAATTAAATTCAGAAAAAAGAAAGCTGCTTTCAATTATGTGAAATATTGGCCTTAAAACTTTTTAATTTATTTTAATATGTATGACCTCGTCTCCGTAGACCTAAAATTTCATATGTATTAGTAAGTCAATGTAATTAACATTTAAATTCAATTAAAATAATAATAACATTAAAAAACAAGGCCGTTATTTGATCGTGTGATTTTACTGTAAAATTTTATATTAAGTTAATTTATTCGATCTTATAACGTAATAAGATAAATTTTATTAGGCCACCTACCCGCCGCTTCAAACGATTTTTTTTTTATTAAATCATGTCTGTAATTAATTACCTGCAATTCAAAAATAAATCACATCAAAATACTTACCTCTCTGAAACATCTTTCCTAAAATCCTTTGCTTTATACAGGATGTTCCATGAACAGACAATCAAACGAAAAAAACAAATAAAAATCACATCAAAACTAAAAATCTTAGAACGTAGGTATAGGATAGCGGTCCATTCCATCTAGATTGGAACCCCCGAACACCTCACGTAGTTTGTAAGTCTCTGAGTGGAACATGCTGTATAATTTCCTTCCCATAATAACCTACTCCTTCTTACAGATGCCTAACCTTTCGGATCCATCCCCCGAAACCTGATATATCCAGAACAATCCAGTTTTCTTCAATTTCCAACCGGTGGAGACTTTTATATGTTTTATTGTATTACGTCGTAATTGAAAGAAATCGAAACATTTCATTCATTTATTTGTTTTTTTTTTATAGGTTTAGTTAGCAGGTTGGGCTTTTAGTTTAATATTTTAATATTTATTCGTTGACCCTGAAAGCCTTATTAAATATAAGTAAAAGATGTCGGTATATACTTTAAGTTAGCTGAAGGTACTTAGAGAATTTTAATGAAATCGTAAAACTCTTATTGTACTAAATAGAGTTCAGTTCATACCACGCTAAAGTTGGAATTGGTCTGTCCTTAAATAACTTATTCATGATCATCTTTTCCTAAGCATAAAATGAGCTTTATTCCAAATGAGTTAAAGTTAGAATTGGACTGTGCTACGATAGGTGCCGATCTGTCTGCTCCAGTGAGATTATTTCAGAAGGTTAGGTCACTGGGAACTTCGGTATCGACCCTGGAGAGCTTATGAAAGCGTTATATAAAGTAAAATGGGTCTTAAACACTCGAAATAAAGGTCATGGCCGTCGCAATCAATTGTGAAATAGTTTAGTTTTAAATAGGAATAAAGAATTGATTTATTTTTGCATTTTTAAGTCGAATGATGTTTGTTTATAAGTTATCGATATCGTTAGATGTCAGGTGAAACCATACTTATTACATTCCTATGAAATTGTTAGTAAATCACATTCCTACTTAAACAAAATGATAGATAAAAGATGTTTCTAATATTATGATAGGTATCTTTATTCACAAAGAAAATTACAATCAAATAATAAAAATAAATTAGAACTGGTGTTTATAATTGAAACAATAGAGCTAACTGCAGACTGTTGCAAACAATCTTTACTTTACTTAAAAAAAAAAAAAATATCTACAGGTAGCTCAACTGATCCATATCAATACCAGTTGTCGCGTCCCCGCTACGCTTGCTGCATTGCCCCGCTGTATGGCAATGCTGATGCGCTGCGCCAGATACTCACCAGCTCTCACTGACCAGACGCTCAGGAGTTTTGTTTACATCCCAAGAACCTTGGTACCCCGCGGACTCGGGTCTCGACTCGAATATTCTATTATTGTTAATTAACGACCCTTCATATTTATAGATGGTAGATAAACAAAATAGGTCTCTGGTGCAGTTATAATAAAATCATAGAATATTGAACTCTGACATCGATATAAAACCAACGATTCTCAACAATTACTTTCAATAAAAAAATCCAATTTATTAAAATATAATAGCTGACAAAGAAAAGTGATAAAAAGCATGCTCACAATGGAACGTGAAAAAGGAACAAGTTGGAACTTACATAAAACTGGTCTAGTGGACTGCGGTTCAAAAACTTTTCTCCTTACAATTAGAGTACCTCAAATTGAGACCCTCAATGTAGACGTAAAAAACTTAGAAACCATGATAGACTCCAAATTGTACTTGGAATTTGTACTTAAATTGTAAACTAATAGTCCAGAGGAAAAGTGCATACACAAAAAGAAACTTCATATAAAAGACATCAACGCGCTTGCAACATACTCACAACATACAAGCAATAATTAAACTAGATTGGTGCATATCGTGCTAACACATTAGTTAGTTAGTATATTAAGAATTTAATTACGTGTCATACTCTTGATAATAGTACGTTATAGTACTAGTGTGTAACATTGGTGATCGCCGCCGAGGCGCCATTGAGACCCGAGCCTACGGCTCGGGTCTTAAGAGAGCCGAGGACGGTAATCATCAATACACACGTGTATCATACGACGTTTTTCAACACACTTGTGAATAAAATAACAATAAAAACTAATTTTATTACAGAGAAAACAAAATTTATATGTGAGTAAAAGTTTGATTTATTGAACACGTACGAGTTAAAATTATCTATTTAAATAAGAATTTGCATGAAATGAGCAAGCAATAGGAACATTAATTTATTTGTTCTATTGAACACGATCTTTTTTTGAATAAAAACTTTTCTAAGAACAAAGCAACTCAAGCAATGAAATTAAAATAAAATCTATGAAAAAGTCACAGTTTGATTATGGGTGTCATTCTGTGCATAATTGCGGTGACCATAGAGCCTTTTTATGAGCAAGCGTGTTGAAAATATAATAAACTTTCTAGGGAAATCTTTGTGTAAACTAAAGTATATACTATGGGTTTTCACGTGTGAGATAAGGTAACAAAATATCATTAGTAAAGTAAACAACATTTTACATTCAGGTGGGTTTCATTGCAGTAAATATTACCTTCCTTAAGGCAGGGCTTGTTTATTCAATGCAAATCTTATATTCATTAAACACTCACAAGTTGCTTTAACATTGTAGAAAGTATAGGTAAGTCATCAAAACAAATTACTAAAAAAAATTACAAGTTTCACTAAATCAAGACAATTTCATAAGTGTTGGTTCCTAGGGAATTCGCTTACTCGAGACTAAATTGATTAATTTAACGTCTTCTAATAGTACTAGCTTCTGTCCGCGGCTTTACCGAGATAAAAATTGGTCTTTGTCCGTCCTTCCCCGATACCGTCTACCTCCCTGCCAAATTTAATTATGACCCGTTCAGCCTTTTAGTAGTAAAATGGTAACAGACAGAAAGACAGAATTACTTTCGGTTTTTTAATATTAGTACGGATAGTATTTTCAGAGTACCTATAATAATTCGTCGAACCTAACAGATTGAGAACCGCTGTCTACAAAGCAAGAGTACTAACATTCTCTTAGCTCGCACTTGCCGCAGTCGCTGTCCAATATTATCGACGGCCGGTCGCTCTCGAACTTCTATTTTTGAATTTATAAAAATCCTCCTCCAATTTGAGACTGGATTTGATTCGACATCGTGCGGAAGCAATGTGAACTTTAATTGGATTAAAATAAAGTGTGTTCCAGTGTGGCTTCCGCCACCCCCTGGCGTGAGGTTACTAGACTAACAGGATTTAGTTCTTACTACTCATCAGTGTTTACCGGGAATTTATCTAAATCGTTCAAAGGAAACTGACTTTTATAACTCGGTTGCTAGATTTCAATTTTGAACAGCTTAGTTTGTGTTTTTTTTTGTTGATAGTGTAAGTGACCTAGATTTTGGAAAATGGGAGTGTTCGTTACAAATACGCTGGCTATGGACATTATTTCTCGTAAGTTTACATTTTTCTTTTTGTTACCACTACGATAACCTTGGAATAAATACCTACCTAAATCTTTGTAGGCTTAAAAATACCTAAACTGAAGGTGATAGACGGCCCTACCTTTCCGCTTACTTAGGTAGGCAGGCAGTGTTTTACAGGTTCTTAGTGCGTCCCTTCCTAACCATTGAAAAAATTATCTATCTCATGATAAGATACCTAGTTGTGAATATTTGTCATTATATATGTCATTGTTTTCTTTTGTTTATTTTCTGACGCAAGTTGTTGTGATATTCGTTGTTGTACCTTCCTCAACAATACCTGCAGCTAGTAGCGGAGACGCATGTATACTTTTTGCTTAGGTCCATAATTAAATAGATAACTAATTTGCTTTGTTTCTGTAAATTAAAGGTCACAACTTTATAAGATGGGTCTACAAGAAATAATGATTATTTTACCCGGAGATCTTATTAATACCAGGAGCGTAAGTGAAGTCAGATCTTCAATATCTCCATTAAAGTAAAGCTGATAACTCTTATCTGTTTATGATGTAAATCATACGCCTGTTATAAATCTTGATGTTGATAACATCTTCACTAGCTAGAACATAGATAACGATATTTTTCTTAGACATGACATGCTTTTCAAGATATCCTATTATACAGGGTTGGTTCCTATTATACAGGACACTGCGTGAACTGCCTGTTCTGCCCATCGCCAAGAACACATTTGTGTAGACGCCAGGTCTGCATTCTTAAATTTAGTATTTATTCTACCACCCTGCATTCAATAATCGATCTTTAGAGAGGCTTAAGTTGAAACTAAACTTAAAACGGCTCTGCCTTGAATTAGTTAGTAGAAGTTGGAGATCGGTCTGTAATTATTCATTGGGTTCCGGGCAAACGTGTTTTTTCATTTTGTATCGGAGAAGATTTACAAAAAAAATAAAAATTAGGACCAGCAGGGGTATTTTGTTACGCCGGACAGGCCGTCGATATCCGAAGCTTTTTACGAAGAAAAACGTTTCCGATATCGAATCCAACTGCCTTTCCGACGAATCAAAATACCCCTGCTGGCGTCTTCTCGAACGTGAAGATTAGCAGAATCAGCAGTTAACCCATGAGTGTCAGCGAATTACCAATAACCCTGTATTTAGGTACCTTTTTTTAAAAGATCGTAATACCCACTAAAACCTTCTACCTATAACAAAGAAAATTACAATCAAATAATAGAAACAAATTAGAACTAGTATTTACTATTGAAACAAATGAGCTAACTGCAGACTGTTACAAGCAATCTACAGGTAGCTCAACTGATCCATATCAATACCAGTCGTCGCGTCCCCAAGACGCTGGCTGCATTGCCCCGCTGTATAGCAATGCTGATGCCCTGCGCAAGATGAACTTTCTTACATTAGACATTCAATGACTTCAGGCTCAATAACGTCTCCTACCTTTTTTTATTCGACGAGGAAATTCGTTTACGAATAAACTGGTCTGGAGTGGATCAGAATTATGTGAGACTCGACGCCCTGCGAAGGACGTAATACCCACTAAAACCTCTCCGATGTCCCTCTCTCGCCTTTTCGCCGAACCACGGGAACATTGAAATCTACCGCGGCCCGACTGGCGTCCCCTCTTCCTTCTATACATGGCCGGCGAGCCCACCAATCCACACACTCGCCGACCCCATTCTTCCGTCATCTTTCCTCCCCACAACGTCATCTACCTGCCTACACTTCTTGTTTCTAACAACTTTGAAACTACTGTCAATAACATTACGATGATTGACTAGTTTTTCAATAAAGAGAAATATAAGTTTTTATTTAACTGTATTGTTATAAAATCAAATCGACGTACTTTATAACCAATTTGTTTTATATCATGATTTGCAACTCATTCCGTTCCTAACGGGTCGGTGTGACGAATTGATTGAACTTCTGTGAGTTACAGGCGATCTAACAACCTTTGCAATATTACAGAATCTAATATTCAAGAAACATATACCTGTAACATCTGAGGTAATTCTTACCAGCTGTTTTGTGAAGGTTGCAATATTTTTATGGACTTTGGATATTGGTTTGGTTACGCCAACACGTCTTCAATTTGATACAGTGCGGTGCGGCATAACGAGTATTTTCTTAACAAAACGTATCAGAAAACAAATCCTATGATATCAATACAAACATTCATAAATGTAGGCCGTAGCCGTAAAGATTATATATATGTATTAAAGTAAAGATATATTATATTTATATGCCATAGAGACCCTAAATTTGACTGCTGACTTTGATAATTTATTGGTACCTTTTTATATTTATAGTAGGTACGTAGTGTAACATTGATGAAGTTCTAAGTAAAGTGGAATGAAGCGACATAAAAGGATATTCAATTAAATTGACAAAAAACATGGAGAAACGAATAAAAAAATTACATTCGCATTTATTAAGCGTGAAGCACGCGATGGATAAATCACGAAGATTACGATAAAGACTACTTTAATGGTGATGATGGCAATTTTAATGCTTACCTTGAGGTGGAGCTGTCGGCTTAGTAGAGATTTTAAAGGCATATACCATGGGCCTATGTATTAGCAGCGTATATCATAATGCCGTATGGTGCCGGATAAGAATTTGCACCACCCAACTCTTCCCGCGGGTGTCGCGTAAGAGGCGACTAAGGCATATCCAGCGGGGGCGGGCTGCAGCGCCCCGTGCAGAATAATTCTACCAGTGAACTGCGATCCCTAACACGCAGCCCAGCTTGGGTTTATGGACATTACCCCCATGAGATAAAAGCCAATAAGGCGCTTATCAGGACCTGAGTTCATTATACTCGGGTGGACCATTAATTCGTAGGCTGGTGAGGTCAGGTGGGGGATATGTCTTGTGCAATATAATAACATTAATAACACAAAAACTAATAATTCAAAAATCAAGAATAAAAAGTCTTTAAAATCTTAAAATCTGTACACCAAGTTTCGTCCAGATCGGTTGTAAAATAAGACCTGTAGAGAACGTGCGTACATACCAACAGAAACGTAAATTTTGCTAGACTTGATGCATAGACGCTTCGCTCACTTCGTTCGCTCGATCAATAATGTGCTGCGTACATGGTTAGCCTCCGTTGAGACTAGCCGCTGAAATTCGGCTAGGGGTCATTATCGTCATCATCTCACTCAATGTGAAAATGCAGACGGAGACATCTCGATACAAACAAATATTTGAACGCTTTATTAAGTAGACTTACCCCATAAATCTTATTCGATGTGAAATCACTCAAACAGACATCTCTGCGATGCAAATAAAAAATATTAAATGAAGTTTTGCCACTTCTTCGAGGAGTACTGAGTTTAGGCGTGTGTTGAAAGATGAAAATGGCATTTTTTCCCCCTATTTTAGATGCAATAAAAAAACAACTAAAAGAAAACCTCGACACAAGTGAATCTTTCCTCTCTATAAAACTGCACACTCTTAAATTATGCTTAAGTATTATAAGTGCTTGCAATTTTAACCGCAATATTACAAAATTGCTTGCCTAGATAACGGGATCATTAAAATTCTATTGGTTCTGCAGTTTTGTATAAATCCTAGGTTTTTGTGCCAGCCGTCTAGCGACCCGACAGTATTTCCTTTGCATTCAGAATAGCTGATGTCATTTTACAGTTGTTTTGACTTCCCAGACAGGGTTTAAAAACATGTTTGGATGTAAACGGTGAAATGAGAAGATAAATGGCAAAGTGAATGAAAGTGAGCTAGTGGAACAAACTGGTGGAAGGTCAAAGCATGGTCTCGGTTGGAACCGAATGTTTATTTTTTTGAAATGATGCCATCATTGCTTTTACGTATCACATCTGTCAAAATGTGTCTATTTTCACACCTTATAATGACAATGTTTTTGTTTGTGATAAAACTTTTAAATCCATCATGGTTATTAACACTAAAGTAATTTATAACGGGATATTTACCATGATTTGAGTTTTGAGCTACGGAATAACGGAATAACGGTTATTCCGTGATCATGGCGCATGAAACTGTGCCGAAATATTGGAAAGCTCAAAACTCAAATCATGGTAAATATCCCGTTATAAATGACTTTAGTTTTTGTTTGTGTTTTTTTACGATAGGAACATTGATCTTGTCATCCTTATTCTGTAGTACCTATTTAGGAAGGATTAAATATAATCGTTTGGTGATAAAAATAACTACTGGTGGTGTTACGACTGAGTAATACCTACTCGAAGAATACTTAATTATCTGGTTGACTGCGATCATGCTTGTTATTCAGGGCACAATCACAGAAGAACTTATAGTACTGCACAATCTCAGACATTTCTCAATAACAGGCGCTATTAACACACGAAACAAAGATCCGCATCTTCATCGAACATCTAAGGTCACACGTGTTGGCAGTTCGCACTCTCCTTGACCAGGGAGCTATTATTCACTCTGGACCCCACCAGGTCTCCACGACCTTGGCAGATCGAAGCCGTTTCATTATCTCCAAGGTCCGTCGGTGCTTTTAGCCAATCACTTTTTGCATCACGACATCGATGATAAAAGCTTTTGTCCTCGGCTTGTTCTTGCTTTTCGAAAAACAAGCTATGAATATGTAAATGGCAAATCAGCATTTTAGTTTCGTCGTAGATGTAGATGATTTCAGACAATGTTTATTTTATGTATTTATTTCATTTCGGAATTTTGGGAAAACTTACAGCTTGATAGATATAAAAAAGGGAACTAAAGTATGTTTTCTGTTGTTCCATCACAGATATTCCGGAGCTAAAACTAAGTCAATCTGCACGCAACTTACTGCGGGTAGATTGACTCAGTTTTCGTAATAAATATTTAAATACAATCTTGCCTTCTCAGCAATTTTCTACAGATTTTTAAAGAGAGCTGTAAAGCAATCTGAATAAATTCCTCAGCGTGAGCGTAGAAAGCGAGGATCAATAAAAGCTTTTTCAATGATGGAAATTTTATACTTCTAAAGATAGGTTGAAGATTGTTTGGTTTATTCCATCAAAATATTTTTTCTCGGAAAATGTGGATCGGCAAAAGAGTAAAAAAGATATTGTATTGAAATAGACATCACCTTAGATTTTGTTAGGAGAATCTTGAAACAAGCATTATAGGCGCTGACTATTGTCATGACAAAACCGGTCACTGAATTATGTTATGATGAGATATGACAGCAGCTGATCGATTCAGATGTATTCGTGAGTGTATCATTCATATTATTTTCGCGGTTCATTGGTTTCATTTTAAATAACCTTCCTATTTAAAACAAGGAAACCAATGTGCGGCGAAAACCAAAATAACAACTATTGGCCTGACCCAGGATTCGAACCCAGGACCAGCGGATCAGCGGTTGAACAAGCTGACCGCTAGACCAACGACGCATAGTAGTGCTGGCTTATGCATGAAATAGCAACATCATCATTTCACTGAGAAAAATAAAACAAAGAAAATGTCTCGCTTTGGAAAACGTTTCAAAATCACCTGAGAAGATGAAATAAGTGCTTCTGTGTAAATAATTATCTGGTTAGAGTAATTTTTCTTAGCAATTATCAAGTTACCAACTCGGAAAATCTTTCAAAGCAATTTTGAAGCAATCACGACATTCTTTGGATTGCTGTGCAGAGGGCACATTTTTTTGAAGGTTGTTTGTCTAATTTGGAACGTTACTCTGTTTTTTAAAACTTTTGTGGCCAATTCTGACAATAACCCGTTACAAGAGCCTCACGTTGCGTCTTCTCAGAAAGAACTCAGCATCTATCAACATTATAATATCTGTCTTGTGCTGTCTGATCAGTAAAATAACACAGTTATGTTCAATGAATTGTCTTACGACACTGTGTACCTATCAGTTATGTTATCTGGCGCAGCACATCAGCACACAGTGTTTCATGGGACCGAAAAAATTTCCCTATGCTGTTTACAGCATTAATCGATTAGCGAATGCATTTTAAATGCAAGAGTAGAACACCCACATCTCTAAATCAAATACTTTTTTTAATAAAAATTACTGAACTTTAGATGACCTTGACCACGAAAAAAATTAAAAAAATTCTGTAAAAGGAACTGGCCAAGATATTTTTTTTTTATTAATATAATCTGACAAAGGATTCTTAGGCGCATTTTTTTCAGTTTTTATTTTCGGTGTATCATCTCTGGATACCGAGTAATTAATATTTTTCAGATTTTCGTTTTTATTTTTTTTCTCCATAAAAACTCAAAAGTGCGATTTGTGACTAGCACAGAAAGATTGTATGGCAACGCAGCCAGCGACATGGGGACGATTCTGACTGGAATTAATATGGATCAGTTCATCTACCTGTAGATTGTTCGCAACAGCCTGCAGTTAACTCAATTGTTTCAATTGTAAATGCTGGTTCTGATTGGTTTCTATTATTTGATTGTTATTTTCTTTATTGATAAAGATAATCAGTTATGTAGTTTACTTATGTGAGGAATGTTCTAATCGTGTTTTCCATACAGTTATGGAATACAAAAAATATGTCACAAAGAGTCGATGACACAGCTTATGACAGAGCCAATGACCGATTTCTTACGAATCGTGAGTCCTCCGAGATATTAGCACATTTTTGTGTCAAACAAACACTCCAGTATGATGAACCGTTATCAGCACACTGGGAATGGAACGTATCTGTTGCGTCACTTGTAGGTATATTGTATGGTAAGAATTTGAATCTTTCCCAACTCTACCGACTTTCCTATCTAGATTTATACAACTTAGGTCTATGGACCTATTGTAGATAACATCGATAAAGGGCCTTTAGAATTTTTGCAAGGTTACGACTTAGTAAGTTTTGTAGTGAAACCAAGCAGCAATGAATAGGTATATTAATATCATCAAATTCTAAGTATTATTAAGTAGTATTTGCGGGCGAAAGTCCGCCTGCGACGCAGGAGGTTGCGGGTTCGATTCCCGCCTCGGGACAAATGTTTGTACGATCTGCAGATATTTGTTCTGGATGTTTTCTATGTATAATAAAAAATATATATCTATGTAGTGTATTGTACAGTTATCTGGTACCCATAAAACAAGCTCTGCTTAGCTTGGGGCTAGATAACGCTGTGTGAATTGTCCAGTAATATTTATTTATTGTATTTATTTATTATTTAAAATGATTTGATTTCTATTCATAATAGGCAGGTAGCAATTTAAAAACTGTTTAAAACTTACGTTATATCCTTTTACTGATTGAAAAGAAAACAGATACCTAAATCCAATGTTACACAAGCAGAACTCTACAAAAAAGCCTGCTGGTCGTAGGTACAACTAATTAAACCAAAAGTTTTGTTTTCCAAAAAGTATCTACCATTTTACGATTTTTCTGCGATGGTGGAGTCTTGTTCCCTTTTCAAGTCGCAGAGATTTCCGTGACGGCTAGCCTTGTACAAGTTGGCATTTACTGACCAATCACGAACCGGTCCAGCATTCCGGGGCAAAGAATGCGGCGTTATTTCTAGAGCTGTAAGTGTTATTGTCGCTTGAGCATGATTGTGAAGCTATAGTTTGTAAAGGTCCTTTTTATGTTCTTACAATGTAGGTAATAAGCAAAAAAAAAAAACTAAGTCGTCTGTGTATTTAAGCTTCAAGACTAACTAAAACTTAGCTACTTATATCATAAAATATGGGGCGCAAATTTAGTGATCCTATTTTAAGAAAAAGCACTTTATTTTGGTAGTCTTTGTGTCTCTTCGTTTTGAACTTACGAAATCTACAATGTTACAACAGACTTCCTTACTAGGTGAATTCAGAACTTTTTTAAACAAAAAGAAACACGTTATTTTCGTGATAAATTTGTGTCTCAATGACTATCATTTTTAATTTTATTAACCTGCAAAAACCATGAATTCTCCAAGTTTACCGACTTTGTTACCCTATAAAACTTTCTATATCGTGACTTCTGAATGACATGTACTAACTAATAGCATTTCTTGCGAAATGTTTTGCGTTTTGTTCTTGTTCCGCGTGGATTGGCAGGTTTCTCAAGAGATAATGTCAGCTTTGTCGATAGCGGACGTTATTTGAGTGTTAGAGGGAATAGATGCCTTACTCTTGTACCATTCTCTGCTTTATACATGCGCAGTGGCAAGTCACGGATCTGTCTTAGCTTTAATAAAATCTGGTAGGGTATCATAATCATAAAGTGCCTACGGGGCATACCGTATGGTCGTAAAAGCTATAGTATAAAAGAAAAGTCATAGTATAAAATTTGACTTCTCTAATTGCTTATTTTGAAAGCCTGAAGAAATAAAGTAATTGAAATCTCAAAATCTGAAAATCTGGTCGAAGAAAATATCAATTAGCGTGCTTTAAGAACACATCCGTACTTTTATTTTAAGCAAAGACAAACTATGTTTATTTAATTTTGTTTTCAAATACGCTTGATATTTATTTAGTTTCAAAATAAATCTTGTACTTATAGAATTGGGTGACTTCTTACAGTTTTATTCATTTGCATCTACAATCAGTGTGCTTTTGCTTTGGCGGCCGTAGTAAACAGTTCACCGCTTTCTTCAAAGAACATTTCAATCTATTTCTATGGGAAGAACAAACAATGAGCCACTAAATCAACATTGTTAACAATGCTTATTAATAACGATGTTTCTACATCTGTTTAGAACTGCGTGTTGAAAGACTATACTAACCCATCAAAGGCTTTGAGGCTCTTTATGCGGCTTTTTTGATTTGATCTGTGAAAATCACATTAATATCCATTTTAAAAACTTGGATGATCTGTTGCTTGTTAATGATACTTTTTGATGCCAATAGAGGCAGACACCAAAGTCAGCGACACAGTCCGGCGGGTTGGTGACATTTTAGTTAACGTTTTAGGCAGCATACAGTGTTTTCTTAACTTGTCAGTGTCCCACCGACTTTGGTGGTTAAACTCTATAAGGCTTACCCCGCACTGAAATTCGCAACGCGCAACGCAATTATTCCCGTCGGGTTCTGCAACAAATGGAAATTTTATGAAGCTGCACGCACTTGCGGAAAAAAACCGTGTAAGTTACGATTCAGTGTGTGCATTATAATCCGCGAGGAAATATTTCGCGCGGCTAGATTTCGCAATGCTGGCTAAGCCTAAATAAAATCAATGTTAATGAGGAGTTGAGAGTAAGTTGTTAATGATGATCAATTAACACTAATACCTCGATTTGAGTAAATTGAAGACGAGCTGAATTTATATAACTGTGCCATTAATATTCTTGACATTTGAAAAACAAGTTCATCATTTCGCACTTTATGTGGATCTGTAGTTTATTCAATTATTAACATAAAATGGTTTTCCTCGAATCAAAAAGTAGACGTTGGTATCAGTTTTAACATAACATGATAATTTATGGAAATAATTATGTGCCTAAATTAGTAAGTCTAGCGTAAGGATTAATGCTGTAGGTAAGTTGTTGATTGAATTTACGCATACTTAGTTGGTATATTTTCACTTGTTTTTGTTTCCGAAAAACAAAACTGGACCAGTTTAGAGCTACCATAAAAGTTACTACTGTGATTTGATTATGTAAAATAAAAGCTATTTAAAATGCATTTGTTGACTTTTTTATGTCTATGAAATACGAATTGAATTAATTTACTTTCACATAGCATATTTTTATGATTAATGATTATTAGCCATTTTCTATTTTTGGGTATTTTACCATATTTTGTACGTCTTATTTAGGTTTGTAATTTCATTGGCCAGCATTTTAAATGTTGACTTCAGAATTCAGCAAAACTAAATCTAAATTCAGCATTTTCTTTTTCAATGGCGACCTGGATCTCTTCAAGACAAGAGTGAATAGGTGTCTTCTAGCCCTTCGTGATACATGGCCAACGGGCCACATCGTCACTTTCCACCTGGTGAGATTGTTGTCATACGAAGGTCTAGTGACCATAAAACAAGATACGTCAGTACGAGTATAAATCGCCCACCGAGACGGTTTCGAACGTTTGTCAATATACAAATATGACGCACTATAATTTTATTTTATTTTTCTTTTATTAGGGCACAAACAGTATACAATTTTCTTAAAGTTAACAGTGTATATAGCTATAAACGTATAAACCAATCAAGATGCCACTAATAGAAACATTATCTATATATATAAAAGAAAGTCGTGTTAGTTACACTATTTATAACTCAAGAACGGCTGAACCGATTTGGCTGAAAATTGGTGGGGAGGCAGCTTAGAACCAGGAGACGGACATAGGCATGTTTTATCCCGGAATTACCACGGGAACGGGAACTACGCAGGCGTAGCCGCGGGCAGCAGCTAGTTTACAATAAAACACAACAACGTTACAGACGCTAATTTGGAAAATAAACAAACAAAGACAAATCAAGTATGAATACACAAAATTAACCTAAGAGAGATACTTGTTTTTTAAAGTTATTCTTATAGAGCGAAAATATGTCACTTTGAGAAAATTGTACATTGTGCAACCAACTTACTCTAGGAATAAAAGAATTGCCTGCATAATTAGTTTTATGATTGTTTAACATGAAAAGGTTATTGGTTTTACGAGCATTCATACGTGGACATTTAAAACCCAGTTAGACCAGTTCGCTATTTAATGAATACTTAAAAATAGTAGGTACCTACCTACTTTTCAAATGGATCGCTCTGCAAACTTCGGAGATTATGGGGGTAATGGTTAATTTTTTGACTTTTTTCAAACTATTTCAAAAAGTATGAAACCTACTAAAATTTTACAAAATATTTTGAATGTCCGAGCTGATTGATACCTTTCATTTAATACCCCATTTGACATTGAAAATTTGTAGTTTAATTTTTCATTTATTTTCATTTTGTTTTTCTTTAAATCTGTGCAGGCGTACAAAATGTTTCATTTTTTTTAAATTTCAAGTTAATAGCTGCGATAGTTGCTGAGATATTAAAGAGGAAAAAATGGACAGACAAAGCGAGACCATAAGGGTTTCGAAACCGATCTGAATAAAATGTGCATTAAAATATGGGCCTTAACACTTAACATTTATCTAGATACATTTGATTTTGACGGCATCAGATGCTGTCATATGATGATGAACAGCTCGCGGCCACTCGTTTAAAGCTTGTGAGAAGCCATTTCGTTATCATAAAATGTATTGAAAAAAAACCGAGTTTAAGTCCATATTTGAACGAACATTTTTGTGCTGCGCGGTAGTGCCGTTGGATTAATGTGCACACAGCTTAAAAATTCATGCTTTATTAAATTTGACTACCTATCTTCTTCTCCATTCATAGGTCCACTGTTTCATAAGTAGATATGCCTCCATCTAACGAGGGGTCTTGTCATAATCACCACTCTTCGCAGACGAATTGGTGATCGCACTGAAGGTGTTGAATACGGAGCAGGAAGCTGGTAACCCCTACCGCTGGTGAGGTCCCTTAGTTGGCTCTTACGACATCCACGGGCTGAACTGTACCATCGATGTAGGTAAGTAATATTCGGGAGATATGGTACCAGCTTCTCGAAAGTGGAACGCTCAAATTAGGTCCAATTAGGTTCACCCACCTCAGTCATAGTCGGACCGCGGCCGCCGGGGCGTTCGTATTTTGCGTACGTGCGTATTGTTTTCTCGGTCGCATTTCGGTCTAGGAACGTCTTTCCATCTTTGTTGTTCATTAGTTAGGCATACCTATTGCAAAAGATTTGCAATAACGTCTTTGTCAAGATTCTGCATTTAGTTGAAACACAACACAGGCCGCTTGTTGAGTTAGCTGGGAAAACGTACCATATCTACAGAATTTTACTGATGTTTAAGGGGTAGACCCTTACGCCACCACCGCCACAGCGGGATTGTTAAATTCTTGGTTATCAACTACGTTGTCAAGGTGGAATTTGCCCTATCATGCAATATTTGTAGAGGAAGCATGCGTTAGCTTCGATGACATACGTAATCACCCAGAGCCCACTCTTGCGCATATGATTTCCATCAATCAAGTTTTTGCTTACCTCGTTTGACGGGTCAGTGAAGGGAACTGCATTAGCCGCTATTTTCCTTATGCTAAGCTGTGATTCATTGTTTGGTATCATGAGATCGTGCGTGACCTGAAAACGTTTAGAGAAGCTAACGAATGCTTCCCAACTGGTATTATATGGTATTAGCCCATCACAGACATATCTATAATATATAGCAATATACCGTGCTATACTGTGCTATAATGTATATTATAGCAAGCTGAAACGATGTAATAATTAATTGCCTTCATTTTGTTGTTCGATGGTCGGCCTAGTTTATGCAAGCGTTTTGATATATACCTACTATGCTATGCAATAATATAAATTACAGTATAGCTTGGTGACGTCATAGAAATATAAATTACAGCTGCGTGTGTGGTCATCGAAAATTTGTACAGAAGATACATATCGCGCTATGCCTTGCTATGATTCATATTGCTATATATTATAGCTACGTCTGGCTTAAGCCAGGTCTCTTGATCACGTGGTAGGTAAATGGTATCTACTTAAGGCGCTGCCGTGGAAAACTAAGACTGTCAGATTGCATGTCAATATTACCAAATGTGGTCGGCAGAGGCGCTTATTTTTAACATAGACTTATGCAAAATTTATCTGTTGTAGAAGAGGCAAACTTTTGTTTTATTTTGGTTGATAGCACAATCACAAGGTAATAATGTAATGTTAACTAACATTTGCCCGCGGCTTTGCTATCGTTGCATGTAAAATACCTTAATAAAACCTATGTCGCTCATTGTAGCTTCTCAATTATAATAAAAATTACATTCATCGATAGTTATTCATAGAAATCAGAAACACTTAAAAAAATAATATCATCTTCATGCATGTTGAAGTGCCGACAATATCACCGACCATTATGATAATACTTTATACATTAAAAAAATATACTAATTTAGTCAAAACAACTGAGGTCTAAATGGATTACAAAAGTTTCAATCGTTGAAGATATTTCGATTTGGTTTTGGAGGGCTTTCTCAAAAAAAATTTAAAATATAAATAATGCTGAACAAGCCACACAACATCATCTAACCCCAAAGTAATTAGAGCTTGTGTTATGATATACTTATTAAATACACTACACAGATAGATATTTTTTATATACATAAGACATCCAGAACACCTGGAATAAATATCTGCAGATGGTACAAACATTTGTCCTGAGGCGGGAATCAAACTAACTGTAACCTCCTGTGTCGCAGGTGGACCTGTCCCCGCCGCGCCACAGAGGTCGTCAATCAAATAATCAGATATAAAATGAAATATAACAGTGCTTTATTTTCTTTACCCCTTACAGGAGTCTTGGACACGTCAATAAATTCAAATAAGGTTCAAGAGTAAAACTGGGAAATAAAGTGATTACTATTATATTATATTATATTATATTATTATTATTATTTATTTTTTGATAACTTTTAACTCTTTTGGAGTTTTGTTGTAGAATCGTATACATTTCCCTTTAAAAGATAATCTATAAATCGATACTATAAAAATATATAAATATATATCTTTAAAAATATTCGTAAAATAAAATACGTGAATGTTGGAATGCTGAATGATGAATTTACTTTCGCTTACATAATTAATTTTATTTTCCGGAAATAAAACGCAACAATCATGAAGATAGTTTTAGTTTAGATTGTAATTCTACAAAATAATCATAAAAACCACAACAGACCATGCCTTGCTATCCAAATTGATATTCATACCGATATAAAGTATTCTTTATTATGTTGCTGCCTTCCAAGAACTCATGAGTGATTATGATTAACATGAGTGATTAATAATAATTTTGACAACTGTCATTGGAAATACAATTGTTTTGCATGTTTATTACGTTTTTAGCGTCTTTAAACATTTCCTTTACTTGACTTCTTTGTTACGCTAAAAAAAAAATATTATATTGATGTCAATGTACACATATTGCCAATAACAAAAAAGTTATGACAAACCGCTCCGTTGAGGTTTTTCTATGAGTTATTTATTAAACATTTAAAGTAAATTATTATTTTTGAGTATCTGTCCTTTTGAGAATCTCTCTTCTCTAAGAGAACAAACCGATAGAACTACGAGTAATTTAAATTTGCCTGTAGTTCTACTGGTAGAACTACGAGAAAAAAAATGCAAATGGTTGGTCCTAAGTAAATCAGTTATCTAGTAAGTACCCATAACAAAGCTCAGCTTAGCTTCGGCCTTGGTGATGATGTGTGAATTCATCATCATCAGCCTATATAAGTCCACTGCTGGACGTAGGCTCCTATTTTAATTTTTCAGCATTGTTTATTTATATATAAGGTCATCAAAATCGCCCTACCTATTTAACATATTTTAACTCGACCAATACTTTTCGTGCTGTAAACATGTTGAGTAGTACCTACCTATCTAGCTACCAGAGATAAAACCACTATAAACCTATTCTACTTAATTGGTAGGTCTGTCAATGAATAAAATTCCTGCAAATTTCTTTTGGCTTAGCTTCAATCAAATATAGACTTTATTTCAATGACGAATGAACCATTTAACCCGCAAAACAAAAGTTGTCGAAAATCGTAATTCGTCCGTCGAACCCAGCTGTCATCGCGAAAAAAGTTACATAACCTCACGTCCGTCCGAGGAGGCATCCAGCCTCCGAATGAAGCTAGTGGAAGCTATTTTGAGCATATATTGAAAGGGATGTTTGAGTAATAAGGTTGAAATTCTATTGGCAAAATATTATCATTTTTGCAATTACTTCGCTAAACGCCTTACAAAAATGTGTTTTTTGGGTTTTATTATGTTAATGGTTTTATTTATTTAAAACTTCTTACATATTTCTTTTGTTGATAAAATTTCCTTTCATATAGTATTAAAATAATTAATGGTTGTCACTCAAAATATTGAGCATTTCGAGACGAAAATTTTTTTCTTGTTCTTTCTTGTGATTTGTTTTTTTCAAGATCCTAGATCGTTTTATAAAATATTTTTGTATAAGTCTTTTTTCCATACATTTGACTATACACTGTTTTTTTTTTGGGCTTGTAATATGTCGGAGAACGGCTAACGGTGCGACGAAAAAGTGTACTTTCTACGGTGTCGCTGTTTGGGTAGCGTCTTAAAAAGGTTTTACAATATATCTTTGTTTGACCACACGTGATGGAAAGTGACGATGGTTTTTTCATGACATGCAACAATTTTGCAATTTTACGCGATTTAACGTTATATGTGCAATATAAGCACAGCTTTTGTTTTGGGAAGCAGATTGATTGATATTATCTTGATTATTTTTTGTATGAGACTTAAAAGAAACTCAAATAATTGTGACGCGGCGAAAATCAAGCCCGCAATTTGTATCTCAGGCGGATATTCACCCACTACGCCACAGACGTCACCAATCAAGGGACAATTTGTCAATTCTAGTGAATAAATTGGCTCCTTGCCATCTCGCAAACTTTCCACCATTCGTGGTGTCGTGTTATGATAACTCTTGGCGCCTTGTAATTGTTTAATTACATATAATTGAACAATCAGGTCGCTGTGTGGTGCTGGCTTAGAATTTGCACCACCCCAACTCTTCCCGCGGGTGTCGTAAAAGGTGACTAAGGGATATCCACTGGGGGCGGGCAGCAGCGCCTCCTACAGAACAATTCTGCCACCAAACTGCGATCCCCAATCCGCATGCCCAGCGCGGGAATTATGGGCCTCCATGTGATAAAAGCCAATAAAACGCTTATCAGGGGGAGGCCTGCATCCAGCAGTGGACCAATACCGGCTGTTGAGGTTGAGGTTGAGCAATTAAGTTCACATTCTATAATGACTGTACAGGAGAAAGACATAAGTACTCATATTTACCGAACAATTTCAGCCAAAACTTCCCAAGGTTCTGTTCCATAGATTTAAGAGCAGAAGGCACTGCCAAGTCGCTCTGGTTCCACAATAAACGACCTTGGGTTACCGTGAGCGCTGGGACCTTGGCGGTTTTGATTTATGAAACGAATAGAAAATAGAAATAAACCGGTCTTATTCAGGTCTGAGCTTGCATAATGGTTTGCTAGATTTACATATTTTAAGCTTTTAATATACATAATCTAGATCATTTTAATCTTGATATATTATCGCGCTAGGTCAAGTTTTTTGTCCAAAAACACACTTGCACTGGTATTAGGTTTAGGTATATGCATTTCACTATCGGTGATGCTGTGGTCCTGGGTTGTATGACGATTGGAAAATTGTCAAAAAAACACACTTAGTTGATCGAATTTAATTTCGTATAATTTCATGTTAAATAATTTTCATTTGATATCTTAACATACATCAAATGAAAATTATATACATACTTTATTTATTTTATACTTTTTATCGTATAAATCAGTTCCTATGGAATAGAAAACGTTTCCATAGAAACAACGCCTGACAAATAGTATAGCAGAATAATCGAGTAGATGGCATAATGTGGGTTGTCATAAGAAAATGCTTTAAACCTGGATCTGTCCCAACTCTACCATCAATAGTAGCTTGCGAGAGTATAAATAATATAGAGTCCGCTTTTCCAAGGTCTTGAAATGATATGGAGCTAAAGCAATGCTCTTGTGGTTTATTGTTCACAAATCGGCTCCAATCTCATGTCGTAAGCTCGCAAGTTGCGTTTCGTTGCAGCTCACTTACGACACGTGTTTTGTTCGTACGTTGTGAAAGATCACTTTGCCCTAAAAGCGTTAATCTTCTTTTAACACCTTAAATCTTGCTAATCGGTAGAGATAAAGAGTTTTCACACGCTCAAGTGCTTTATAGCATTGTTGATGTTTGGTTTTGGCGGTTTGCTTGATTTAAAAATTACACGATAACCTAGTTTGTGTCGTCCTTATATTTTTAAAGAACATGCAACCAAATGAAAAAACCGACGCTTACCATTCCGCTGGCTATAATTATCGCTATTAATCAACTACACCCTGTAATTCCAACAGAAACACGATTCTAATCAAAATTTACGACACCTATAAGGGGCGCCAAGAGTACCTACGTACGACCAAAAACACTGTTCTTTGTCCTCAAAGACTACCTATAACAAAAGAACGAACCTTAAGTGCAAGAGAAAATAATCCAATGCACGCTGCCTAGCGCAGCTTTTCCTGTATGCGTTGATTCAGTTCTTAAAATAAACATGCCTTGGTCTACCTTCACACAGTTTGTGTCGCGCCGCGGTTGGAATGGGGTGAAATTCAAGGCACCCTCAGGCCCACCGCGCATGCGTCAGAAAAGCAACCCCAGTTTTCCAATATGGCGACGACCGCCAGAAGTCAAGCACGCGCTATTTACACTTGCATCTCAAATCTAGTTCACAGTCAAAGTTTTACCTTATTCCCGCTAATTTTAGTTTGATTATAATTTGCGCGAATTTATTGATGATTGTGCGTTTTGTGTCGCATTGCGTAGTGGAATTATGTTATGAAGTGAGGCACGTTTGATGCGGATCAGTGTCGTAGTAACGTGCAGTGGTGCGTCAATTAAAATATCTGAATCAGCTGATCGATAATTAGCTTGAAACATTCCTCGTTTTACTGAAATTACCGCTGAGAACCGTCGATATTTTGATAACTACCTACCTTTAATTTCGAAACCTGGTGCTACTTAATGTAAGACAGTTTAATAAGCACTAAAGTAAATAAAACCATCAAAATTCTTGTTCAAAATTCAAAGTATTTGAATTTGTGAATTTGAAAGCAGTTACATTCTATTAAACAAATTCGAATTTCAAACGACTCCGTGAACTCTATAAAGTTTTTACTTTTATTAAGGTTTTAATCTAAAGAGTATTCAATACCTTGTTCTACTCCAAAAAGTTTGCATCTCGGTTAAACACGGAGTTCGGTAACCCAGTCAAGCTGCGTCGGTCCAAGGTTTCGCCAGCGGCCCTGCTGCTCGGCACGAGGCCTATCTCGGGGCTTGTGGAGCCAGTACGAAGCCCTGAGGAACCTGCCTTGGACGTTGCTCAGGATAAGACCTACTGGGGGAGCGTTGCTACTGCTATGTCGAGTAAGCGATCTTTGGAATGTTTCTGTATTTTTGATATGTTTTAGACTATAAAATTACGTTTATGTAGATAGTGAGTAAAGTTTGGATTCCACGACAAGTTATCTATGAAATCATACTATATATGTATGTATGTAGTGATCGGACTTGGTGGCGAAATCGGCTACATATTTTATATGTTCCCAACAAAAACCATCGTACGCAGAGGTATACAAATGTAGCATTCATCAGCAAGGAATTTTTCATTATGAACTAGCTGGTACCACCTTAACATGTACTTCAACTAAGACAATAGTAATCCACTAGTAATCTCTGTTTCCCTGTAAAATTACATAGCTACTGACATTTTCAATAGGTGGAAGTTGTTGTCTCAAATTCCAGTTCGAGTTACCCAACATTCCTTTCTTCACTAATTAAATCTCAGTTCGCATTGTACAATTATACAGAGTACCACATGTCACAATTTCCTAAGAATTGCATGATATGACTCATTTGTCCCAAGCTGGATAGTAACAATGTTTAAGGTAGGGAGTAATTTACACGCATGGTAGGGCTTTTTATGGCCCTTCTAGAAGGAAAAGAAAATGACCTTTAATATGATTGGTTTTGAATGCAGTACTATCACAGGCACTTTTACTATCCTCATATTTCCCATTTTAACTAGTATAATATTATGGAATTGAAATTTTCTAGAAAGCTTCTCGGCGTATTTTTGATCTATTTATTGTGGTTATGATTTCATCACAGAGAATATTCGTTCAAGCACTTGTTAACATTATTCGGGAAATTTCTCCTTTAGTCTTTCGATTCTGGTATTGTTGGTCAACGAAATAAAGATATAGATTCATTGGTGTCGACATACCACCTAGTTCTATTGTTTGATTGAAATCTAGCGTCCGATTCACACAGAGGAACAATTCCTTATGATGCAACGTGTACCATTTCAAGAAATAAACATTATCTTAGAACAATAGTTTACCAGCCACAAATACATATGTATTTTCGGGTTTACCTTTGGTTAATAAAATACACAAATTTGATAAACACCAAAAATGTTTACCACAACATTAATTTGCGGAGATCTAGTTTTGCGTAACTAATTTACACGGCCATTTTGAAATTTTCCACGAATTACCATCTGCCTCCAGCTCAGATTCAAATTACGTTTTAAATTGTAGAAAAACGAGTTTCCCACAAACCTATCTCGTTCTCATAATTACTGTCGGGGACGGAAGGCGACGCAAATTGATATTACGAAAAACTAGAGCGTCGGATTTCTATGAGAACTTCGACATTTTTGCTACTTTATGAAATCTGTTCATAAAAAGTCTAGGTCCAAATAAAAATACATAATGTATCTATTAACATGAATGATTCGTTTTGATATGTTATGTTGGTGGAGTAGTAGGTAGAGCTTAAGAATGGAGAAAAAATAATTTTTAGAAGAAGGTAGCAAACCAGGGAATGTGAAATCAACCCGTCTTTGGCATAAGTTGGTGGACTATCAAGCACCACCATTGGTCTTCCGTCCGAGTCATTTGTTGATGTTAAAAGTGTTCAACGTCATAATGGTGCACCCATTATTCCGATTCTTTTTTTTTCTTTCTGATAAAATCCCTTTATTCATTATTATTAGATCCCTTTAAAACCACTTCTAAAAGCCCTATTGAAATAGTTTTACTTATCTGTCGCCCTATTTCGTATTCTAGCGATGCGATACCTATAACCTTAACGTATCCGATGCAGGAAATGTCAGGGGTCATCGCTAGATAAATATCTAGTGGCTGTGACGTAACGACGTAACTCATCCCTCGAGTTCCCACTATAGTGGCGATCTAAATGGATATGTGCTCTTGTCCTTTTCTTATGGCTATCATGTTATTTATAAAGACCTCCTTTTCAAAGAGTATAACACTACCTAAGTTTACCTACGAATATGTAGCATAAGTTTATTCAGTACATTCTAAGTAAGGATAATAGGTACGATTTTATGTATTACTAGCTGCATTCTTACTACCCGTTTTCCCGTAGGAACGAAGCATTTTCCAGCGGTAAAAAGTAGCCTATGTTCATCAGGAATATTTTGGGCTTCTAATGGTAAAATAATTTTTCAAATCGGTCCAGTGGTTTCGGAGCCTATTCAATACAAACAAACAAACAATCAAATCTTTCCTCTTTATAATGTTAGTATAGATTGTAGCAATATGTCAGTTTATAAATGCCTCCTTAGCAGTAACGTAACCAATAGGTAAGCATATTTATAAACCTACTATAGTTGCCCGCGGCATTGTATGTGCTTTTTAAGTAGACCGTGGCCGTCCCCGGGTATCATTTACCTTACTGCCAAATTTCATCAAGATCCGTTCATCCGTTTAGGCGTGAAAAGTTAACAGACAGGAAGACAGATAGACAGACAGAAATGAGTTACTTTCGAATTTATAATATAAAGTATAGATGGCCAATTTGTTATTTATTTTCCAGTCTCATACTAAAATTTACATAATTACTGATTTAATTATGCTCTAGTCTGAATAAATAGAGCCTAAAATAAGAAACTTTAATTAAAATCGCAATCGGTTGTTTTCTTAATGAAGTTAGTTTGAATGGTTAAGTTTGTAATTTGCGATGTCTTGCTTTCTCTTTGTTACAATTTACTTCCTTTTAAACTTTGGTTTCCTCGGAGACAATTGAGTCAAACCAAGGTCAAATTAGTATGTCCATTTAAATAGCTATATACTCTGATATATGCCAGACACAAACCCTATAAAGGGTTTCGTTAGTATTCTTTTGGTTTTGTTCCTTTTGGTTTTCTTAAGTTTTATTTCGACTCTTATAGAAACTATGCCGTTTCTGTTCATACCATGTTATAGACAAATATCATATTTTCATATTAAAATACGCAAATTAAAGTTAAACCCACACTATCAACTGGATATCTACTAGAAATTTGAGCTTATAAAGAAATTATAACAATTATTTTTCCAGCATGTTGATTCATAAAATGTATTTACCTTTTACCTTTACCTTACTTCACACTTGTTTTGGCAAATAAAACATCTTTAAAGGTAAAGATGTTTTTATGATGTTGAACCCTTTTTTGGTGTAAAGGTACAGATTTTGTAAGGTCAGTCTTCAGGTGATTTCGTATGCCGATCACAAGGAAGGACAGTGAAATCATGAGGAATACTCTCACAAGTTCATACGTGATCTCGACTTCATCAGCAATGATACTCACGCAAATAGAGCAAACATACAAATTAACTTTCTTTCATATTTGCTGTTTACCAACATCTCCGTTACTTAGTATCAATAATTTCTCTAAAGGTGAGTATAGACTCCAGCATTTACTAGTAACAAAACACTGAGCATTCGCTGTTTTTAAATTTACTCGAACAGACTTCGAACATGATGCTCTATGTTTTGTTACAACCTGATTTCAAAAACTAACGAGCGTTTTTTGTAACATTTTATCGAACAAAGGCACGAGCGCGGGTAACGGGGGACGACGGCGGGAAGTGAGGAACGCGGGCCGAGGGAAAATTTAGGTAGAAAGAATTGTTACAGGTAAATGCTCACTCGCCGTGAGCATTACGTCGAACACAGCGTCGAGCATTCGCAAAAACTTTACATTACATGGAAATGCTTTAGGAAACTGAACATTTGTCTGTATTGTACCATTCGTAAGAACGTTACATTGCATTGTAATGCTCTCGTCTATACACGACCATTCATATTAAAGAAAAGTACACAGTTGATGATTAAGATATGTAAGGTATACCTATATATCTACTTACTTTTCATGATGAGATATGATGAGATTCTGTAGATAACGATATGAATAGAGATGAGTCAATGTTTGTATAATTTAGATAAGAGATTGGCAGCAATAGCTGCTGCCTTATTAAATAAATTTCACACTATCCATATTATATTACACTTTGCACTAATATTTAAATGCGAAAGTTTGCATGAATACCTCTTCACGCCAAAACTACTGAACGGATCGGGTTTAAATTCTGCATTGGTGCAGTTCTTAACTAGAATTAAAATGGGCTTTTTTTGAAGACTAAATGGCTGAACGTAAGCGACTAAAACAATTCGACTAGTAACAATTCGACTAATGAATTAAACAATTCGTTACAACAACAACAAAAAAATTGTTATCTTGTATCCCGGGAAGGAACATAACTCCCTTTTGTTTCATAAAATAAACTTGAAGTGCCTTTCAAATGTAAATAAATTTTCGTTTTACAGCGACTCAAAAACTCAGCGTTGGTTATGTTATAAACTCACTAAGTTGCTAAGCCTTGAATTTGAATAGTTTTCTACTTGGTTATATTTTGCAAGAAAAGTTTTGTGCGGTGCGAAAAGGCCATGAAAAACTTTGCACGATTTATTTTTGCGGCACGACAATGTTCAGCTTTAAATATCGCAAAGTTTATTTATTGTTCGCAGTTTTTATTGCGTTTTTATCTTTGCCTACTCACGTTTTGCTGCAATAAAGTTTTTACGTGGTACAATACGTGCGTGCGATGTAGTTTTTTACAGGTGTTCTAAGGGTCGTTTCATCTACTTAATGGTGACAATGGTCACTCGTAAAACACAAAAACACCTCCTTTGGTCCAACTTTAATTAAAACGTATCGGACTGTGTCGTATTTAATTCAATTCAATTCGTTTATTAAACCAGACCTAATATTACAGAGTTCTCCAATGCGTTACTTCTAGGATCGTGTCTATTACACCTACTCGCTAGGTAGTATAGAATTATTTTTAAATTATTATCTAAAAACTTAAATAACTAGGTATGTACACAACATAACCCGCCTTTAAATTATTAATAAAAACATAGAAAATATATTTAACATTATAAAGATTCAACATCAATTCAGTTAAAATCAGAGTAAAAATAAATAGGTAACTGGTGAAAATTCAATTATTAAAAAAAATAATAATAATAAATCAAAAATTACAATAGTGGTTATCAACTTAATGCTTTTTAAAATGATCAAACGTTACAATTTGAGTGAGGTAGGTAAGTATAAATTAGGTTTTATTATGTAGAAAGTAGGTATCTACCTTCTTTCACAATGGGCTAATTTGACGCAAATAGGGTTGATGGGCCATAACCGTTAGGGCGCTTTTCCACTATGACGTGACGACAGATAGTCATGCATTTTAAAGCATCGTGGCTTGTTTATTTAAATGGAGGTGTTCACATATAGGACGGTCAGATTAACTGTCGTCCACCACTTCTTTTTTGTGACGATAGTTAGTCGTTATAAACAGCTAGCACGACAGTCGTAAAAAGATAAAAATACGTCACTAATCGTCACGTTAAGTATTGTCATATTGTGTCGTTGTTGCGACTATCTGTCGTAGCCACGATAAAAATATCGTCTCGTCGTCTATTACAGATCGATACATTAATCGTTAAACGTTAAAACTTTTCGAAGACACAATGACGCAATCAGTCGTTAAGTTTGGAACAGCTAAAGACGATAGTCGTGCAACGATAAATTTACGAATACGACATATTGGGAGTGCGCCCTTAGGAAGCAAAAATGTTATCGTACTTTTTGTTAAAAGTAAGATTCATCCTATCGTAATTTGACGAGCTTAGCAAGGATAATGAAAGCACCCCATTATCTTTCAGAAAATTTCACACAATACAAATCCCTTTCGTTTCACACGAGTTATTGGTGCGCATGTTACGTAAGACCTGCAAAGGTCAGGCATTAACCTTTGACATACCGATAGCCTGAATTTAACACCTTCACCGTCCTACATAGAGCCTGAATTTGAATAGCTGGCACAACTGGGGAGTGATTGATTTGAGCTGAATGCCGTATTTGAATGAACTCTTTGAAATGGAACGCATTTGAATGAAAGAGAGAATTTTTGAAAAGTTTTTCAGTAAAGCAAAATAGTGAACCACATTTTTCCGTTAGAGCGTTTAAAACCTTGTGCGACATACTGACAAAAACAGGCTTATGTTTTTGTGCAATCGGGTAAAAATATAAAAACATGCTTGATAGATAAAGATTTTGAAAAACAAATAAAAACCAGGGTGTCTTACAAATCTTGTGTAAAACCTTGTGCGACATACTGACAAAAACAGGCTTATGTTTTTGTGCAATCGGATAAAAAAATATAAAAACATGCTTGATAAAGATTTTTAAAAACAAATAAAAACCCAGGTGTCTTACAAATCTTGTGTAAGTATTGGTATTTTCCATGGATTTAGTAACTTTAATAATTTCGCTCAGCGAAAAATCCTTTTGTGTGGAGTGAAATAAAATGAAAAAAACTAAATTACTTCATTACCTTGCATGAACCAATAATCATCTAGCAACTTAAATTATTTTACACTACACCCATTCCGAGTGCTTGCCTACAGCTACAGCTAATTCCCTTAAACCTTCACAAACAACTCATCACACTTTAGAAGGGAATCTACCTAATGCAAGCATCTGCTTAAACAAATCTTACTCATGAGGGTCTCGCCCCTTCTGTAGTGTAATCGTCTACACCTCACCCACGCAACTACGTTTATAACCCTTAACGTGGAGTAGGGTTTTATCATCCGCAGAAAATGGTCTGCGCTTATGACAAGACAAATACCGCTGAAATACCTAACTTGAGTCGGCTGTCTCAGACGCATTGTGAGTTATTTATTGCCTTTAATTTATTAAGATCTCAAGTTATGTTTTAACTACAGGACTGCGTTTCGTCTGTAATTTTTTTGACAGTTAAGATACTCTAAGCACTCTAAGGTATCTTGAAGCTGATATTCTTAAGTGTCCCAAAAAAGGTAATTGTGGATATTCAGATTCATTCATTTATTATAATGAATGATCTAAAAGATAAAAACAGAATTGATATTCTTATAAGTTGTTTCTAATGTAAGATGGTATTTAAGTCTATATGTTTTTTTATCTTTTATGCTACGGCTCCACCTGCGTCCTAACGCGTTAAGTAACGCGCTAATTTGGGCGTCACGCAGATGTGGCCAAGGTGTTAGCGTGTTCTTTTATTAACGGCATTACTAATGGCATTAGACGCTAAGCGATAACTCAGGTGTCGGTTTTTTCCACACATCAAAAGGTTTTAGCGCGTCGTTTAGCGCACTAGGCGATGTTGGCTACATTAACGCCGCGCCGTCGCATTCCGCGGGCCGCATGCGTAGAGAAAGGATGTGTCGTGCGTGTTGTTTTGCGGACTGCATTATGTTGGCAATCGAATGATCAAATGAATAGGCGTTGAAATTCCTGGAATTAGGTACTCAAAATGGATCATCCTATGGATCCTATGGAATCCTTCATTCATAAAAAAAAAACATATCATACTACTCTATCCATTTAAACAAATAGGTACAAAAAACCATTGTTGTGCAGTTAACGCGTTACTTCACTAGGAATTACCTCTTGACGGCGTTGTTACGCAGATGTAGCCAAGGTCCATTTTAGCGCGTCAATTAACGCGTTAATGGACATGAACACTAACGTCAACGCTAACGCAGGTAGAGCCTGTATCATAAGAAAAATTTACGCGAACATGCGTGTCCCAGAAATCGTTTCTGTTATGAAAACCTTTGACCCTATTCTGCAGTATCAGCTCAGAACAGGTCGTATACAAACTAGGTTACAACACCGGCATGCCTAGTTAAATTGCATGCAGGAAATAACTAAAACACGTGCATTGTTCATAGAAGTTTATGTTTTTATGTAGCGTGGGGTTATAGAACTTGATTGGTATGCAAAAAATGCGACTTTCTCTCGGAGAGATTATTATCAATGGTTCTTAGAAGTTTACTTTTTGTTTTGTGCCACTCCTACACATTAATCACAGAGAGAGATTAAAACGATGTACCAATATGCGACAAGTTTTATTCTACTGCTTCATGTGTGTTATAGCTAGCAAATATAAGTACCTACTATTTCTGAGTAGTACTTATATTCAAATTTTCGTCGGTGTTGATTTTCATTTAACGCATTACCATTATTTAGAATACCTATCTTTTTCATTAGATATATTACACTCTTGTCAGAGTGGTTATTATAGCCGATATCAAATATTCAATCTTTTGAGTTTAAATGTTGAAAGGCTGATGAGATTCTCCTAACGATTTCTTACTCGTTTATTTTGATTTTCTTGGTATTATTTCGCAAAACATGATTTCTAGGAATTATTTGAGATTAGTATTTCCATTTGGACCGAAAACCTCAAAACCTGAGCTCGTCTTAAGGGATTAGGGGCCATCAAACTCATATCAGCGAGATTACTTTCATATTCATGGTTCAGGAATCTTCTGGAAGTCCCTGAAGAGCAAGATTGAGTTGAGTAATAATGAATTGAACACTAAACCTAACGAAGCAACCTAGCTTATATTGGTGTAAGCTCTTTCCTTACGAGAAACATTATTTTGACGACGTACATATGTAGGATAGAGTAGGAATTAACTTAAGATCATAGGATAGCTTTATTTTAATCAGTAAGGATTAACTTGAGAGTTTGTAAACGTTTATCCCTTTCACTGCGCTGCTTTACCAGCTCTTGTTTGAGCTGTCGAAAAAGGAGGTGGGCAATTGAAGTGTTAAAGTCCCTCTAAAACAGAATCATAGTCTGTAAACTGTTTGGTTATTTTATCTAGGCATATATAATCCTAGTCTAACTTAATTCCGACTGTCATGCTGATAAAATGTTTTTTTGCAGCAACCAGTGGCTCAGGCAGCGGTCCTGGAGGGGGGGACGCGCGGAGAGGGGGTGACGTCACGCCGCACGCGCAGCCTCAGAGGAGGCTCATCAAAGTCGACTTTGACAATCTTGAGGTGAGCATCTTATAGTTTTTATTATCAACAAAGTACTTATAAGTGCGCCACTTCTTACTTCCACGGCAAGGAACCACGACACTTCAAGTTTGAACCTCAATCTGATAAAGCATCCATATGGTTAAGGTAGGAGCGAGACAAACCTCAATAAACAGGACATAATTCTCTTAAACCTGGGACTACACCAGAAGTCTACAATAGACTAAAATAAAACTCGGATCAAGGACAACAGAAATTATGGGAGCGTCGAACAGACAGCAACCATAGATAGATACTAAATCAATATGGGGATTATTAAATACAGGCGAAAAACAAACATAATGCTCAAGATGGGCTGCGAGGACTTCAGAATGAAACTTGAGACCTAAGAAGGTACCTATCATCAGATGGGAGAGAAAATCCTAATAATAAAATTCTTACAATAGCAGAGGCGTCAGTTTTGAGTTTTTATAAGACATTCCTAGACTGTAATAAAGACAATGGTTGTTTAAGAAACTGGAAAAATATCGAATGAAAGGAATTACGACATCGATCAAGGCCGGCGGATACCTGATCGAAGAAAAAAAATAAAAAAAAAATATATATCATTGATCCAGCAATGGAAAGAAAACAAATCCACTAGCAAAATCAGACATAAACAAATCAAAACCCAATAAAACCCTTTGTTTTTTAGAAAACGTTTCCGAATAAGTTTCTACACTTTTGACGACAGGAAAAGGATCAGTTTGGCATATTGCCACCACACTACTGAAAGAAAATATTGGTAGTTTTTCGCCGTCAAGCTTGAGCGCTGGTTCAAGACATTTAACCTACGCAATAAAGTTACATTAAGACGAAATTGAATTACCAACGAGATGAAACGCAATTTACCAAATAGATTCCAAAAGGTCTTGTCAAAAGAGCAAAAGAAGCCTAATTTTAATTTTCTTGTATTGCTTCGTAAATTTGTCAAAAAAGCGACAAAGCCCCCAGTTTAGAGTGAAACAATTTCCTATGATACCGCCACAATGAAAGCACTCTACAACTTGACTATACCTTCTAAAACTAGGTTGTACTTAAAAAACCATTTCGCCCAGTTCTTTGAACTCGCTTTTTGCGACTCGAGTACCGCCGTCACTGATATGAAACAACCTACCTACAATACTGTTGGAAAATTAATTGGATTTTGCTGGTAGGTAGAGGTTGTGCCTCTTTTATGAAGTGGAAAAAAGATAGGCAGCAAGATATAAGTAAGTGTTAAGTGTCGCGGAGTTCCGCAGAAAGCTGAAGTGGCTATTATTATGTTAATATTTATTTTGAGAACCTACCTTGTAATATTTTTTTAAGTAGTACCGTAACAGATGCACACAGATCTTACCCAATGTACATATCCGACGATCCTATCCATACCAGGTTGTCTGGCAGAGATCGCTCTTGAGCGATAAGACCGCCAATTGTCACTTAGATTATAATTATTTCATTTTAAATTGTTTCTTAGTTTTAAGTATACAATAAAAGTATTTTCTATCTATCTAAGTATAGGATGTAAGCATTGAGTATTTAGTGGAAAGCCTGCTTGTAATAAGCTTAAGTGCTTTTTACAAAGAGTTGCCCTCTGCCTATACATAAAAAACTAAATAAAAATTTGCGAATGGATTTATGTAGGCACAACTAATAACAGGCACGGAAAATAATTAGAAAATCAAAGCCAACCATTAAAAAGAAAAAAACATCAAGAGAGCAGAACATGCAATGTTAAAGATAAAACAATATTAAAATGTTATTTTGAGAGTTACGTGGGCCGATGCCTAGTTAAAGGCGTATAACGATTTCGTCGCGATACACCTACACGTTTTGAAAGGTTGCTGTTAACACAAAGTAAATAGAAACTGTTCATGGATCAGAGAACTTACAAATGCTAAAACTAAATTAGATTTGATCAAAGTAAACCATATAGTGGGCTTTATCAAACTTAAAAAGGTTAGTGGTGATGGTAACATCTCTACACTATAGAAACAAATCAACATCAAGTGATTGTATCAATATCTTATTTTAGACAAGCAAATCCATCGATAAAAGCCAATAAGACGCTTATCAGGGAGAGGCCTGCTGGAAACCTCGGCTAGGTAGTGGAAGCACTAACGATGGGTACCGCACGAAGATTTTTCTATAACAGCACATGCTCTGCGGAAATAACAGGTGTGGATGATGATGAAATCCATCGAACTTATTAAAAACAACCTACAACATTCAAACTAATATAACTGAGCTGTAAACCACTTTGACACTTACATCACCAATTACTACATTTCCATCAATGGGACTCTCTAACGATGAAGAAAAGAACTGCCAAGGAAGGTTCTTGAAAAAGAACAATAGGCTATTTATTACAGATACATCTAGATATATGATATTGCACCTACCCGATATTCCGGATAGCGCTGAGTGCAATGGAGCGTGAAATAAGCTGTACGGAAACCATGACTCACTGATATCCGACACTGACCAACACGGCGTGAAAAACTCGATACTGATAATGAAACAGCTATAGAAAATACGGAACATTCTGAGCTGCATAAAGAAGATTCTTGAAAAGATTAGTAATTAACCAAATACTTGGATCATTTTGAGATAGCATATTTTGGGCGGTCCACCAGTTAAAAGTCGCTCAGCGAGCTATGGAAAGAGCTATGCTCGGAGTCTCTCTTAAGGATAGAATTCGCAACGAATACATCCGACACAGAACCAAAGTTATC